>VDFB02000015.1:23697297-24297297 GCA_007258455.2 Sequoia sempervirens
TGTGAATAAAGTGTCATGCAGTTGTTTGGATGTTCTTTCTTTTGAGTTAGTATCATAGCCTAATCTAGTTTTCTCTTTCGCAATAAGTCTTGGAAGGTGAATAGGCTCAACTACTCCTTTTCTTTTTTCGATAGGACCCTTATCATAGCCCATCTTCTGCATGATTGAATACCCTTTTCCATATCTATCCGTTGGTATTGTGACATTAAAAATTGCTTCATCTTCATCTTTATAGAGCTAGTTTAGAATTTCTCTATCCTTAGGATCCTCCATGGGGAATTTTTCTTTGATGAATTGTCCATTAAACTTTGTGCTTGGCTTTGTTGGTGGTTGCATTGATGTTGATGCTGTTGATATTTGATGTTGTGTGATAGAAGGTTGTCCATGTGACCGAGGTGATGTAGGTAAATTAGCCAAATAGAGAGAGTACTCCCCGACTCCATGGTCCTTGAATTTCAATTTCTTGTCAAAACTATTGGTTAACTGACTGATTTGTGTATCAATCTTGAGAGAAGTACTAGCAAGAGCTTCTCGATTGTTAGGAACCAAAGTATCTTGACTAGCTTTGATGTTGGCACAAGTTTGGATATTTGATTTATCAACTGGTATCGTGAGTTCCTACCCATCATAAGGAAGCTTAAGACATTGATGATATGTGGATGGGACAACTTGCATTTCGTGGATCCAAGGATGACCCAACAAGATGTTGTATGCAAGATCACGGTCTAATACTTGACAAAAAGTATTTTTGATAACAGGTCCCACTCTGATTGGTAGCATGATTAAACCCTTGGACGCTCTTTCCTCATCATCATAGGCTTTAATAGTAATCTTTCTTCTGGGATCAATGGAGTCCTCATAAAATCCTAAAGCCTGAACTAACTTCATGGTACATATGTTCAAACCAGTCCCTCCATCTATTAGGACACGTCTGACGTGAAACTTGTGGATCATTACTTCTAAGTATAATGATGAATTGTGGGGATGAGCCATGGAAACATCATCTTTTTCAGAAAATGAGAGACATGTGGGTGAAGATAGGTGTCCTACCATGGCTTGAAATTGGTCCACATCCAAATCAGTGGATACCGTTGTTTCAACGAGGGCCTTTTCGAGAATTTCCTTATGTGCTGGGGAAATCTTCAAGAGTTCTAAGATAGAAATCTGAGCAGGAGTTTTTCGAAGTTGGTTGACTAAGTCAGATTGATGTTGAGGTGGAGGCCTAGTGGATTTTTAAGAGGCACCCTTTAAGAAAACTTTAGCTTGTTCCCTTGTTGTTGCGTTGACTTCTCTATATTCCACCTTCTCGGTGACTTTAATAACATTGACCTGTTCATCATCTGTGTAGATATGATTGATTATCGGATCATCAATATGATTCACACTTTTTCCAGAAGACTCACCTTTTTGATAGCTGGGCAAAGGGTTGTGAAATGCTTGGTGGTCTTCATTTGATTGTTGATGTCCTTCTATTGTGATGGTGCCATTTTCGATTAAGTCTTGAATGGAATTCTTCAATGCTTGACAGTTATTTGTGCGATGAACTTTGCACCGATGATAGTGACAATAGTATGCCTCATTCCATGATGGAGGCTTCACACTGGGTTCATAGTTTCGTTGAGGTGGCAAGGTAATGAAATTTTTAGCCATCGACTCTTTGAATGCAGATTCCAAAGATTGACCCAGTGGAGTGTAAGTTCTTCTACTAGAGAAGAATGAAAATCGTTGTGGATTTGTATTCGAGGTATTCCCTAAGGGGTTGTTATTGTTACTAGTTCCCCGGTAACCTTGATTGTTGGTAGTCCCTTGATTGGGAGTAGAATGTTGATTCACATTGTTCCTCGGAGGAGGAGGATTGTTTCCTTGATTTGTGACCGAGTTGACATTGTTATAATTGTTGTTGCGAGGAGCACTTGGAGTACTAAGGACAAATGGCTTAGTTGAGACATGATTTGCATCAACAACACCATCATTCACCATGTTCTTGTTACGAGTCCAAAATTTAGACTTGTCCTGATTGTTGTGATGATTGGATGAGCTAGGATTGTCCTTGTCAAGTTTTATTATTCCTCTTTTGACCAAAGCACTTTCAATGGTTATAGCATCTTCAATAAATTTCTCAAAAGAGGGAGGACAATGTAAATTCAAACTATAGCTCATTTTTGAATTCAAGCTGTTAATGAAGGTGACCATCTTTTCCTTTTCAGGAACAAGACATGGATATCTAGCGAACATTCTTCTCCATCTCTGAAGAAAAGTAATAAAAGGTTCACCAGGTTTTTGTGCAACTTTGCAAAATCTATCATAGTGATTTGGTGTTGGATGTTGTAGGAATATTGTAATATAAATAGATTGATTAATTCCTCAAATGTCTTGACAAGAGGTGTGATTTTTGATAGCCATTCCATAGAGTGAGCTCCAAGAATCCTAGGAAACAAACACATCAAGTAAGTGTCTTCATGAGCGAACTCTAAAGTCATGTTTCAGAAGTCTCTAACATGATCGATTGGATTTGACTTCCCATTATAACGATCAAATTTTGGAATTTCACAATGTTTGGGAAATGGAATCATGTTGAGACTTCGATCGAAAGGATAAGGACAAATGTCCTCAGGAGTATATTTCTTTGTTGTGGTTCCCCCTTGTAACTCTTTAATTTGTCCTTGAAGTGCCTTAATTTGTTGAGTCAAAGCACTAAGATCAGATAGGGGTGTTTCTTCAGGTTTGCTCTTCAAATTCTTGGTATCAAAGTCGTGAGGCAATTTAGCTCCTTGGTTAGCTAGATAGAGGAAATATTTTTCTTTATCGCGTTGCAAGATCTTTTCTATGGCTTTGTGAAATTTAGGATCTTGCTTAGCCTCTCTAAGACGTTCTTCATCTCGTTCATCATCACTATCTATATGGGTTTTGCTCATGTCTTTATATTTGTGGAATGGATTTTCTTCTCTGTTATCCATGTCGTTGTTGAAAAATGGATTACAACTTATACTGTAAAGAGGATTACTACTTTCACCCTCTTCTTGAGTGTTTTTGGTATAACCTTCTTGTTGGATTTCGTCCTTCAATTTATTGTATTGAGATCTTGTAGAGATAGGCATATGATTTTGACGAGTTCTTCTAAACTTAGATTGCAGTTCTGATAAGTGCGCCAATGATGATATCTTGATCTGATAAGGGGAATCTTATGATATGATCAAAGATGTTCCTAATTTTTGATTGTGGCTTCCAATGATGAAGGATGTTAGAATCCTGTTGGGGAAGTTGAATCAATAATCAGAAATTTGTTTGAAAGGTGCACTCTTAAGATTTGATCTTTGTTTTTGAAGAAAGGTTTTAAGATCCTTGAAGGATTTGATTGGGATGTGATGGATATTCAATAGAAGGTTGTGGTATATTATCAAAATCAAGAGGTTGATTAAGATTATGTCATTGAGATAGAGCTAATCTTTGATAATAAGCTCGAGAATCCAAAGGCTCTACAACGTACTCGTTAGTGAATCCCCTAACAAAGTCTTGGTATCTATGAAGAAATCCATGGTAATGAAGCAAGACGTGTCGAATTTTGTACAAAAAATTTCTTCTTTGCAATGTTTTCTTGTACCCTAAATGTTTCTTGGGTTTCTTGATCCTATTGTAAACTGATTTCTTGACAAATTTTGTTGATTTCCATTCTCTAAGCATGGGAGAAATATCAGTATGTTACTAGACCAAAGATGTCAGAAAGTCAGGTTTGTGAAAAAAAATGACAGCGGCAGATGCGCTACTCCGTACCCTATATGCGCTAAAAAAGTTTTTCAAAGACAGTTTTTCGAACAGTTTTTGAATGATTTCAGTTGCTGTTTTTCATGTTCATTTCAGATGATCTTTTATTTGAATTAATGTGAATGAAAACACATCAAACACTCTGAATTAAATGGAATGTAACCAAACACAGATAAAGCAAGCACATCCTATGGTAAAGCCAGGACAATATCTGCTAGATTCCACGTGGGTTTCCCTAGCCGCATGTCGGTAGCGTGTGAATTTAGAAGCTTGGCTGCACAGGCTCCCCCTTACAGTGCACTCTCTTCTCAGGCCAACCAAGCTTGAACCCCCATGAAACTCCCATGGCAGATTGCTCACCTCTACTACAGACTGCGAAGATGTGGATGCCTTCACACCGACTGGTGCTGCGCTAGCAAATAGAGGGTTTTTGGTTTACTAAACAATGGTGTTTAATTCGGGACTCCCGTTCAAGTGGCCATACATGGGGTGCAAGATTAAGCTCCGTTTAGGAGGAATTCCAGCCTGAAGAGGTTAATCTCCACAAGGTTTTGGGGAGTACAACTTGGTCTGTATGACACATCCACACTCTTAATCTTAGGTTTTCCCTTAAGATTCACATTTGTATACCGGTCGGGGGTAGCTTGGCTTTAGCTCCATTGCCATTTTGAGTCACGTTGGGGTGATGAAATCCCCAAGCAAACCCAATTTCTAGAGGCAATAATCATTTCTCTTACACCCAGGATCGCATTACTGCGCAAGGGGAGAGGATACTTTGGTTATTGCATTAGGGTTACAAAGGGATAAAGTGAGTCTGGCTTTCTGATCACCTAGTTTGCACGAGGTGAGAGCATAGTCACCTACCACTTTCAAGCACAATCAAGCAGAGTAAACAGATTCATTTTAATGCACCAAATCATAATGATTTAAGCTAAGTGAAGATATTGCTTCACAACCGACATGGGGTTCATTTTAGCTGCATGATCAAAGTGTGGTGACTATCCTAGATTGATTCATTTTAAACCAGAAAAGATCCTGTCTGCAGAATGTGTCAGACTTAGAATCTTGTTTTTGTGTTACAACCAGATGCGCAGAAACAAACAGTATATGCGCAGAAATAGATCCTAGATGCGCAGAAACAGACCCTAAATGCGCTACAGAAAAGCCTAAATGCGCTAAAACAATTCTTAAATGCGCTACTTTAATAAAACACAAATTTAAATATGTAAATGACACAGCAATTAATGCTCTAAAATCTACCTTAAAATGCTAATTTAACCTTAAATGCGCTAATTTAACTCTTAAACGTGCTAATTTAACTCTTAAATGCGCTACTTTAATTAAATGCAAATTTAACTCTAAATGTAATGAGACTATATGCGCTATTCTATCTCTCGGATGGGCTAAATTAACTCTCAGAAGCGTCAAAACAGTCCCTAGATGTGCTGAAATACCTGCAAAACAAAAGCATTAAATTCCCAGATGCACTGTAGAAAGTATCAGATGCGCTAAAATATCGAATTTTTCTGAAAGCCGAACTCCAGAATGCAAAAACCTGTAGAATGCTCTACAAGAAAAAGTCAAAATCGGGGCATAGGCCCCACGATGGGCACCATTTTATGTGTGTATGAAAATATGCCTATCATAATGAATTCAAAACACATTCAATAAAAATTTATATCAAAGAAGCTTAAAGAAAAATAAACAAACTCTTAGTGTAGCTTCTTCAAAGTCGTTTTATTGTTCCCTATCTCCAGCGTTTCGTTGATTCAAGTTGCTCTCAGATTTAGTATGCCAAGCTCAACGAAATGGACTACTAAAGAATGAGATTTAAACTAAAATGCATACTATACTAAGATGCAAGATTATGCTATGCTATGATAAGATTATTGCTAGGATGCTAAAGATGCCAGTGCGTAAGTGTAATTGCGTGTGTGTAACCAATGCTTGGATTCACACATGTATTTATAGAGTTTTTTGAGGATTTTGATTAGATGAGTTGATCAACGGCTGTGATAATTCTTGACAGATCGAACGGTTGAAGATGGATGAGACTGGAGAGAAAAATAGAAGAAAACGAATAAAGCAGGATTTTTCCATTTTCATGGAAGAGATAAGATGAGATGACAAAAAATCATTTTTTTTAGAAGATAATGGAAAGATATTGAGAAGATAAATAATGAATTATCAAATTCAATTATTTATTTATGGGTGCGTGTAGATTTTTCTTAATTAAATAAATATTTAATTAAGATTTTGAGGAAATCAGAAGATTTCATAATTAAATGAAATATTTAATTATGATTTGAAGAAAGCAAAAGATCTTTAATTAAATAAAATATTTAATTAAATTTGAAGAAATGACATGTGTATGAAATTAATTAAATAAAATATTTAATTAATTAGAAGAAAGTTTTAAATAGAAGAAAAGAAATATTTAAATTTAATT
The DNA here is from genome assembly GCA_007258455.2 of Sequoia sempervirens. Taxonomy (NCBI): domain Eukaryota; kingdom Viridiplantae; phylum Streptophyta; class Pinopsida; order Cupressales; family Cupressaceae; genus Sequoia; species Sequoia sempervirens. The sequence goes on from VDFB02000015.1 coordinate 23,703,509, forward strand.
AAAACAAAAGATTTAATTAAATTCAAAAGATGATAATTAATTTAAATAAATAAAATTTATTTATTTAATTAATCAAATAGACATGTGAAATAATTAAATAAAATAAATTTATTCAATTATGGTGGGAGAATAAAATGAATGAACAATATAATTAAATTAATTAACTTTAATTATATGTAGAAGACTTTTAGAGAAATTAATTAAATAATAAATATTTAATTAAATGCTAGGATTAATTAGACATGACCAATTTTATGCACATATAACTCTAATAGTTTTACTAGGGGCCATGTTTAACAAACCAAATGCAATTGCTAACTTTTCGCTATGATGACAGATAAATGATTCTTTTTTCTTCTATTCCACAACATTAAGAAAAAGTCTTGAATTGGAAATACCCTGCTACCTTCATTTTCCAAGCCAATTTCTCCAATTTTGCATAGCTCTCCCATGTTTGTGGATGTGATCTATCTCCTACAATTTTTTAATTGATTTATCTTTCTACTGTGTTTGGACTTACTTTTGTAAACTTGCAATATACAATGCACTTTTATTCTTTCTGAATTGAGACTAATAGTAATTTTGTTGGTTGTATTGAGGCATAACTTTATTCATGGCGAAAAATGTAGACCCTGTTGCTCATATCAGATGGAACATTGCATATAAAGGAGGAAAGATTCTAGCTGGGTTATTGTTGACTGAATTGAAGGAGAGAGCTTCATATATGGGACACGATCAATACCCTCCTTCTTGGATTCTACACGTTACAATTTTCTCTAGGAAGATTTCCCATGTTGTAGAAGTTTTAAGAGATGAAAGGGGCATGTGCTCGCATTGAAGGGCTCCAAACATGCATTTCCATCATTGCAGAAGTTTTTTGGAGAATTTTTCTTTCTTGTAGTCATTTCTGTGCAATATTGTAACTCAAATTTTTAGTCTTGTGACTAAAAATAAAAATTGTAATACTCTATTTCTAAGTTGTAACTAGAACACATTTCTTTTATTAATAAATTTCACCAATTTTTCCTTCTCAATGGCTGTCTTATTGTGTGCAATTGATGATTGATGTGTATTTTTGTGTTTTATGTTTAAATCCTCAAATATCAGTCAATCAAAATGACTAAATATACTACTAATTGACGTCAATTAATAATTAAATTGACTAAATATACTACCAATTGACAAAAATTAGTGAACAGTGAATAAATATGACTAAATATACGACTTGTGAAATAAAGATGACTAAATATACTACCAAATTGATCAAAATGATGATTAAAATTAATGACTAAATACACTACCAATGGAAAAAAATTAGTGAATAAAAATGACTAAGTGACCAAATTACAACAATAAATGACTAAATCAACGACTAAATATATCAATGAATACAAAATGACTAAATAAGTGACCAAATTACAACAATCAATGACTAAATCAACAACTAAATATACTACCAAATCGATCAATCAAAACAACCAATAAATGACTAAAAATGGTTTAATCATCAATTTGGTTGCGTTGTAAATGACTGGCAATAAACTACTAATGATCATGTGACCATGTTTAGTCATTTATAAGTGGTTTTTAGTAGTTTTTTTAGTCATATATTGCTATTTATATATTAGTGTATTACCAGTAACTTAAACATATTGAAATGTTTAATTATAGTGCTGCTCATGCACTTTGCAAACATCAAAAATATTATTCACTTTTCATATCTTATGCACTGGCTTAACTCTCTTTCATGTTCTAGTTCAAAACTATTTTATGCACTGAATTTAAATTATATTGTGCGCTTTATATGCACAACCATATATTCACATTTAGTTGGCTTTTATTTAAGCTGTTTACCTTTGCAAGGCTTGTGCTACATATGCACTATGTTTACTTTGTAAACATTTCAAAATGTATTTAATATTATATATATAATATATATATATATATATTATATATATATAATATATATATATAATATATATATATAATATATATATAATATATATATATATATATTAGCAGATATATACACATAAAATCATTCTTTGGTATTTAAATATATTCAAAATTATATATAATAGTATTCATATACATATATATTAATATGTATGTATACATTAACATACCCTTATACATATATATTGATATGTATATATATTATATATATATATCATTATTTTAGTATCCTTAATATAAACATTTATTTACATATTCATTGATAGTAACACATACAAAATGTATATATATATATATATATTCTTTATGTCCAATTGGTATCCTTACACATATGATATATCTATGCATGGGTACGTGTAAGTATTTTTTCTTACGTATATGCATGCATGTATGTATATTCTCGCATGCACGAGTTTATCGTTTCACATACATATATACATATATACATTTGATGTATATAATCATCGATTATTATATATACATAAATACACGAAGAAGAACTCAAGCTCAATACAAATATTTAATCACGTAATCCAAACTAAGAACAATCATGAAATAAAAGACCAAAACCAAAACCATAATAAATCATCCCCAAACTATGATCAAAGGTTTACTTACCAATTCTCTATCTAACTTGACTCATCTTAACCAAACTAGGATGTGAGTGTGTGATAACTCAAATAGGCATATTAGTGTTACCAAACCAAGCTCCTCTCCTAAGTGATTCTCCCCCTCTCTTACCTAAGGGCTCGATTCCTTCTTGCTTCCAACTTAGTGCATCACAAAGGTAGTTAGCTGAACACATGAAATTCATTTGCATCATAAATTATCATTTGCATCATCAAAGAATTAAAGTGTCCACATTGCATTGTACACCCATTCATCACATTTTACATAAGTATATTCAAAACACAATCATGCATTAAAACATTTGGTAATCCCTCAATGAAGTGTAGCATATCAAAGTCATAATTTAACATCATATTTACTCATAAAGGTAAAATTAATTTGGTAACTAAGAAACATGGTGTAACAAATGAACCCACATATCCATACCCTCACAAATAATCTCATTCCTCTCTTCCCTTGATAATTATTTTGTCCTTTCTTCTTGAATGAGATGACTCAAAAATTATATTTGAATAACTCCTCTTTTTTTTCTAAAACATATTCTCATGGACCATTCCCTTCATTCACTTTCAATGATTTATTCATGTCATTATCTCAAACACCAACCACCTATGATGCATCCTTCTCATATATTGGATTTTGGGGTGGTATTTATTCATCCACGAAGGCCTTGTGTGGATTTGATCAAGTCCTCTCTAAGTAATTTTGTTGTTGTTGGAAAGATATGAAGGTTTCTATTAGAGATGTCAATTTTGATGTGATTGAGCAATTCATTTCCATTTCAATTGGCTTGAAGGTCAATGGGAGGAAAGTGAAGAAAAAGGGTAAGAGAGGAGACAAGAAGAGTCTCAAGACCCTATTAAATGATGGAGAGACACTAGGTAAGTTTTAAAATGGTTACAAGAGGGAGGACATATCATATCCCTTGAATGAGGTGAGTTTCATTTTGATTGAATATTTCACACTTGAAGGTCCTTTTAAATATATTTTTCATTATCATTTACACATTATTGACTCAACTTTGACATAAATTATGTTACCTTTCCCTTCTTCATCTCAATTTTTTTAGAAACCTTTATTAAAGGTTTTTCTTGATTGGGTTGAGGTGTTGTTACCCGAAGACCTAATCCTCAAGCTTTCTAATTCTCATCTCACCTAGTGTCCTTGATGTTTTATTACTCCTTGTAGGTTTGTGAATTCTATTCCCAAATAGGGCTCCCCTGCTAAACAAATGGGGATGGGGTTTAAGTTTGATATAGCAGCATATAGTGGTGTAGGAAGAATATTGCATCACCCAAAAAAAATCCTTATTTCATGTGGTTTTTTTGAGTCTCATGATGAAACTTAAGGAGTTTAAGACAATCAAAAGTATTAAAAGGTAAAAAATGGTCACTTACTATTTTTAGTAAGTCAACTTAAGTGGGCATGTATGGACCTAAAAATTCACCCCAAGTAGCATAATTGAAAAACATATATGATGGAAGAAGAATCATCTCAATATATTGTACCATTTGAGATATATTAAAGTTTTTGTTTGGAAAAATTTCTCCAATAAAACTTCACACTCAAATTTAAAGATTTTATAAACCTCGAAAAAGCTCAAAAAGTGGACGAAATGATCTTTAAATGATTTTAGAATTGTAGATCTCTTCGAGAGCTTTCTAATATATTATAATAGATCTCTGAGAAGCCGTGTCACCAAAATGTGAATTCCAAGGAATATCTTCCTGAGAAAGAAAATGAATGGCAAGACTTTTTGGTGCCAAAACAAAAGGGGTAATTAAACTTTCCATAACATTCTAAGGTGGTTATTGGAGCCAAATAAATGGTTTAATGGAGGTTATAAAAGCTGGCACCATTAGTGCAGATTGTGGCTCAAAATAATAGATTTTTATTAGAGAGTTGATTTTATTTGTAGTGAATCAAGCCCATGTGGCTACAACATTGTAACTTTTGAATTTATAATTTCATTTTCTAGAATCAAAATTGGGTTTTTTTTTTGGCATACATTTTCTATATTGATATTTGTTGTTGTGTTATGTATGGGTATTGGGTGGGGTAGCCCTTCATAAAAGGTATTAGGGGAGTCAATTGTGACAAGGTTTATGATCAATTATCCCTAGGGTAAATAATATTTTTTCAAGGGATCTCCCTTCCCTACAAAAATAGAGTGGATTTTGTGAGTGATTTTTTAGAGCTTGATAAAAATGAGGCAATTTTTTGTCTAAGAACCTTTTTGAATGATAAAGGTGGAAAGTTATTTCATATGAGTACTGTCTTTGATCCCCCTATAATTATGGTTAATATTGATTTCTTGAGTTTTATGGATTTTTATACTATTTTTTGTACTCGGGATAAGGAAAAGAGTGGGAGGGACTCACCTTCCCCTAGAAGAAGGTTAAAATTACTGTGGTTAATGAGGTTTTCATAAAAAATCCTACTAGTAGGTTTGAGTTAGATTCACTTTCTACTCAAGGAAAGGATAAGGTATTTGAAAAAATGAAGTGCTAAAATCCCTTGGTATAGAGGACACTAACGTTGGCTTGTGAATTTGGGTAAGGAATGCCCTCCACAAAAAGAAGATAAAATAAGTAAGGAAACTTTGGATGTTGTGAAAATTTTCAATTCTAAGACTAAGAATGATCTAGTTAAGCCTAAGGTAGAGACCTTTTCTAGGGGTAAGGATTTGGTTCATGAAAAAAATATTTTTTGGGGTCTACTACGAGAAGATCTACAGGGTTGGAAACGAAGGCCCCACATAGTTTCAAACTCCATGATTATTTTTATTAACACATTACTAAATTTATGATTGATTATAGTGAAAAGGATACTATTTTAATTGATCAAGATGATTTGATTAGTGATTTTGAAGATGAGGATATTGATGTTATAGGTCAAAGATTAGAGTTTGTAAAAGAAAATGTTGAATATGGACCTATTGAGAAAATCGAAGGCACTAGTTATTTTGAGTCCAAATAAATGACCTTATTCAATATATATGGGAAGTACTAGTAATTTTTCTAATAATTTGACAAAGAAAGATAAGGTCATCATCCTTGGGAATTCTTGTGCCTATTATGATAGTAATGCTAAACTATTAGCTTCTATTTAGGATAGGATCGACACTCTAGTAACCAAGGTCAATAATATTCTTATGTTTAGTTCTAGGGTAATGTAGAAATCTATCACCACCCTCTATACTTTAGTTAGCTATTCATGATAAAAGGATAAGTATGGGTATTGATTATACTAGTATTCCCTCTCATAAAAAATAAATAAGAACAATGATTTTAAGGGAAAATTGATGACAATTAGTTTTTGAGGATTGGGGGAATGTTTCTAGCTCCCAAGGAATGTATTACATTTTTGTGTTCTTTATTCTATTGTTTGTGTGTTGTTTACTTGTTGACACTTTAACTATATTGTGTCTTAGTGCTCTTAGTTATTCCTTTTATGGAATTTTGTTTTCTATTGCCTCTATACTTTCTTTGCAATAGGGATGGGACCTTAATTCCCCTCTCTATCTAATAAAAATAATGGAGGAAAATATCTTTTAGAAGGATGCATACCTCCTTCATAATCACCTTCCATATCCCAACAAATGCCAAGTTTAATATATTCTAAGCAATTCCTTTTACAAAATATTCATTTGTTCACAAAAGAGGAGAGGAGTGAGGTTTTATTTTTTCAAAAAAAATGAACAAGTGATTCAAAAATTCATTGTATTTTATTTTATTTGAAATTCCCTAAACCCCTTTTTCTACTTTTCCATATTTCAAAAATAACTATATTGAAAAAAATATTTTTCAGATAATACACTTTGTATTAGTTATTTTATTTCAAACAACTAATAACTATTATATTTAAATTTAATTTTGCATAACATTATAATAATTCTAGAATACATGTTCATAATTGTATGGATAAAGGTAGAGTTGATGGGGCATCCATTCTTCAGGAAAAATATCTCTTAAAAGATTAGAATGATATTATGCAAAAAAAAAAAAAAAAAGAAGAAGAAATTTTCTATAAATAGAAATCTAGAGTTTAATGGCTAAAGGAGGGAGATATAAATACTTATTTTTTCCATAAATATATCCTTCATCATAGAAAGGGGGAGACTATCAACAAGATTTTGGAACAAAACAAGGTTGAGTTAATACTGTTGAGGATTTATGCCAGTTGGACTCTAGTTATTTCCAATCTCTCCTAATGTGCAACCTCAATGTTCCTCTCATCTTGCAAATTGACTATTTGAATGTATCCCTTTTATCCTTTTAGAGGATGATAAATTTAAAATATCTAGGCCTATTATCAAGGAGGAAGTTAAGTTGGTTGCCTTCTTCTTTAAGGCCACTAAGGCTCCTGGGTTGAACAAATTCCCTTTGACTCTTTTTAGGAATTTTGGGACATCGTGGGGAAGGATGGTTTGGAAAACTTTTAAGTCAATATGGAAAGCTACAACATATTAATGCTTCTCCCTAAGGCATTTCAATCTATTTACTCCTCAAAATACCAAAAAACATGGTTGATATGTATGAAAAAATTCAAAGGATATTTATTTGGATTGGAGTGGAGGAAAATAAGATATTGTCTCTTGTTAGTTGGGATAAGCTCTGCTATCCTAATATTTTTGGGGGCCAAGAAATTAGAAGGATACATGTGAATAACAAGGTTTTGTTTGCTCAAATTGGATTGGAGCTTTTGAAATATAATAAGGATATAAGAACTATCATGAAAGCTAGGTACTTAAGGTGTGAATAAATGAAGACTTTATTTCAGATCCAATATTCCTAGTGGATCTATAATTTGGTCTTAAATCTAGGGGTTGTTGAGGAAAGGGATCAATTGAATTGGTAATGGGATGCGTATAATATTAAAGGATAGTTAGCTAGAGAAAAAACCTCTTATGTCCCACCCCACATTTGATTCTTTACAAGACCTTTTAACTAACCATTTTGGTTCTCTAGTGAAAGATTACTTATGTAGACAAGGTTTAATGAACCAATGGAAAAATCTTCAAGATTAATGTTTAAAACAAAGTGGTCTGATCACTATGATTAGGATAATAGGGGTCTCTAATTACTTAAATTTTCTTATGGTTTGCTTCTCAATTCTCCCAATTTTATTTTTCTAGAGGAAGATAGGGAATCATAAACTTCTCCCCAGAGTCAATTTTCTAGTGGGTCAATACTCATAATAAAATCCACATTTTGGATAAGCTTCATAAAAGGGGATTTCAAATTGCTAATAGATGTATTTATGTCAAAAGGAGGAAGAAACAATTGATCATTTATCCTTCCATTGTGAATTCTCTAGGTCCATTTTGGAAAAAAAGTTACAAAAATTTTGAAACCTACTTTAAGTGGTCATCCCACAATACCGTATTCCACTTTTTGGCCAAAGCAAGACATTGAAATCAATATTTTTCACCAAATTTTCACTTTATGAAACCTATACCAACTAAACCATTAATAATTTGGAGATGATGTGAGCTAGTGATTTGTGAGGAATTGTGTGTAGATTCTAAATATATATTTTTTAAAATATTATAAATAAATTGTGATTTTTTAATGTAACTTTTAATAACTTATTTTTTATATTAAAAAACATTTTAAAAAAGTGATTTTTATGTTGTGCATGGATATTTTTTCATAATTTTTTGATGCATTTTTTATAATTAATTTTTGAAGTTAGAGTAAGTATAATTTGGACATAGGTGTATGTCATAATGCATAACTTGTTTTGTATGTGTTGAAATTTATTTATTTATTTATTGTTGAAACAAGGATATCAATACCTACTACACATATTTTTTAGAATATTTTCTCTATTTTTTAATATTTTTCATGTGTGAAACAAATACCTTGATTTTTGGTGAAAAATATACGTTCACAAAAAATAAAAGATAAATATAATAATTAAATTAAAAATATTAAAAATTATACTTTTTGGAAATCTTATAATAAGGGATACATACTTACAAAATATAATTTCTAAATGACTATTTGATCCCTCAAAAGATAAAGAAAAGTGGTCTTTTGTCAATATTTTGATAGATGTAAACGAAGCTCCATTGTGGGTATGATTAAAACCTAGAGGCATTCTATCCAAGGGGGTATTATCTAACCCTCTTCAATTAAATCCTTTTATATGAAACCCCTAGAAGATTAAATCATTAAATTTTCTAAAAATTATGTTATTTCAGGAAAAAATCAAGATTTCCCAAGTTTGGGACCCATTATTGTCTTTAGTTTTATGGAAATTTATTATTCTCCTTTCTCCCATCCCATCATCAAGGAAATTTGGGAGTAGGTATCTAGTTTGGGGGATTTGGAAGGAAAGGAACATTCACATAATTTTTACACTAGGAGGAATGTTGATGAGATTTTATTAAATTCCCTTTCTAAACTTCTTGTTGAAAATGAGTACACTTCCAAAATTAAGGAACCAAAAGGTATTCCTAATTGTAGAGAAGTGTGTGTTGATAAAATAAGTGGTATTGATAAATGCTTGAAGAAGGTGGACCTTACTAGAAATATAGCTCATGTTAACACCTACTAGGAACCCCCATCCTAGTTGGGTTAAACAAAATCTTGATGGAGCTTCTAAAGATAATCCTAGGGTGGCTAGTGGCGGGCATATTATTAGGTCACATAAAAGGGAAATTGATTGTTGCTTTTTTAGGAGACTTGGATAATAAAACTAATAATGAAATAGAATATTTAGTTACTCTTTGAGGAATGAAATTGGCTACCTCTCTAGGGTTTGAAAAATCCAAGTTAAATGTCATTCTAAAATTATTATTGAAGCTCTTGGTAGACTCTCTATATTTGGATGGGAGAAGAGACATTATCCAAAATATACAAGGTTTGATCAACAACTTTGATAAGATTGAAATTTTATGTATCTTATGAAGGGAAAAAGTGACACATGCTTTGCAGGAATTAACATGAATCAATGGTATTGTTGGCATAGACCTTCCTAATTATATGCCTAATCTACTTTAAAATAACAATAAAAAATCTACCCATTGGCAATATTAAGGCCTTAGGGGGAGAATTATTATTTTAAATATTTATTTTATTTAGGAGAATCTTATTCATATTTATTGTTTCAATTTTTATTTGATGAATGATATCATCATATGGAAAAATCATGGGTGGTATTATGAAGAGGCAACTTCAAGGTATACAAAATTTCATGAAAATGATTTCTATTGCATGAACCTTTGAGATTTAATTTATATACGGATAAATTTTGATTTTAAAACACAAATTTTGTGTGAGATTTTCTCACCAAATTTCTCATAAGTGATTATGGTGGATTCTCTTGAAAGATTGATTGTATTCACTTTTTAAAATTTGTCATTGTTGAACACATCAAAATACTGAGAGGGGGGTATATCAGTATACTTCAATTTAAATTTAAATCCTTAATTGTTAAAGCTAAGTTAACGAATTCATCTACTTAATCAAATCAGGAAAGAAGATAAGCATCCACACAAGAAACATAGTTGACACCAGATATGCATGAAAAATCCCACAGGGGAAAAACCACGGTGAGAAAAGCTTCTTGGATCTACTATACAAATCTAACCTCACAAATGAACAACAATTACAACTTTGATTTAGAGCTACAACCCAAAGAAGCTACAACTTCCTGATTACAGATTTAGGGTTACACCCAAGGAGGCTACAACTTCTAGATTAAAATAACTAGAATATGACTGACTTTATGGGTTCAACCCACTGATAGTCATCAATTTTGCACATTAGGTCTATAGTGGACCTTATTACAATCTTCCCATTTTCATACACATCCTTTCACATATACTTCTTCTCTTCTTAACATGATAAAATATTATTTCTATTTATCCAGATGAATCAATAAGACTCATACAACACGTTCAATCACTCCTTAAACTCCACTCAATATTGAATTAATGGTGCACACCATCAACATACCTTAGTCATCCTCAACAAAAAACATAACTTCACAAAATGACTTGAAACACCTGTGTAGTATTGGAAACAAGAAATATCTTCATGTGCTTCATACCTTAGACACTATGAGACATGTGGAGTGCCCACAAAAAATAATACTACCAAATTTCACAACCTTCTACTAGCACAGTTATTCAAACACTTGTTTTGATGAAGATTAAGCATCTCAAACCAACTGTATCACTCTAACACTTTGAAAACTGAACTTGTGGATCACCAGATCACTTGAAACTTCAATATAACATACTTTAGACATTACTGAGTATGTCCTAAAAAATTATTGACCAAAACTTTACGTGTGGTGGAGTGTAGAGCATTCCAACAAGTCTTATGAACTACTTTGCATTTTCCTAACACAGTCTGGTACTCTGTCACTTCTAATTTTCTTTGTAGAAGGATTATTGACATGAAACTTTGGATATAACACCTTCACATCTCCATGGACTTAAATTCATAACCACAATACTAGATCTTTCTTTGTAGAAGGATGCAAACCAAAATATTGTGTCTTTGCCCTAGGATATACACTGTGAAAGCCTTAGACTAAAATTTTGTAACTTGTCACTGAGTGTGGTACACCAAATTGAAAAAATATCATTTTAGGAATCTTGATAACACATCAAGACATGTGGACCCACAACCACATCATACTTGGACATAAAAATGAATCTTAGTCTTTCAGATCACTGTAATGCTGACCCACACCATTAGATATCTCAATCTCCAATGCATATACAACCTTAAGCATACTTTTGACATCAATGACAATCAAGCTTATCAAGATGCAACAATATCCCCCTTTTTCATTGATGGAAAATCCAACTGATGTGCACAAACTCCCCCCCTTTGATGCACATTCTCTCCCCATTTGACATCAAGGGAAAAGTGTAACTAATGTTTCTTTGCACATACAAAACTTATAGGCTCCCCCTTATTCTATTCGAATTTTACTCCCTATGGGATGAAGTCTAATTACTTTATCAAAAATATCCTCATATCTATAGATTTTTCTACTTTGCATATATACACAACATCAAAAAGAAAAGATATCTTACATAAAAAAATCAAACTCAACTCAATCAGATGGAAGAATGTTCTTGTAAATTGTTTTGAGCTGGATCAAGTTGTTGTCCCAGTGTTTCTTTGTTGTGGTTAGGGTTTGGACTTGACATATCATTTGCACATATGTGTCTTCTACTTCCTCCAAATAAGATGGTGCATGGTATTTTTGAATTACACCATTTTCTTTTGCCAAAAGTCTAGCAAGTGAGGCCAACCTTAGGCTCACTACCTCTCTTAATTGCTTTACCTGGCCCTTAAACTGCTCCCTTTGATCTTGCAATTGTTGTACCTAAGAGTACACATTCTCCACTTGTGTCCTTATGGCACCACCATTTTCCTACATAGGATCATAAGTTGCAGTCACATTTGTGATTTTCACTTCAATAGCATTGATATGATTCTTTATGCTCTTTGTGGTTGTAGGCCACTTTAGATGGAAAACATATAGTATTTTTCTTCCTCCATGCTCTTTTGAATGTCCTTAATGCATGATTGCAACTTGGCCAATGTATTCACACATTTTCCAGAGACATTTGTCAATCTCTTTTCATTAATCCTTTGTTTTGCCTACTTCTCTAAATGGGATGAGTAAGTCTCAAAGGACTCCATTAGCTACTTCATCTATTGTGTAGGGGATAGTGATGTATCCCTTTTTGCTTCAAGAAATTTCTCTTCCAATACCTTTTTGCCTCTTCCAATTCCTCTGCACTCTCCACCTATTGTTGTAACAACTACTGCCTTGCTATGGGGTGGAGTACATCTCCAACCTTTATCTTATGAAGGGGATACATACTAGACAAATTTATTTTCCCATAAAATAAGGGAACTTATAACAATTGTGGAGACACTCCTGGTTGAATCTATATCTCTTGTGCTAAAAACTTCTTAATTGAGTCAACCAAAGAGGAATATGATTTCTTTGAGCTTCTCATGTATCACCCTTTTCCTTGTCCCTTTTCCTTGTCCTTTTCCTAGCTAGAGACATCTTGCTCATTTTTCTAATTGGAGACATCTTGCTCCTTTGTACTCTCTGAAGGGGGCATATTACCAATATCTTGTTCTTCTAGAGGCTCCTATGAATCCATTTCAGCATCAATCTACATCTTTTCAAGGATTTTCTTTGTGACTTATTCTGTCTCCTTTTGAATCTTTTCCTATCATCATCATCAATGCTCATAAGAATGTCTATTCTATGCTTTATGTGGAGCTCTTGAGCTTGAATCCAAGCTATATTATCCTTTTTTTCTTGGGATACAGAGGGCCCAACCTTGTTGTTTCAACTCTTCATCTACTTTTATTGCATTCTCTCTTCTTTTTTTAAAAGCCTACACTAGGCTTTTCAGAGCCTTTTCAATGAAGTCACTCAAAGACCTATTATGCTTGAGCATATACACAATGATAGCCTTTTCTATGGTTTTTTTTTTAATCTTTTGAAGGTACTTCCGAAAGGAGCTCTATGGTTTCATCCAATAGACCATTATGAATAATTCCATTTAAGATGGAATCAAGCTTGAGAGGCTCATGTGAAACTGTTACTCGAGGAGGTTGCTCTTTTTTTTTCTTCTCTACCTTCTCTTTCTTTTTATATTTGGAGGTTCTTTCATCTCCAACTTCTTCCTCCTCTTTAGATTCCTCTGCATCTATCTTCTTCCTCTTTTCCTTTTGCTTAGGCCTAGTGGCCTTCTTATGTGGTGGAGTCTTTGATACAACTCTTCTCTTTAAACCAGTTGCCTGCATAGATCTAGAGGGCTATGGAGGAGATGCAACAACATAAGTGGATCTACTAAACCTTTTTGGCTCCATGTTGGCTTTTAGAGGAACATATTTAGCTTTAGAATCCTCCAAGGGGGAATTAGATTTAGACTTTGGAGGAATACCCCATTTCTTGTGAAGCTATTCTCTATGTTTTGACAAATGCTACACTACATTCTTCTTATGCATCTCATCCATTTTCTCTTTATAAGTGTCAAATATCTCAACAGATGTATCTTTTAGCTTTTCAATAGAATATCCACATATGCCTTGACTTATTTAGATGAAACTTCATAAGGAAACTTAGGAATCCATGAGGTTCTGAGCACCATTGCTTCAATGTAACAATGATCCTTTTACACTAGAAATTTTACCTCATCCTTATATCTCCAGACCAAATCAAATGGAATTCTCTCTCTATTCTACATCTTTGTTTGTAGATTTTTAAAGAAGCCCCAATACATAGTATTGTATGCTTGCTTATCCTAAAAAGCCCTTATGTGATTTCTGATTTGAGTAATTACCAGAAAGAACTTATCTCATACCTTACCTTTAAATCCAAGTAATTCATTCAAGAAAAAAAATGTAAGGCAAATAATCAATGAACCAAACTTGAAATTATATCTAGTTTCTTTTGTCCTCTTCAAATTTTCCATCAGCCACTCCCTCAAAAATTCACATAGATTAAAGTTGTCACCTTCCTTCACCATCTGATACACAATGTGGATTGTGGTAGCGACAGTAGATTCTACTCTATTGGTGTAGTAGATTTTGTAGGTAATCTCCATTATGGCATAGCAAACTCAAGGATCAATGATATCTTTCACTGTTAGGGTTCTTTTGTTGAATTTGGCTTTGATAAGCCCAATAAACCTCTCATTCTCGATTGACGTTTGAACCATGATTGGTTTGGTGGCACAAAGACTAGTAACAACCCTAATTGCCTCTCTTTTTATCCTGTAGGGCTTGTCCAAGTATATAAATTCATCATGAATGCAACTTAGGATAATCCTTACCATTCTTTGCTATCACATAAGTTTAGAAACTCTTTCCATAGATCTAACCCTTTTCCTACCAAATGTGCATATTCAAGCTTGTATACACCATGATCATCCAAGAGATCATGTTAGAGTACTTCAAATAAAGTGTGATCAATCTCATTGAGCATGGCATGAATATAGATTCTTACATCTTTAGTGTACATTACAAATGTATGAACCTTTGAAAATGCACCATCTTTATCGACCTCCATCGCCTTGAAAGGAAACTTCTTGTACTTTGGCTTGGGTTTCTCTGCAACATCTATCAATTGTGGGGTCGCCATTGATATTCCTTTCAGAATCTTCAAATACCATCACTAGGGTGTAGCATAAAATCACAAAGATAGATTGAAAGCCTTTTCACTCTTCTCTACTTTCAAACACAAGTTCTTTTGATTGCAAATGAGAATAATCATTCAAATAAAACATAAAAAAATTCTTCCATTTTCCCTCACTTTTCACCATTGATGCACCTCTACTTCTTAGGTAAACTTTATCTAGAATAATTTGTGCCATCATAGGAATACAAATATACTTAGCAAACCTCTGCATACCATTCTTTTACTTTGGAACCTTGATCAACAAGTTCAATTTTTCTCAGTGGACCTACACCTCAGAGGAATTGAACCAAGTCAAATTTCATGCTAATTTATTCAAAATTTTATCCTTTCCAAGGGGTTGAAATATTTGCAAATAATATCTCCCCTTGAGATAATTTGTTATCTCAGTTTGTCATAGGATCTTGTGTAGAATGCACAAGCATGGTATCATCCTTTTTCACACAATCCTGACCTTGCTTCTCTTTCTATACTTCTACATTTTCCTTTTCCTTAATTAGGGTTTCTTCCTTCTTCCTATTCTAAACATGTGGTTTCATAAAACCACTTCTACAAAAAATTTCTTTATGCCCAAACTTATTGCATTTGTAGCAACCATGTCACATTCTAGAACAAGGTTATTTCTCCTAAATTTAGTTTTGCACTCTACACTCTATAGCCTTATGAACAAAAATTATTGCATACATAGAAATATCCATGAAAAGAATGAGACATCATAGCATCATATCTTGGAGGCAGAAATGGTTTTCTACCAATGTAGTCATTTATTTCTGCCCTAGTTCTACAATTAACAACCTTATTCCCAAACTTATTGTAGGAATAACAATAACCATGAAAGGATTGAGTGAACCTAGTAGGGGCATGTTGACTACCAGGTGGAGGACCTCTGAATCTCCTTTTTTTGTGGACTAGGATAAATCCACCTTCTTCCTTCTTTCTATAATTTGTCTTCTTGGATTGATCTGATTTTTCACTTCTAGAGGTTGCCTTCTTAGGTTCTTTAGTGCAAGTTTTTTCTTCCTTTATTTAAGACTTTCCTTCTACTTTAAAAGTCTCATATAGTTCTACAAATGCACTAGTTGTTAGAATTTTACCTTTCTTAAAACCAAGACCAACTTTTTATTTTCATGGTTTTTGAGTGATGATTAACTCATCAAGAATGTTAGAACCTCCTTTTAGCTTTAGACCCTTGTAAATTTATTCTTTTTCTTTATCCAATTATTTCATCAGGGAGACAATCTCTTCTTCAAGCTTGGATAATTCAATAGATTTTTCATTGAGCTTGGCATTCAAGAAATCTGCAATTCTTTTACCTGCTTCAAATTGAACTTTCAACTTGACAATTGATTTTTCTAATTTTTCAAGTTTGAACTAGAGTTCATTTTTTTCTCTTTCTTCATCTTGATCACTAATAGAAGAAATGAGTTCTCCTTCATAATCTACTAGAAAATATTATTTATTAAAATATAATCCATCATCCTCCTTATGGAGTATGTCCTCTTCTTCCTAAGAGAAATTCTTCTTGGGCACTCCTTCATTCCCCATGTGTTCCAAATACAAGATCTACATCAACTGTCAGGCTATATCAAGGAACCTTGATTTTATACCAATTATTGAACAAACTAGAATACTGAGAGGGGGGTGATTCAATTTCAATTTCAATCCTTATCTAGGTTGAATCATTCATCTACTTAATCAAAATAGGAAAGAAGATAAGCATCCACACAAGAAACACAACTGACACTAGATATATGTGGAAAACCCCACATGGGAAAACCATGGTGAGAAAAGATGCTTGGATCTACTGTCCAAATCCAAACTCACAAATTAACAACAGTTACAACTTTGATTTAAGGCTACAATCCAAGGAATATACAACTCCCTAATTATAGATTTAGGGTTACAACCAAGGAAGTTATAATTTCCAAATTAAAATAACTAGAACATGGCTGAATTTATGACTTCAACCCACTAATAGTCATCAATTTTGCACATTAGGTTTGTGGCGGACCTTACTATAATATCCCCGTTCTCTTACACATCCTCACATATACTTCTCTTCTCATATTTGATCTTCTATATATATCATCTGCATGCTTTACAAATACAAATTAAGTTAGCTTTAAACAAGAAAATATGTAACTTGTATCATGTAGACCTTCATATCCAATTTTGGTACACAAGGATGATAAAACATTATTTGTGTTTCTCCCAGATGAGTCAACATGACTCATACGACACCTTCAATCACTCCTTAAACTCTGCTCAATCTTGAATTAGTGGCACACACCGTCAACATACCTTAGTCAGCCTCAACAATAAACATAACTTCATAAAATGACTTGAAACATCTATGTGGTATTGGAAACAAGAAATATATTCATGTGCTTCATACCTTAGACACTATGAGACATGTAGAGTGTCCACACAAACTCATACTACTAAACTTCACAGCCTTCTATTGATGCAGGTATTAAAACACTTGTTCTGATGAAGATTACACATCTAGAACCAATTGTATCACTCTAACACTTTGAAAATTGAACTTGTAGAGCAATAGAACACTTGAAACTTTAGTATACCATAATTTAGACATTCTTGAGTATGTCCTTAAAACCACTTTGCACTTCCCTAACACATTCTAGTACTCTGTCACTTCTAACTTTCTTTGCAAAAAGATTATTGACATGAAAAATTGGGTATAACACCTTCACATCTCCATGAACTTAACCTTAGAACCACAAGACTAGATCTTGCTGCAAAAGGATGCATACCAAAATATACATTGTGAATGTAGTGCCTCTCATACTATTTCCCTGATAGACTGATAGTTGATTTGTTTTATGATGAGACATTGTGATACATTATATGATGTTTGATTCAATGTTATGATGATTCCATTGATGACACTTCTGTTACTTGAGGTTTTATGCACGTGTTATGATTAGTATATGGTTTTATTCAGGTGACTACAAAGATCTGTTTTGATTATGAGGACTAACTCTATCATGAGCACTATGTGATTATCTTATCATGACTGTTATGTGATTATTATGTGATTGATCTTATTCTGATTACTATGTAGTTGATTTGATTACTAGGTGTTGTTCTTATTGATGTGATTGAGTGAAAGGGACAGTGTCACATCACTCACTTGTGAGTAACTTGTGACGTTGCGATTCCCTTTCACAGTGTGTCTGTTTATATGTATATGTATATGCATAACCATTCCATGTGCTATAGGTTGCAGGTACCAGGCATCGACTCCACCTAAATTGGCAGGTCTGAGCGTGTCTTGAAACCTAATGGATTAGTTGATCAGAGATCAAACTTGATCCCCTACCCTAGCCATCATCCTCGAAGAGGATGAGTATCCGGATTGGCACCTTGTTAGTATTGTTAGTTAGTTAGGTCAGTTAGTGTTGCTTGAGGTTTGTATTTTGACCCTAGATAGTGGTTAGGTAATTATTTGGAATTTGGTTTTATTTAATTTAAATTGTTTGGTAAATGTCAATTGGATGTCTTATGCATTAAAATAAAATGTTAAGTCAAAGGTATACTTTGATAAATAAATATATAAATATATAATTATAGTTAAGAGTAAAATAAAATTATAATGTAATGTTAATACTAATAAATAATAATAGTATGGTAAATAAATAAAATGTTATAAGGTCGGGGTTATATAATTAATTATAATGTGTAAATAAATGTGGGTAAATGGTTTTATCGTTTGTGTGAAATTAAGTATCAATTATATTTACCCAAATTATTATTTTAAATGAAATGCTTTTAATTGTCTTAACCATTTATTTAATAAATTAAAAATTAACTATAATTTGTTATATAGTTGGTTGGATTTCCCACAATGGACATTTTACTTATGCCTGTAAAACATTTTTTGTTTAGAGAGAGGGCGAGGGGAAAGAATGGTTTGTGAAATTTTCTTATATTGATGATTTTGTCGGGAATTGGGGTTTTGGGGAATTTTGGATTGTGGAATCGGAAGTTGGAATTTTCAGAGCTCAACATCAAATTCCCATTTCCTACCAAGCGTTGGATCCAGGTTGGATTTTGATCTTTTGTGTACAATTGCTTTTTGAATGTACTGTCAAATTGATTGATTCATCTCTCTGCTTCCTGAAAATAAATGTTTGCTTTTATTATTCTGTCTGTGAGTGAACTAATATATATATATATATATATATATATATGATATAGTGATAATGACCGAAACTCTGTCCTAAAAGCAATGTTCAAATTGTTACTGTTTAGTTTGCAGTTATCTAATGAATCTCTTGTATCAAGTGTTCATTCGGCTACTCTGAGGAATATAATTCGTATGCCAATTTGTTTGCAGTAATTGAATGTTGTCTTTTATAGTTACCCAATGTAGAAGTTCAATAATCTTGGTTTGTTCATTTTTAAGACTTATAACCATCCTATTTTGTTAATTCAAATGTAAGCTTGTTCTAGCCGATGTCTATTCTTCTTTACAACAAATCAAATAGTGATAGTTTTGAATCATCTTGGTTAGGTAAGTTAGCACATATCGGCCACCCTCCTTTTCTTGATTCATGACCCCTATATTGTTTCCCAATAATCCCTTATTTCTTGGCCTTATAATTGTAGGTATCCTTCCATCAGTGTAAAGCCAATGCAAGTATACATACTATTGATGCAAAAAGTTAGCAAGGTAACATCCATTTTATGGGAAACTTAGTTTATGGTGGACCTATTGCGTTAAACTGAGTGACCTCCATATTTTAAAGAAGTCGACTTCTTTTGTAATTGGGGTTTAGAAAGGGAAAAGGAAACAAATATAAAAATAAAAGTCTAACTTAAGGCAATGTGCCAAACGTAGATAATAGGCACGATAAATCATAGATCTAGGGGCCTAATCGACAATTTGCAATGTCCCAGAAAAGCATAAACTAAAGATTAAAGTATAAAAAATTCCTTCATTGACATAAAATAACTTTGCACACATATTTACTGACAAGAAGAGTCACATGACATGATCTAAGACAACAAACTTGCATTCAAATTATAGAAGTTCTAAAAATGAATCATCCAAACAATAGCAGCACAGTCTAAAGTTAATCAAATATCATAAGAAGATTAGAAAGGTTGAATGATTGGCATAGTCTACGAGTCTTTTTGCAATAATTAAACAATAACAAAGGCCTAGTTTTTTTAAAAAAATCTATGTTCTTTCTGCAAAATATTGTAATCCCTCCTCCAAAACAAAGAGGAGTATATATAGCCAAATGCTCCCACCGCCTTGGCGAGAAGTAACATAAAAGATATGAGAATCCTTGGCAATGATGCAAAATCAAAAATTCCTCCCGACCATTGCAACCAAAAATATTCCAGCCAAAGCATCCGGTCGCTCCAAGTTCAGGTGCAACCTCTGCAAATGATGGTAGTGGTCCCGACAAGGTTGAATAGACAAGTGTCGTTACCTTGCTAAAGCAATTATGACACGTGACATGATGTTGCGGTCCTTGGATTGCTCCATCCATTGTCTTAAATAAACACCCGCCGAATAGACATGTGGTGACATCACCTGTGCTCATCTTTTTTTTTCACTGTTGAAAGCTTGCACCAAGGAGGCATGTGTAACCTACCTCATCCTTGGTACCAACTGTGGGGCCTGCTAAAATATGTGAAGATGAAACCACGTGGCATGCAAACAGAGCCCGACTCAAAAGCGAAGGGAAGCAGCTTTCAATTGTGCAGAGAGTGGACACATGGTAGCATGGCGAGGCCATTTTAAAATGCGAAGGGAAGAGATCCTTCGTGGAGCGTAGATCAGACATGTGGCTAAGGCAGCGACGTTTATCAAAAAGTTCCGAATGACTTTTTAATGTAATGTGCGGGCCGATACTTGAAAAAAATAAAGCCCGAAGGGAGCTTGATGAATATTTATTCATAGCTTTTGGCGAATATCAAGGGCGTTTCTCTTGAGGAAAAAAGAACCCAAAATTTCTCTGGCTACAGACTAGAGTCTTACCCATTGGGCAATGGCTTCAGAGCTTAGAGAGGGCATCTTGTAGCAGTAGCCAGTCAGCCTTAGATGGCCTCAATATGTTGCATAGATTCTCTTGTGCTTCACTGAGATCAAGAATTTATTTATAAGGCAACTTTGCTGGTAGACCGGCCCCAGACTTGCATAGGAAGAGTAACCACGCACCTGGATCAATTATCCCTTTGATATCTGCTACTGTGGGAGGCTTGATGAAGCTTTATAAGGTAGTTGTGTCCTACTGCTTTTCTTCAGTTTTCATTGCAAGTTTCTCAACAGTGGTCACAAATCCATCCTCAAGAAATGGGGAAGGAAAAACCATCGTAGTTAGCTGGGAGAAGCTTTCTCACACATTATCTAGAGTTGCTCCCAAAGTGGCCGCACATTCCCTATCTCATTTTATGGTTGAGTGGAAATAGAAAAACTTGTTTTCCATCTTGGAAAAACCTTATGATCATTGATTCCTAATCCAACTAGGTCTTCATCAGAGACTAAGTACAATTTGGTTAGCAGTCCCTGCGCTTCAGGTACCTTTTCCATGATGAACTGCGGGAACTCCCCCATAGTCCTCTGAACCTCCTGGCTCAAACTTGTCACCTGAGACATGTACTAGAGTATTGGTTATAATGTCAGGAAATAAGACTTGACCTTCCCCCAGTATGAAGCATACAACTGTTGTGTCATTGGGATGAGATCCGACTGGGCAACAGGAGCTTGGGGAGTATTCTTTAAAAGGGTGATCTTTGCATCCCTTTTGTTGGCGTCCTGCATTAGCTCCATGATCCTCTTGTTGGATGATGTCAATTTTTCCTGAACATGAGCTAACTCTTTAGTCCATCTCTCCCTTTCTTGGCTATGGTTTGTCAGTTCTGTGTCAAGGGAAGCCTTTACCTCCTGAAGCTCCTCTTCTATTTGGGCCTTGTGACCTTCAAATTCGACATCCTTCTCATGTAGATTTTTCTCATATTGAGCCCGCTATTGATCTAGCACCTCATCTTTAACATCATCCCCTGCTCATATTCAACACACTGCCATTCAAGCTCCTCATTCCTCAGCTGTAGATTCTGCTATGCCAGAGTCAATTGGCTCTAGTATTCCTGATTCTTAGCACGCAACTCGTTTATTACACCGGGGTCAATGGATTGAACCTTTGCAAGTTCCTCCTGAAGTCTATTCCTCCCCACCTTTGCTATCAACACTCTCTCTGTCAAGTGCACAACATCCACTCCTAGGGATTTCTCCCTTTTTTCCAAGAAACTAGCTCTTTCTTTCAAGTATTTCAGCTGCTCATCCATCTTCCTCAGTTTGCGGCCAGTTTTAATGAAATCAGAGGTGACCACTCATTGTGTTTCCTCCATGAGCTCAAATTTATAGTGCAAAAGAGCTTCCTTCATGTCAAGCCCCATGACATATAGATCATAATCTTCTGGACACATCTCCCCTTGTTGCTTTTCCATAGTCAGGTACATGGTTGCAAATTTCAGCGTTTGTTGAGTCTCATCATAGATAGTATGCATCTTCAGTTCCACTAGCTTACGATCATCCTTGGATTTTCACTTTTGAATTTTGCTGGCGTGTGCATCCTTTGTAGCATCCTTTTGTGCAATAAAATGGGTTGGTGACAGGACTAGCCCACCTGTGAAAGGAGCACCAGGAGGTAGGGCATATGGATAGGTAAGTTTAATAGGCACATACAATTTCTTCTTTTAGAGAGTGACAGTCTGCAGGGAGAAATGAGGCACATGCCAAAGCTCAGTTTGCAAACCAACAGAAGGGCTTTTCATTTGCCAAGGTTCCATTGGTGAACCGACGGGAGGACTCATAGGTTGCAATGGTGAGGGAGTAGTCATTGTAGAGTCCGCTTGCTATGAGAAAAGGGGAGGATCCGCAATGATAGTAGCAATATGGGTGCCAACGACAGGTAAGCTTTCAAAAAGTGAGGCTCCTGGCTTGTTGTGGGTTCCACATCCTTTTCAGGCTCCTAGCTGGTTGTGAGCACTTGGCTTGTAGTGGGTTCTTGTGAACCTTCTCTGACAATAGTTTTTGTGCGCTGTCGCTTTGCGGGTAGGGTTTCTCCAACCTTAGCAGTCTCTATCGGCTATTGCTGTGACACTCTTGTTGATTTAGCAACCCAAGTGAGTGACTGTGAGGCCTTCAAAACATTGAATCACACATTGGAAGTTGCGTAGGAGGGCCGCCCTGTGGAGATTTTTGCTTGCTAAGTGGAAGACGTTGGGGTCCTTGCTTCTTCTTCTCCTTGTTGTTTGAATTCATCTCCCAAGCTATCGTTCCCTCCAATGCTCGAGTCAGAGGTTGCATGTCCATCATCCCACTATTTTTCAAACTCTTCATCAGCTTTCAAGCTTCCATAAGGGGCTTCAAGCTACTTTGTTTCTTGGCAATATACCCAGAAGGCTGTCATTTTCTCTAGAGTCCATTCCTCCATATATCATAACTTGTTGTACATGGTTGTCCCCATCTTGACATTCTCATTATCGTCTGCCACAATGAAGTAGAACTTATTCCATGGATCCCTATTATCCTCTGTGGGAATATGCACCAGCTCAACCAAATATTCATCCTTATCCTCCTGCGGGCTGCACCTCTTTTCTCAGTAGGGTTGAGGAGCGTGAGTAACCCTCATGTGCACATGTGACAGATCATTGAAAGGATTATACTACCATTTATTGCATATCAAAACCAACCCTAAATGAGCCAACTTATCTTGCAATAGCGGGTGTGTCAGCCTCTTTGCCAGGGTCACCATTTTGAAACTTATGGGTAACTGGAGCCATCCCTTCTTCTTGCGAGGTCCTCCAAAAAATTTGTAATCGATAATGCATTCCTGTCGATAAATTTCAAGAGACAACACTCTATTTGTGATGCGGTTCGGGAGTCAGAATGATTGGTTAGTGAAACCTCGCATCCGGATGATTATGAAATCCACGCTGAAGAACTAGTCACATGCGGGAGTAAAGACTTGCATATATCCTATTTGATCCATGTTGAGTTAGACCATGCCATCTTCTCCTTGCAAATCTTACAAAATTGGAGTTAGAAAGAAATCCGAAAATGAGGAGTAGTCAAATGTTGTGGAGAGGAGAGGTGTCCATGTAGATACCGACTTTCTTCTGCCCTTTTCATCAAAAATAGACAAACCCACATACTTACTAAAGAAATAAGGATTCTGATGCAAAAATATATGGGCAAGAAAAGAGAGGAACTTGAACTTTCGTTCCTCCAGGTAATTCTCTATTTTCCCTATCATTTCTTCTACGAGGAAGTTTGCGAAATCATACTAGAAGAAATTATGCTGCTTGTGAAATTGGAAACCCAACCCTAATTGAAAAGCGTGCACCTCCTGGTCTGTGTCTAGGCCACAAACAAATGCTAGCATTAAAAAGGCCTCCTTTAAGTCGTTCTCAAATGAACTGTGTGGCATCGGGATACTTGGCGGGTTTTGGCTCTTCACTCCCTGCTTGCTGGTTTGCTTAATTAAAAATTGAGGGCCCTTCGTCATTTCCCTCCATGTGTTTTCTCCTCTGTTGGGAGTGAATGCCTCAATTTTCTCACTTCTGGAGGTTGGGTTGGGGATACATAGCATATGCCAGATAGCCTGCAGGCTGATATTAACCGTTAAAGTTCGACCCTCAATGTTGTGGGTGCTCAGGTTGTAACGTTGAATGGCCACATCAACCAACTCTGGGAAATAGTGCACTAATGGGACCATGTACTACGGGAGCCCGTTGAGCCATATCTTTTCTGTCGTTGATATCTGTCTCTTAGACACCTTCATCCTTTCATAGACCCCTTCTCTCAAAGACTTGGGTTTTTTTGCAAGGTGTGGGTCAACAATATTGTCCCGACCCTCCTGGACCTGAACCTGGTTTCTATAATTTTTGGGCTTCTCTATTTCTAGAATGTTCACTCATTTTGGCTTGTCTGGTACACCAGGTGTAGCATATGAAATTTTTTCATAGACGTTAACAACATGTGATTCCCATATGGCCTTAAGAAAAGATTGTGTTGACTCCCCTTGTATCTCTTGTTGTGAACTCTCTACCATTGTCTCTTTCGATGAAAAGCTTTTGTGAGGCCCAAATTCTCTACAAATTTTTCGTTGGCTCTGGATATGCTAAAAAACCTTCACTCACTTGGCTTAGCGTATTTGAAAAGACTCTTAGGCATTTAAAATTTTGCATGCGATACTTAGCTATCTTTTCTCAAGGTGGTAGATGAAAGTGGTTTTTTGCATTTAATTTGGCATGTACCGCCCACCCCTTTGGATCATGCAAAAATGAATTACTTTCCATTTTTAAGTGACAAGAATTCATAATTGCATTAGGCAGCCGTGTGATACTGCACGATTTCCTTGGAACTTGGGTCAGCAATTTTCTCTTAGCTTAGCATTCATATACGTTGGCAATTAATATCCCGAATGGAATGACTAAGCCAAATCAAATGATCAGTGCTTGAAAAGATATGAATCTTGCTTTGGGTTTTGGGAAATGCCTGAGAAGTGACACAACAACTTCAGGACCGTACGACTCACCGCTGATGAATGCTACCATCTTAAGCTAATTAATTATCTCTCATTAACTTTGCATGCATTGAACCATACTTAGCATGCGCAACTGGTTAGGAAATTCAAGCAAGCTTAGGCACAGTTCTCAAGTTAGCACTTGATTATCGTCACATTTTTGGAAAGCCCATTACCATGCCTTTCCTCACTTTTTCTATAAATAGGAATCTAAGTGGTAACAAAATCACAATTAGCATTTGTGTAAGCTTTAGTAATAGGTTATTGACTTAGCGTTTGGCTTTAGTAATTGGTGAAGTATTTTCATAGGTTAGGCTTTAGGCAACTTTTAGGAGTAGTTAGCAGATAGTTGTAGTGTGCCATTACCATGAACACCCCCATTAGGCTAGTGTCACACAAGTCACAGACAACCTTTCTTAGTGATATTTCCACCAAATGTTTGAAAAGAATGACAAAGAACAAACACTCCCTGGCTCTAATAGCCATGAAGTGGGTTCTGGGCTGAGACTATTTGGAGTATGAGGACAAGTATCGGGTTAATACTGACATCTGCTCACACTTTGTCGCGTCCATGCTGGATATCGGCATCCCTAGGCCATTGGTGTTGAAGCTGGTCAAATAAATTTTCCCCAAAAAGTATTTGAACGGTCTTGGTGAAGTTGTCGCTAATGCTACGTACGGGGTAGGCTTTCCCACAACAAGAGACCTTAGGTGCTACATTGAAGAAGAAGCGGTCGTCCCGTGGCTGTTGTTCCTAAGTGGATTTCACCTTCAATCACAAAATGAACACTGCCAAAGGGTCACCCATGCATGCCATTTCTTCTTTCGCATCTATAACATGGTGGTGTTCTACGACATTGAGTGGTACATAGACTTTAGGAACCTAGTGTTCCCTCCGTCGCTGGCCACTATTCCTGCTGATATCGCTAGTGCTATTGGTGGTGTACCTACTGATGAAGAGATAGTGGATGCTGCAATTGATGCGTCTATTGTTGTTGCACATGTTGTTGGTTGAAAATGCCTCTTTCCCTATTTTCTACTCTCAAGGATACAATACCCATCTCCTAGTTTTTGTACATATGCCTAAAAAAGGCCTACGTATAACATATATGAAAGGAAAGTACATATAGTTATATAATTTTTGAATTCTGGCCCGTAGGCCATTTTTCGATGTAAATATAGAAGCATATATATAATGAAATATAGCTTTATAAAATCCTTGGCTCCTTTTACTCTTGGTATTCTACAATATGAGTTTTTGTTCTTTTCAGCATATGTATTTGATTTCTCCTTGTATGTGGGTAAATTATTTTCTTCATTCACCTTACTATGAATTGATTTGCCCTGCTTTTTGCAATGATGGGTTTTTTCTTTTCCCTGAAGCATGAATTAATTTAAAAAGACTGTCTAGTAGAACAAAAAGGAAAGAAAAATAAAAAACACTATTAACATATTTACATCAGTAAAAGCGTGCAACTTAAAGGAACAATTTAAGATGAATTCTGTGGACCGAAATTCCTAATGCCTCCTGTTCTATATTTTCCAATTCAAAGGAATTATGCTCTTTGCACTTAATTATTTTAAAGGGGTCTTCCCAAAGGCTATCAAATTTCCCGTGCTAACCTGACTTCGCAACCCTTTCATTGAATTTCAACACTAAGTCTCCACACTTTAAGCCTTGGTTGGACACCCTTTTGTCAAACCATCGCTTAACCACCTATTGGCGGTTAGTCATGGCTATTAGGGTCTTCTCATTTTTTTCTTGTAGTTCCAATAATTTGGCCAGCCGAACCTCCATGGCACCATTTTTCTCTATCTCGAGGGATTTTAGCAATTGGAGTGCTGGAATATCCATGAATATAGGAAATAGTGCCTCTTTGTTGTACACTAGCTCATAAGGTGAAATCTTAAGGACTTGCTTAGGAGTTATGCAGTCTTCCCAGAGTGCCGCTTGGAGGTTTTAATGCCATTTTTTTCTGGTGTTTCAAACCAATCCTTTTGAGGAGTTAGACCATGTTCTTATTTGTCGACTCGACTAGGCCATTCCCCTGTGGGTAATAATTCAATGATGTCTTAAGGAATATGCCATTTGTTAGTGAAAAGTGACATACCTCTGCGCCTAGAAAAGCTCTAGCGTTGTCGGAAATGATAGTTTTTGGAGGGCCGAACCTTGTCACCAGTCCTTCGAGGAAATCCACTATCTCTGCCTCTATTGCATTTTTAAGCGGTGCAACTTCTGTCCATCTTGTGAAGTAATTTGTAGCCATTAGGATCCACTTGTGTATGATGCTGGAAGCGGGATTGATCATTCCAATGACGTCCAAGCCCCATTGTGCAAATGGCTTGTCTGCCACTATAGGTTTGAGAGGCATCGCAAAATTATTTCTTCTCCCTGTAAAAAACTGACATTCTTTGCAAGCCTTCACCAAGGAGTGTGATTCATTGAAACGTGTTGGCCAAAATTAACCCGTGCACATGATCTTGAGGGCAGTGGTCTTAGCAGAGAAGTGTTCGCTCACAGCGTTGCTGTGGAAATTGTTAAGGATTCTCTTTGCTTTCCCTATAGTAACATATCGCAGGAGGATATCGTTGAAGTTCCTTTTGAAAAGGACCCCTTCAACTAGCGCATATCCACAATTCTGTAGTCGATATTATCTCCTCTTTTGGGGGGAAAGACTTGGAAAATACTTCCCCATTTGCAGAAATCTCACTCTGTTCATTAGCAAGCAGCCTCCGAACTCTGACTCATTCATTAGAACAAGTTTCGGTTGCTCTTCTTCAACATCCACTTCATCATGCACTAGGTATTCTCACAGTCCTCTTCCTTGGACAATTTTGGTGGGTTTGACTTCAATGTCATATTCGAGGAACTTGGTGATCCAATTAGCTCTTTTTTTGTGATTTCTCCCTCCATGATGTATTCACACACACACTAGAATGTGTGAAATAAACTATCACCTTATTGCAGGAGATTAGATGGGAGAACTTCTTAAGTTCCTTTACTATTGCAAATGCTTGCCTTTCAACGAAATTATAATACATCTTGTATTCCTTCAGGGCCAGGAGTAGAATTCCACTGGATGTTCTCCCTTTCCTTTGTTGTCCTTTTGAGTTAAGAAAGTAGCTATACTCGACTTGCTACTGAATACATACATTATGAAGTCCTTAGATAAGTCCGGATTAACCAGTACAGGAGCTGAGGAAATAGCATCCTTAACTTTCTCAAAGGCTTCTCTGGCTTCCTTTGTCCACTTAAATACTTGATCCTTTCTTAACATCAGGGTGATTGGCCTGAGTATTCCTACGAAGTCATAAATAAATTTTCTAACAAAATTTACCTTCGCTAGAAAAGACAGGATGCCTTTCTTGTTAACTGGAAGGGGAAGCTCCTTGATGGCTTTCACCTGCTTGGGATCAATTGAAACTCCTTCTTTGGACACCACATGTCCCAATAGCTTGCCTTGCGACACTCTGAATACGTATTTTTTTTATTCAAGGAAAACCCGAACTCCTGGCATTTTTGAAAAACCATTTCTAAGTGATCAAAATGATCATCCTTAGATTTAGAGAACACAGTAAGACCATCCAAATAGATTAGGATAATATTATTGATTAATTTGCTAAAAGCGATATCCATTTCCCGTTGGAAGGTTTCCCCTGCGTTGGATAGGCCAAAAGGCATTTTAGAAAATGCGAATGTCACCCACTTTGTAGTGAATGTAGTTTTGTATTGATCCTCCTCTTTAACCCAGATCTAATTATAACCTAAGAAGCCATCTAGCAGGGAAAAAATTCCGATCCTACCATTGTTTGTAGGATTGACTCCATAGAAGGTAGCGCATAATGAGCCTTCAAGGATGCTTTGTTTAGATCTTAGAAGTCCACAAACAAGCGGATATCTCCATTTTTTTTTGGATCGGGACCAGGTTGGATACCCATGTGCTATGCTTGTTTGAAAAGACAATTCATGATTGGATTAGCTTTGTTAGCTCTTGCACCATTAACACTTCAACCTTTGGGTTGACTGGTCTTTGTTTTTGGCAGATGGGCTTTGCACCTTTTTCCAACTCTATTGTGTGCTAAATGATATCGAGATCATATCCCCTGAGGTCATCATATAACCAGGCCACCACTCCTTTCTATTTATCATACAAGTTGATAATCCTTCCTTTATCATGATGCAGGACGTCCTTCCCGACTTTGAGAATTCTTCCATCCCTGACTTGCAAGTCTGCATAGTCACTTTTATCTACTACAAACTTCCGCTTGTCATTTCTTGCATTGTCACAATTGAAAAGGTTTTCGAGTGTGACTAATCCTTTTGGAAGCTTGTTGGATTTCAGCTGGATAATTTTTCCTTCATAGGCTTCAACAATCTTCTGTTGGAGCTGGTCTACAAAATCTCCTGAGTGTTGGATGAACGAGGAAATGTGTTCATTGTTGTCAAACACTTTCTAGCTTTGGTCGTTGTATGGAATTGTTGGTTGAACTATTACTCACATAGAGTGTTTGTTGTGAATGAGGTTAGAGGTAGGATCAAACTGAGATCCAATTGATGCCATGCGATCGGCCTCTGTATTTTGTTCTCGGGGCACCATCTGAATGTTGAAGGCTTCAAAACCCTCAATCAGGTCCCAAACTCGGTGTCTATAGGATCGCATGCAGAAATTTTTGGCCATGGAAATTCCTTGGACCTGATTGACTACTAGTTCAGAATCTCTGAACACCATCAATTGCTTAATGCCCATCCTTTCTGCAAGGCTGATACCTTGCACTAGTCCTTCGTATTCAGCCTCATTGTTCGAGCAACGAACTAGAAACGAAAAGACCTTAGTGTCTTTTCATTCTGTGGGGATATTAAACATATCCCAGCTCCTGTGCCATTCTTGCACCTTTCTCTGTCGAAGTGCAACATCCATAGTTCAAAGGCTTGACCGCCTTCAGATTCTTTGGCAACCTTTGGGAGCACTTGACCTTCATCGTAGATGACATAGGTGCCCAGCCCGATAGCATGGTAGTTGTTGAAAGGGTTGGTATCTATGTGTTCGCTCAAAAGAGCATCTTCTTGATCATCCCGATCTTCGGTCACCCTATCATATTCTAGTAGCTCAGTACAATACATTTCTTGCTTGGTGATAGAGGTATGCACAACTTCAAAATTGATCATGGCTTTATTGGCTACATGTTCTGAGTGTAAAGATTTAGATTCTATCTCATCTTCGCACCATGCTTGGTTCTAAAGATCAAATGCAACCAATCCAAGGACATGTATCTGCCTACTTTTGAAGTAAATTCTCAAGATAGACAGAGGCCGAACATGGGGGGAACATCTATGATCATAATGTCTTGCGGCATTGTGATACTAAGGAAAGAAAATAGAGTCAAGGGGAGTGTCTTAATGACACCTAGGATTTTGACTCTGTTTCCATCAAGCTACATCACTCCTCTTTTTAAGGGTTCATAGCTGAGTCCTAAAGGTTTAGCTATTTATTTAGGCATAACCGTGGTGTTGGCACCAGAATCAATCATGGAATTATGTAATAATTTCTCCCCTATAATAAGAGTTAAGAAGAAGGGTTGAGGCTTTGGATTATCTCTTGCTTCAACAGGGGCTTCTGTTGTGCTATTTGTAAGAACTTTTGCAAAAGAGGGTTGATCAATAGCCTTTACTTTGGGCAATTGCTTCGTCGGTGTTGCACTAAACTCTTCCTAGACAGCCTTCTGTAGTAGCATTTTTTGCTCTGGGATAGCTAGGATGTCCCACAGGGATAGATTAGCAAAGGATTTCTTTAATTGTTCCACCACATTGAAAGGTGGTGGATTTAGAGGTTTCTGCCCCTTTTCTCTTATTATAAAAATTTCCTTCCTTGGCTGATATTGCGACATTGTTATCGAGGTAATAGGTGTCTAGTCAGAAGCACTTTTAGGTTGCGGACTGGCTAGTTGCGGAACAACTAATTCACCTATAAATCTCCTCTTTGAGTGAGTGTTGTAGTCGAATTTTACTTGTGGCATTTTAGATGTGAATGTATCATTGGAAAACACCGCTTCTTCTTCCATCCATGAAAAGAGTGAGTGGTTGGGAGAAATGTCCACTTCTTGTTCTAGTGACATCCCTTGCATTTGCACGGTGAGCACCACATTATCCATTTGTGAAGAGGTATACACATAACTTATGGGGGATGACGTTGTAGCTTGGCTGTGCTGCTCCACCACCTTTTGTTGTAGGTTGCCACACAGGCGATTTCAAGGCATATGTGAATCGTCGCAAGGAAAGCACCAGGAGTTGGTGTCATCCGCTAAATTATTTTGACCCACGGTCAACTCTCTGCTCAAGCTTAAGTTAGCGCTCTGTAGCGGAGTGGGTACCGGTACCATTTGATTTGTTTGTGCCTGTGGATTTGTTCGAGTGCCTCCTTGGAACTAGTTTTGTTGGTAAGAGGACCTTCCACCTTGATAATTTTGGTAGGAAGGATTCAAAGGTGCGGCCTGGTTGCGGTAGAGGGTAGTTATATCATTTTCCATAGTCCGCAACAATTCCTTGAGATCACTCATTTCATCCTTAGAAGAGTCAGATGTAGAGGCAACACTTTGTGGCACTGTCACATACGTGTACATTGATTGGGGAGGTGTGAGTGTACTAGTAGAAGGCATCTCCTGGGTAGGAACAAATATTTTAGGGAATATAGGAATGATGGGCCGAGGCGGCAACTTCCCGGTGTCTATAAAATTGTTCTCCGCTTTAACATCAATGCTATATGTGCCTAGTACTGTGGTTCCGCCTAGGGACTGGATCATCATTAAGATGTTAGGATTGATGGTCTTGAGGTAGAAAATAAATGTTAGATCCAGCAGCGGGCGTATATCAACTTGAATCCTCTACCAGCTCATATGGAACCGAGCATTGAAGTCAGCCATGGCTTTGTGTGGGGCCCACTTTATGACTGAGAGCTGGTAATAGAGTGATGATCGGTCTCCTTCATTCAAAAATCTCTAATAGAAAGGTTCACCGAGCTCATCCTAGGTTTTGATAGTATTTTATTGTAGTGTGCGATACCAACTAGTGCCTTACCCCTGAAAGAGGCGACAAGCAATCTTAATGCCACATTTTGGGTTGTAGCCCCATGTACCAGACAAACATCCACAACATCTTGCAAATGTTCAGACTGTGTTCTTGAGCCATCTTCGGTGAATTTAGGTATAGCTTTTAGGGTGGAAACTGGAATAGGGGCCCAAATGAAGGGCACTACGGGTGCAACAAGAGGGCTTCCAGTGTCCCATGCCACATAATTTCTATTAGTGGCAGGAAACATGGCTAGCAGAAAGGGAGGAGGAATCAAAACATTTACTAATTGGGTTGTGGGTTGTACTGTCCCTAATGGTGGTACTAACTGCTGTCAATCAGATTGCACCTGAATGCTTGAATATTGAAATTAAGCAATTTGTTGAAACATTGGAACTAATTCCAGGCTGTGGGTATCCTATAAGGAATTAGACCTCCAGATTCTAGGTTGGTTCCTATTTAAGTTTCTGGTTAATAACTAAGTGATTTGCTGGAAAAAGGAGAAAGACTAAATCTAAATGCAAGAAAACTAAAAATTGAATGTGATGCACCTAATTTATAAAGATCTGTAATTTTGATTCACAATAAACCTCAGAAAACTAACCACACAAGTCAATTTTGACAGTTTCACCACAAAAATTGATTCTAAGGAAGGCTTTGAATAAATCAGCTTTGAAGGAAAACATGATTTTCACAGCAAAGAAGAAATATTATTCATTTACACAAACTTAGACTTGTGACTTTAACTATTCGAATGCATGCAAATATAAATGAGACAAAGATTTTAAAGGCTCTGATATTTAAACACAATAAAACTTCATCAAATCATTCATAAAGACAGCCAAATGACAAGGAAAACTTTGATTTTATTGTAATTTGAAGGAATCTTTGCAAAAAAACATAAGTAAACTTGTAAAAACATTGTTGTATTAATCTAAAAGTTGAGTTACATGACCATTCGCTTTGCAGTATGCAAAGGTTGAATAACAAGAACTAGGATTGAAAAAGATAAACTTTTTCAATATATACAATATGAATGCCCTTCAAAGTGCATGAATCAACAACTGAAAGTGATCTAAAAGTGAAAAATGACAATTCCAAAGTGAAATCCGAGCATAAGTAAAAATCCTTGAAAATGTGGTTCAAACTCATGCAAAAATGAGTGAACTCAATCTGAACTGGCAGTCATAAAGCATGCAACTGATATGTAACTCACGCTGAACTGAAAATCTCTGAACGTGAGCCAAAACATGCAAAAATATTCCTTGCTTTAATCAATTCACCCCTGATAACTCAAAATCCATTTGTGCATGACAAACCTTTAGTCAACAATCTGATATCAATTCATTCTCCAGTTGACTTTATTTGTATCTGCATGGATCTTCTGATTAACTTATCATCACATGACGTCTTTTATTTGCATGTAAAGATTGCTAATTAATTAAATGATTTATAATATATCATTTAATCAACTAACCTACATTGAAAATGCAAAAATAAAAGAGAGAATAATATTAAGGCATAAAGTCTAATATCAAATCAGAAGCCTTAATTCTCATCTCATGGGCTTTCTTACATTATACTTAGCATATTTCCAACATGCATTCACCATTTCCAAAAAACATTAGTCGACTATCATATATATTGGAAATTTTTTATAATAGTCGACATAATACTAAAACAATATTGACTTAAAAGTCAAAACAGCCACGGGAAAAACATCAGACATAATGATTATTAAAAATCATTAATAAAAATATAAAAAATGGCCTAGGGAAAATGACCAAAAGCAACATTGAACCCTAAAAATCGTTATTATTTCCTTTTGACGTTGAAGAAGCTTCAGGAAGAAACTGTTGGCCGCCGCCATGGAATAGGGTTTCAACTCGAACTCATCTTTCTCTGTTGTTTTTGATGATTACTATGGAAATTTCACAGGTCAAGGCGTGGTAAGTCTTTTTGTGGACAAAATTCTAGACTTTCTATGAATTTTCAAAGTTATATTCTCTGGTTTCTTGGCCACAGCCATGACCATATTCGGATATACCTCTTTGTCATTCTTTTCCTTGTTGATTCTGCACTGTACGTGGGTTTTGAGAGCATTTTACTTGCAAACTTTGGTAAGTCTGCCATTTGAACATCGTTTCTCCTTCTTAAAAATGTTTTCAGGTACCTATGGTGTGGCCTCCATTATTTTCCTGATGCTTTGTGTTCTCTTACCTTCTGTTAATGCATTTTACTCATTTTGAGGCCGCCATGATGAGTATTGGAGCCTTCACACTATAGCTTTAAATGTACTTGAA
Organism: Sequoia sempervirens; assembly: GCA_007258455.2. Taxonomy (NCBI): domain Eukaryota; kingdom Viridiplantae; phylum Streptophyta; class Pinopsida; order Cupressales; family Cupressaceae; genus Sequoia; species Sequoia sempervirens. The sequence goes on from VDFB02000015.1 coordinate 23,738,227, forward strand.
ACATCAAGATTATGGGTAAGCTTTCTATCATTCCATCTTCAATTATTTTTCAATATTTCCTAAGCATTCTATGTACACAAAGCTTCAAAAATCTTGACTATTTCTGCAAAAACTTAGCACTCTAGTTGCCATTCTTTATTCTTTATGAAACTCTTATATTATTCATGGTTGCGGCTATAAGAGGGCTTCATTTAAAAATAAAACTCCACTATTTCAAGTCTTGTAGCATATATCTTTAAATTTCAAGTCAACATTGCTAACTATATGACCTTCTTTCACTATGCCATATACTCCTTTACAAGGCTTGAATTGGATCTCTTATGGTAGTTTATGATGAAAACTTCCCATGATATTTAAAAACTGTATTTTCTGACTTGAAGAACAAATTGCAAAATGACAGCTGATTATAAATCCTTAATTGACTGTTGCTAACGTTTAAGAGAAAAAATGCCTTCTTATTTGCTGAATATTATGGGCTCCTTTTATTGTATCAATTAATGCTCCTCTAATGACTATCAATATCATATTATACTAGCTATGGCATTCATCAGCTATTAACAACTCTATTCATTCCTGACATATAAATACCTCTGTGAATGTCTTCATTAACTGTACTGGCAATCTGCTTTGTATTCTTCAAAAAGATGCATTTAGTTTAAATGATTACAGCTACATTGTGGTATATTATTCCATTATATCCACAATAGGTGGCTATCTTGAAGATTTGAACCTTACTCATTGTAAACTATTGGAGTAACTATGGCATTTTGTCCCATACTCTTTAATCACTCCTTAGCTCTCATGTATGCAGCTTGTATGAAAGCTACTTGCCAATGAAAATTAATGACTATCCTTTTATATTTTGACAATTCAAAACATTTTACTTTTACCAGTTGTATCAACATTCTTATTCATGACTGTCCTTGACATTGTGACTCCATTGTTCCTTATATAATGCTCTTTTCTGCTCTTTGCTTATTACTGTGCTTCAATGATTGACCCTTGGAAGAAGATGAAAGCTTTTGTATACTGTCTTGTGACATCTTTAAAGTATCTTCTAATGCATAGCAATGTGTTGTTCATTTAATGATAGTTGTTGCTCATTCTCCATGACTGTACTGTTACAAATCTATACTTGTTCAAAATAAAGACTTTGCCTTCACTTAATTGTACTCTTGGAAATCTCTCCCAAATACCTTTATTGGCATGACAGTCTTCAAGCTTCATCCTAACAACAATAGTATCAAAGCCTTTCTAATTTCTGAATGAAATTGTTGAATGATTACCACAATCCATAAAAACTTCAAACATATGGAAGGTTGTAGTAATTTAAAAAAGAAGTAGCAGCATTAACATTACTCCATGATAACCATTCATAGGACTGTCCCTTCTTTGATTGACTGCACCATGCATTTACTGTTAGCATGGCAATCCTGTAGCATATATTTTTTAAACTTCAAGTCCTTGTTAACTCCTTTTGAAATAAGAGTAGATGTGGACTTGCTTGGAATAATGATGTTGTTATGGATTATTTTGTTCTGTCTCTTGAATGTCTGAATGGACTATGTTGCTTTGATATTGAAAGAAACAACTTATTTGCTATTTGTCTTGATGAGCAAAAGATAATTTCTTAAATTGTCTTCACCAGCTGAATTAGACTGCTTTATGACAGTCCTAGATGATGATTGTTTCTTTCTTTGATTAAATAACTCTCATATATGATGTGAATGAGAGGTGTCCTTATGATATGTCGGGCTCTATCCTTGTGGGAGTCCGTTTTACTCCACATATCTGATGAAACTAATCACAAACATGATGAACCTGTTCCTGCACACTGAAACAAACATGTTAGCAAAATAAAAGAAGCTGAAAGCTTCCATTGAGTTATGTTTTTTTTTATTGTCAGCCTTTCATCTGATGAACGCTTGTTTTGATGCAAATTACATTTCTATGGGTAGCATAGGCATAAGGAAGAATGTAATTCATCTTTTCTTAGAGTAAAACTTTAACGCCATTCCTTTATAATTTTGTAGGTCAATGGAGTGAGGAAACAAGGCTGCAGCTGCTTGGAGACATGATGACTGAAGATACCAACGAAAGTGATTCATCATTACAGGAAATGATGAATTGCTCCTCTTTTTTACACTTATGTTATTTTTAGTAGTGTAGTTTGTCCTTTGAATTGTGTATTCATCTTTTGATTGTTATAATCAAACTCAGTTACTCTCGCGGCTTCTGCGAGATTCAACATTTTTTACAAAATGAATAAAAAGCATTACTATGCAAGTTTTCAATTTTCTGTTTCAAATGCTTGCACAATAAAACTATGATTCAGATGTAAAATGATCTCTATGATGATCAATGAATACTTAAATCAGCAAAACATGAAAAATTCTATACCTATCAATGATGAATTTCATTCAGCTCTACTTGTTTGAGCTCGAAGTGAAAAATAGGTAACACTAACAAACCACTATTATTTGTTGTTTGGGACCTAGTAACAGACTGATGGCTCATACACCCTTCTAAAAAATTGATTTATTTAAGTGCGGTCCCATTGGGCGTGCCAGAAAAAGAGAAAACTGTTGATGGCAAAAGTTGGCAAGGTAACAACCCTTTTATGGGAAACTCAGTTTATGGTGGACCTATTGTGTTAAACTGAGTGACCTCCTAATTTTAAAGAAGTTGGCTTCTTTTGTAATTGGGGTTTAGAAAGGGAAAATGAAATAGATATAAAAATAAAAGTCTAACTTAAGGCGATGCGCCAAAACATAGATAATAGGCACGATAAATCATAGATCTAGGGGCCCGATCAACAATTTGCAATGTCCCAAAAAAGCATAAACTAAAGATTAAAGTATAAACAATTCATTCATTGACATAAAATAACTTTGCACACATATTTATTGACAAGAAGAATCACATGACATGATCTAAGACAACAAAATTGCATTCAATTTATAGAAGTTCTGCAAATGAATCATCCAAACAATAGCAGCACAGTCTAAAGTTAATCAAATATCATAAGAAGAGTAGAAAGGCTGAATGATTGGCACAGTCTATGAGTCTTTTTGCAATAATTAGACAACAATAACAAAGGTTGGTGTTTTTAAAAAAAAATTATGTTCTTTTTGCAAAATCCTGGAACCCCTCCTCCGAAACAAAGAGGAGTATATATAGCTGAATGCTCCCACCACCTTGGCGAGTAGTAATAGAAAAGATCTAAGAATCCTTGGCAATGATGCAAAATCAAAGATTCTTCCTAGCCGTTGCAACCAAAAGGATTCCAAACAAAGCATCTGGTCACTCCAAGTTCAGGTGCATCCTCTGCAAATGATGGTAGTGGTCCCGGAAAGGTCGAATAGACAAGTATCATTACCCTACTAAAGGAGTTATGACATGCGGCAGGATGTCGCGGTCCTTGGCTTGCTCCATCCATTGTCCAAAAGAAACACCCGCCGAATAAACACGTGGCGACATCGCGCAAGCCGTGCTCATCTTTTTTTCTCACTGTTGAAAGCTTGCACCAAGGAGACATGTGTAGCCTGCCTCATCCTTGGTACTGACCATGGGGCCTGCTAAAATATGTGAAGATGAAACCATGTGGCATGCAGACGGAGCGCGACTCAAAAGTGAAGGGAAGCGGCTTTCAATTGTGCACAGAGCAGACACGTGGCAGTGCGGCAGGGCCATTTTGAAATGTGAAGGGAAGAGATCCTTCGGGGAGCACAGAGCGGACATGTGGCTAAGGCAACGACATTTATCAAAAAGGGTCGAATGAATTTTTAATGTAATGTGCGGGACGATACTTGAACAAAATAAAGCCTGAAGGGAGATCGATGAATATTTATTCACACATACCATACAATGAGGTAGTAACATCTAATTTCTTGGCTCAAGGTGTATAGAAAGTGAAATCTCCATTGCTTCAATAAACTGCCTGTTGGTTACCTCTGAATGTTTTTTCCAAAAAAGTGAGTTTTCTAATGCCTTTTCATTGTGAATTCTATTATAAATTATGTCAAATCTTTTGGATAGGTCATGTGCCCTAAACATCTCTGGTGAGCATCATTGCTTTTGCAACATGCGTTTCATTCAGGACTTATGCCAATTGAATTTGATAATATATTATGTATTGCATTTGATGCATATCCTACAATCATTGTGTTCCATGATATGACATCTATGTATGCCTACCAATTACATTTCTTGAAATTTTCTTAAGCCTTTTCAACAAATACTACTTGCGCACATCCTGCTATCATTTCTCTCCATGAGATGAGATCTCTTTGAGGGCTCCTGTCAAACAGTTCAAATTATCGGTTTGTGTGCCCATACTTGGTGCACAATCCAACCATGGCTGGGCAGGCCATGTGCCCTCCCCTCTTCCGCGTCATCGCTGCCTTCGCAACATGCCTTTAGGTTTAGTGTATGCATTTTGAAAGTTGATAATAATATGATTTCATTTTATTGATAGTATGATATATATCAATTGGAATTTGATAATAGTATGACTTCATTTTATCTATAGTATGATGTATATCAATTGGAATTAAATATATTATGATTTCATTTTATCGACAATATATATAATATTATATTATATTATAGTAAATGGTAAAAGATTGGGTTCTTATGTGTGATAGATTATATGATAGTGAGAAATGGAAATGCTATAAAAGAATTTTAAATTGGATAACTGTTGGTAAATTGAGTATTTAATTCGTTATAGATAAGTGAATTGGGTAAATAATTAAAGTGAATTGATTTATTCCATATAATTGAGAGTTAGGATTCGTTAAATGAGTTAAATGAATTTACATTTACATAGTCTTGGTCACTTAAAGGATAAATGATAAAGTTAATTAGATAAAGTGGTGAATGTAATTATAATTTTAGGGGAATGTAATATTACGTGAGGGTGAAATACTAGGAAATGGTTATTTAATTTAGATGTTTTTGATTAAATGATAAGTGATCTAGATTACTCTCTATTAATTAATTATTAGATGAACGTTGATTATTTTATAATTATTTAATAGTTGATTAGTAAAATTGCCATGTGAATTAATTAATTGGAATATTGTTGTTATAGTTATTATTAAATATATATATTATTTGTTATTTGTAGTAAATAATCTCTTAATTGAACTAAGTGGATACGTTAAAGTGAATGATAAGAAAGTTGAAATAATGCCTTATTTAGGGGAATATCTTCCTTGTTATAATGCTATGATTAATTGGTTGTAGTAAACAATGTGTCTTGATTATTGGTTTAAGTGTTGGTGTAATTGCTAAAGATGGATGTCATATGTGTAAAATATATTCATTTATTTGTGCCATTGGGAAGTATGTTTAGTATGTTGGTTTCTAGAGGCCTAGAAGGGGGTATATTTGTATGAAGGGTCCTTAGGGTTGTTTAGCCTTGGAAGTAGTGTGGCTATGTTTTTGGTCATGTGCATTGTACGAACACAAACCCTAAGGGTGTTACCCTCTTTTCTGTGTATGGATTCATGAGATGTGGTAATGATATTGTTTTGAAGGGTTATCTAGTTGTAAGTAGGGGGAGTGGCTCTCAATGGGGGTCAAAACCCAAAGTGGTGTCTAGAAAACCCATTGGAGGGTTTCTTAATACAGTGATAACCTTAATAATTTATTAGGGGGATGGATAAAATTCACATCAAATAAGATAATGGATGCGTCACCCATTCCTATAGTGCTCATATAGGCTAAGGATGGGTTGAGAAGGCCTAGTTGGCAAGATCAACTTCCTTGTCCTCACAAAAGGAATGTTGGTTCTACATGTGTCACCCTATGGAGCCAGGAACTAGTGAGAGGTTTACCAAGACAATCATAGATGGGGGCCGGGGTCTAGTGAGAGACTGCCAAGACAACCCATGCTAGGACCATGCGATGACACTCCTCCCTATTGTAGTCTAGCACTCCCTAGTTGTATTTCCTCTTTCTGTTGTGTGACTGCCTTTGGAAGTGATGTAAGTGTTGAAAATAGTGGTGCTATTAGCAATATTGTTATGGTGTCATGTATAACCCTTGCTTATGTTAGCCTGTTGCTTGCCTGTCTGTCTATTGGTTGTGGGACCTTGTGTTATCTCTTGGCATGGGGGTGGACCTCAGGGTTCCACATGGTCGGGAGGTTGGTGCTTTTCCTCCATTGAGTATTCTTGTTGCATGTTCATGTGCATGGAGATTGATCTTTGTACTATAGACTCCAGTTCCTATTCCATTTTGAGAAGACATCCTATCATGTATTTGTATATTGGATTGTATTTCCATTTGTATCTCTTAATGTAATATGATGTAATCTTCCCACATGTACTAGGGGAAGCATTGTTGTAATTATTGTAAAATGTAACAATTATTGATGATCTCTTCTTGTAAAGAGTATTGTAAAGTAATGCACCTTTCATATGAAAGTTAGCTAGAAAATGATCTTTAATGTTGGTTATTAGTTATCACATTATGGAAGTGAGTAATATAGGATCATTTAATTTGGTGCTTTAAAATGAACCTTGCATGTTATATCGATCATGTATCTTTTATCATTAATAAAAGTTTCTAGTAATCTTGATGTTGGTTGTGTGAGTAGCATAGTCGGGGAACCTTAGAGGACCTAGGACTAGATTGTTATGTTATGCATTCTATGGTTATTTATTTTTTTATAAAAAAATTGTCCCATTAATTTGACCTAGTTTAGTGTTGTCCTCTGAGGTTCCTTGGCAGAGGTGTTACAATGAAAACCTTAGAGTAAACTTCTGCAACTTATCACTGAGTGTGGTACACAAAACTAAAAAAATATCATTTTAGGAATCTTGATAACATATCAAGAAATGTGTACCCACAACTGCATCATACTTGGACATAAAACTGACTCTTAGTCTTCCAAATCACTACAATGTTGACCTACACCATTAGATATCTCAATCTCCAAAGTATATACAGCCTTAAGAACACTTTTGACATTAATGAAAATCAAACTTATCAAGCCGCAATAGTCATTCCCTGACTTTTGGGCTAGTTTTATTTTGTGAAGTTGAAAATAGGTGGAGAAAGGTGTCAAACTGAGCCTATTTCCTATGAAGGGATTAAAATGGAAAGAACTTGTGGCATATTTGTAAAGAAGGTGGTCTCACTCCTTATTCTAAATATTTGAATGAATTTGATCAAGTTTTGTCTATACAATTTGCAAAGTTCTAGAATAGAAGGTTTGTCTAAATTGGAAATATTAGCTTTGGAGTTATAGAGGAGGCCATTTTTTCTACTATGTGGCTTAAAATTAATGGGGTAAAAAGTGTATAGATAGAGTAAAACCAAGGATGAGGAAAGCATAAATTATTTCCTAAATAAGGGTGAAAGTTTCATAAAATTTTAGAATGGATTTAATAGGGAAAAGTTACCACCTCCATGGGACTAAGCTAGATGCTTATTAAATACTCTAGAAGGCCAGTTCAATTATATCTTCTATTACCATTTCCCATTGCTAAATCATTTGTATCTGAAGGTTTTGCATAATTTTCCTTTCCCCCTTTTGAGCTCCCTAGAAAACTTTGTGGAGAAAGCTAAGAAATACCATAAAAATACCCTAGTATTCATATCATTCCTCTTCATCAAGGAATTATCCTTAGTCTATTTCAACTCCACCTATCCTTATGTCTAGAAAAACCCATAAAATGTAATCTGGTGGATAGTTCCCCTATGATTGAAATACAAAACTTGGGTAAAATACCTATTAACTATCTGTCTAATATTTTTGGATTGCACACATTTATTGGTGTCAAGCCTTCATTGAAACTCTAATATTTATTTTCTAGTGGGAATAATAGCCAGTCCAAAGGAGGGGCTACCAAAAATAAATCCCTTGTGTTAAATACACCCCATATTGCTTTGAAACAAATTGGATCTTTAGTGGCTACTACTTGACATAGCAAAAGCCCCAAAGATAGAAATTACACCCATGAAGGGGTTATGGAGGGATAGTGTTCATTTAAACAATCCCCAACCTCTCTACATGAGTAGGAGCTAACTAAAGCAGGGGCTAAGAGGAAGTCTATAAATCATGTGAGTAAGCATGCTACAAAAAAATCTTGCAAAAGAAAAGAGGGGGCCAAATTCATGTGGGCTATAGTCAATTTGTGGGGAAAGAGCTCTTTAAACATACCTTTTGTTAATATGGGAAGCATTCAGATAATATTGTTGGGGCTAGAAGATCTAATAGAGTAGTGGGTGCCAAACCTCCAAATATTAAGGAAATTCAACTATCAATTGACCCTTGATATTCATAGAAGGATAAATATAGTGAGAACGAAGAGTTGGAGGATAACACCCCTAAGCACACCTCACAAATGAAATATGAAGGAGCTAGTTATTTCAAAAAAATGAGTGCCCCTTACACTAAATTTGTTTCTATTGGTAGTCTCCATGTCACTAATACTAAGGGTAGTTCTCAATCCCCTATTGCTAAATAAAAAATATAGAATCAATTCTCCCTTTGCTAATTTGACAAGTAGAATGAAGGAAATGGCAAAAAATATGATAATATGATATGATTTATAACTATGGTTATGAACAAATTGGATCCCATACTTTATTTATTGGAACCTCTAGCCTCAACATGGAGAATGACGATTTCTTTAATTTCTTATCTGAGGGAGGGGGAAAGTATCTTTTCCCCTAGTTCTTCTAGTTTCTCTTTTGTTTCTTGTTTTTCTACTATTTTTTGGTTTTTTGTTTAATTGTTATTAATATACTATTTTTTGGCTACTTTGGTCCTATTTTGACTTGTCTTAGGGTATATTTTTAATGGGTTAGGACCCTTATTTTCTCACTTAACTAAGAAAAAACATTATAATTCTAAATATCTAACATAATTTATTTTCATAAATCAATTACTCACTTTAATTTCTTTTCAACATGTAATAAAATAATGAACAAGATATTTTTCACTAAGGAATAAATTAATACTACTTTGAGAATGTACATAAAAAATATTTTACAAGCATGAAAAACATGCATTTAAAAAACTAAATTAGGTGCAAATATAAAAAAATGTAAAATAAAAAAAATGTAAAGGAACCACTCACTTCATAAGTTTAATCACAACACATAAAATTTAGAGTTGCTACCAATTCAACTCTAGCTTATATAGGGACTCACAAGACTCATCTTACAACTCAAACCAACTGAGATGCAGGTTAAGAAAATATGTTCTACCCAACACAACCATCTCCAATTAACCACCATTGTGGAAACATGTCCTTGCACAATTAGGTGAAACATTAAGCATACCTACATCATATAAGGATAGTTGAAGTATAACATAGCATTCCCAATTTGTATAATTCATAAAATGATATCAAATCATCACATCTCAATAAAAATCATCTAATGAAGATGCAAAAATCAACAAGACATAATATTGAACTAAATACAATTATCAACGTTACATATAACACATATAGTGAAAATAGTGAAGTTGAAACGTTGCGATAGTACAAACATAAAAAGTCGCAACATATGCATCTCATAATACATAGTCAAACACTAGATGCCAATATAAAACATCATTGATAAAGTAAACCAATGATAACATAAAACATCACTAATAAGTACAATAGAAAAAATAAAGCAAAAATCAAACCAACATACAAGGCACATATGCCTAAGGTATTACATTAGTCATTGTACATGTTTAATTATTGTTTATTCTAGATATTTTTAAAATTGTACAAACTCTAAGGTGACTTTGATATCATCCTAAACTACAATTTCAACCAATTATACATTTCTCGTCTATAAACATTATTTATGATTAAGTACTACATTTCAACCTATTATGGTTATTTGAAATTATATATTAGTAACTAAATCATATTTTCATCTCTTTTGTTTAGATTTAAGCCATTTTATATAAAAATAAAAAATAGTAGCATTTGCATTAAGTTGTCTTAATTCAATGAAAATAGTTTAATTAAGACATTATAAGCATAAGAGGAAATTTACCATTTTTTTGATGTAGGTATTTTATCTTTGCATTATCCATTTCTTTATGGCATATAGAATCACTATTTCTTCTTATCACTTAAAATAATATGAATTAATTTATATTTGATAATAGAGGTAGTTTAATTTATATATTACATATTCAACATTTCTAGCCTTATATAGGTTTCGTTATCGATGTCATATTAGCATTATTTAACCTCTAAACTCACCAAACATAAGGGATTCTATTTTCATAACATAGAAACTCATTCTTTAAGCACATTCTAGCCCCTTCTACATATTTTTCATCACTCCTAGAGCTTCACATAGATTTGTACAAGATCTAAAATAAGGAGATATATAGTTTCATAGCTAAAGGAATAATTTATTATGCCCTTTCCAAATGTGTGAATTCTTTATGAATTTTTAATGACATACAAAATACATAAATATAAACTAAATATGGAATAAATAAAATCAAATTATGAAGAGAAAAAAATCTTCCTCACAAATTAATGAATTTTAAAAATAATGTTAGGAAACCTTATTAGGATTTAAAATGAAAATTATCATATTATAGACATCTAAGGCACATATATAAATTAGTGTTAAAAGAGACTCATTAATTCTATGAAATATTTAAATTTAAAGTATAATATTGTATTAAAAAACTAAGGTAGATGTGGGTAGTCATCCCTTGACCATCAAAAAATGCTACATATCAAACTCCAATCATATGTTGGGCTGTTGATCCCAAATATGCTACATGTCAAACTCCAATCACATATTGGGATGTTAATTACAAAGATACTACATTTCAAACTCCAATTGTATGCTAGGATGTTGATTCCAAAGATGCCATATAGGTTGATAGGAGGCACAAGAGGGATTAGTTGGAGTTCCATTGCATGAAGCAATCCCTCATAATGGTAGTGATCTAACTTTGACGTAATGTTAGTAGATGTTGGTTTAGGGTAGCAATAAATTTTCTAAGTTTTTATCATTTGTAATTGAAACTTGCAACATTTAGCATTTTTCAATAATTTTTATGGCTCTAGGAAAATTCATCGCCAACAATTCACCGATGGAAAATTCATCGCCAACAATTCACCGTGGAAAAATTCACCGCCATAACAAATTCACCGCCAAGTAAAATTCACTGCGACCAATTCACCGAGGCGGAAAATTAACCGCCATTAATGTTTTTTAATATATATTTCAAAAACTTTGATTTTTTTGCAAAAGAATAATTTGATTTATGATAATAAAAAATTAATCACATTAACTTTAGAGAATTTGATTTATGATAAAAATATATATATATATATTTCAATATATTTTATTTTCAATATATGATAATAAAAATAAAAATATTTTTCAATATATTTTATGATAATAAAAATAAAAAATTAATCGCATTAATTTAAGAGAATAATTTGATCTATAATGCATTATACATATGAGAACTATATAATTTAATAATTGGTATTGTTAGCTAAAAAATTAAAATAATGCAAATGAAAATAAAAATTACTATGAACTATAAAATTGTCAATAAATTGTAATGTAAGTGAAAATTATTTAAAAAAAAAAAATCAAAGTTTTTGAAATATATATTAAAAAACATTAATGCGGTTAATTTTCTGCTTCGGTGAATTGCTGGCGGTGAATTTTACTTGGCAGTGAATTTGTCATAGCAGTCAATTTTCCCACGATTAATTTGTCATAGCAGTGAATTTTCCCACGGTGAATTGTTGGCAGTGAATTTTCCATCGGTAAATTGCTGGCGATGAATTTGCCGTATGCCAATTTTTATATAACATATGTAGATTGAAAATAAAAGAAATGAAATTATATTAATTTGTGTGTTGAATCTCATGTGAAATATTAATTCATATCTAAGGTTATGCATTAAGGTTATATAATGTATATGATAAATTCCTTACCAATGTCATCATATGAATATTTAAAAATTTCCTCTATTTTAAATTTTTCTTTTTTTTTAATATTTACCCTACAAATGCATCCCCCCATCCCCTACCTTTCTTATCATGGAAACTTAGTATAATATAGATTACAATAATTTAAAACATTTATGATCACTTTCAACAATGAGTAATCTTAAGCCTTATTATTAAGCCATTAATACATAATATATTTATATATGAACCTCAATAAGGCAATGAAGGCATACATAATGCCATCAAAATTCCATATAGTTTTGTGAGGCATTATATAAACTAAGGACTAATCTTGAAACATTTGGCCTCTCTTTACCTAACTATAAGGTGAAGATCAAACTTAGAATTATTTATCATATTACATCAATATGATCTCCTACACTCAAGGATAGACTATAGCTTGATATATGTAACAAATTTGTGTTGTTAAACTAGAAATAAATCTCACAATAATTTTTTAAATAAGTATGCAAAAACTTATTTATATTTATGCAACAATGTATTATCTATAAGAGATTATGTGAGTGTATAAAATTATCAACAAGAAAACTATCCAACCATAAAGTTGTAACACATAACACTACTTAGGCGCTACTCTAAACTATGGGTGGAAGGGGACTCCTTAAACATCATTAATTATCTATGTGGCACCCATAAGCCTAGTTGGAATGTTGATCAATTAATAAAGGATGCCATAATTATGTTGAGATCTTGTGAAGAAACCTGTGTTTCCCACATAATTCAAGAAGGTAATTCATTGGCAGATTTTTTCACCAATGAAGCTGTCAAGTTTAATGAGTATCGAGCATGGGAGGCAGGCTCTCTCCTTCCCGAAGCAGCTAGGATCTTAATGAGAAATGATAGTTTTGGCTAAGTTTATGTGGTGGAATTATTTAACCATTAGTACCATCTCTCGACTCACATGCTTTGTGAGTATCGTTTGACTTGTTGCCTATCAATTGAGTTCTAATTGCCAGGGTTTTCTGCTTTTGGTTATTGTGAATATGAGAGACAACAAAAGAAAAAGTGAGCCTCATTCTTGCATGATCCTGAGAAAGAAGAATAAAATTTGGAGGATTCTTCAACATGGGAATTTTACACCATTCTTGGAAAGATTGCATGGTCATGATTTGAATGCTTCAACAAAGTTTTTTTCTTGTTGGAAAAATTGCGAACTTTAGATGAAGGGCTTGGTTGTTGATATTAATCAGGAGCTGATTGCTACTATGATTGGCTTGCTTATGGTTGGTCGTAAATTCTTCAAAGACAAGAAGAGTAACGAGGAGGCTATGGCTCAATTTTTCAAAGATGATGAAAGGAAAAAGCTCGTCAAGATGGATGCTTGGGGCTATGAGCGGAAGTCTCTCAAGAAGGTATGGGCGAATATTGTGGAAGTAATAATGTGGTATGCGACTCTGGAAGGTAGGTTTACTGCAATCCTTGGTCATCATTTTACTCTTTTAAACCATTTTAGGCATGAGCTATTTATTTCCTTTCCATTTTTTCTCTTGTATTCCATGGAGGTCTCTATGTATGCACACTTAAAAAATAGGAGGGCGCCGGTCCTACATGAGGGCCTTATTCTGTTAATCATGGAGCATATAAAAGACCTTATCCCTGCCTCTTCAATTAAGGCCAAGGAGAAGATTGTTAGTGAGGTTTCTGGATCTTTTGGTTCAGATACCATCATAGTTGAGGATGAGGAGTGGAATGAAGATGGTGAGGAAGAGAACCCATCCCATGCAGCTACCTCCTCAAAAAAGAGGAAGAAGGGTAATTCTAAAGATAAACGGGCAGCTAAGCATCTTATTCTACAAGAGTTGGAGTCCCAATTTGATGCTGAGGATACAGAAGTGGGCTCTAGGGATTCGAAACTCGTGGACGATGCATTAGACATTGGTTAAGGTGATAATGAGGTTGGTGGTAAGGAGGAAGGGTTTCAAGAGAATGTGTTGTCAACGAAGGCCAAGGATAAGCCCAGGAGGGTTTCTAAGTGCATTTCCAAGATGAAAAACCAGGACTTGAAGGATACGGTCAAGGTCACCACAAAGTTCTACAAGGAGAAGGCTCTGGAAGAGAAGGCGGTGGAAATTGATGATTCCTCAGTTCGTAACTCTCCTAATGTGGAAACTGAGGGTGAGAAAAATGTTTAGGAGGAGGAGGATGTTGAGCAGAAGCATGTGAAATCAGAGCCTCTAAAGGTTAATCCCCTATTGGAAGACTTCTCCTATCTTAATGATGATTCTGCCTCTATGTTTGAGCTTCTTGACATGGCGAGGGTAGGGGCTATTGGTTCTTTCAAACTAGAAAAATGGAATCTCTAGGAATTTAATAGGGTCAACATCAAAATTAGGGGTTTGAAGGAGAATTTGCATAATATTCTGAAGGGTTCAACCTCGAATATTCTGATTGATAGAATTGTTGATCTTGAGGGTTCATTCACTGAACTTCAAGTTCCTTTGTGAGCAGTGCTTGGTTGGGTTAGAAACCAAGGTATTGGATACCAATGTGGATATAAAGAAGCTTCTCCATGCCTGCAACATTTTAGTAAACAATAGTGCAGATTCTTTGGAGGTCTTGTTTCATAAGATTAGTGAGCTTAGAGAGGACCAGTTATATTTTTCTAAGTTAATAGAGAAGGAACAATTGGAAAAAGGTAAAGGTAAAAAAGGCATGAAGGATGATGGTAAAGGCCTTGCTGTTAGAGGGTTGGCTGAGTGGAAGAAATCCTTTGAAGTTGAGAAAAAAAATGTTCGACATGATTCGTTTGCATAAGAATCAATAGCTTGAGTTGGCTAACACCTTAAGCAATATTAAGTAGTGTCTTGTTTTTTGTTTTTCTATTGTTGGGTCTCGGTTTCTTTCCTGTTGTTTTGTTGTTGTTGGATGTTGTTGGTAGTTTAGTGTTTTATCCTTTGAGCAACATTTTGTATCTCTTGGTGTTTTGAGTTTTCGGTTGCTGTTGGTGTCTTAGTTTAGTATCTCTTGAGAAACATTTTGTATCTAAAGTTGTAAAGGGTTTCATATCCCTTCAAAACCTATTTTTCCCATATAATCAAAACACATAACACTAGATGTATATGGTTAAAATCTTTAAGGAAAAAAACCACCATCAAAGAGAGGTTCACCAATGTATTAATATTCAAGAATACACTACATATGCAACACTCTAACTCACTTCAATTTGGTAGCATTATAGATACACATATGTAATTGTGAAATGACATAATGTAACTACTCAGCTCGCATGCCCAAGTCGAGGAATATGATAGAAATCTCATTGTAACCACCATTGTCAACTCCACATTCTTTATAGTAATAGAAATGGAGCTCTCTTCGGGTGGTTCAACATTTTTTTTAAATTCCTTGAAGGAAGGAAATGTTGGCTCTCCCCCTGGTGGTAATGGAGGTAGGTGTGATGCTTGTTGTTGATGGTGCATAACTGTTAGCCTATAGTGGTATTGTTGGTAACGATGGTGGGTCCTCTTTTGTGTCTTTTTTTTTGAACTCTTTGGGGTTGTGGGATGGTCCTCATTCTAAGCCTTGTGTGGGGGGCTTTCTGAGTCCTCATAATGTGAGATTGTCCTCTTCTCTGTGTCTGGAGATTCCTGTGAATGTTGCTATTGGGGAAGGACATAAGCAAGTGGGGGTATTTTCAAATGGACCCAGCTGGTCTAATCTTTTTGGCACTAAGCCTAAAGGGAAGAGTACTTCTCCTCCGATTAGCTTTTTGGTGAGCCTGATGACTGGGGAGTACTTGGTGTCTATTCCTAACTATATTATTGAGAAATGTTTGGAGTCGATGGACTTATCCTTGGTAGGAAAATTTATGGGTCCTCGTTCGAATGTCGAGCTGGTCGTAATCTTGTTTCTAAGAGATAGAGGTTGAAAGGTCAGGTGGAGGTGGTGGTGATGGCCAAGGGTTTCTTCCCTTTCTCCTTCACCCATGAGGAGGACATGGTGAGTGTTCTTACTGGTGGGCCTTAGATGATTGGAAAGTCTTCATTGGTCCTAAAAAAGTGGGAGGTTGGTTTTAGCCCTAGTTCTTGTTCCTTTTCTTCTGCCCTTATTTGGGTAAGGCTTTCAACCTTACCTTTGGAGTTCTAGGATGAACAAGTGTTTGCAGGTATTGCTAACATGTTTGTAAAGCATCTCTACTTAGACTAGATGACTGCCTCTCAGAAAAGGTTGGTATATGCATGTTTCTGTGTGATTGTTGACCAATCTGTGGACCTGCTTGAGAAGGTGTTGATTAACTCTATGTTGGGAGGTTTAAGACAGGCGATTGAATATGAATCTATCCCTTTTTCTTTTTTTCACTACAAGAAAGTTGGTCACTGGGAAAAAAAGTTCCCTTCTAAGCTGCCTAAGCCTTATAATGTTCAACCTCATAAGGAGTGGAAAGAAAAGTAGAAATCGAATGAGGGGCTATGTGAGGAGGTGGGAAGAGCTATTATGTTGAAGCATTCATCGGGTGTGATGGATAAGGAAAATATCTCAAGCAAGGAGGAGGGTGTTCAAGGGGGTGAGGGTGTTGTTTCTTGTGTGGCCCCTCCTCAAAAGGACTTGGTAAAGGATCAATCCCTTATAAGGGAAGAGCCTACTCTTGAAGAAGGGGAGTTGATTGCTAATGATGAGGTTAATCCCTTTGGTGAAGTTGAGGTGTCCAAAAGTGTTGAGGTTGTTTGAAAGGAGTTGAAGTCTTCTGCGTTGAAGGATCCTCCTATAGTTATGGTATCCCCTCTTATTTCAAATGTGGTTCTCACCTCTTCTATCATTGGGGATGACATGGAGGACTCTTTGTAGGTAAAGGAACCTCCTTTTTTTCCTATCAAAAGTAGGAATAGGAAGAAAAATCCCTCTCCTTAGGGGGTTGCTACATGGAATAATCTTAAAGCTGATTGTCGGTTAGAGCTAAGGGGTATGGGAAGACCCTCTCTGCAACAAAATAGGGACAAAGAAAGCAAAGTAGATATTGTTGATGGCTCTTAGAAAAAATTGTTTGAGATGTGCCCTAAGGGTGTATCTATGGATCCCCAATGAAGATTATGTCATGGAACATCAGAGGGTTGAACATCCCTCATAAGTAGGATCTCCTTGCTAATATGGTGAGGGATCATCGACCGAATGTGATTTTGATTCAAGAAACTAAAATTCTTGTTGAGAGGCTGGAGTATTTAAAGAAAAGGTTCTTTAAAGAGTGTGGCCTTCATTCTTTTGATGTAGAAGGTTCTTCCGGGGGGGTGGCCACATTTTGGAATATGAAAGTGGTGGTTGGAAAGGCCATCTTTTGGGTTCCTAACCATATTGCTACTTCCTTTCATCATATTAGGGATGAATTTTCTTGGGTTTCCTCCAACATCTATGCTCCTAATGTCAAAAGTGCTCGTAAGAGGTTTTGGGGGTTATCTAAATTCCTTCAAAGCTGATTTCTCCTCTAATCATGAGCTAGTTATGGGTGACTTTAATACTCCCTTGAGTTGTGTGGAAAAAATGGGAGGGTCTTAGGTGGATGATGAGAGTAGATTTGATTTGATGTCTTTTATCAATGACAATTCCTTATTTGATGGCGACCTCCATGGGGCTTCCTACACCTGGTAAAATTAGAGGATTGGTGATGCGTTGGTTCAGGTTAAGTTGGACAGGGCCCTCCTTTTTCTGAAATGGTTGGTTCATTTTTCTTACTCCCTCTCTACTCTCACAAGGTTGGGGTCAGATCATTTCCCCATTTCTTTATCTGCTAAGCTGGTTGGTAGAAGGCATTCCTTCCCCTTCAAGTTTGAAAAAATGTGGATGTCTCATCCAGATTTCAAAGTTAATATTGCCTCTTGGTGGGATATTCAGGTTGATGGGATGGCTATGTATAGAATTACTAAGAATTTGGTGTCAGTGAAGGCTAATGTGAGGAATTGGAATAAGTCTTCCATTGGGAACATCTTCCAAGAGAAGTCCCGTATCAAGGAGGATTAGATCTCTTGCAATAGAATATTCAAGCGTTGGGCTACAATGCTAATTTGGAGAATGAGGAGAGTGTGCTTTTATCCCGACTTCATAATATTGTGGCTAGGGAGGAGTTTTGGAAATAGAGGTCGTGTGCGGTTTGGCTCAATTATGGAGACAAGAACACTAAATTCTTCTATATTACCACCTTGAAGCATCGTGCCTCTAATCATATTAAGTGTATTCATCAGGATGGTGTGTCAATTGAGAATGATGGGGAGATTCGTCATGCGGCTACCTCCTACTTTACTAATCTCTTATCTGATAATTTTGTTTCGTCTTTGGAGGCTCAAAGTCAGGTGTTGTATGTGATTCCTAGAATTGTGACTGATGACCTTAATAACATGTTGTGTGGTATTCCTTCTGCGGAGGAAGTTAAGAAAGCGGTCTTCTCTTTTGTAGGGAATAAGGTGCCTGGGTCTAACAGTTTCCCCATGTTCTTCTTCCAAGAATTTAGGATAATTTCCTCCAAGGATGTGGTGGATTCTACCAAGGAGTTCTTTGGTAATTTTAATCTACCAAAGGAATTAAACTCCACTTTCATTGTGTTGATTCTAAAAATTCATGGTGCCTTGACCTTCAATGAGTTTAGGCCCATTAGCCTTTGTAATTCCATCTACAATATTTTTTCCAAGGTCTTGGATTTAAGGCTATAGAGGGTTCTTCCTTTGATTATTTCTCTGCATCAATTTGGTTTTGTTTCTAGTAGGGAAATTATTGACCCCATTATTATTGTGCATGAAAATATTCATTCGCTGATGGTTAATAAGAGGGTTGGTTTTTGTTAAAACTTGATCTTGTGAAATCTTATGATCACGTGAATTGGCCTTTTTTGATTAAGGTCCTTTCTGATTTTTGTTTTTATGACAACTTTGTTAAGTTGATTCAGAGCCTCACCTCAACAGTGTCCTTCTCTGTGTTGGTTAACAGCTCTCCTTCGGATTTATTTAAGAGATCTAGGGGTGTGAGACAGGGTGATCCAATTTCACCCTTCCTTTTCATAATCCTGGTGGAAGCCCTAGGGAGATCTTTGCAGTAGAAAGTTTCTTTGGGCTCTCTAAAGGGGTTGTGGCCTACGTCTTCTTCTCCTCCTTGCTCGCATCAACAATTTGTTCATGATACGATGATTATGGGAGAGGCATCTGTTGTGGAAGCTAAAGCCATAAAAATGGTCCTTTAGAAGTATGAGGCTACCTCAGGGAAATTGGTGAGTCTTCCTAAGAGCACGCTTTTTTTCCTCAACACCTCAGAGAAAAGGATGCAAAGAATCTTTGGTATTCTTCAGTGTTCGATTGGCACCCTGCCTTCCATCTATCTCGACTTGCCTCTTGGAGATAATTCGGTTCCTGATTCCTTCTAGAATGGTTTGATTGAAAAATTTAATGCTATGTTGGTAGGTTGGAAAGGATATCTTCTTAGTCAGTTTGGAAAATTAGTTTTGATTAAGTCCACGTTGTAGAATCTCCCAGTGTATGCTCTTAGTCTTTTCTAGATGCCATATAAATTTTGGGAAAAGATTGAAAGCATTCAAAAAAAATTTATGGTCTAGTGTGGATGAAAAGAAAATAATGTTTTTGGTGTCGTGGGAGGATGTGTCATTCGAAAGGCTAAGGTGGTTTAGGTCTGTGTAGGATTAAAATCTTCAATTATGCTCTTGTTTCTAAAAAGTTGTGGTTTCTTCTCCATGGTGATAAGGATTGGTTGATGATTCTTGCTTCTAAGTATCTGGATGGTGTGGATAAATTCAAGGATTTCCTTAGGGATGACTTCTCTCCTCCTTTTGGTTCTTTCTTTTGGAGTTCCTTGGTCAGGGAAAGAGGTGTTGTTTCTGTTGGCCTTCAATGGTCGGTTGGAAATGGGAGGGATATTCTTTTTTGGGATGATTGGTGGTTTGGTCATGGTCCTCTACGAAATGTTGATTGGGTGGCTCCCTTGAGAGATTTGTGTATCCAAGATTTTGGGACTAATGTTGTTGATTATATTGTGGATGGTGAGTGTAGAAGGATTCATGAGGAGTTCCAAGAGCCGGAGGTTCTTTATAGAGTGTTGGCTCAAGTTCATAGCCCTGTTTCTCCTTAGTGGGACAAGGTGGTGTGGAGGATGCTTCCGCAAGGACATTATTCAGTGGCTTCTACTTTTAACTCCCTCAATAATATTATGGGGACAAGGCCTCCTTGGGGTCTTTTTTGGTCATCTAATATTATTCCAAAAATTAATATGTTCTTATGGTTAATAGTGTAGGACAAAATATTAACCATTAATAATTTGTGGAAAAAGAGGCTTCTTTATGCCTAATAGATGCTATCTATGTGAGGATGTAGAGGACTGTTCTCACCTGTTTATTGGTTGCAAATTTTCTTGAGAGGTGTGGGCTCACTTTCTTAACCTTTGGAGAGTGGAATGGATCTTCCCTTCGTCGGTTTGGGAGCTCTAGCTATAGTGGCAGATGCCCTCTACTAATCTTTCCTTGATGTTGCTTTGGTCCCTCATGCTCCCTCATATTGTTTGGGGTTTTTGGAAGGAGAGGAACAAAATTTTTTTTAGGGATGCTGCTCTCTCCCCAATCTCCTTATTTTTCAAAACTGTTTTGGTCGTTAGGGAGAATTTTATGCAAGAGGTTGCAAATTCTAATATCCCAGGTCGTGTGATGGTCTTTGATTATAATGTTGGGGTGACCAATGGAAACTTATATTTGATATAGCCAAGCCTTTGAAGAAAGATAAATTGGATAGGGAAGGGGTTTTTTGGTACCCTTGTCCTCCTGGTTGGTATAAAATCAACTTTGATGGTTCAGTTAAAGACAATCTGGGTCCTTTTGGTTGTGGGGGAGTGTTAAGAGATCATAATGGTAGGCTTGTTTTGTCAATGGAACTCCCTTTGGGAATCCAGACAAACCACTATGCTGAAGTAGCAATAGCCTATCGTGGCATCAAGCTAGCTAGGGAGAAGGGGATCTCCAAGTTATGGGTCAAAGGAGACTCTCTAAATATAATTAACTACTTAAGGAATTGTTCTCCTCCCTCACGGAAAATTAAAATATTTATTTTGGATGCCCAGTCTATGTTGCATGATTTTAATGAGGTGTATATTTCCCATGCCTTTCGTGAGATGAATAGGGTGGAAGACTTGATGGTGAATCTCAGAGTGACATCAGTTAGATACTAGGATCCCAATGATAACCTACCCATTGATTTAATTACCTTGCTTAATAATGATAAATCCTAGCACATTGGAGGAAGTCGTCTCCTCGACTAAAGTCTTGTGTGGTAATCATGCTCAACTCTAGTTGATTAGACACCTCATACTTGAGAAGCTCATTGGAATCTATGGGTATCCAAATCATAAATGCAGGAGGCTCCTTACCATTATTGTCTTCAATACCTAAGTTGGCAGGCCCGCATGCTTTCTGGATGCTTTTTTCCTCTTGCCTTGGCATTTAGTTACAATTGTTTGCTTTATGTTCTTGCTTTTGTAAAGTACTTGCATTCGATGATGGGTGAGGATAGGTGTGGGACTAAGCCTTTTTTGTGCGATGAGTTCAAAACCAATGTTGAAATTTGGGAAATTTTGTAGAAGGGAGGGGTTACCCCTTTCATGGAGAAACCACATTGTTTTAAAACAAATGTTTCCAAGGAGTTTTTCGTGCTTGGCATGGTCGGGTTCTAAGCATGTTTGGCAGGGATACCACTATCAATGAAGAATTCATCGCGGAGGTCATCGGGATGTAGACTGAAGGAAGAAATTTTATAGGGACAAAAATCTATTGGCGTCTGCTAGATTGAATTTTCTTCGGGACAAAGAGAGAGGGCCAAAATGGTGAGGCTTGACTATGGGGGATATGATAGGTCCAAAATAAAACTTATCTAGCGTGAGGTTTCCATGGTGTTAATGCATTTTTTCACCTTGAATGACAGGTATTCAAATCTATATGGCCATCATTTTGTGATGCTCAATCACTTCTATCATGTTAAGCTCATCTCTTTTCCTTATCTTCTTCTTTCATTGGAAGAGGGGATTGTGAATTATAGAAAGAATTTGAGGAAACCATTCTTATATGAGGGTTTAATGATGCTTATCATTGATCATATTAAGGCTAACTATGTTATTAAAGCCCATGGTCCTGTTGATTCTGTCAAGTCAAAGAAGAGGGAGAAGGGGAGTGGGAAATGCTAGACTGAGGAGGTGGTTGAGAGTGAGGGGATGGAAATTGAGGACTCTGATGCATGGTCAGATGGTTACCACACTAAATTGGACTACACCCCTTCTTCTAGCGTGAAGAAATGTTCTTCTAAAAAGGTAAAACCTTCCATCCCGTGTGTTAAACAAAAAAATATGGAGGCTTGTGATGAAGAGGTTGAGGAGGGTAAAGTAAGTAAGAGGAAGGCTAAGAAATAGGGGCCAGTGTGCTCCAAGGATGATGCATAAAAGATTCCATAAGTTTTAGGGGTTAATCAGGTCGGTGAGGTGGCAGATTCTAGGATTAAGGACCTAGATCATGGTGATGATGGAGGGGCCCCTGCTATTGGGAAAGTGAATAGTGTGGTGGATGTGGATGAGTCTCATCATGTGTCACCTTCTAAAGGTAAGGGTAAGACCAAAGTTGATTTCCTTGAGGGTTTTCAAGATGATGATCCTCCCATGAGTTCCCATCATGGGAGGAGATTATTCTAGGGTGCCATGGACTACACACGAGCCTTTGTTCTGGTTAAGGAAGGGGTTTATATTTCCTTTAATTTTCTTATGTGGTTGGTTCAGGAGGTTCAAGACCTCCATAAAAAACATGTCACGATTGCTTGATGTAATATCTCTACTCTCAAAAGCCTAAAGGAAAAGGATTCCATCTTCAGTCTGGTTAAATCGTTGAACTCAAGTTTGGGCCTTCTAGTGGAGGACATGGCCAATTTGAAGAGAGATTGTGGCCGAGGTTGTCAACGTTGGAAAGGAACTATCAATTGTTGTGTAAATACCTTGACATGGTTATTAACCTCAGCAAGGAGAAACTGGAATCCTTGGATGAAGGGCTTGTGTTCCTAAATGAGAAGGCGGGGGAATGGACTGGAAGATCTTTGTTTAATGAGATAGTGAACAAGGAGGTGGGGGAGGATGCTGATAAGGAGTTGTAGGTTACGAAATTGGGCACGGGGCTGAGCATTCGCACTCAGAGTGAAATGAAGAAGTGCAAAATGGTGTTGAGGCAGGAAGTGGAGGAGGTCATGGAAATGCATGATACGGTGATTGCTAAGGATTTGGAAGCAGCCAAAATGCTTAAGGAACTTCCCTAAATGTTGCTTGTTTTGTTCTCATTTTGGATGGTTTTGTTGTTTTGGATTATCGTTATCTGCTGATGGGATGTTATTTGTTCTGTAATCAACCTATTTTTGGGAGTTTGATTAGGTAGCCAATTTTCTTTATCTTTGTTTCCTTTTCTCCTTTTTGTATAGGGTTTTAGGGCCCCTTTAAAACCTGTTTATCGCTAATCAAAAACTCCACATTCTTTATCAATGCCATTAAAACTAATATTCTAAGTCAATTAGGAGAATAATAATAAAATAATGATATCTCTCAACAACATGGGTGTCTAAGTACCTATTCCAAGATTGTAGACATGCATAAAATAATATTAGGATTCCAATTAAACATCACACTATCTTACTATTCCTCCACTTGAAATTATGCATTGCAATGACATCTAGATGAATAATATAATATATCAAGTTTAAGATCCAAGGCCTATAGCCTTCCTACACTAAGATGAATTTTTCATGCTCATTGGCTTTCTGAGGGAGACTACAACATTATCTTGAGTTCCAACCTTTTTAAAAAATACCTTACCATTCTCTACTATCTCATGGACAAAGTGATATTGAACATTAGCATGCTTATTAAAAGTATGGTAAATAATTCTTTTGGCTAAATAAATAGCACTTTGACTATCACAACCAATTCTAACCACTTTACAAAAAATATGTTCCTACACAAAGTATCTATAACCATACTACTTCCTTAGAGGTATGTGTAGCAACTATGCACTCTATTTTATGGTGGAAAAAGAAACTAAGGGTTGCATTTCATTCATACAACTTACTATACTAATAAACTAAAAAAACTCATAGCCACTAGTGGACCTTTGACTACCTAAGTCATCTACCCAATCTACATCCATAAATACCTATATGTCCAATGACTTATCCACATCATCAATACCATGATAAAACAAAAATAATCATAGGTCCCTTATAAAGATCTAAAAACCCTCTTAACATAAGTACAATGCTCCTTGCCAAATTTAGACATAAACTTGCTCAAAACTCCCATGGCTTGGGTAATATTTGGTTTAGTGAAAACCATTGCATACATCAAGCTACTAATAGCACTAGTATAAGGCACATTAGGCATAAACTCAAAATCATCATTTAATTTGGGAAATATATCTAAATGGATCTTAGTGCTAACATAAAATAGGATACACACTAATTTATAATCATGCATACTAAACCACTACAAAATGGTATCAACATACTTAATCTGAATTAAAAAATATTTTGTATACCCAATTCCTACTAATCTCCATACCGAGAATATATTTTTCATCCCCTAAATCATTCATATAAATGTGCCAAATAGTTGATTTTTGAGCTCCCTAATCATTGCCTTGTTGTTGATTGGATTATGTTATCTTGTGGATCTCTTGAAGGTAGGAGTAAAGGGCTCTACTTGTTCCTATTTAGTCGAGAATCTTGTACGATTCATTTGAAATTTCATCTAAACACTCTTATTACTCTCCATAATCTAATGTATTTTTCTATTATTTTACATGTACATATTTTTGCTTCTTGACCTTAGTCTGAAAATGCACTATTTTTTAATCTTTTTACCTTTAGCTTTTAAGGACTTGAAAAATCTCTAAACTCCTTGAAAATAAAATCTCTAAAATAAATTATTTTTTGGTTAGTAGATTACAAATCTCATAAGCTTTTTCATTCTCACTGTATCCTATGAAGATGCATTTCTAAGCTTTTGGATTTAATTTATATCACTTTTCTTGGTGCACATGAACAAAGACCCTCAAATGTTAAACAAAAGGCTTCTTACATATCCAAAATTCATAAGGTTTTTTATCAACAAGAGTCAAACAAGGAGATTTACTAATCAAGTAGAAAACAATACTCACAATCTCTACCAAAATTTACCTATTCAATTGAGCACCACTCAAAATACTTCCAACTCTTTCCATTAATGCTCAATTCATCTTTTATATAGGACCATTTTATTGCGGTGCATAGGAGGCTATAGTTTTCTAAATAATACTTTCAATTTCATACAAAAATCAAATTCCTTGGAAGGATAATCACCACAATTGTTAGATCTCAACACCCTTATCTTATAATCTATTTTTTCAACTAGGCCTTAAATTCCTTAAACTTAGTAAAAACATTATAATTATCATGCATAAAATAAGTCCAAGTGTATCTAGAAGCATAATCAATGAATGAAACACAATATTAATATTTTCCCATAGAGCCTACATCCACTAGACCTAACACATTTAAATGATTTATAATAATATCTTTGGCTTATAACCTCTAAAAGGAAAAAATGATATATTCTATTTATAAAACACACAATCTCACTTGAAAGTAAAAATGATCATTAAAATAAAATAGTTATTAATCATCTTTTATTTGAGAAATATTCTAAGATATTTTTCTGTAATGTGACTAAAAAGTTAATGCAGCAACATACCTATATTTTTTTTAAAATCTAGTTATATTGATAGAGTCAAAAAATATGGAGGCATTCAACCAAAAAAATTCCCCAACATGAGATCCTTTAGTTACCACCAAACCCCCTCTCACCAAATTACAACTAGAATTGTCAAATATAACATGCATGAACTAAAATTATTCAGCTTGGATATAATAAAAAAATTATATCGTCTTGCAAGTATTTGAATGTGTAAAACATTATCAGATAATTTAATCCTCCCATTGTTAAAATATAGTTGTATGGACTTCCTTTACTAGGTATTGTCACAAGGAGAACTTCTCCTCCATCATAGGCCTTGTAAGATAAAAACTAATCCTTGTGACTCGTTGAGGGTTTTCTCAAGGTATATCTTGTGGATTTTCTATTTGATCTTTGTATTATGCTTATTTTGAAAGCTTGCATGCCCGCTTTTCTCTCATGGGGTCATGTAGGAAATATATTTAACATTCTCGGTATTACACATTAATTTTCTAACAATAGGAAGAGTATTATAAATGAGTTCTAATTGATTTGTATTCACTATCATCTTGCTCCACCTCCTTCATGAATTCTATTACAACTCATATCCAAGTCAAAAAAGAGAGTAATTAAACAATATTATTTTTCATATATGTTAGTTAATTACAATGTTGACCAAATAATTTCCTACATAGCCCAATGAGACAAAAACATGGAACAAGCTTACATAATAACATAAAATTCAAATATAAAAGACATGCCACAAGGTTATACAAGATATACCCTATGAAAACCCTTAAGAGGAAAAAACTAGATCCCAAAATAATCCAAAGTCAATGTATTATTCAGTAATGAAAATATTACAATATGTTTACAAAGACTCCATGAATACTTATGAAACATCGAGCTCCTCCAATGCATCCTCCATGTGTACAAGCATAATGGGTAACCATGAAACCACACATCTCATGCCATGATTCACATATGCACTCAACAAGAGATATCAATACAAATGCCAACTCACTCAACTAGCCAACAAGTCAACCCCAACCACTAAACATGTTCTTTCTTTTATAAAATAAAATTCACACAAAACAACCAAGTGGTAAGGGTAAAACCATGTGCCTCAAAACCATAAGTGCACAAAACTATTTACCCAAAATTTACTTTTTGCTACTAAGTTTTTCCAATATTAAATATTTCCCAACTACAAACCACACATAAAATGTCTAACCAATGTCACATGCTACTTTACAAGTGGACCCAAATAAATATTTAATGTGACTAAACACATCTTCCAAATATGTACCACAAATAAATATTTATTTTACATAATTAAAGTAATTATTTTCTTGTACAAGGTGTACAACACACATTTACTAACAACATAACTATAATCTCCACCACAAATTGGAGTAACACATAGCACTCACTCAATTGTAGTAAATTATGGAGAGGAGAGGGAGCAAGAAGAGGAGCAGAGGGGGAAATTTGAATTCAAGGGATGATGTAGGAGGTGAAGGAGAAGATTCAGAGGACATGGATGGATTACTGGTAGGAGAAAACTTGTGGCTTAACAGGTTGCTAATGTCAAGTTGTTGGGTTGCGGTAGTTTGGTGCTGGTTGTTGTCGTTCGCTAGTTGGGAAGAGGTGTTGCAAGGAAGGTTGTTTTCATCCAATTGGGATGCAACAATTTTGCTTCTTTATCATGATGGGATGGAGGCTACTACTACTGTAGCTTGGTTTTTAGCTTTTTTTTGATATCCCATGTTGTTGAGTGTTGTTGGGGAGAATTCATGGTTGCAGGTTAGTTGTTGCACAAAAAGATTTGGGCTCTCTTATGTGTTGTTCTCTTCATTATTGGAGTAGATTTTGGGGTTGTTTTGCATCGTCTTGAGGATGTTGCTATCTCTTTGGGTTCTTGTGTTGCAGGCGAGTTGGCACTTTTTTTCCTTGGAGCAATATCCAATCATTGCTCTCTCTTGGAGTTGTTTCGATCCCTTTGTGTGTATTGAGTATTCTTGACTTGAAGGGATTAAGTTTTTTCTTCTTGTAGAGGGTTTTCTATTGCTGGCGGTTTCTGACTCGGTTATTTCCTTCTCTTATAACCCAATATTCTCTATGGTTAATGGAAGTTTCTTTGTCCTCCTCTAAGTTTGTGAAGCATATGAGGAAAAAAGGGGGAAATAATTTTCATTGGAAGAAGGAGTTCTACTTTTCTCATTTCTGGTTGATGGACCTTGTTTAGGCTAGTGCTTATTTATTGTTGGTTGAGTTACACTTATTGTTTTCTCTTTAGACCTAGTTATGTGAGCTGGTTGAGAATTTTTCAGCTTCTTCCTACTAGTACCTAAAGCTTGTGCTGCTAAGGGATGTTGTTTCAACCCTTCCTAGTGAAGTCGCTTATTGCCAGAATCTTTAGCTAGTTTCTCCTATAGAGGGGGAGATTGTTCCTTTTAAGGTGGAGTTGGAAGTTTTACTTTGGTTCCTATTGAGGTGGAGCTTATGCGAGTTGGAGAGATGTGGTTTCAATGGTAAGGGGTTTCATTTCATCCTCTCCTATGGAGGGGAGCCCTCTCCTTTAGAGGTGGAGGTTAGGTTGGCATTCTGGGTGGGATGGTACTACAGGGAGGTTAACACTTTGCAATTTTCTACTGTATTTCCCAAAACCCCTATTGAGGTGGGGTCTTTGAATTTTCTATTTCTTTTGAGAAATAGGGTTATGCTAGTGTTCTACACCATTAAGTTCACTACTTTTTTGGGCTCAAATTTGGTTTTTCTGAGTGGATGGTTTTCTAATGCTTGGCTGATTTAGGTTGTCAATTTCAATTAAGGGTTCAAGGTCCTCGTAAAAACCTATTAATAAAGGGTTTAAGGACCCTTAAAAACCTATTTCATACATCTTGTATGGTCTTTTATATATCTTCATGACTATTTTTGATTAGGCTACTGATGCTCTACGTCTTTTATATTTTGCATCGCTCTCTTTGATCGAGTTTTAGTTCCCCTCAAAACCTATTTGTAATGGGTTTCGGTTCCCATCAAAACCTACTTTTCCCATAATAATAAAAAAACACATTTACTAAAATTTTCCAACTTTTTGCAAGCATTATACAATAATATGTTGAATAGGACTACTGAGAGGGGGGGGTGAATCAGTTGTAGCAAATTAAAACCTTTAAATCATTCACTGAAACTAATCCTTAACACTGATTAAATGATTAAGAATTAAGTGCAAGTGCAGTAACTAAAAACCATCACACAAACACAACAACACCAGATTTATGTGGAAAACCCAATAAGGGAAAAACCATGGTGAGGAATAACTCACACTATAGAGAATATCAAAACCAATTACAAAGGCTCATTGCCAAAACAAGGACTCACTGTTTGGATCAGGATTCACTGTCTAATAGGGCTAACAACCTAACAACCCAGAGGGATCACTGCCACAAAGATACAAAGAAGAAAGAATAGATATGTTACAGAGAGAAGACAATCACAATGCAATAGAGAAATCCACCATAATTTTCTCAACCACTTGTAGACATGCATCAATGATAGAGTACACCTTCAGCTCACTGCATTCAAAAACTCAACATTTAGGCTTCACATTGATCTGCCACACTCGCATCACACTCACTCACTGATTCACATCAATCTTGCATCTATATATTCTATTTCCTTGCACTTATCTCTCTTGTTCCCACATTTCACCACTAAATTATCTTACATTTATACCATCTTCAACTTTGAAACGTATCCAAAGTTGGCCATCCAACATTAAATTCAAATTAGGTCAGTGCTAAAACATCCTAGGGTGGAATTAGAATGAGGGAAACCCAAACGCACACTTGGTGAGGACCTAAATAGATCCAGCATGCTACATCAATTCTGAAGATGGTGTTCAACACAAGATCGACCAAACCGATGTAAAATACATAGAACAATTAAGCATGATCCTTCCAGATACCGAAATTATCTTCAATAAAATTATATCAAATCCACTCTAGAACCACAAGTCATAATACTTTACCAAAGAGAAATCCGAATCAACAACTTTTCTCTTAGAACTCAACCAGAACATAGAAAACCACAGTTCACAACTGGTGAACGTAACTTGCACTGTACAATGAATTAGAAGCCAAAAAATTGGATATAGCAGCATATAACAACCATGACCAACATATTTGAATGACACAAACATAGGAGAAAATCCCATAGCAAAACCCAGAGCAACCACTGAACACCTGCAACCTTTCTTCAATACAATTTTCTCAATATCCTCAACATGAATAGCCAATAACCTGCAACCATGTCATCAATGACAACAACAACCAGTTGATAACCAATTGACCAGTTGACATCAATGACAATAACTTCATCCATTTCCATTATTGAAACAATCTCCCCCTTTGTCATTGATGGCAACACATGATTTGAAAAACCATCAAAGACAACATACTAGCTCTGAATACAGTTCTCAAGATTTTTTTTTTATTTCTCCCCCTTAGTAGATTATCTTTTTCACATTCTTCCTCTTTTATTTTTCACATTCTTCCCCCCCCCCTTTGACATCAATGGAAAAGGCAAACTAAATTTTACATTGATTTCCCCTTTGACAGAGAAAACAAAATACTCATACAATGACAACACATGACACTACCTACTCCCCCTGAGAGGTAGCCACCAAACATTAGTCCAAAAGAAAGATAGATTCATAGATCCACCAGACTGATGCATCTCCATATGCATCTAGTTTAAGAAAGGAGGGGAAATGACCCCTAACTTCTCCCAGAGATACTCAAAAGTATCTTTAGGAAGAGCCTTCGTAAATATATAAGCAATCTGATCCTTCATAGAGATATACTCAAGCTTTACTTCATTTTCCATGACCTTCTCTCTCAAGAAATGATACTTGATAGATATATGCTTTGTCCTCGAGTGCATCACTAGATTCTTTGAAATGTTAATTGCCCTTGTGTTATCACAGAAGATAGAAATAGGATCATCATACACCATTGTGATATCTTTCAATGTATGTTTCATCCATAGAACTTGTGTACAACAAGATGCAACAGTAATATACTCAGCATCAGTAGTAGACAAGGAAACTAAATCTTGCTTTTTACTCAACCATGCTACCAATCTGAAACCAAGAAATAATGCACCACCACTTGTACTCTTTCTTTCATCTACACGTCCAGCCCAATCTTCATCTATATAAGCACTTAGTATAAAGTTAGTATCCCTAGGATACCATAACCCATAATCTAGAGTGCCATTCAAATATTTGAATATTCTTTTAATACCAGAAACATGTGTTTCCTTAGGATCTTCTTGAAATCTAGCCACAAGACATACAACATGCATAATATTTGGTCTAGTAGCAGTAAAATACAATAGTCCACCAATCATAAATGTATACTTGCTCTGATCAGCCTTAGGTGAAACATCATCTTTTCCCAATTTGCAACCACTCACCATAGGAGTGCATACCCATTTGGAACCATCCATCCCAAACTTCTTCAACATCTCTTTTACATACTTAGATTGTGAAATAAAATTTCCTTTCTCTATTTGATTAATTTGTAGCCCAGGAAAGAAATTCATCTCTCCAAACATAGACATTTCAAATTATTTTTTCATATCTTCTGCAAAAAAAATTACACATAGTTTCATTTCCTCCAAAGATAATGTCATCAACATATACAACTACAATCAAGATTTTTTCATTTCAATTTTAAAATATAGATTACTATCTGCCATACCTTTGTTGAAACCTTACTGAATCAAATAGTTGTCTAACCTTGGATACCAAGCTCTAGGAGTTTTCTTCAATCCATATAAAGTTTTCTTCAATATTCACACCATATCCGGTTGATTTGATAACTGAAATCCTTCTGGTTGTTCTATGTAGACCTCTTCTTCTAGCTCACCATTCAAAAATGCAGACTTGACATCCATCCAATAGACCTTGAAATCTTTATGAGCATAAAATGCTAAGAACATTCTTATAGCTTCCATTCTTGCCACCAGAGCAAAAGTCTCCTGAAAATATATGCCTTCTACTTGTGGGTAACCTTTACACACAAGCCTTGCTTTGTTTCTAACCACTTCTCCATTCTCATTCAACTTATTTCTGAATACCCACTTTGATCCAATAATATTTTTGTTTGTTCATCTTGGGAACAATTCCCAATTTTGATTCTTCTTAATATGCATAAGTTCTTCTTTCATAGCTTCCATCCAATGTGCATCTTTGCATGCTTCACTTATAGTCTTCAGTTCAATCTCAAAAAATAAACACAGATTTACTTTAGCAACAACTCTGCTTCTTGTCAATACTCCTTTTGTCTTATCTCCATTAATCTAACTTTATGAATGATTCTTCTACACATATCTAGGTGTCTTAGGTGACACCACCAAAGCTTCTTCTACTCTTTCATTTTCTTCATTCTACTTCTCTTTCTCATCCCTTCTTGTTCTTCCTTAATTTCCTCAACTCTTATGCAATCAAGTTCATCAGATACATATCCATCAATATCAATTGAATTCTTCATTGTTTCATCAACCTTAACATTTTCACTTTCTAAAATATTTCTTAGTATTTTATTGAAACATATGTAGGCTTTTATTTTAGTAGAATATCCAAGAAAAATGACTTCATCACTTCTTGCATCTTCCTAAAGTTTCTTCATCTCTTATGATATAACATTTGCTTCCAAATACCTTGAAATGCTTAACAGTAGGAATTCTTCCAAACCATACTCATAGGGGGTCTTTTTACTATTTTCACTTGCTTGAACTCGATTGAATACATAAACAACATCATGAATAGATTCTTTCTTGTAGACTTCTAGCAAACCAGCCTCAGTAATCATTGATCTAGTGGTCTCTTGAACTGTTATGTTCTTTCTTTCAACAACTCCATTTTGTTAAGGAGTTCTCAAAGTAGATAACTATATTTTTATTCCATGCACTTCAAAAAACATATTAAACTCATGGGAGGTGAATTCTCCACCTCTATCAGATCTTAAGCATTTTATCCTCAAATTCACTTCATTTTCAACCATATCTTTGAATTTCTTGAATCTATCTAATGCATCTATTTTTTCTCTAAGAAATGTAACCCATGTATATCTAGAATAATCATCAATCAAAAGCATAAAGTACCTTTCACCTTGTAGACTTATCACTCTTCTAGGACCACAAAGATCTATATGAATTAAATCCAATAGTTTAGTAGTAGATTTTTCCTTTGATTTGTAATGGCTTCTAGCTTGCTTTCCAAGCTGACAATTCTTGCAAATAGCATTCATAGGCTTTATAATCCTTGGTAAATCTCTCACAGCCTGAACTGCACTAATCCTTTCCAAGTTATCAAAATTCATGTGACACATTCTTTGATTCCACAACCAACTGCCATTGATCTGAGTCATAAAGCATCGTCCATCAACACCTTTAAGTTGATAGATATTTCCTTCAAATTTCTTTCCTATAGCAATCACTATTCCGGACCCTTTCCTGATCCCACATATCTCATCCTCAAACAAAAGATTATATCCTTTACTGCACATCTATCTAACACTCAAAATATTATGCCTTAAACCCTTAACATAGTAGACATCATCAGTATTATACTTGTCATCAAAACTTACTGAACCTATCCCACAAATTTTAGCACTAGTATCATCTCCAAACATAACCAAGCCTCCATCATATTTTTCAAGTTTAACAAACTTACTCTTATCACCAGTCATGTGATGTGAACAACCACTATCAACAACCCAATAGTTCTTTTCCTATTTAGCATGTAGGGAAGAGATTACAATACCTTCATTTGTCTCCTTCTCCGAAGGGCATTCCTTCACTTGTTTTTTGAAATTAGTAGAAGTAGGTTCATCCTTTATAGCCAAGAACAAGCATTCATTGTCATCATGATCTTCATAATTAGAATACTCATTAGATATACTAGAATTCTCATTCACATAATATGCTATGTTGATCTTCTTACCTTTCTTTTCTTTCTCATACCTTTTGTTTATTCCTCTTAGCTCTTTCCAGACACTTTGCAACATAATGACCTATTTCTCCATAACTAAAGCGTTTAAAGGGTAACTTTCCTTCATACTTTTCAGATCCTTTCTTCATCCTTCTCACAAAGTTAGCTTCTATTTCGTCAAGATTTTATTTATCCGGATCTTTAGCTTTTGTATCCTTAAAGGTGTTTCTGATTTGAATCCATTTCTTAAATTTGGCTTCCTCATCTCATAAGATGTCAGAGATCCCAACAACAGATCTTTAGTGTAAGGCTTATAATCTATACTATGTTCAATAGCACATACTATTTCTCTATAAGCATAAGGGAGAGTTCTAAGAATCTTCTTTACAATCCTAGTTTCATCTACAGTAGCACCAAGTCCTCGCATTCCAACTACTATCTCATCCAATCTCTATACATAAGCTTTAACATTCTCATCTTCAAAAATATGTAGGAGCTCAAACTATGTTTCCAAATTCTACAATTTTTCCTCTTTGACCCTTTCATCACCTTCATGCACCCTTTCCAAAGCATCCCAGACTTCCTTAGCAGTCTTCATAATTTGAACCTTAATCAACTCAGAATGTACAAGGTTGTTCTTCAAAATGTACTTCACCTTGTTGTTCACATCAAGTGCCTTGATCTCATCAGCTGTACTCAGACCATTAGCAGGAGTGTAAGGATTCTTGTAAGTTATCTCCACATCATATCCACAATACTCTAGATATTATTTCATCAGTATTTTCCAGATAGCATAATTAGTTCCATCAAACCTTGGATAATCATAAGTAACTTTTCCTTCCATCTCGGACCTTCCTTAAGTGGTTAAGCTCTACTCCAAGGAACCAAGCTCTGATACCAATTGTTGAATAGGAAAAATGAGAGGGGGAGGGGTGAATCAGTTGTAGAAAATTAAAACCTTTAAATCATTCACCGAAACTAATCCTTAACACTGCTTAAATGATTAAACATTAAGTGCAAGTGTAGAAACTGAAAACCATCACACAAACACAACAACACTAGATTTATGTGGAAAACCCAATAAGGGATAAACCATGGTGAGAATTAACTCACACTATAGAGAATATCAAAACCGATTACAAAGGCTCACTGCCTGAGAAACAAGGCTCGTTGTCAAAAAAAGGACTCATTGTCCAATAGGGATAACAACCTGAAGGGCTCACTGCCATAAAGATACAAAGAAGAAAGAAGAGATATGTTAAAGAGAGAAGAAAATCTCAATGCAATAGAGAAATCCACCATAATTTTCTCAACCACTTATAGACATGCATGAATGATAGAGTACACCTTCAACTCATTGCATCTAGAAACTGAGCATTTAGGCTTCGCACTGATCTGCCACACTCGCATCACACTCACTCACTAATTCACATAAATATCACATCTATCTGTTCTATTTCTTTGCACTTATCTCTCTTGTTCCCACATTTCACCAATAACTCATCTTGCATTTATACCATCTTCAACTTTGAAACATATCCAAAATCGGCCATCTAACATTAAATTCAAATTAGGTCGACGCCAAAACATCCTAGGGTGGAATTAGAATGACGGCGACCCAAAAACACGCTTGGTGAGGACCTAAATAGATCCAACATGCAACATCAATTTTGAAGATAGTTTTCAACACAATGTTGGCCAAACCAATGTAAAACACATAGAACAATTAAGCACGATCCTTCTAGATACAATAATTATCTTTAGTACAATCATATCAACTCAACTCTAGGATCACAAGTCATAATACTTTACCAAAGAGAAATCCAGACCAAAAACATTTCTCCCAAACCTCAACCAGAACATAGAAAACCATAGTTCACAACTGGTGAACATAACTTGCACTGTAAAATGAATCAGGAGCCAAAAAATAGATATATTAGCATCTAAAAACCATCAACAACACATTTGAACCACATAAACATAGAAGAAAATCCCATAGGAAAACCCGGAGCAACCACTAAACACCTGCAACCTTTCTTCAATACAATTTTATCAATATCCTCAACATGAACAACCAATAACTAGCAACCATGACATCAATGAGCACAACAACCAGTCAATTGACCGGTTGAAATCAATGACAACACCTTAATCCATTTCCATTCTTGAAACACAATCAATTGATAAAATACATCATCTTAGTCATCCATGAAACCATGATGAATCACCAACATACTCTCATGCTCCATCAACATACTTGCAATAACATCCAATGTGGCCACTATATCAAGAAATAACTCCTCCCATCCTCCAACATGCCACTTATAGAAGAAAGGGAATAAACCAAAGTAAATATGCACTAATCCAAAGATACAAGCATCAAATTCAAGTAATAATTGTATAGGAGTGAATTTGCACCCCTTATGCAAATTTCGCTTTTGCATCCCCTCACCTTATAAAATCAAACCCAAAGGAAAAATTCCACATCACCCACCTACCTTCCATCCACCTGGCATGTGTTTTTTGTGTCGGTGGGGGGATTTTTGTTAGGGATGTGAGTACGGCGTGCAGATGTCTATGCGGCGCATTGTTGTCCCTAATAGATTCCTTCCTCTGGAGTCTGTAGGGACATTCACACTCCTCATTGGGGTCGAATTGTAACACCTTTGTGTGACCAATTGAACTAAAAATAGCTTCTTTCCCTCTCATTTTAGCCTTCAAAGGAATTCATTTCACACTCCATCTCTTTCACATCCTTGAGAATTTTCATTTCATCTTTCACATCTTCTCACAATTCTAGCAACTTTCACAACTCCATTAACATTTCAGTAGCTTGTTGCTTTATTTATTCCATCTTTGTACATGTGGTGATACCATAAAATTTATGAGTTTGAAGTCTTGCGAGACCTCCCTTCATCACTATTGTGGCTATGGAGAATTTTCCAAGCTCGTTGCTTGCATTATCCCTTCATTAGCCTTGACAGCCTTTGGGTGGAGGTGGTAATGCTTCACTTTTCCTCTTGTGGTTTGATAGAGTAGTGTAGCATCTCTTGTAGTGTTCAATACTTTCCTTTATTGCACTTTCTACTTTGTGGATTTTTTGGCTATCCGTGGAGGTGGAAACACCAAAGTAGGGGTTTGATTGAGGCAAACCCCTATATAACCCCAACATTTTTTCCCTCTTGCTTAAGTGTAGATGAACATGCACGTGGAGCTTGCTGGCGAACTAGTGCTTTAGTGAGTTGATATTTGTCACCCTTGTATTCATCTACTTATTCTATCATTTATGTACTTACTTTTCACACTTTATCATTATGTTCATTTCATTGAAATTAGCAAACTAGGAAGTTTAGTAGGTTTCTGGTATTGTTTACTGCATTTTATGTTTTCTGGCTGTACGAACGCAACACGCTCAAGAGACGCCAACATGTGTGATATCGTCCCAAACCCACGTTACCATCCTCAGATAGAGAGTTTTCTAAGGTGCAGTTTAAACTCCATAAATTGACTTGTCTAGCCCCAAATCAACTTTTTGATCTGTAGAGTGGTAGAATCACTTGAGAGTGCTCTTCATTCTTGATTCTCATCCCAAAAAATCCATTAGGTTGAGGTATTTAGGGAAGCCCTCCACTCTCAAGTCTCCATGGCTTGGAGCCTTGGTGTGGTCAATCCCCCTCTCTTACATTTTTGGTGAACCCAACATGAACAATGCCTACCCATTTGCTTGTGTTGATACTTTTCCCTCGCACTTGGTGACTATTGTAAACCTGAGCATTGTGAAGTTTTATGAGCATTACAACCCAGTCCATGACTTTCGAGTATGTTGATAGGAGAAGTGTGTGACACCTACTGATGGAGAAGATGAAGGTTACTTCTAGTTTCACCTCTAGCTTTTTCACTGGTCTAGCTACTGACTTTACCACTGGTTTTCCTACAGGCTTTACTAACAAGATGGGTTTCATATATGAGACCACTCACATTCCTACCCCTCCAGCATCCCCTATGGTTTCATCCATGGACAAGGATGAGGTTGTGCATATCCTTCCAGAAAACCTTTTAGCATTAGATAACAAATTGTTAGACCTTATGAATCATTTGGAGAGAGAACCAAATATGGCGAGAGTCGCTAGGATTTCTAGCGAAGTGAGACATCTACTAGGAAAGGATTGGACAAGCATAGAATTCTTGTGTGGCCTTGTCGATCTAACTGAAGCTTATATCCCTCGTATAAGTCTAGATCAGGTACTACCCAAGGAGAAGTGCTCGATACCTATGAGACAAATAGGTGTTTCAATTCCTACTACGTCCATATGCATGGCTGAAACATGCACCTGGATCAATGTCTCTTCTACTTCTCAAAGGCCTAACACTATCAAGGCGAGCAGGATACCCCTTGGTTTCAACTTCACCCCTCCTACTACTCCCAGTGGTGGAGGCTCTGGTGGAATGAGTGGTGGTGGCTTTGGTGGAGACCATGGTGGTGGCTCTGAAGGCAATTACAGTGGTGGTTTCAGAGGTGGCTCTAGTAGTGGTGGTTCCACTAGGCCTTTTTCATCCTCTGACCTTGTCCTAAATTCCCTTCTTCAGAACATGGTTCGGATGCAA
This sequence comes from Sequoia sempervirens, assembly GCA_007258455.2. Lineage (NCBI taxonomy): Eukaryota > Viridiplantae > Streptophyta > Pinopsida > Cupressales > Cupressaceae > Sequoia > Sequoia sempervirens. Next base: position 23,776,522 of record VDFB02000015.1, read on the forward strand.
AACCACTTAGCGAGCCTTTCCTAGGCTTTCGCCCAACCTATTTTTCAACCTTTTTTCTAACATAGCCCATTTTCAATGGCAATCTTGAGTACTCGCTTCTCACAAATAATGGAGATACCTAAATTTGAAAAGTATGGTGGCAAAGGGGATTTGCAGACACATGTGTCCACTTTTAGTGCCATGTGCATGCATTTATTTCATCATGATGCTTTGATGGAAAAAGTCTTTCCTCGATCTCTCAAGGACACAACACTTAAGTAGTATTGTTCCTTGCCACATAACTCTATATTCTCATTTTTTCAACTTGTGAATCAATTTCTCTATCAGTTTCAGGATAACATCAGACCAAAGATGACCTTCTCGGATCTTGTCCAATGTAAGAAGGGAGATAAAAAGAAGATAAATGATTTCATAGCGTGATACCGAGTTCTCTTTTCACAGATCTCGTACCCATTTCCTAACTTTGAATTGTAGAAGGTGTTAATAGGAAACCTGCAAAGAGCTTGGCAGGAGAAGTTTTCCTTAAAAAAATACCCTTCCTTTGCACATATGTGTGTCGCGTTGCGAGAGTATCAAAAAATAGTAGTTCAATTTGAGGGACCTTCCTCGCACTCCCATTCAAAAGGAAAGTCTATTGTGTCCATCTCAATAAAAGGTAAAGTTTTTGCAAATGTAGTTTCCATGACAAACGATAATGGCCTCAGATGCAACAAAAAGTTTACAAAGTTGGTGCAATCTTATTCTTCCATCTTGAAAATTTTGTTAAAGGATAAGATCATAACTTTGGAGAACCCTCGACCTCTTAAGGAACCTTATCTTGACTGGTATGATGCGAATGCTTTTTGTTAGTCCCATCGGGTTAATAGGAATGATATCGAGCATTGTATGTGCTTGCATCACGAGATACAAGAACGCATTGATGATGGTACCATTCATCTTGATGGGATGAAAATAAAATGCGAACAAATTGGCAGTGAAGGACAATAGTGAGTTGCAGATTTACACAGACCCATTTTTGTCTCACTCTGTGAACTTGATTATTGACCCCTCTGATGCTTCTACTTTTCCCTTAGTGTACATTAATATGGTCATGATTACTACTTCCTCACAGCCTATGACTAGTTCACCAGATGTGACATTCACCTCGCAGGACATGCCCTTAAATTGCAAGCCCTCTCCCCTATTCCTTCATGCTCGCCTCAATGGAAACATCGTGATAGGGGTCTTAGTTGATCCCTTAAGCTAAGTGAATGTTATTATAGAGAAGAAATTGTGGTTAAATTCATTATAGAGGGAGGAATATGAAGAAACAAAGTCTACCATTCGTATGCATGATGGTCTCTCTCTTAAGCTATATGGCTTGATAACTCTTTCCATCCTAGTTGGACCTAGGGCTGTGAATATTGTCTTTGATGTTATCTCAGAATTTGTTTTGTTTAGGGTGAAGTTGGACATCTTGTGGCTAGCTTCCATGAACGAAATCGCTTTCGTTATTCATAAGTATTTAAAATTCGCCCATGGTGTTGTGCGCGTCGTGCATGACACTAGATATCAGCCTTTGGTATTCTATGAGGGTTATTCATTGGATCATTTTTGGCCCACCCCGATAGGTCTGCTTCCTCCTAGAATGGACCTGCTTTATTGAAACTACATAAAGTACAAAATTGAGGGCAAGGGACAACTGAAAGTGACCCCTCTGGTAGTGCAGTAGCAAGTTGCCTCCTCTTTTCAAAAGGGAAAGGAGATGTCTTATCATCCTCGAGGCGCCCCTTTTGTCCCCCTTTCTGAAGAAGAGTTTTGGATGACTACTCCTGGATTCCACATAAGAAGTCTGATGGTGCCTGCTTGGCATAAAGTCAATATTAAGATATCAAACCTTCCTATTGTACCTCCTAGACCTTGGCCCTACCTATATGGTAGAAGGAAGGCTCCCCATGGGGAATCCTCTATGTCTCAACCTTTGCAGCCTCCTATCGCTCATGCCCCCAAGGCAATCAATGGGAAGAGGCTTGCCGCAAAGGCATTAGAGCCGACTCCCCCTATTGTTAGTTCAACCTCTTCTCAGCCTCTTCCTCCTACTCTCCTCCAAAAGTCCCTCCCTTCGCCGGAGATGATTGTGATGGAAACTCCTATGGTTGAGCAAGAGCCTTCTGTTTCATCTCAGATTCCAGTCTCTCCATCTTAGAGTCATAGAAACTGCCTTGTACGTGAGTGCAAGCATTGACAAAAGGCTCTGGTGGTTGAGCATGTCACTTTGTAGAGGAAGGAAGGGGGATCGATCACCCCTATTTCATGGCCTCCCATTGTGTCCTCCTCTCTCATCCCCTTTGCTTCCATTTAGTCAACCTCAGTGCTGCTTCTAGCTCTTGTTGCAAGTGTAAATACCCCTGACCCTAAAAGGGTGTAGGTGTTTATTGCTCCTTCATTCGAGCCGCATCTCTTGATGTACCATTTGGAAATCCTTCCATTTTCTAAGCATGTGGACATTCTAAACACCTTGATGGTTTTCGTCACAATTTTCTCTTCCTCCTCCTTGTTGCCTCTTGCCTCGTCCATGGTTAGTTCACATCCCCTGATGAAGCTAAAGATAGAGGTTGGCCCTTCCACCAATGGGGGTTGGAAGAGGAGTCCACCCTCTTCAAAGGGAGGTTCTGCATTAGCATGTGTCGTCCTTGTGACAAAAGAAGCTTTAGTGTCCCCTAAGTTTGCCACTACTCTTGAGTCACTCAGTGAGCCCAACAGTGAATCTCGGGTGCTCTGTCCCTCGCTCGTTGAGGTAACACATGGTACTCCTATGAAGTGCATGTTTAACTCCCTGGACGAGGTCCCATCCCTGTTAGCCATCTTTGCGAAATCGTTGACCTTTACTCCAAAAGAATTGAATGGAGACCTTGAAGAGTCTCCTTCCTTGGCCCTTGTTGTGGGAGGGTCAAAGGGTTCTCCCCTTAACATTCCACTATTGGAGGCTTGTTCACCTTCTCTATATAATGATCTAGATTGGGAAGAAGACAACCTCTTGGTCGATGAGTGTTAGGGGGGCACCACTTCTTTATCTTTAGGTTAGATGTGTGTTTGTTGTGATGTGTTCCCATGTGCTTGTGTTATGTGTTCCTAGATGACCCTTGTCACCCTTATAGGTGCTTGGATACAGGAGTGATTATGTGTCATGAAACTTCCTCTATTTGTGGCATCATTCTTCCTCTGTTATGTGTGTTGATTTTTGACAAATTGGGGACAATGCAAAGTGTTGGGGGCATTTAGGCTTCCCTTCCTTGTTGGCCCATTTTTTAATTTTTACTTTGTCTTCTCATGAATTCTTCATATGGTTTGATATAGTAGGGGGTTGATGACAGTTCATCTATATACTATTACCATACTTATATATATTTATGAGTAGCTCTGACCCCAAAATATCAGATCACCCTTGTGCCCTCTGTCTATGATGTTATTGTCTTTTTTTACCTCCTTTGTATCTTTTTCTCTTCTTTGCTTGATTTGTAATGTTGTGGTGTTCATGTGTTGTCCCTTGTGTGTGCGACAACACCACCACCATGTCAATTTTCATTTTTAGAAAATGCATTCATTGCCAACAAATCTTTTCTCAAAATCCTTGCAACCTTTTTCAAAATAATCGCATTCTCAACAAAGACCCCCTAGCGAATGGTATTTCCTTCATCACGAGTTTGAAAAGAAAGAACTTGAAGAACTTTCCTCTGAGGAGGGAGCAAATTCTCCTATGAGAGAAGCCTCGACCTTCCCCTCACGAGGGGGAAATTTCTTCCTTTCGATTTCCTTGATGATTGAATTGATTTAAGAAAAAATGCTCTTTTGCTTTCAAACAGTGTGTCCCTTGAGTGGACCCCTCTCCTTTTGAAGGTTCCTGAGGGACCCCTTTGAAAGCTTTTCAACTTCTTGATTGTTTGTGTGATTGCTTGCTTGCTTTCTTGTGTGGTTGTCTTATGTTTTCTAACATGTTTTATTTGCGGATTAACATGTTGCTTTGTAGGTGCACCTATGAAGTTTCTTTCCAGTTTGACTCTACAAAGTCCCCTTTCACTAGGCTTCCTTCATAAGAGAGTACTTGGGGGAATGCCTTCTTTGCAGGTCTGAGGGCTTATGAAGCGCTTGCATCCTGTGGATTTTTCCATCATTGGTCTGCGGTCCTTCGGTGTACTTTGCTCAACTTCATAGTTCTACAAAGCTAAAGTCCTTTTATTTGAACCTCCTCAGGAGAGTACCTGTGGAGTCCTTTTCCTACCCTGTGCTCTCGAGTTTTCTAGATCGCGTTCTACTTCCTCAACAGTTCAGGTATACATCTCTAACTCTTTGATCTACTTTACCAGACAATCATCGATACTCATGATCGCTACAGTGGGGAAAAAATGTATAGGAGTGAATTTTCACCCCTTGTGCAAATTCCCATTTTGCATCCCCTCACCTTAGAAAATCAAACCCGAAGGAAAAATTCCACATCACCCACCTGTTCCATCCACCTGGTGCATGTTTTGTGTGTTGGTGGGGGGATTTTTGTCAGGGATGCAAGTGCGACACACAAATGTCTGCGCAATGTGTTGTTGTCCCTGATAGATTATTTCATTTGGAGTTTGCAAGAATGTTACACTCCTCATTGGGGTAAAATTGTAATGCCTCTGTGCGAACAACTGACTCAAAAATGACTTCTTTCCCTCTCATTTTGGCCTTCAAAGGCATTCATTTCACACTCACTTCATCTCTTTCACATCCTTGAGAATTTTCATTCCATCTTTCACATTTTTTCACAATTCTAGCATCTTTCACAACTTCATTGAGCATTGCAACAAGTTGTTACTTTATTAATTCCATCTTTGTACATGTGGTGATACTATAGAAGTTGGAAGTTTGGAGTCTCGTGAGACCTCCCTTCATCACTACTACGGCTGTGGTGAATTTTCGAAGCTCATTGCTTGCATTCTCCCTTCATTGGCCTTGAGAGCCTTTGGGTGGAGGTGGTAACACTTCACTTTTCCTCTTGTGGTTTGATAGAGTAGCGTAGCATCTTTTGTAGTGTTTGATACTTTCCTTTCTTCTTTCCTTTATTGAACTTTCTACTTCGTGGATTTTCTAGTTGTCTGTGGAGGTGGAAACATCAAAGTGGGGGTTTGAGTGAGGCAAACCCCAATACAACCCCAACATTTTTCCCATCTTGCTTGTGTGTAGGTGAACATGCGCATGGAGCTCGCTGGTGAACTGGTGCTTTAGTTGTAATATCCCTTGCTAAAACTGATGTAATTTTTGAGTTTTTCAACACTGGGACATTTCATCAAACACTTTGCTTAAATGATGTCTTTTGTTTCTTAATGTGTTTTTTGATTTTGAATGATGATGAATATGCAAGAGAAGATTTCTAAAGGCTCAACAATGTATTTCAAGGTAATTAAAATGTATATTTATGACCCTTCAAATGATATAATAACTGAAATTGGAATGCAGATTCATAATTGGAGCAAAGACATTTTGACAAATACTTGATATGCAATCCCAAATCCAAATGATATTGCATAGAGTAGACTCCAATGTATTACAAACTATTTTCAACCCCCTTACAACAGATTACTCTTCAAAGAGAGAATAAACAATGCAATGGAATGCTAGATTCATATAGCACTATTGTTATGAGTAATACAAAGTTACAGTGATACAATGAACAGATGCACTCACAACATATTGTATACTAACAATAAACTAATGATGATATGCAAATACAAATGCAACTAAAAATATAATTATTGAAAATGAAAGATGAACCTGAATTATACTGATGACAACAATACATAAATCCACATTTTTCTTTCCAATGCGATGCCTTTGAGGTGGTGCGCTAGACTTGTCTTCCCTTATTCTTGTCTGTATCTCCCTTTCATATTTTCTACCAAAGACGTCCTTCAAAATATTGATCTCCTTTAGAGTTGAATTTATCTCTAATAGTAATCAATATTAATGGGAGCCTCCTTTGTTCTCTTTTAATCTAGAGAAAGCCACAAATTTATCTTATAGTGGCTTCCTTTTGGGAAAATTAGCTTGTCTCTTATAATATGTCGATGTGTGTTTGGTTTTTTTTGTCAGGATACTTTGACCTCTATCAGCTATTTTTATGCTGAATTATATATTTTGTCTTCATCTGCAAATTTGCTAACATTCGATTTCAAGCTATTGCCCAAGCAGGTCCTGATCCAAGCACTTCAAAAAGCTATTAAGTTTGATGCCTTCAACAAATTGGACTCCAAATCTAATTGATGTAGCCAATAATATTATTTTTGTATTTTTGCAAATTTTCCTTCTTGTCCTGTTACGTCAAATATTGTTTGTCTTTTTTTGTCTTTACTTAGTTCAATACCTTCATGAATAAATCCGCCTCCACAACTATAATAAAATCTAACACTTAATATAATCAACTCTTTTTAGCAAATATAATTTATTTCCAAAAACCATATGAGAATTCCTGATAAAACCTCATGCAAATATATTCTTCAAATATCAAATTGCAAGATATTTCACCATATGTAAATAACCTCCTCAGATTTGGCCAAAGGCCATTAAATATGATAAATCTCTCAATTAAGCACAAATTGGACCTATGAATGAAGCCCACAATTGGGAAATAATCTCAGCTAATAGTTTCACAACCTCAAAATTGCACAACCTATGAGATTTTTCATTCCCAAAGGCTTAATAATGGAAAAAACCCTAGTTGGTTCCTTCTTCTCACAAGAACTCCAAATTAAATGTCAAATTTTGGATGATAGAAGCTTGGCTAACCCTCTCTTTATACTTTTTCCCAAGGAGAGGTCTATTCTTCTAGAAGATTCTCTTTTAATCTTTTAAAATAATATATTATTTATACTTTACAAATATTAAAATGTGACTTTATAATATAAAGTGCAAATATAACATTATAACATAACATTAAAGTTTCCTTAAAAAGAAATCAATTGTTAGTCCTTAGGAAACTCCTTATTTCACCACTTCAACTGAATCCAAGAATGGAACCCAACGAGTGACTAGGTATCTACCTCAAAAGACCCTCTAACCATGCTCATTAGCCTACGAGGGTTAGGAATAGGCTAAACCCTTTGAAAAATGATGTTCACAAAAATGAGGACATTACATTAGTGAGTCGATATTTGTCACCCTTGTATTCATCTACTTATTCTATCATTTACGTACTTACTTTTCACACTTTATCATTCTGCTCATTTCATTGAAATTAGTTAGCTAGGCAGTTTAGTAGGTTTTTGGTATTTTTTACAACATTTAACATTTTCTAGTCGTACAGATGCCAGTGCATTGCGCTGTCATCCTAGACCCACATTGTTGTACTTGGACAGAGAGTTGTCTTAGGTGTAGTTTAAACTCCAGAAACTGGCTCGTCTATCCCCAAATAGACTTTTGGATCTATAGAGTGACAAAAGCACTTGAGAGTGCTATTCATTCTTGATTCTCATCCCAAAACATCTGTTAGCTTGAGGAACGATAGGGAAGTCCTCTGCTCTCGGCTCTCCATGACCTGGAGCCTTGGTGTGGTCGGTCCCACTCCCGTACAATAACAAAGGCTCTAATTTTTTACTAAATAAAAAACCCACACAACTATAAATAGAAACCACAATAAATGATAATATATCCAATCATCCATACCTATAATGGTATAATAACCATTAGTAGAACTCATTCCAACATATTCAACCAATAAATCACAATCACATGCTCCATATAGAAAACTTTTCAATGAAGAGCATACACATCTAGGAACTTCCACTGTTTAACACACAAGACAATTGAGAGGGGGGTGAATCATTTGTACATTAAAACATTCAAACCCTCATTATTCTTCAAACCCTTATTATGCATCAACATGAATGTAAACTAATGAAACATAAACACATTCACAACCATACACCATAGAACACCAGATTTACATGGAAAACCCTAATCAAGGAAAAACCATGGTGAGGATTAACTCACATATATATAAATAATGACACCAATTACAAAAGGCTCACTGTTGGAAGGGCTCATTTCCCAAAAGAAAAGAAAGGCTCACTGCAAAGGGATCACTACCCAAAGGACTCACTGTCTGTAATAGAAGAGAATAGAAGAGAAGAATAATGTTACAAGGATGTTCACTACATCAGAGAAATATAAATATCCACCACAACAACTCTACACCATTTGCAACCTTCAGCTCACTACCTCCAACAACTTCAAGTACACTGAAAATGTAGACACCTCTGCTCACTACTTCTAGTACCCTTAGGCATTTAAGGTCACACTCAAGTATCAACACCTAATCACATTCGCATCATTTCACATCACACAACACACCACACAACATCTCCAACAATAACCTTGCTTAAATATCCTCCATGACCTCAAACAAATTCTCTAAGGTCAGCCTCAATGAAACATATACACCTGAAATGTGCAACCACCAAATAGGTTGGTACCAAACAATTCTACGATGGAAATAAGTGAAGGTAGACCACACCAAGTGTTAACTAGGACCAAAATCTACATCAAAAAACTTCACCATGCTTCCACAAACCATGAAGCACATCCACATGTAACACTAACATGTCAGGTCAGGAAAACCTACATTAATGCTACCAAACAATAAACTTACTCTTCACCACGTCCAAAAACATCCTACAAGCCATCTAGCAACATCACACATCCCAAAATATTCCAACATCATCAAAATATTCAACATTACTACAACCACTTGAAACTAAGAATACTATCTCCATGTGCAACCAACCACACTACAACAGACATGCAACTCACTAACCAACCTTATGAAACAAATGAACACCAAAAAATTTGAGGAAAGGTAGATACAAACAATATTAGTACGTTCCCAAATCCAAAATACATGAAACTTCAACACGAAGACATGCAAATCAATTCCATTTCTCCCAGACAACCTTCTTCATAGGAAACACACTCTCAGACACACCTTCCATTGTCGCACAATCCAAAATCTAAAACTCTGGATATAACACCTCTAATCATCTCATCCAAACTGCACAAGCACATCTTCAACCATGAAGAAATCGAGAGCACAATACATAACACAACCCTGTCACCATGCACACTCTCTATTCAAATTTTCTCAAAATCACTTGGAAACCAGTGAACTACTTGCATCAACAACACCTGCTCAACACCACAACTCCTCAACATTACCACACTATAGGTTGGCATAGGTTGACATCAATGACAACACTAAAGACAACATAGTGCAATAATCTCCAACAATATCCCTATTGACATAAATGAAAACACTAATCTCCAACATATTAAAGTCGTGATTTACATTTATCATCAATTTTAATTATCATATAAGATATAGTCTCTATTATATTTATGATGTACATATGAGTTAATATAATTACGGTGTATAATTATTTAAGAGAGAAAGTATGTGTGAAGCACACAAGTTCTTCCCATGCATTAGCTGAGTCACTTAGTGCAAGGTCTAGGAAGGACAAAATTTCAAAGGGTCATGCTATGAGGGAAGATTATTTCGATATTTACTTATTTCTTGCATGATTTAGGAAATGCAAGGTAAGACCTTTATTTGATTTTATCTATATGTTTTAATACTTTAAATCATCAGAGACAATGATTCACAAGGGGAGAAGTATGTTACACCTTGTTTCTCAATTACCAAGTTACATTTACCTTCATGAGTAAAAATGATGATAAATGTAAATCACGACTTTAATATGTTTAATAAGTGAATGAAATACATAAATATGCATTAAGATGTTATTGATTTTTAAGGTATGATTATGTTTGTACTAATGGAAAATATGAGGAAGGAAAATGTGTTGCAACATGATTACTTTAAATTTTTTGATAATGCAAATGAGTTCCATGAGAATGACTAACTACCTTTGTGATGCACTAAGTTGGATGCAAGAAGGAATCAAGCCCTCAGGTAAGAGAGGGGGAGTATCACTTAAGAGAGGAGATTGGTTTGGTAACCCCTAATGTACTACTTGAGTTGTCACACACTCACATTCTAGATAGTCAAGGTTAAAGTCAAGTCGATGAAGGTTTCAATAAGTAAACCCTTGGTCCTATTTTTTTTGGTAATTAGGTTGATAGGGTAAATTATTGTGTATGGATTTGAATGTTTAGTATTGAAGTTATCAAATATTTGTATTCAGTGTATGTTTTACTTTGTGAATATATGTTGATCAATAATAATATGCATTACATGCATATATATATATATTTGAGCGATGACTTGTGTATATGAGTGTATAGTGTATGCACACATGTAGGTAGAAACACTTATGTATCGCATGTACAGATGCACCATACACATGAGTGTTGATGATGTTTTCTAAACAACAACAACTTAGATAGAATATAATATCCTATCTCTCTTGAAAGGTAAATCTCTATCAGCAAGCTTGAAGAGATAACCCCAAGGTCTCTAATGTCAGGTCTTGACAATGCATAAACAACTTAATGATAAATGTGAAAATGTTGGTAATCACAAAGGGACCTTACTACAAGTAAATACTGAATCTTGAACTTATCAGATCTAGTAATGTAATGATACTTCAATCCTGAATCTAACTCAAATGATAAAGAAATAACAAAAGATTAGGGTTTCAGAGAGATTCCTAAATTTAACCACTCCTAAGATTAACAATGCAAATGATGAAATACTTGAAATGGACCAATCCCTCATAAACTACTTCCTACTTAACCAAGATAAATCTACAATCTCACAGAAACAGTGCAATCTTCTAAGGTATTAATATTTTTAGATCATGAACATTCATCTAAGACAACCCAATTGCAATTGAAATGAATAAATCTCCACAATTGAACTAAGCACAATGAATATAAAGGTCTAGGCTAACTTTGCAAAGAAACTAACAATCAACTAGCTACAAAAGTATGGACCAGGGATTGCTGCAAAAAATTCAAGCATCAAATCATAAACACCATTGAATCAGATCTAAATCTAAATCTAACATATATCTAATAACCTTGAGCAATTTGAAAGATAGAATCATAAGAACCATGCAAGATAAGTCAACACAAAAGAGATCACCAGAAAATCACAATGTCTTCAATTGTATTGAATCACCTAATTTCAGCAACAATTCCAATGTTTTGTTACAAAACTTGCTCAGAATGAACTAACTTCTACTTCTACTCTAATGCCTAATTCGCTCTAAGAGCTATCTGTCTTTCTATTCTATGTTCTCTATTCTATAAATGAGGCAAAATGCCAAATTTATAGGAACCTCCAAAGCATGTTGGCCAAGATGGGATTTATAATAATAAAATAGCCATAAAACAAGTCGGCCCAATTAATGTTTACAATAATAAATGGCCATAAAATAGGTCGTCCCATGGAGAATTCAAAATAAAATGAATTAGCATTAAATGCTTGAACTCAATCCAAGTCGGCTTGGGATCTTCAATGCAATTTGAACCAATGCACAAGTTTCAATGCAGCCCTATATTAACTGTCTCCTTCCATTCTTATCCTGAGCGCACTTCACCAAGTCAGCCAAGGGGTGGAGCAACCAATACTTGAATTTCTCCCTTAATTGAATTAATTTCATCTCTAGAATTTCCTTGACGACCATACTAAATTCAGCCTGCACTCAGCAAAAACCAACACCAATATCTGTGTGTATGAAATATGTGATCAATCTAAACCAATTTAACAACACAATCAATAAAACATTAAATCAAAGAAACTGAAAGAAAAATAGAAATAAGAAAACTGTTAATGGCAGCTTCTCCGAAGTCATTTTATTGTTCTCTATCTCCAACGTTTTGTTTTGCTCAAGTTGCTCTCAGATTTGGAATGCCAAGCTCAACGAAGTAGGCTACTGAAGAATGAGATTAAAAATGCATACTATGCTAAATGCAAGATTATGCTATGATGAGAATATTGTTGAAATGCTAAAAATGCAAGAATGCAAGCGTATGTTGTGTTCGTCCTGTGTTGTAACCAATGTTTGGATTTGCACGTGCATTTATAGAGTTTTTCAAAGATTTCAATTGGCTGGGTTAGTCAACGGCTGTGATAATTCCTGATAGATCAAACAGTTGAAGATAGATGAGATTGAAGAGAAAATAGAAGAAAATGAATAAAGCAAGATTTTTCTATTTTAATGGAAGAGATAAGATGAGATGATTTAAAAATCATCTTTTTAGAAGAAAAATGGAAAGATTATGATAAGATAAATAATGAATTATCTAATTCAATTACTTATTTATGAGTGCATGTTGATTTTTCTTAACTAAATAAATATTTATTTAAGATTTTGAGGAAATCAGAAGATTTCATAATTAAACATAATATCTAATTATGATTTGAAGAAAGCAGAAAATCTTTAATTAAATAAAATATTTAATTAAATTTGAAAGAATGACATTAATTAAATTAAAAGTATTTAATTAATTAGAGGAAAGTTTTAAAATAGAAAGAAAAGAGATATTTAAATTTAATTAAAAAGATTTAATCAAATTCAAAAGATGATAATTAACTTAAATAAATAAAATGTATTTATTTAATTTAATCAAGTAGATATGTGGAATAATTAAATAAAATAGATTTATTTAATTATGGTGGGAGGATAAAATGAATGAATACAATAATTAAATTGATTAAATTTAATTACGTGTAGAAGACTTTTAGAGGAATTAATTAAATAATAAATATTTAATTAAATGTCAGGAATAATTAAATATGACCAATTTTATGCATATACATTTTGCCCCTCTTTGAAGTGATGTGTAAAATGCATTGCTTCAAAGAATTTTTTTTTTGTTGTTGTTGCCCCTGATATGTTTTTGATGCTGATGCTGATGATGCCCCCACGGGAGGTAAATCACGGATAATGAGAGTCTGTTGGGGAGTTAGTGATTTAGCTCCTGATAAGTGATGTAAAAGATGCCCCAGTTTAAAGTGAAAAGAAAAAAAATGCCACCAAAAGCCCACCTTAATTGATCTATGTAAGGTAAAAGGGATGAAAATGGAAGTCATTTTCACTCTTTTGCTACAGTGATTTTGGTGCTCTGACAGTGACATAGCGAGATGCCAATTCCATATCACACTCATAGATTTGAGCGAGCACGATGATTTCAGAGACCAGCAGCATATGGACCACCGGTAAGTCGATTAAACCTCTTTGTGATTTGAATTTTTATGAATTTGATCCATTTTTTGCAAGTTTTAACGTGGATTTAGGATTAGAAATGCCGTTTTAGCGCATCCACAGGCCTGTTTTAGCGCTTTTGAAGTGTTCGTTAGCGCATCTAGGGTGTTCTATAGCGCTTTTAGGTGCAGTGTAAAACCGGGCAGTCTAGCACATACGAAGTATAAAGTAGCGCTTCTAGGGTAGTAGGCTGGGTAGGTTACTTTAGCGCATACAGGGCAGAGAGTCGCGCATCTAGGAATTGGCTAGAATAAATGTAGATTAGCGCTTCTAGGGTGCGAAGTAGCGCATATGCGGGGTAGGTGAGCGCATTTAGGTGATGAAATAGCGCATTAGCTGTGTGTATTAGCGCATCCCTGGTTCTAGCGCTTATAGGTAATGAAGTGGCGCTTTTAGGGTGTAAGAGCCTGTCGAATCAGTTTTAGCACTTTTGAGGTAAACATTAGTGCTTTTGAGTTTTAGCGCATATGAGGTGCAGATTAGCGCATCTAAGAAAATTGTGGTAGAAAGCCAGGATGAAAAAATGATGGTCTATATTGTGTCCTTGGTCAATAAATAAAGAAAGTTTTTTTGCCATCATGCTGATAGTTGATGATTAACTGATCACTGTGCTTCCTCGATTAGAAGACAAAGAGTAAATGCCTGATAGGACTTTTGATAAATTTGTTTCCTGCGATAGAAAACAAGTAGTAAATGATTGATATGACTCCTGATAAATTTTCTTTCTGCGATAGAAAACAAATAGTAAATGATTGATGTGAAAACATATTTGCATTTATGTTCAAAATACAAATAGAATGATGTTTGGATTGTGTGATATGGGTCATTGATATGGGTTGCTTGATATGGGTCACTGATATGAGTTTGATTAGTTGTCATTGTGATGATAATAGGAGGTGTTTGACAACCTCCATAGTAGAGAGCGGTTCCCGATATGTTGGGATCAGATAGGAGAGTTGACTCCTGCAGAGGTACAGTGGATAGGTGCCTGTGGACTGGAATCCCTGTTGACTATCCCACGAGAGATTTGAGTCAACAAGGGACGGCTGACTGCCTTGGCAGAGAGGTGGCATTTCGATCATAACACCTTTCATTTTCCGACTAGTGAGATGACTATCACACCTGAGGATGTATACAGGATTCTAGGGATTCCTGTTGTAGGTGCCGTTGTGGTTTATGACCACAAGGAGATAGGTGGGACAGAGGCACTAAGAAGGATCTGCGGTGATGCATCTATAGCCGGATATTGGGTGTCGTGGGTGGATTTTAGCAGGTATCCAGCCTTAGTTGCAGTGTTGGCGACATTTATCGGAGGTTTCCTTGGACCAGACCATTAGTCGAAGGGATTTTTAGTTGGGTGGGGGAGGATGCTAGAGTGGATGGTGACTCAGCCACAAAGGTATTCTTGGGGGAGTTGTATTTTGGCACATCTGTATCACGATCTACATTAGGTAGTCTACTGAGGGTCGACGAGTTTGGCTAGCGGTGTGACTTTGCTCCAGATTTGGGTATGGGAGCATATTGCGGTGACGAGGCCAGAGTGTGCTAGGGCAAGGTCACCAGGCAGGCCATATGTGGAGGCGTATTCAAGTGCACTTGTCCAGCCCAAGCTGGGCAAGTTGGAGTACTGGCGACGTGTGCTCGACGATGTGGACTCAGTGATATGGAGACCATATACAGACTGTGAGCCTTGGGACACAGATCACTTGGAGATGTCATTTGTTTGTATACCCCGGTATCTGATAGGACAAACCCCGTTCATTATTGAGTGATTTTTAGCCTTGCGGGTTTAGATAGAGTACAATTTTACACAGGGTATGCCACAGGGCGTTGCTCATTATGGGTGGCACAAGGATGATCTTGGATGGGAACACTGTATTACTTACCAGGTGGCGTACATAGAGTATGCGAGTTTTCAGCCAAAGGTATGGGTGTACAGGTCAGAGGTTACAGATGCAGGCATGTCAGATGAGTACTTAGTGTACTTCCATACTCATCGATTTCCACGGTTTACCTGTCTAGATGACCCAAGGCCCATTGCAGTGGTATAGTAGCCAGTGGCAGGGAGACAGGAGGGTGTGGCTGGCAAAGAGTAGGCAGTCGGTGGAAGAGAGGAGGGTGTGGTTGGAGATGAGGAGGAGGAGGATGACAGAGAGGAGGGTGACAGTGATGATGACAGCTCAGATGGTAGGGATGACGGGGGAGATGATGGAGGGGAGGCAGAGAGGTTATTGAGGTAGAGGATGGATAGCTTGGCTAGTGCCGAGGTTGTTCAGAGGGCCAGGTATGGTGGTAGACCACGGACGGTCATCAGGATGTCCTCCTCTTCCCAGCAGACACAGATAGCCACTTTGCAGGCCCAGGTGTAGACTATTCAGGGTTAGTTAGAGTAGGCACGGAGCATGATAGCACAGTTGCAGTCACAACTGGCACAAGCTCAGACTCAGGCTCAGGCACAAGTACAGGTACAGGTTGCTCTGCTTGCCCCAGACCCATAGATAGCTCAGCTGATCACACAGAGAGATGCTTTGAGACGGAGGGTAGCAGAGGTCGAGGGCGTAGCTTAGAGATTGATGGGCACTATAAAGAGTGCATCATTACGGGACGCCATTGCAGAGGGCATGGAGATGGCGAGGGAGGCCGAGTATTATCGAGTCAGATATGAGGAGTTATGTCCTCTTGAGTGTAGAGAGCCATTTCTACAGTCCCACACTAGGAGCAGGAGCAGGTCACGGACACGTACTCAGAGTCTAGGGGTTACTGGGCCTCGGTGAGATCCAGATGTAGGTACCAGTGGTAGGCCACCTCCTTCCGGACCAGCTAGCCTTGTGATGTATATCATTTTTGGAGCCTGTATATGCCATTTTATTGATCATATCCTATGTATCTCTCTATGAACTCTGCAGTTTCATTGGACATTTGGACATTTGTATCATTTTTTATGAGTGTTGATATGCAGCGGCGATGATTGTTTTTTATGATGTGATGTGCATTTATGAGATGATTTATGTGATGTCTATCATAATTTGTTGATTATGTGATATGCAGTTATGGATTTTGGTATGAATTTGAATGATTTGATGACTAACATGATATGTGGGATGATTTGATATGATGTGTTTATGATGATGATTGATGACAAATGATTGATGATGCGTACTAATGATGTCATGCAGGTGGATGATGAATGTATACCATGGAATATGTGATATGTGATGTTATGTAGGTTTTCAAATGTAAGATGATAATAAAGATGAATGTTGTGTTTATGATATGCATTATGAATTTGTGATGTAATATGCCATGAAGATAGGATGATGGGAATGTAATGTGATAAATGATATGAAAATGATGAAATGTAAATAATGATGAAATGCAATAATAAGTAAATATGAAATGATAATGAAATGATACTATGAAAGTGATATGTAAATAAACATGAAAATGAAATAAAAATGAAAATGAAATGGTAATGATAGTGAAATGAAAAGGTAATGAAATAAATGAGATGAAAAGATAGTGATAATAAAATGAGATGATATGAATGAAATGAATGATAAGGCAATGAGTGATAATGATAAATGAAATGATGAGATGAATGATAATGGAATGAAATGAATGAATGATAATGGAATGAAATGATAATGATAATAAAATGAAATGATAAGATAATGCAATGAGATGAATGATAATGGAATGAGATGAATGATAATGAGATATATGATAAGATGATAAATGATATGTTGTGAAATGTAATGATAATGTAATGAAACGATAAATGATAATGAGCAAAAATGACAATGTAATGATATGTTATTGAAATAATATGATAGATGATAATGACATGAAATGATAATGAAATGATGAATGATAAGGATAATGAAATGATAATGGAAAATGATATGAAATGAAATGAGATGATAAAATGATAAATGATAAATGAAATGGTAAAATGATAATGGATATGATAATGAGATGAAGATGATAGATGATATGAGATGATTATGAAACGATAATGGAAAATGATATAAAATGATAAATGATAAATGGTAAAATGATAATGAAAAATGATAATAAAGAATTTTGAATAATGGATCTCAAATGATATGTAAATGAATGGAAATTGATAGATGATAGGACTTAGATCAAATGATAATGAAGCTGAAATGATAATGAAATGAGAGATGATAATGAAACAAATGTCTGAATGTCCTCCACAAATAGTCCAAAGAGACATGACAGCCGTTGACGTTATTGTTAGCCCTTTAAAAACTCTGATGCAAATCTGGTATGCAGATATATGTACACTGATCTAAAATGAAATGCAACTAAATGAAGCAAACCAATCGTTGAGCCTTTTGGTAGCTTTCTTGGATCATCATAGAGCATTAAAATGTTGGAAGTATGTACAAGCATCAGAGGGGAAATTAACACCAATGATGACCTGAGTACAACTTTCATGATTTTTGATATAGCAAGTGAACACAAGCATCAAAGTATATTTGAACCGAGATGACCTGAGCATTTCTTGCATAAACAGTCAAAGATTAACCACTTTCTGATGCAAATGTGAAACTATCATCGATGATATTGCTTTGGAAATCATGTCTTGCGACATATTTGCAACAGATAGATAGTTAACCTCACGACAACAGACAAAGAAAAATTATCCTCTTTCCTTGCCACTCTAGTTCAGTACATCATCGAGTGTACTCCAGAGAGATATCAAAATTTAAACAACCATTGTTCAAAATGAAAAATTGTTATTCCAAACATTATTCAGATTTTAGATCATCTAGATATGAGTCATGATATGGTACTTGCTGAAAACTGTTGTGACACGGATCGATGATTGGATAGTTTGTTCATGTGATTTGATTTGGTTGTTTGTTTACATGATTGGATTTGATGTCCTTGTCTAGTTGTTTTCTGAAAGTTGATTGCCCCCAGTATGTCAACGTTTTCCCCCAGTATTGACAAAACTTGTTGGAATGAATATGTACAATAATCAAGCCATGGTAAGACATTATTGTTCTAGGCAAATGATGATAGCATGATGCTGGTATGGACCTAAGATGATGGGAAGATGCACGGAAAGGAAAGCTGAAAAGCCAAGTGCAGAATATGAACTAATAGATGGAGAGCTATAAATAGCGTCTGTTTGCCAGATTTTCACTATTTGTTTTTATTGCATTTTTCATGTCAATAGACTGCCTGTTGTCAGGTTTTCACCCTATGACGTTTTTTTTACGCTACCGAGATGCCTGTTTGTCAGGTTTTCACCAGGGTAACAATTTTTTTAGGACTTTTTCTGTTGTTTTTGGATTGTTTTTCAGGACTTTTTCTGCTATTTTTGGATTTCTTCAGGACTTTTTCTATTGTTTTTGGATTTCTTCAGGACTTTTTTCTGCTATTTTTGGATTTCTTCAGGACTTTTTCTGCTATTTTTTGGATTTCTTCAGGGCTTTTTCTGCTGTTTTTGGATTTCTTCAGGAATTTTTCTGCCAATGATAACCGCTTCATACATAATAATTTTTTAGGTGCATGTTGTTGATGGGTTCGTCAAACAGATCTCCTTCTTGCGTTGATAGTTTGTATGCTCCCGAACCGTAGACAACGATAACCACATAAGGACCTAGCCAATTTGGTTCAAAATTTCCTTTCTTTTCTCTGTCTTGCTGATTTCATGGGTTTTCTTTCAAAACCAGATCACCCACCTAAAAGGTACATGGCTTTACTTTGTGGTTGTAGCTGCGAGACATCATTTGTTGGTATTCTTTCAAATGGTCAACTGCTCTTTGTCTCTTTTCATCTAGGAGTTCTAGTTCTTGGAGTCAAGAAACTCTGTATTCATCATCTGTTGTGAGACCTTTCAGTGATACTCTGAGTGATGGGATTTCAACTTCTAAAGGTAGGATGGCTTCTGCTCCATAGATAAGAGCAAATGGTGTTGCTCCCGTTGGCGTATGGACACTCGTTCTGTAAGCCCATAAGGCGAGATTGAGTTGAACATGCCAATCTTTCCTTGCATCATTCACAGTCTTCTTCAAGATTTTCAAGATTGTTTTATTTGAGGCCTCTACTTGGCCATTTCCTTGTGGATAGTAAGGTGTTGAATATCTATGCTAAATGTGAAATCTCTCACAAAGTTCATCCACATCCTGATTCTTAAAAGGTTGTCCATTATCTGTAATAATGGAGTTGGGAATGCCATACCGACAAATGATATAGTTCAGTATAAACGATGATATTTGTTTGTTGGTAACTTTAGTTAGAGGTACTGCCTCAATCCATTTGGTAAAATATTCTGTGGCTGTGATGATGAACTTATGCCCGTTCGATGACGAAGGATGTATCTTACCTACTAGATCTAACCCCCATTGGGAAAATGGCCAGGTTGGCGTGAATAGTTGTAATTCTTGTGCAGGAGTATGAATGAGATTCCCATGAATCTGGCATTTTGAGCATGTTTTCACAAAAGTGAATGATTCCCTTTTCATTGTAGGCCAATAGTAACCCATTCTAATCAATTTCTTAGATAAGGTCAGTCCACTCGAATGAGTACCACAAATGCCACCATGAACTTCTTGTAAAGCTTTGTCAGATTCATCATGTTCAAGACATCAAAGCAAAGTACCATCAAGACCACGTCGATAAAGGGTGTCGGCGATAAGGGTGTAGCGAGAAGATTGGCGGATAAAATTTTGTTTTTGGTTACGGGATAAGTCAGGTGGTAAAATGTCATCTTTTAGGTAGGCATAAATCTTGCCATACCAAGGTGAATCGGATCCTACCAAGTGGCAAATGATTTGGCTTTCAGGTGTGTCATAAGCAGGTGTAAATGATTGTTCCACCAGAAATTCATAGCGAGTCTGAGTTTCTGGGAGCTGCAACAATGATGCGATCGTAGCCATGGCATTAGCTGCTTTGTTATCAAGCCTTGGAATTTGTGTGAATTTGACATCCACAATGTACTTCTTGAAGTCATCGACCATCTTTTTATATGGCAACAGTTTATCATCTTTGGTTTGATATTCGTCATTGATCTGATAAATGACCAACTGTGAGTCGCCATACACTTGTAGTTCTGTAATCCTCCATTCCAATGCAATCTTTAGTCTCGTGATTCATGCTTCATATTCAGCTATGTTGTTGGTGCATGGAAACATTAGTCTATATGATCAAGGAATGGTGTTCCCTTGAGGGGTGACAAAAAGTATGCCTGCCCCCGATCCATGTTGAGTGAAAGAACCATCAAAATATAAGGACCATGGTTGTTTGGATTTGGCAGTAAAGACATTAGCATTTGGAAATTCAATGTGCAGAGGATGGTCTGTTTGCAGTGGTGCTTCAGCTAGTTGATCAGTGATAACTTGTCCTTTGATTGCCTTGTGATTAATATAATGGATGTCAAACTCACTCAGAATCATTACCCATTTTGCGAACCTTCCTGTCAATGATGCTTTGCTTAACAAATATTTGAGTGGATCAATCTTTGAAACCAAATTGATCGTATGAGTTAACATGTAATGTCAAAAATTTTGTGAAGCAAAGACTACTGCTAGACAAGCCTTCTCGACAGTAGTGTAGCTGAGCTCATGACTTGTGAGTGTTCTACTGATATAATAAATTGCATGTTCTTTTCCAGTGGAGTCGTCTTGCGCTAGTAATGCACCCAAGGATGTTTCTGTTGCTGCAATATATAAGATCAATGGTTTGTCCGGATTTGGTGGCACTAGAACTGGTGGAGTCATTAAGTATTGTTTGATTTGTTGAAAAGCCAATTCACACTTGTCATCCCACTTGAAAGGAACATTCTTATGTAGTAGATGGGTGAACGGTAGACTCTTGTCAGCTAGTTGTGCAATGAATCTGCGGATAGACTGAAGCCATCCCTGTAATGATCTTAATTGACTGATGTTCTTTGGGGGAGGCATTTCCATGATCACCTGAACTTTAGCAGGATCTACTTCAATTCCTTTTTCTGACATGATATACCCTAAGAGCTTTCCAGATGTGACCCCAAAGACACATTTCTTGGGATTGAGACGAATTTGAATTTCTCCAGTCTTGCAAATATCTTGGACAATATTTCCAAATGTCCTTCTCTAGTGTATGATTTTGCCAAGATATCATCTACATTATCTTCCATGAATGTGTGCATCATGTCGTGAAAGATTGTAGTCATGGCTCTTTGGTAAGTGGCCCCAGCGTTTTTGAGACCAAAAGGCATGACATTCCAATAGTAAGTTCCCCTGGACATGTGAAAGCTATTTTCTCCTGGTCTTCGGGTGCAATCTTGATTTGGTTGTAACCAGAAAAACCATCCATTAATGAATACATGGCATGGCTAGCTGTCAAATCAACTATAGTGTCGATGTTTGGCAGTGGGAAGTCATCCTTAGGGCATGCTTTATTGAGATCTTTGAAATCGGTGCACACTCTGACACTCTTATCTGGCTTGGATACAGGAACAATATTAGAGATCCATTCTGCATAGTCAATTGATCTTATGAAGCCCACATCAAGGAGTTTTCTTAGTTCTTCCTTAACCAATAATGCAACATGGGGATGTATCTTTCTGAGCTTTTGTTTCATAGGCTTAACCCCTGGTTTGATAGACAAGTGATGCATGATAAGGTTGGGATCAAGACCGGGCATGTTTGCGTAAGACCAAGCAAAGTTGACTTGATTTATTTTTAGAAATTCCATGAACTCTGGTATTTCTTTTTCTGTCATTGATGCAGCCAGCTGTAAAATCCTTGGTTTGTCTGAAGTTTCAAGATTGGCGGTATTTTTAGGCTCAATCAAAATAGGCGATCGCTCATGATAATGCTCTGGGAGAGTGTCAAGATTCCCATCGTTTGGTGCCTTAAAAAGGTTTTCACCATCTGATACGCTCTTTATTTTATCTTTTGTTTGATCTAATACTGCCAAATTCTAGTTTTCACCATTAGATCTTTTATTTTTAATTCTATTTTTGTAGCTGGGAGAATTGACACCCTCCTGGTCAAAGACTTTATGCTGAAAATTGCTAGTGGAACAATCATTTACGTCCTCCGCGGAAAGGAAGTTTACAATAGCTTCATCATTTGGAAACATTGATATGTTGATAGGTTCGGATGAATCCCAATCAATGAGATCAGGATAAATCAAAGGTATAGGGTCGTCGGGTTGCGTGAAATCGGCTATGGTTATGGTCATAATGGAGTTGATCGTAGGATCCTAGGTATGAGGTAGGTCAATGATGGTACTGTCCTCATGATAATCTTGTTCATTTAGATCTGACTCAGTATCACTAGAATCATAGTGACTTTGTAGTTTAGACTCTCGTGTTTGGGTCTCTGAACCTTGACCTTCGATTAGAGTTGGGGCATACTGGTGTATTACATCAACCTCTTTATCCCTCCAGAACTCATCATTGTAAATGGTATCCCATTCATATTCAGCAGAGTCTGTGTTAGAATTGTTATCCAAGAAGTTCTGAACCATTGCCAAACATGCTTCTCGTGAATCTGAGCCTTCTTGCAACGTTAAGATAGTGCCATGCAGTTGTTTGGATGTGCTTTCTTTGGAGTGAGTATCATAACCTAATCTAGTTTTCTCTTTTACGGTGAGTCTGCGGAGGTGAATAGGTTCAACTACTCCTTCTTTCCTTTTTTTGATAGGACCTTTATCATAACCCATCTTCTGCATGATTGAATACCCTTTTCCATATTTGTTTGTGGGTAATTTGACATTACAAACTGCTTCATCTTCATCTTTATAGAGCCAGTTCATAATTTTTGTATCCTCAGGATCTTCCATGGGGAATTTCTCTTTGATGAATTGTCCATTAAACTTTGTGATTGGATCTGTTGGTGATTGCTTTGATGTTGATGTTGCTGATATTTGATGTTCTGTGATAGACGGTTGTCCATGTGATCGAGGCGATATAGGTAAATTGGAAAGACAAAGAGAATATTCTCTGACTCCATGGTCTTTGAATTTCAATTTCTTATCAAAACTATTGGTTAATTGACTGATTTGTGTGTCAATATTTAGAGAAGTACAAGCACGAGCTTCTCGATTGTTAGGAACCAAAGTATCTTGACTGGCTTTTATGTTGGCACAAGTTTGAATGTTAGAATTATTAGCTGATATCGTGATTTCCTGTCCATCATAAGGGAACTTTAAACATTGATGATAGGTTGATGGGATAGCTTGCATTTCATGGATCCAAGGACGACCCAACAAGATGTTGTATGCCAGATCATGATCCAATACTTGGCAGAAAGTATTTTTGATAACAGGACCCACTTTGATTGGCAGCATGATTAGACCCTTGGATGATCTTTCTTCTTCATCATAAGCTTTAATGGTGATATTTCTTCTAAAATCAATGGAGTCCTCAGAAAATCCTAAGGCTTTAACCAATTTCATGGTACAAATATTGAGACCAGCACCTCCATCTATTATAACCCGTCTAACACGAAACTTATGGACCATGACTTCTAAGTACAATGATGAGTTGTGGGGATGAGTTATGGAAACGTCATCTTTTCCAGAGAATGAGAGGCAAGTGGGTGAGAACAAGTGTCCTACCATGGCTTGAAATTGGTCCACATCCAAATCAGTGGATACATTTATTTCAAAGAGGGCTTTTTCAAGAATTTCCTTATGCGCTGGGGAAATTTTTAAGAGTTCAAAGATAGAGATTTGAGCTGGAGTTTTCCAAAGTTGGTTGACCAAATCATATGAATGTTGAGGTGGAGGTTCAGTGGATTTCGAAGAGGTTCCCTTTAAGACAACCTTAGCTTGCGCCCTCGTTGTTGCATTAACTTCTGTATATTCTATCTTCTTGTTGAATTTGATGACATTTACCCGCTCATCGTTTGTGTAGAGATGGTTGATTATATGATCATCATTGACATGATTCACATTTTTTTCAGAAGACTCACCCTTTTGATAGTTGGGCAATGGGTTGCGAAATTCTTGGTGGTCTGCGTTTGATTGTTGATGTCCTTCTACTATAATGATGTCATTGTCGATTAAGTCTTGAATGGTATTCTTCAATGCTTGACAGTTATTTGTGCGATGACCTTTACAGTGATGATAATCGCAATAGTATGCCTCATTCCATGATGGAGGTTTTACACTGGGTTCATAGTTTCGTTGAGGCGGCAGAGTAATGACATTTTTGGCCATCAACTCTTTGAACGTGGCTTCCAAAGATTGACCCAATGAAGTGTAAGTTCTTCTATTCGAGAAGAATGAAAATCGTTGTGGAGTTGTATTCGAGGTATTCCCTAAGGAGTTGTTATTGTTATTGGTTCCTTGGTAACCTTGATTTTTGGCAGTCCCTTGATTGGGAGTAGAGTTTTGATTCACATTGTTTCTCGAAGGAGGATTGTTTCCTTGATTTGCTATCAAGTTGACATTGTTATTGCGTTGAGTATCTAGAATACTAAGGACAAATGGCTTGGTCGAGACCTGATTTGCATCAACAACACCATCATTCACCACATTTTTGTTGCGAGTCTAGAATTTAGACTTGTCCTGATTATTGTGATGATTGTATGAGCTAGGATTGTCTTTGTCAAGTTTTATTGTTCCTCTTTTGACCAATGCACTTTCAATGGTTATAGCATCTTTGATTATTTTCTCAAAAGAGGTAGGACAATGTAAATTCAAATGATAGCTCATCTCTGAATTCAAACTGTTAATGTAGGTGACCATCTTTTCTTTTTCAAGAACAGGACGCGGATATCTGGCGAACATTCTTCTCCATCTCTGAAGAAAAGTAATGAAAGATTCACCAGGTTTTTGTGCAACTTTGCAGAGATCTATCAAGCTGATCTGGTGTTGTATGTTGTAGGCATATTGTGATATAAACATATTGATTAATTCTTCAAATGTTCTGACAGGAGGTGTGATTTTTGATAACCATTCCATAGAGTGTCCTCCAAGACTCCTAGGAAACAAACGCATCAAGTAAGTGTCCTCATGAGCGAACTCTACAGTCATGTTTCAGAAGTCTCTAACATGATCGATTGGATCCGATTTCCCGTTATAACGATCAAATTTTGGAATTTCACAATGTTTGGGAAATGGAATCATGTT
The DNA here is from genome assembly GCA_007258455.2 of Sequoia sempervirens. NCBI lineage: Eukaryota > Viridiplantae > Streptophyta > Pinopsida > Cupressales > Cupressaceae > Sequoia > Sequoia sempervirens. The sequence continues at coordinate 23,801,859 of VDFB02000015.1, forward strand.
GAGACTTCGATCGAAAGGATAAGGACAAATGTCCTCAAGAGTATACTTCTTTGTGGTGGTTCCCCCTTGTAACTCTTTAACTTGTCCTTGAAGTGCTTTGATTTGTTGAGTCAAAGCACTAAGATCAGATGGGGCTTTTTCTTCAAGTTTGTTCTTCAAAATCTCAATATTAAAGTCATGTGGCAATTTAGCTCCTTGGTCAGCTAGATAGAGGAAATATTTTTCTTTATCGCGTTGCAAGATCTTTTCTATGGCTTTGTAAAATTTGGGATCTTGCTCAGCTTCTCTAAGGTGGCGTTCATCCTCATGTTCATCATCACTATCAACAGGAGTATTGTTTATGGCTTTGTACTTGTGGAAGGGATTTTCTTCTCTGTTATCCATGTTGTTGTTGAAAAGTGGATTACGACTCATATTGTAGAGAGGATTACTAGTTTCACCTTCTTCTTGAGTGTTTTGAGTATGACCTTCTTGTTGGATTTCCTCCCTCAATTTCATGTATTGAGATCTTGTGAAGATAGGCATGTGATTTGAAGAAATCTTCTAAACTTAGATCACAGTTTTGATGACTGCGACAATGATGATATCTTGATCTGATAAGATGGGAATCTTATGATATGATCAAAGATGTTTCCTAATTCTTGATTATGGCTTCCGATGATGAAGGATGTTAGAATCCTATTGGGGAAGTTGAATCAATAATCATAAAATTTGTTTTGGAAGATGCACTCTTAAAGATTTGATCTTTGTTTTTGAAGGAAGAGTTCAAGATCACTGGAGGATTTGACTAGGATGTGAGGGATACTCAATAGAAGGTTGTGGTATATTATCAAACTCAAGAGGTTGATTAAGATTATGCCGTTGAGATAGAGCTAATCTTTGATAATAAGCTCGAGAATCCAAGGGATCTACAACATACTCGTCAGTGAACCCCCTAACGAAGTCTTGGTATCTATGAAGAAATCCACGAAAATGAAGCAAGACGTGGTGACTTTTGTACAAAAAAATTCTTCTTTGCAATGACTTCTTGTACCTTAATTGTTTCTTGGGTTTCTTGATTCTAGTGGAAATTGATTTCTTGACAAACTTTGTTGATTTCCACTTCCTAAGCATGAGAAGAAATATTGAGAACGTTACTGGACCAAAGATGTGAATGGATTTTGAAAGGTTTCAATTGTTGTTCTTCATATTCATTTTAGATGATCTTTTATCCAAGTTAATGTAATGGAAGACACAACAAACATTCTGAAAAATAGTTGTTTTTAAAACCCTATACTAACATCAAGTGTTTGATCAAGAAAATGTTTTTCAGCAAGTGTTTTCACAGGTTTAGCACATGAAAGACAATTCAAGCAGACTCACTCTTAGTACTCAAGTAGGTCATACTAGTAATCAACAACCCACATCTTAGAACTGCGTTGACTCACACAGTCGTGTCACCCCCGAAAGGGTGCCCGTGTTTTTGTATTTTCCAGGTGCATACTCAAAGTGAAAAAAGTGGATACTAGATCCCCTGAGCAAACAATCCTTGGTAGTTATATGGTGAGTGTCTTGGGGGCAGATTCTTCCCTCCCCTTGCACTGTGATTATTAGTATGTTCAGAAACTGACTTCGGTTGGCTACTACACTAGGTTCGTAGTAAGGATTTCCGTTTGGTGTGGCAATAATAAACTCCCTCAGGAGACCTCCCAACCTTTAGAACAAAGGCTTTGGGGATGGTTATCTTGCACACTACCGGTAAAAGAGGGTTTCCCCATATTTACTTTAAATTTTATAGTGGGGTGGAATAGCCTGGCTTTGGCTTGAACCCACTTGAGTTGTTCCCATAGGGTGAGTACTTTTTCCCACTACGGTAGGATCTCTAAAGGATGTAATCAAAGCATGAAATTTGCATGAAATTGAAAAGGCAAGTCTGGTATTCTGATCACCTAGTTAAGGGGAGAGCATAGACCTATTGCCACAGACAAAGCAAACAAATGTTCTTTTTTTTAAAACCCAAATCACAATGATCTAATCTAAGTGAAGATATTGCTTCACAGAAACAAGTTTGTCCAATTTTAACTGCAAGATCATTGTGTGGTGACTATCCTAGATTGCTTCTTTTTAAATGCCATGTCTATCCTAGGATTGATCAGTTTTTATCCAGACGTGACTATCCTAGGATTGCTTCTTTTTAACCAGAGAAAATTCTGTCTGCGGAAGGCGTCAGACTCATAATTCTATTTTTTTTGTTATAACTAGATGCATAGAAACAGACCTTAAATGCGCAGAAATAGAAATTATAAGCACTAAAACAGATCTTAGATGCGCTCAAACAGACCTTAAATGCACCGAAACAAAACTTATAAGCGCTAAAACAGACCTTAGATGCGCCACATAAATTTCCTAAATGCACCAAAACAATCCTTAAAAGCACTAAAAGAACATAGAACTATAGACAAATGGACCCGAGATGCGCAGAAACAGACAACTAATGCGCTCAATCATACCTTAAAAGCGCTAAAATAGTCATCAAATGTGTCATTTTAATAAACACAAATTTAACTTTGAGATGCAATCGACTAAATGCACTATTATGTCCCTCGTATGCACTAAAAGAACTTTCATAAGTGCCGAAAAAGTCCCCAGATGCGCTGGACTACCTACGAAAATAGAAAGAAATTATAGTCCCAGAAGCGCCGCAGAAAGTCTCAGATGCGCTAAAACATGGAATTTTTTCGTACGTCAAACTCAAAACGCCGAAACCTGCCAGAATGCTCTGCAAGAAGATATTAAAATTGGGGCATGGGCCCCACGATAGGCGCCATTTTATGTGTGTATGAAATATGTGATCAATCTAAACCAATTTAACAACACAATCAATAAAACATTAAATCAAAGAAACTGAAAGAAAATAGAAATAAGCAAACTGTTAATGGTAGCTTCTCCGAAGTCGTTTTATTGTTCTCTATCTCCAACGTTTCGTTTTGCTCAAGTTGCTCTCAGATTTGGAATGCCAAGCTCAACGAAGTAGGCTACTGAAGAATGAGATTAAAAATGCATACTATGCTAAATGCAAGATTATGCTATGATGAGAATATTGTTGAAATGCTAAAAATGCAAGAATGCAAGCGTATGTTGTGTTCGTCCTGTGTTGTAACCAATGTTTGGATTTGCACGTGCATTTATAGAGTTTTTCAAAGATTTCGATTGGTTGGGTTAGTCAACGGCTGTGATAATTCCTGACAGATCAAACGGTTGAAGATAGATGAGATTGAAGAGAAAATAGAAGAAAACGAATAAAGCAATATTTTTCCATATTAATGGAAGAGATAAGATGAGATGATTTAAAAATCATCTTTTTAGAAGAAAAATGGAAAGATTATGATAAGATAAATAATGAATTATCTAATTCAATTACTTATTTATGAGTGCATGTTGATTTTTCTTAACTAAATAAATATTTATTTAAGATTTTGAGGAAATCAGAAGATTTCATAATTAAACATAATATCTAATTATGATTTGAAGAAAGCAGAAGATCTTTAATTAAATAAAATATTCAATTAAATTTGAAAGAATGGCATTAATTAAATTAAAAGTATTTAATTAATTAGAGGAAAGTTTTAAAATAGAAAGAAAAGATATATTTAAATTTAATTAAAAAGATTTAATCAAATTCAAAAGATGATAATTAACTTAAATAAATAAAATGTATTTATTTAATTTAATCAAGTAGATATGTGGAATAATTAAATAAAATAGATTTATTTAATTATGGTGGGAGGATAAAATGAATGAATACAATAATTAAATTGATTAAATTTAATTACGTGTAGAAGACTTTTAGAGGAATTAATTAAATAATAAATATTTAATTAAATGTCAAGAATAATTAAACATGACCAATTTTATGCATAAACAATATCCATTATATCATGAAGATCAAGATTAGACCATCATCAGAAATGTATTCAAAATTCAAATGAATCCAAACAAAGATTGAAATCCCGCGAAATATCGTTAACGCATAATTTCTACACAATTCGGGATTTTCACCCCTCCGCGGAATCCCAGCCAGAGAGGAATTCCAGAAAAATCCAAGGCAAGCGGATTCTGGAAAAAATAATCCACAGTCAAAAATTCCAGAAAATGAAGGGGCGACAGGAATTTTGGGAAAATCCGGAGGGAGCGAAAATCCACGAAGCAGGCAAAACTTCGGATTTTTGGGAAAACACAGAGGACAAGGAAAATCCCAAAACTGAGGGAAAACCTAGATTTTGACGTTCTCCAACGATCTCACTCAAATTGATCGAAAGATCATTAATTTGAGGACCTAAGCTCAAATGCTTCAACATTCATAAAATGACAGACCAAACCCAAAATCTGGGAATTGGACAAGGAGACGGAATTTCAGGAAAATCTGGTCCATGCAAAATTCTACGAAGTGAGAAGATTTCTAGAAAATAGTGCAAAACACCAGCCGCTAGGCTTTGAGTGAAATCCGGGAAAATCTGGATGGGGCGGAAAATCCCGAAACAGAGCAAAAACCCAAAATGAGCTCAAAATGTTAGATTTTCAAAGTGTAACTTGTGGAAAACACTTAGGCAAGCAAGATGAATATTTTAAGCTCATGCCAAGGCAATAAAAATCCTCAAAATAAAAGGGGCCAAAAGCACAAGAGCGAAAGCAAAAGAGGGTCCCTACTTTCAGCGGGGCGTGTGTGCAAAAACTGCACAACAAATGGTGACTCTACTGGGGAAATGCTCCAGAGCGTTTCAATAATGAATAGGAATCATGAACCCATAATCTATAGTTTCGATCTCACTATCAGACAAACAAATCAAAATGAAAGATTAAAGAATCAGAACCAAAGGTGGGCTGAACCTTCCATAGACTGAAAATCCAAGTGTGTGCACATGAGTTCATTTCCCTCCTTGAGCTACTGCAGAAACCAAGTTCAATCAGGTCAGGCTACATAAAGATTATAACTTCAAAAGTAACCTGGATAGAGCCTCGCTGCCAATCAGGCGTCCATAGCCCCGACAAGGTTATCGTTGTGACTCTCCCAAACATAGCTCTATTGCCAGCTAGGCGTCCATAGCCCCAATAGAGATATTCGGATACCCCTGATAAGTTGAATTCATTCTTTTGATTTTCAATATTTCACTTTCTTTTCTTTTCACTTTTCATTTCAACCTGTGAACAATGAAGTTCACACTCAGGGATGAGAACCATAGTGGCACTGAAGCAGAAATAAGATTTTTCACCTGACAAGACCTCACAAGGACCCTACTGCAACCTCTGGATTTTTAAAATGTATAAGAGATATAAGATTTTAGAATACATCAAATTCAAATCAAACCAGTGACCCATCCTCCTTAAATCAAACATTTAGACTGCATGATGATAACAAAGACCTCAACCATCCTTTCAAGACACAGGATTAAAGTTCATCAAGGAAATACTTAGAACAGTCCCAGACAAGAGAATATTTTCTATGCAGGTGCAACACATCCAGAAGAAAACAAGAAGACCTCCAAAGCAAGAGTAGAGAAAAAACAAACCAAACTGAAAGAAAACCCTAAACTAATGCAACCTAATCTAAAGAAAGCAAGAGAAGAAATAAAATTTAAAGAGAGCAGAGTAATCTGCATTTATTCAAATCAGCAGTATGTACAAAGAGACTCATAACAACTCATTATCAGACAGGGTGAACTGAGACCCACCCCCATACAGCTCATCAATGCATGGACAAGCAACAAGGTAATGATAATAGTCCTCAAGAATGCAAATTCTTCTTTATACTCAACAAAATAAACCTAAAAAATGCAGCATTCAAATTCAACCTCATAATCAGGAATAATCAGCAATTGAGGCAATTCATTGAAACCATGATCAGTCCACATGCAAGTTTCCTTCCCCAAATTCCCATAATCAAATTGATAAGATTCATAATTCATAGCAAGGAGAGAAACAACTTGATTTTGTACTGTTGTGGACTGAATGTTGTGTTCATCATCCTGCACCTGTGAAGAGTTGATATCCATGTCATCAGGAGGTCTCAATTGATGATGTAGTATCCCTCTTGCATTCAGAACTTGCAAAACAAAATTGGAGTCTTTAATGAATAATTTAGGGTGAAAATGAGATTGGAAAGATTCAGAAGTATAAACATGGAACTTTTCACCTGTGTGCACTTCTTCATGAGGGATCAATGTTGAAAATGTAAAATCCTCATCATGCATAGTAACTTCCCCATCATGATGCTTGTTAGGAGACCTCATAGAATGACCTTCAAGCACATCTTCACCTAAAGTAGGATGATCAAGCTCATTAGTGATGGCTGCAACATTGTTGTTCTCAACACCATTTGGATTTTCCTGCACATTCATATGAATCACATCAGCTATCTTGTCATTAATACACAAAATCTATGAATTTTCTTTACTGAATTTATCCATAGAAAGAGGAAAAATAGAATGTGATGAGTGAAGGGACTCCATGAATTCCTCTCCTATTGGCATTTTTTCTGGTTCTGGATTGTGACTGCTCAGAATATCAACTCTTTAATCAAGTTCTTCTTGACATCTTGCAGGACATTCATCAACAGGTTGTTGAAGTTCCTGTATTGAAAAGTTAATCTCCTCCAGAGCTGCCTCAGCATTAATTGCCATGTCTCCCTCAAACTCTGTGTCAGTTGGTTCATTGATGGCTTGTTGAGATTTTTTTATTGGAAGCTCACCCTTTGTAGTTTGATGAACATGATCAGACAACCATACTTGATCTTCCACCTCCTCTGTTGATTCTACCGATACTTCAGCACTACCGGATTTATGAATAGGTAGATCATGTAAGATGAGGATTTCCTCAGCCTCCCATCCTTGAGGGTTAACTGTCAGCGCATAATTTCCCAAGCTTGTTTCAAACAGAAATACCTCCCTAAAATTATTTGTATCAACATGGCCTGAAGCACCCTTTTGTTCAAAAAGCATATCTTTTTCAAGAGACTTTAGTACTACACCCCTAATTGTAGGATTATTTAACAACTCATGAGCAGAGAGTTTTACTTTGACTTTCTTGAGTTCTACCACATATTCACCTATTTTCTCTACAGTCATGGTAGAACAGTTGTCTTCAGAGCCAACCAAAAGTTTATCCTTGTTACTTTCAATGCTTCCTCCTTTATCAGCATTAGACTGTCCTCCACTTACGAAATACTGAGTAGGAACATGATGGAATGCTTGAACCGCTTCAGTTGTGTACTCTTCTTCATCTAATGGGCCATTATCATTCTCCTCATTATTTCCAAAGGATTGAACCATTGATTCTTCACTGTATACATACCCTGTTTCAACATCGTTATCCTGTTCTTCTTCTGGTTCATTCTCTTCACTTCTTGGAAATGGGACATGATTCACCACCATAACTGATATGTCATAAGGATTAGATGGTACTATCTCCAGCCCACTCGAACTGTTGCTGGCATGTTGAACCTTCTGTTGGAAAATAGATGCAACAGTCTGGAATTCTTGACAATCTGACTCAGAATGACGATTAGTACTATGAAGCCTACACCATCCTAAAAGAGTTGTTTTTTCCAGATAGACTCCACTAGATTTCTCCTGATTGTTTGGCTGATCCAGAGAGGTTAAGGCTTCTCCATTATTCTGAGGTGGTGGCTGCCCTTCATGATCTCTATCAAGATGTTGTCCCCTATCAAATTCCTGCCCCTGAGCTTGCATCATATCCCTGTTGCTTTGATCATAATTAGACTGAATCTCCCTTTGGGCTGCCTGGATTGACTATTCTGGTTCCTAAGGTAGGTGAATTCAGTGTTCAACTTCTCAACTAGCTCTGTGAGTGCATCCAACCTCTCCCTGTTTGCACTGTTTGATGGAGGAACAATACCAGTTGAATTCTGCATATAAACATTATGGAACCCATGGTTCAAAGATTGATTAAATATCTCAGATCTCTGCAAGTAACTAGGTATATTAGCTTGTTGATGAGGAAATGCATGCTAGTTCATATTTGGAGGGTAATTTGGCATGGGTGGAGTTTGATAGGGATGACCTGGGTGTGAAACCAAGGGTGATTGAGGGACTGAACTCAACATAAGTGTTTGGTTAGCTAAAGTTCTAGACAAGTGTTGTCTCAAATCTGTACTTACTTTAATGGCCACATCATAAGCTTCAAATAGGCTACTAGGAGGGTTTGCTTTTCATTTGATGAAAGTAGATGTTAAACTATCCAACGCCTCATAATAAACCTCCCTGGCATAGGAATCATCTATAGCATAAGGGGGATGTAGCCTAGCATAAGCCATATGAAATCTATTATTGAAAGCCACTATTGGTTCATTTGCCTCCCTCTTGACTCCAGTAAACTGCAGAAGTAACTCATTAGCACTGATTGGGATCTTAAATTTCTATAAAAATGCAATCTCCAGCTAAAGCCAAGTAGTGATAGACCCAGTAGGAAGATGGTTATACCAACGAAATGCCTCATCCCCAAGGGAATATGGGAAAAGTCTGCACACAACATCCTCATGATTAATTCCCCTATCCTTAAGGGTAGTCTGAAAGATCCTGATGTGTTCCTCAACAATTCTTTTGGGATCATTAAAGTGAAACTTGGAGCAGAAAAGCTCAGGGTTCTTGGGCATAGGATTGTAGTTGTTGAAAGATAAGGGAGATGGGTTGTGCACTAAGAAATCCATTGGTGGAGGTGGAGGCGGTAATGGCTGATTTATGGTTGGTTGAAGCTGCTGACTGGGGATGGCCTCAGAATCAGATGAAGATGGACTTGAGAATGATGGAGATGATGGAGGTGGTTGGGTGGATGATGATTCTTCCCTTCTGTTGGTCCTTGACCTAGTAGGGGCTTGCAATTATTGAAATTCCTCCTCTCCTAGAGTAGATCTGGTTATTCTTCTGAATCTTTCAGGAGAGATGGAAGACAAAAATTGATCCAGCTTGCTTATTCAGGCCCTCCTTCTAGCGCCAATCTATTGATGATGTTTTTTGCACAGCAACAACTCAGACATAATATAATATCCTATCTCTCTTGAAAGGTAAATCTCTATTAGCAAGCCTCAAGAGATAACCCCAAGGTCTCTAATGTTAGGTCTTGACAATGCATAAACAACTCAGTGATAAATGTGAAAATGTTGGTAATCACAAAGGGACCTTACTACAAGCAACTACTGAATCTTGAACTTATCAGATCTAGCAATGTAATGATACTTCAATCCTAAATCTAACTCAAATGATAAAGAAATAACAAATATTAGGGTTTCAGAGAGATTCCTAAATTTAACCACTCCTAAGATTAACAATGTAAATGATGAAATACTTGAAATGGACCAATCCCTCATAAACTAATTCCTGCTTAACCAAGATAAATCTACAATCTCACAGAAATAGTGCAATCTTCTAAGGTATTAAGATTTTTAGATCATGAACATTCATCCAAGACAACCCAATTGCAATTGAAATGAATAAATCTCCACAATTGAACTAAGCACAATGAATATAAAGGTCCAGGCTAACTTTGCAAAGCAACTAACAATCAGCTAGCTACAAAAGTATGGACCAGGGATTGTTGCAAACACTTCAAGCATCAAATCATAAACACCATTGAATCAGATCTAAATCTAAATCTAACATATATCTAATAACCTTGAGCAATTTGAAAGATAGAATCATAAGAACCATGCAAGATAAGTCAACACAAAAGAGATCACTAGAAAATCACAATGTCTTCAATTGTATTGAATCACCCAATTTCAGCAACAATTCCAATGTTATGTTACAACACTTGCTCAGAATGAACTAACTTCTACTTCTACTCTACTGCCTAATTCACTCTAAGAGCTATTTGTCTTTCTATTCTATGTTCTCTATTCTATAAATGAGGCGAAATGCCAAATTTATAGGAACCCCCAAAGCATGTCGGCCAAGCTGGGATTTACAATAATAAAATAGCCATAAAACAAGTCAGCCCAATTAATGTTTACAATAATAAATGGCCATAAAACAGGTCGGCCCAAGGAGAATTCAAAATAAAATGAATTAGCATTAAATGCTTGAACTCAATCCAAGTCGGCCTGGGATCTTCAATGCAACCCTATATCAACTGCCTCCTTCCATACTTATCTTGAGTGCACTTCACCAAGTCGGCCAAGGGGTGGAGCAACCAATAGTTGAATTTCTCCCTTAATCGAATTAATTTCATCTCCAGAATTTCCTTGATGACCATACTAATTTCAGCCTGCACTCAGCAAAAACTAGCATCAATATCCATTATATCATGAAGATCAAGATTAGCCCATCATAAGAAATGTATTCGAAATTTAAATGAATCCAAACAAAGATCAAAATCCCGCGAAATATCGTTAACGCATAATTTCTACACAGTTCGGGATTTTCACCCCTCCGCAGAATCCCAGTAAGAGAGGAATTCCAGAAAAATCCAAGCCAGGTGGATTCTGGCGAAAACAATCCACAGTCAAAAATTCCAGAAAATGAAGGGGCGACGGGAATTTCAGGAAAATTCGGAGGGGGCGGAAATCCGCGAAGTAGGAAAAACTCCAGATTTTCGAGAAAACACAGAGGACAAGGAAAACCGGGGAAATATTCTAGCACAGGAAAATCCCGAAACTGAGGGAAAACCTAGATTTTGACGTTCTCCAACGATCTCACTCAAATTGATTGAAAGATCATTAATTTGAGGACCTAAGCTCAAATGCTTCAACATTCATAAAACGACAGACCAAACCCAAAATACGAGAATTCGACAAGGAGACAAAATTTTGGGAAAATCCGGTCCATGTGGAATTTCGCGAAGTGAGAAGATTTTCGGAAAATAGTGCAAAACACCAGCCATCGGGCTTTGAGTGAAATCTGAGAAAATTCGGACAGGGCGGAAAATCCCGAAACAAAGCAAAAACCCGAAATGAGCTCAAAACGTTAGATTTTCAAACTATAACTTGGGGAAAACACTTAGGAAAGCAAGATGAATATTTTAAGCTCATGCCAAGGCAATACAAATCCTCAAAATCAAAGGGGCCAAAAACACAAGAGCGAAAGCAAAAGAGGGTCCCTGCTTTCAGCGGGGCGTGTGTGAAAAAATGCACAACAATGAGGATATCAATTGGATGGACATACATACATACATACATACATACATATATACATACACACACATACACACACACACACACATATATATATATATTATATAGACACTTATCGATGAACGTATATATATGTATTAGCTTATTATTTATTAATGATATATAAATATATATATATATATATATTGATATATATGTATATATATGTATGTATTTAGATATATTTATACATACATATATGTGTATATACTAATATACATATATATTCAAAATATATATGTCTATTCAATATATATATATGTCAAAATATGTAATTGGTAGTCCTATGTATTAATGCACATATATGTATATTAATATATATACATATATATATAGATATATATATGTTAAGATATATATATATATATATATATATATATATATATAAACATATATATTTACTAAAAGAAAAATATGGTAAATAAATACCATCGCATATAATGTAAAATGAATAATAACACATCACTTATGAATAGTGAATAAGTTGACCAAAGAAAAACCACACATATATGAAATGTATGTGATGGAATTAAAAGCTGAAGTAAAGCGTATAAATAAAGCACTTAAGATAATAATAATAATAAGCCTTTAAAACACCAAAGGGAAGTGCTAAAAGTTGTACTATCAAGTGTAGACTCATTTAAAAGAAAGAAACCAAGTTTTAAGAAACCATGAAAATCTAAAATATGGGTGATGGTCTTGGTTAAAAATCCATGATGTGGCATGAAAAGAAAAGCCATGAAGGTAATGTTTAACTAATAGGAAACTACTACAACATTTGACTTCGTAAAATAACATGAGTTGGCAGAATTGGAGGCAACTCAACCTTTGGAAGGTGACTGAAAATATTTGGACTATGTATGTGTTGCAAACCAATGTTTTAAACAAGCAAATCTCATTTCTTTAGCTTAGTTGAGTAGCTTATTTGTAGCATTAAGATGCTCAGATTTTAGTATAAATAGAGGTGCTCTCTCTATGTTGTTACACTTTTTCTATTTTAATTTTTACATTGTTATTTTGTTGTCTTTTATGTGCAAGAGTATTCTGAGAGATTTTTGAGATAGAGAGTTGCTTTGTGATTTTACAATTGTTGAGAGAATTGGTAAGATGCTAGAGGTGGACGATAGGTTGAACTTACAAGGAGTAGCAAGCAAGCTTATGGAAGTTGAGCTAGGGAGGAAATAATATCAGTGGAGCTTTTGGATATAGGCATGCTGATTTCTATTCCTTTAATATTTTATGTTTGAAAGGTTATTTGTTTATGAATGCCTTGTTTGGAAAGGACTGATTTAAATACATGTTAAGTTTCTTTTATGAAATTGGTTTATTTCTTACTTGGCTAAAGCTTGTGTGATTTTTGGTTGTCTTGAATTGGTGAAATCCTTTTATTTGTAAATATATATATACTATACTAGAATTGTGTGGTTATAATGCTATTAGAACTATATTTAGTTTGTTAAGACTATATGGATGTTTCACAAAAAGTGAAATGTGGAATATGTTGCCATCTTGAAATTGTTAGCTTATGACGCTATGAAAACCTTTATGGATAACGAGGTTAGTAATATAATAGGAATGATGGCATGATAGACATGTCATCATTGATTGGTTGTGATGTTAGGAAAACCATGTTCATAGTCTATACTTGATTGATTACTCATATCTCCTTGAAAGTAGGAAGAGAGTCTTTTCCCTAGGGTTAGGGTGTATACTTGATTGTTATATCAATATTCAACATCAGGGTTGAAAATGTTTTTTTTTTATTATGATATTTTCTAAGTTTTTATTTAAGAGTCTATTCCTATTTTAAAAATTCTAGAAGAGGATTCGTGTTCTAACAACCTAAAGCCATATTGTGAAAGGGACTATGGGTACAGAAGCACAAACTCCTCTCAAGTTTATAATATCCTCTAAATTATATACAACTGTAGTGAACATTGTAAACATGTGAATATTTGAGTCATACTAAATGTAGAGGTTTTAAAATTGTTTATGATCACTTGATTGTTGATTATAATTTTTATTGGAGTTGATTTATTGTTGAGATTAAACTTTTGAATGGAGATATTTATTATTGAAATATACTTTTTATGGGAGTCATTTATTGTTGATATTATACACTTGAATGGAGACATTTATTTTTGAGATTGTACATTTGAAATAGTCATTTAATGTTGTGACGTTATGTTTATCCATGTGGATAACTTGGTTATTCTTGGGGTTAAAATAATTCATGGGAAAGGGAGTAACCTAGTTATTCAATTTATTATGTCATCACTTTCTTTTTAAATGGAATGTATGTAAAGAGTATGAATGGTCAAAAACCAAATCGAGCTAGAAAGGTGGGTAAGTGTGTGACCTCCACTCTAAATTCTAGGAAATGAATACTTTGGCAAAAATAGTGTAAGTAGCCACTGTTTACATTGTTAGTTCACTATGATCCAAGTTTGCATACTAGGTAAGGATATTCATACATGTAGGTAATAGCCACTGTATGGTAGCTCTAGTTATGTAGGACACAAAACCATGCTCTGAGAAGGATAGTATTGTGAGGTTACCAAACCAATATATTCGTTGAAGGGTAGGGCCATCTTACCAGTTAGGTAGATGTGCAGGGGGGCGTAATAAGTCCATGGCTAGTGGAAAAGAGCTTGAGTGATGCTCTCCCTCATACAGTTGGCAATCAAGATTTGAGGATGTATGTGCTAGTATTGGGGACAACTAGGATGTATGCGCCAGTAATGAGGACATCTAGAATGTATGCACCAATGTTGGGAAATCTAGACCATTCGTATTTCTATAAGTTCTTAGAAGCTATGTATGTAATCATGTATCCATCTCTATGTAAATTGTAAATGTGAAATGTTATCATGAAATTGTGTAATATGAAATCATTACTTGGGTTTTTGTAATGTTTCATTGTAATGCAATGGGAAATTTTGGAATGATGTTATTTCAAATGTGTATATTCTTATTGAGTTAGAAAAGAAAATTTGTATTGCTAAGTGTCGGTTTCTTAAACTATTCACTTGTGGTTAAAACATAGTAATTTTTTTTGGTAAAACAATGGGAATGTTACATCATTGCATAATCTCTCACAAAATGTCACCATAACTCTCTCGAGTCCACCACATAAAACTATGTGAACATGAGCCTCTAGGAAGTAATCATAGAAAAAGAGAAAATTTGTAAATCATCACATAGCATGTCTTTATACCAACACCTTAAAATTCTAATTTGTGTCAAGCAATGTCTCCTTCACAAGCCTAACTAAAAATCCTTAAGAACTCCCAACAGTTCAATCTCCAAGACTAAACAAAATATGTGTCTCATATAATCAATCATGGATATAAGCCTCTCTAAAAAGCAAGAGTATCAAACTCAAGTCCATTCCTAAATTAGGAATAATCCTAATAACATCTCCTAAAATCTTCAAAAATGACATCATAAATCAACTCATACACACAAGGAGATAAACATGTCAAATACTCCTCAAATTAACCTTGCAAAACTAACGAGCATAGCTCAAGCAAAGATTTTTTAGTGGAAAATCTTTGCCAATTGGCGAATAATACATATTGGCCAAGTCAAAATTGGAAAATAAATCACAACTAATAGGGTGGCCAAATTACCTGAATTTTATGAATTATCGATCCAATGCATTTCCATTCACCATTGATTTATTTTGAGGCATATGTAAGTAATATATTTTCCATAACAAACTAGGTGTTTCAAATAGACCGATTAATATTTTTGCCTGGAATCTCGGAAGCATGTATTAAATCACCTAAATATTCACCAATACTATTAAAACAACATTGTTTATTAGGACATGTTTTGAAAACATCATTAAACATTGACTGCATGTGAGGAAACATTTTTCCAATTAAAATTTACAAATAATTGCTTATAAGGACCCATTTTTCCAATAACATTAAAAAATAATTATGTTTGAGGACACATTTCGCCAATTACCATGACACCTCCATACTAATCATAGGCCATAATTCACCTTGAAAATTACAAAGTATGTGTTCCATCGAGGTTTGATTTTCCCAACAATTAAATGTATCATTGCATAATCATGCATATTCACCACATTTTTATTATACCATTTAAAAATCCCACTAAATTCGCCAAATATGGATTGATAGAAATACAATCAAAACTCTATTGCAAGAATGGAAAGATTGAAGGTGTTGTCATTGATGTCAACTGGTCAATTGGTTATCAACTGATTGTTGTTGTCATTAGTATCATGGATACAGGTTATTGGATGTATATGTCAAGGATATTGAGAAAATTGTAATGAAGATGTGTTGCAAGTGTTTCAGTAGTTGCTCCGGGTTTTGCTCTAGATTTGCTCCAATATTTGTATGATTTAGATATGTTGGTCTTGGTTACTGGAAGCTGCTATATCCTAATTTTTGGATATTGATTCATTGCACGGTGCGAGTTGTGTTCACCAGTTGTGAACTATGGTTTTTTGTGTTTCTGGTTGAGGTCCAGAAATGTTGTTGGCCTGGATTTGTCTTTGATGAAGTCTTATGACTTATGGTTCTAGAGTTGAGTTACTTTGATTGTATTGAAGATAATTTTGGTAGCTGGAAAGTATGTGCTTAATTGTTCTATGTGTTTTACATTGGTTTGGTTGACCTTGTGTGGAATACTACTTTCAAATTTAATGAAGTGTTTTGGATCTATTTGGGTCCTAATGAAGTGTTTGTTTGGGTCGCCCTCATTCTAATTCCACCCTAGGATGTTTTGGCGCTGACCTAATTTGAATTTGAATTTGGATGGCCAACCTTGGATATGTTTCAAAGTTGAAGATGGTATAAATATAGGATGAGTTAGTGGTGAAGGATATACAATAGCAAAGAAGAGAGATAAGCGAAAAGAAAAAGAGTAGATAGATGTGACATTAATGTTATCCAATGAGTGTGTGTAATACAAATGTGGCAGATCAGTGTGAAGCCTTAATGTTGAGTTTCTGAAAGCAGTGAGCTGAAGGTGAACATTATCATTCATGCATTTATGCGAGTGATTGTGGTGGAATCCTTTGTAGCATTGAGATTGTCTTCTTTCTGTAACAAGTCTTATTTGTCTTCTTTGTATCTCTATGGCAGTGAGCCCTCTGGGTTGTTAGCCTTGTTGGACAGTGAGTCCTTGTTCCGGACAGTGAGTCCTTGTTGCAGACAGTGAGTCCTTATTTTGGCAGTGAGCCTTGTTTCTTAGGAAGTGAGCCTCTTGCAATCGGTTTTGATATTCTCTATAGTGTGAGTTAATCCTCACCGCAGTTTTTCCCTTATTGGGTTTTCCAAGTAAATCTAGTGTTATTGTATTTATGTGATTGTTTTCAGTTTCTGCACTAGTGTTCATTGTTTAATATGTTAAACAGTGTTAAGAATTAGTTTCAGTGAATGAACTAAAAGATTAAATATGTGACAATTGATTCACCCCCCCTCTCAGTTGTCTTGTTCAAAAATTGGTATGAGAGCATGGTTCCTTGGTGAAGAGCTTAACCGCTTGAGGAAGGTCTGAGATTGTTGGCAAGATTGTTTATGATTATCCAAGGTTTGATGAAACTAATTATGCTATTTGGAAAATATTGATGAAATAATATCTAGAGTATTGTGCATATGATGTGGAGAAATCTTACAAGAATCCTTACAACCTCCTGCTAATGGTCTGAGCACGGCTGATGAGATCAAAGCACATGAAGCAAACAATAAGGTGAAGTACATTTTGAAGAATAGTGTGGTACATTTTGAGTTGATTAAGGTTCAAAATCTGACGACTGCTAAGGAATTCTAGGATGCTTTGGAAAGAGCACACGAAGGTGATGAAAGAGTTAAAGAGGAAAAATTACAGAATTTGGAGACACAGTTTGAGCTTCTACATATGTCTAAAGATGAAAATGTTAAAGCTTATGTACAAAGATTGGGTGAGATAGTGGTCAGAATGTGAGGACTTGGTGCTACTGTAGATGAAACTAGAATTGCAAACAAGATTCTCAAGACTCTTCCTGCTGCTTACAGTGAGAAGGTTGTGCTATTGAACAAAGTATAGATTATAAGACCTACACTAAATATCTGTTGTAGGGATTTTTGACATCTTATGATATGAGGAAGTCGATTCTGAGGAATGGATGTAAATCAGAAACTAATTTTAAGGAGAAAAAAGCTGAAGATCCGGATGAAGAAAACTTTGATGAAATAGAAGCTAACTTTGTGAGAAGGATGAGGAAAGGCTCTGGCAAGTATGAAGGTAAGTTACCCATTAAATGCTTTAGTTGTGGAGAAATAGACCATTATGTTGCAAAGTGTTCGGAAAGAGCTAAGAGGAATAAACAAATATATGAGAAAGAAAGGAAAGGAAAGAAGATTAACAGAGCATATTATATGAATGATAATGCTAGTATATTTGATGACAATAAATGGTTGTTCTTGGCAATTAAGGATGAACCTACTTCCGCTAATTCTGAAAAATAGGTAAAAGAAAGCCCTCCAGAGAAGGAGAAAAATGAAGGTAAAGTTATCTCTACCCTACATGCTAAACAAGAAAATAATTATTGGGTACTTGACAGTGGTTGTTCACATCACATGATTGGTGATAAAAGTAATTTTGTTAATCTTGAAAAATATGATGCGGACTTGGTTATGTTTGGAAATGATACTAGTGCTAAAATTTGTGGGATAGCTTCAGTAAGTTTTGATGGCAAGCATAATACTGATGATGTCTAATATGTTAAGGGATTAAGGAATAATCTTTTGAGTGTTGGTTAGATGTGCAGTAAAGGATATGATCTTGTGTTTGAGGATGAGAGGTGTGAGTATTGGAACACAATGATCTACTGAGAGGGGGGTGAATCAGTAGATACCAAAATTTATCCTTTAAAACTTTATGCAGATTACTTTCTTAGCTCCAAATAGCTTGTGTATATTTCTTCCTCTAACTCTTAATGTGTAGAAACTAACATGTAAAGACATAAGTATGCATACACACAAAAGCATCACATAACACCATCTATACGTGGAAAACCCAAGATGGGAAAAACCATGGTGACAAAGGTTGCTTGAGTCTACTTCTCAAAGCCAACATCGCAAATGAAATCTCTATTACAATGTTTAGGGCTACAACAAAAAGATGCTTCAACACCCTGATTTAGGAGCTTGGTGCAGGGCACCATGTAAACTTCATGCCTCCATGAGGCAATCTTGTAAAATTTGAGTCTTCATCATGTTTTTTTTGTAATGATGTCATATTTGGGACCATTTTAATGTATTTGAATCATTTTATTAGGTTTCTAGGATGTCTTATGGTCAAGTTGTCAAATAATGCAAAATCTTGCAATTATTGTCAAAAATGCAAAATGCAAAAAATGTAAGAAGTTCAAGTGTCACTTTTGTAAAGGAAGGTAGTTGGTTGGTTGAAATTGAAGCGGTAGGAAAGATAATTGTTGTAACATGTTTAAAAATCCTTGTCAAGGCAAGCAAGGAGAGATCAATTCTATTGTGAAGAAATTTTTGAATAAAACCCCCTATTTTCTGCAAATTAAAGGTTTTCTTGTTGTTCTTGGGCATGGTACTGGTCTGTATAGTACTTTCAATCTTTTTTTTTTATTGGGTTTGAGGAAGCTTTGAATTCACTTTTAAATAAATTTGGTTTGAGTAAATTTTATTGAGTTTCAAGCTTTTTAGAGCCACTTTTATGTGGGCAATTCAAAACCCTCATTCTAAGGGTTTGAGAGTCAAATAATACCATAAAAAACCATTCCACCGATGGAATCCTTTGTAAATTGGTGGAATGGGTTATTTTAGAGAGTTTATCAAGTTGGGTGTGTTTGCAGATACAGGGGAAGGAAAATTACATAAGTTTTGTTGCTGCCCTAGGTAATTTTCATAGTTTTCATGTTGGAATTGATGCCTACAGGTTAGGGTTTGAATAAATAGTGTTGATAAAGGATGGAAGAAGGTTTGGTGAGCATGTGCAGAACTATTTTGAAGTTTTTGAGGCCTTGGTTGGTAGAGTAGAAACCTGGAATGTGGATTTCCAATAAACCCTCATGGTTTTAAGCCTAGAATGGCCTAGAACAAAGGTTTTTGTTATGTTGCATTGGGAAGTGTTTCAGTGACTAAAGATTGTTGATTCTGAAGTTTTGGAGTTTGATAAAGGTTTTCCAATAGATATGTGTGGTTGAAAGGTTGATTAGTTGATACATGCTTTGGAAATTAGGGCTACTTGGGGCTTGTTGTTGCGGGATAGTCATGTTTAGGAAGATACATTTCAAAAAAATCATATTTGGTTCTCTGACATGTTTGAGAAGGCCTTAATGGTTCCTTGAAACTATTTTTTTTTTTGTTGATTCAAATTGGTTGGAAAGTTGTACCCGATTTCATCCATTTGGAATATTACAAGCAATTAGGTCTCATGGTGTGAGCAATGGAGGAATAGAAGAACCAGTGTTTGAAGAGAGTTTGTTTGGCTTAATCTTGTCATTCTCATGATAACCAAAGTTTTATAGGGTCTGGTGAAGAGTTTGGAACCTTATTTTAGTTTTTGGGGTATTTGGAGCCTTGGAAACCATGTTGTGTTGAAGAGAGTTTGTGATTTTTTGGTTGAGCAATCAAGATCTTTGTTTTGTATCTTTGGAAACCCTGTGAAGCCCACCATGCTCTACATCAGTTTGGTATTAGAGCTGGTTGATCTGGTGGATTATGAAGTGTGTTGGTTGCAGGTGCTTGTGGTCCATCTTAAAGTTGCAAGAGAGAAAGAGTTGTGAAAAGGTGTGTTGGCTACAAACATGGAAGAGGTCTGTGATCACTATCCTCCAACAGAGATGAAGTTGGGGAGAAGGTGCAGAGAGGTCCCCCACTGAGAGAGAGAGTGGTAGAGGGAGCATCTTCCAAGATCCCTTGTTGGGTAGATGGATAGTATGTTGTGAGAGATTGTGTGATGAAGTAGTGAGAGAGATGGGTATATGTCTGAGAAAGAGCACTTGAAGAATGCAACCATTTCAAACCATGGAGATGTTGAAACAACAGGTTCAACACCATTTTCATAGGAAGGACAAGTCATCAAATGAAAGACAACATTCAATAATGAAGACCCTGTTAAAGGCAAAGGGAAAATGCAAGTTTTTAGTTGTTGGTGAGTGCAAAGACTAATTGAAGGTTGAAGAGTGACATTAGCAAGCTTGAATCAATTGTGCAACACTGTCCTTAAGAGGACTTGAGGAAATTTTTTTCCCGGGAGTATGGTGCAGGGCACCATGTAAACTTCATGCCTCCATGAGGCAATCTTGTAAAATTTGAGTCTTCATCATGTTTATATTGTAATGAGGTCATATTTGGGACCATTTTAATGTATTTGAATCATTTGATTAGGTTTCTAGGAGGTCTTATGGTCAAGTTGTCAAATAATGCAAAATCTTGCAATTGTTGTCAAAAATCCAAAATGCAAAAAATGTAAGTTGAAGAGTCACTTTTGTAAAGGAAGGTAGTTGGTCGGTTGAAATTGAAGGGGCAGCAAAGATAATTGTTGTAACATGTTTAAAAATCCTTTTGAAGGCGAGCAAGGAGAGATCAATTATATTGTGAAGAAATTTTGAATAAGACCCCTTAATTTTTGTAAATTTAAGGTTTTCTTGCTATTCTAAGGCGTGGTACTAGTTCGTATAGTACTTTAAAGATTTATTTTTTATTGGGTTTGATAAATATTTGAATTCACTTTCAAATAAATCGAGTTTGAGTAAATTTTATTGAGTTTCAAGCTTTTTAGAGCCACTTTCTGTGGGCAATCTAAAAACCCTCGTTCTAAGGATTTGAGAATCAAATAATACCATAAATAGCCATTCCATCGATGGAAGCCTTTTTAAATTGGTGGAGTGGGTTAGTTTAGATAGTTTTTCAAGTGGGGCGTGTTTGTAGATACAAGGGAAGGAAAATTACATAAGTTTTGTTGCTGCCCTAGGTAATTTTCATAGTTTTCATACTTGAATTGATGCCTACAGGTTAGGGTTTGAAGAAATAGTGTTGATAAAGGATGGAAGAAGGTTTGGTGAGCATGTGCAGACCTATTTTAAAGTGTTTGAGGTCTTGGTTGGCAGATTAGAAGCCTGGAATGTGGATTTTCAATAAACCCTCATAGTTTCAAGCCTAGAATGCCCTAGAATAGAGGTCTATGTTTTGTTGCATTGGGAAGTGTTTTAGTGACTAAAGATTGTTGATTCTAAAGTTTTGGAGTCTGATAAAGGTCTTCCAATAGATATTTGTGGTTGATAGGATGATTAGTTGATACATGTTTTGGAAATTAGGGCTAATTGGGGCTTGTTGCTGCGGGACAGTCAAGTTTAGGAAGATACCTTTCAAAAAAATCATATTTGGTTCCCTGATATGTTTGAGAAGGCCTTAATGGGTCCTTGAAACTATTTTTTTTTGGTGATTCAAATTGGTTGGAAATTTGTACCCGATTTCATCCATTTGGAATACTACAAACAATTAGGTCTCATGGTGTGAGTGATGGAGGAATAGAAGAACTGGTGTTCTAAGAGAGTTTGTTTGGCTTAATCCTGTCATTCTCATGATAACTAAAGTGTTTCTATGATATGGTGAAGAGTTTGGAACCTGATTTTAGTTTTTGGGGTATTTGGAGCCTAGGAAACCATGTTGTGTTGAAGAGAGTTTGTGAGTTTTTGGTTGAGCAATCAAGATCTTTGTTTTGTATCTTTGGAAACCCTGTGAACCCCATCATGCTCTACATCAAAGCTAAAACTCCAAGGAAGCAACAACTCCCTACTTTAGAAACTACAACTTCAAGGATGCTACAACACCCTGTTTTAGGAGCTACAACTCCAAGGATGCAACAACACCATAAATTGAGCTACAACTCAGTACACTGAGATTACAACCTCTATGAAAAAAATTTCATATATGCATAGACTCAGTTTTTCCTAACCTATAATGCATCTTTACATACAATAATTTTTTGCACTTTCTGCAACTCACACTCTGCTATTGAATTTGCACACTCAGTAACACAGCTCTGCTCTACACTCTCCTTTGTGCATAGAACAATTACTATTCTATCGTGCTACTCTGCTCTTCTTTCCTCTTCTGCAGTGTCTCATACATTTACACTATACACTCTCTTCTCTCTCTACCTCTGCTACACATTCAACAATACATAAATATATTCAACACCCTATGCACTTGTAGACTTCTCACACACACAACAGATACAACTCACTGGCAATTCTCATATTGTCTTCTTTTTTCTTAACTCCACCGATCTGCAATCTCTTCCTCGATATTCTCACTACCATTTAGATCTTCTCAAATCTTTTGCTAGGGCTTCCTTAGCTTGCAAACTTCACCAACAAGTTGTCAGTTCATTGAGCCACACACACACATTGTATAGATTCACTGAATTTGCTAAACCAGACAACCTACAAAACCCTAAACCTGGAATACATTAAATGCATTCTCAAGATTATGTGATCCAACTATGATATCGAACACCTATTAGGGTTTTCCAAAAAACTTCATTACACAACTTCTGCATCGAGCCTCACAACATTTAATTCAGATATAGAGAATTTGCTAAGATTAGCAACCCATGAAACCCTAGAATCATATATGTATTAAATGAGTTCTCCTATTCATTCAATATGATCCAATCTCGATCACCTCTGTAGTCTCTTTCGTCACCTTGAATATCAAATCTTCATTTACATTGGTTGCTGGTGCAGTTGGACCAATAAATTCCTTCCTCTGTGTCAATTACTAGTCGTAACCCCTATTCACACAGACCAGACCATTGTAGATCTTCAAGTCTGAATATTTTCCATTGATCTTCTCTCTCGTGCTAGGACCCTATGATCCTATGTTCATCTCGGCACCTTTAAAACACCATCGTTCGATTAGCTTCAATTTTACTCTTTCCATTTATCCTCATCTCATCCCCATCGCTTATCGCCAAAACACTTAGAATAATCGCATCCATTTCCGTGATGTAGCTATCACCATTTGATTGTTTTCCTTTAATCTCCATCGTCCATCGCATATCATTGATGTGTTGTGAGAATCACCATTCCTATCTACAATGCACCAAAATGTAGCAATCACCATTGGATTAACTATCGATCAATATGCATCGTTCATTGCTATCATGTTGGCTCTGACAATGGATTCACCAAATCTTTGTGGGCTGGTGGGAAAACACCAAGTGTCTGCCTCTGATGATGTTCTCCACTACCACTCAACACTCATCACACATCATTGAAATCTTGACTTACTTTGAACTCATAACCACGATGAACTAAGACCATGCGATGCAATTTCATCTGTTGGATGTTCTTTCATTCAATCTCACCCATACATCACATATCACTCAAATCAACTTCACTCAAGGATGTATAAATGTGATACAATAACACCTAGTGATGCAATCACCTTTTGACACTTGGCCTACTGATGTCACGTTCCACTTTTATTTCTCATCGCTCAACTCTCCAACTGCTTTGCTTCACAACAATGATGTGAAGCGATTAGAAATATGATGCCATGTGCCACTAGTCCCACCAAGGTACTATCCTCCATCACTGCACATTGTTTGATCACCTTGATCGCTACCATTAAACCATCTCCATCGCATATTGTTGATCTTAAAACAAACTTCAACTTGCTTTCGGTGATGTGTGATAACCACTCATCACGTATCATTGAATTACAAACCAGCTCTCAAAAGCTATCTGTGATGCGTGATATTCAGTAGAACCCATTGGTGATAATAACTGGGTGACAAGGTGAAGGGGCCAGTCACTGAATGAACTTAAAGGCCATAAGTCATAACTTAATTGACCTGCAACCTTCAAATAGTAGTCAACAAAAAAATAGAAGAACATATTGGTTTCCATGACTGCAAACGCATTTGGGTTTATCTATAAACCCTAATATCACCCGAGAGTAGAAATAACGAATTCTTGGATGCATCCTTCACTTCTTGGACCTACAGAGCACATCATTGGAATTCTCTCAAAAAACCCACATCGAATTTGGTACCTAATTTTTCATCACATACCTGGAAGCAACTATTATAGAAGGATGACAACATTATGTCAACTATGCAACATATTGAGTTCCTTGCTCTTTTGCACCAACAACTAATCCACATACTTCCAGAACCAGGTTCACTGCTCTCACATTCATCCTCTAAGCTTCATAGCATTTAGGTGCAACATTGATCTATCATCATGCCAACATCTCCCTTGCATGATCAATTCCACTCTTCTTGACATCAATGACAAGATTATGTGCCTTTTCACAAGATCAACACACTTCTCCTCTGATCCCCTTTTGACATCAATGACAACAATATGCCAACAGTGAGATCCGGAAAGGATCCAGAACATTGATTGTTGCAGGAAAGAAATTTTAAGGAAACATCTATCAACTTAAAGGCACTGATGGATGATGCTTTATGACTCAAATCAATGAGAGTTGGTTATGGCATAGGAGAATGTATCACATGAATTTTGATAACTTGGAGAGGATTAGTGTTGTTCAGGCCACGAGATATTTACCAAGAATTACAGAGCCTATTAATGCTATTTGTGGGAATTGTCAGTTTGGAAAACAAGAAAGAAATCATTATAGATCAAAGGAATAGTCTCCTAGTGGACTACTAGATTTAGTTCATACATACCTCTTTGGTCCTACAAGAGTGAGAAGTCTACTTGGTGAAAGGTACTTTATGCTTTTGATTGATGATTATTCTAGATATACATGGGTTATATTTCTTAGAGATAAATCAGATGCATTAGATAGATTCAAGACATTCAAAGCAATGGTTGAAAATGTAGTAAACTTGAAGATAAAATGCTTAAGATCTGACAAAGGCGGAGAATTCACCTCCCATGAGTTTAATATGTTTTGTGAAGTGCATGGAACAAAGAGACATTTATCTGCTCTTAGAACTCCTTAGCAGAATGGATTTATTGAAAGGAAAAATAGAATAGTTCAAGAGACTGCTAGATCAATGATTACTGAGGCTAGTATACCGGAATTTTACTGGAAAGAAGTTATTCATATTGTTGTTTATGTATTCAATCAAGTTCAAGAAAGAGAAAACAATACAAAAACTCCCTATGAGCCATGGTTTGGAAGAATTCCTACTGTTAAGTATTTCAAGGTATTTGGAAGCAAATGCTATTGTATACACTTAAATTTGGTCTAGAGGAATTAATTAAATACAAGTTATTTAATTAATAAATCTTTAAATCTTCTACATAAATAAATTGAAAATTTTATTTATATAGTTCATTTTCCCTAATTCTTCCTATCTTAAATCATTTTCTTCATGTCTTAATTAAATAAACAACTTTAATTAGTTTGTTTATTTAATTAACTCCCTCTTATTAAATTTGAATTTTATATTTGAATTTAAGCACATTTCTACTAACTTCTTTCACCTTCCACCTCATCATGTGTCTCATGAAATTAGATATTTTTAATATTTAATATGGAATTTATCCTCAACAAATTCTAACCAATTTTGAGACACTTGGCTTTCACCTCCATTTGATTCTTCTTCACACTTGGCAATTTGTTCTACTAAAGGGAACACACTCCTTGATTCTCTCTAACCTCTTCATCCTCAACTGTCCATTCCTCCAGATCAAATCCAAACCGTTGGTTCCTGCCACCTAAGCTCATGGCCTTGGAAAATCTATAAATAGAGCCTCATTTACAACAATTCATATAAAGAGTTGAGCGTAATTAAACTCTGCAGAATTTTAGAGCATTTTCATTTTAGCATTATCATCTTAGCATTGTCATTTTAGTATTTTCATTTTAGAATCAAGTAGATTTATCATGGCATTACGCTTAGTTGCATCTTGATCATAGTAGTTTAATTGCATCATTTTCATTATCAATATCATAGCAGCATCTTAATCTTTACATAATCATCTATAGCTAATTTAGCCATCAATCATGTAGGAGATTTCTAGCAATTCTAGCATCTCTCATTCTTTAGGTTGTCATTTGGAAAGTCATGTGCACAAACAATCTGAGAGAAAAATGACTTAAAGAATCCTTGGAGATAGAGGACAATGAGATGCCATTAGGGAATTTATTTGTTTTAATTTGATTATTGTTGAATTCGTTGATATAATTTTTCATTGGTGTGTTGTATTATTTGCTTATGCACTCACATTATTCATACACACATAAAATTGGCGCCCACCGTGGGGCGTAGCCCCATTTTTAACATTTTCTGGCAAGTTTTTGTCTACAGGTTTGATCATGAATTTCAATGTAGCGCACCCAAAACTTGTTCTAGCACATCTATCTTCTCTTTTGGCACATCAAGGCTTTGTTCTAGCACATCTACCTGCTCTTTTGACACATCCAGTCTCTGTTCTAGCGCATATACCTGCTCTTCTAGCACATTTTTCTTTTCTTTCGACGCATATACAAGACTTTGGGTTTCCTTCTTCGTTTTTCCAGAATAGCACATTTAGGGTGTTTTGTAGTGCATATATTGCATTTTGTAGCGCATATGGTCTTTGTTTCGGGGCATTTATCTTTATTTGCAGAAACTTAAAATTTTGGGAGCTGATTGATGTCTTTTTGTTTTGCAGATGCTTTAAACACTATCAAAGACAATTATCTAAGACTATTAATGGTGTTTGTAGGGGTTGGAGTTATTTTCCCTTGATTAAATTAGGCATCTAGTTTAATTACAAGGTTAATGAACACCATGTATGTTGTGCTTGTAAAGTGATAGGCCTATGCTCTCCCCTTTACTGGGTGACCGAAATGCCATACTCACTCTTTCATTTTATTGCAATAGCACCTTTAGAAGGCCTACGTAGTGGAAAAAAATACTCACCCTACGGGAACGACCTAAGTGGGAACAACTAAATCCAAGTATTCCAACCCACTATAATCAAACATGATTGTGAGGAAACTCACATTCAACGGTATTGTCCATCGATAACCATTTCCAAAGCCTTTTTTTATAAAGGTTGGGAGGTCTCTTGAGGGATTTTATCATTTGCTACACCAAATCAAAACCCTTACTAAGAACCTTAAGTGTAGTAGCCAGCCAAGTCAGTTCCCAGACATTATAATATTCACAGTGCAAGGGGAGGGAAGAATTTTCCCACAAGATACTCACCATATAACTATCAAGGATTACTAGCCAAAAGTGGAGGATTTGACTTTGGTTAAGACCCAAAAAAGGAAAAAACACGGGCACCCTCTAGGTGGTCAGGGATTACTAGCCAAAAGTGGAGGATTTGACTTTGGTTAAGACCCAAAAAAGGAAAAAACACGGGCACCCTCTAGGTGGTGACACGGTTGTGTGAGTTGACATAGTTCTAAGATGTGGGTTGTGATGTTATTAATGACCCTTGACATTAAGAGAGTCTGATTGATTTGTTTGCTCTTGTTCAATACTAGTGGAAATCAAAAGGGATTGGACCAAATCCTAGAACATACACTCAATTTTTAGATCATAGAGTGAAACAACTGTCTTACTACTTGTTGTTGTGTTTGAAATCATTTTTCAATAGATCATCCATTTAAAAACACTTAATTCACATGATTCAAAAACAAAAAAACTAGGAAAACTTATTGTTCAGAAGATCATCCATTAAAAACACCCAACTCACTGAGTTGAAAACAAGAAAACCAGACAAACTTTCAAAACAAGTGACATTTCTAGTTTAGCGGATTAGTTTTTTGTTCTGGCGCTTTCATCACATCTTCCAACACATTTAGTTCATATTTTGGCACATATACCACCTGTTTAGAGCATTCAACACATCTTTTAGCACATATAGACCATATTTTGGCACATTTATCCCACCTTTCAATGCATCTACAATCTATTTTAGAGCATTTGCCTCATTTTTTAGCACATAAGCTTTTTGTTCCAACACATTCATCACACCTTTCAGTGCATTTACTCCATGTTCTGGTGCATTTACCCCATCTTCCAGCACATTTGCAATTTGTTTAGCGCATTTACCTGATACTCCAATAGAGAGCTAAGTTGAACATTTGTCAGATAACTTGAACCATATTTAGGGATAGTCTAGCACTTCTCTGGCTTGTTGTTGCACATTTACAACATCTTCTAACACATCTAGAGTCTTTTATGGCGCATTTTCTTCATCTTTCATTGCATACACCTTCTATTTTGGCACATCTAGGGGATAGTCTAGCGCATATAGGATCTGTTTTAGCACTTATGTGCCATCTTTTAGTGCATCTACAACCTATTTTAGCACATCCATCTTATTCACAAACAGTGAGCTAAATTGAACATTTGTCAAACAATTAAAACAAGATTTAGGGATCCTTTCCAAAGCAGAGATCATTCCTCATTCAAACATCAATTTGAACTTGAAGAAACTGGCTTTTGCAAGTGAAATCTCTTTAACTAAACTTGGATCAAACATCTTAAAGTGCCTAATCATCAAATCTCATCTCTGATTGTTAGTTGATTTTCATCATCAGGATCTATCATCCTTCATCACGGAACAAAATGTTATACATCATATTCACCTTAGCCTCATCAATAGAATCCATCATTCTATTTAACTTAGGTATCTCATTGGCACTCCTAAAAAAAAGATCAAAGTATAGTAAACCTTTATCACTTGTATGCCCATTTTAACAAGAGCCTAAAAATAAAAACTCAAAGAAAAAGAAATTGAAACCCAAACCACCATGGAAAAAAGAGAAGAAAATCCCTTTCATAGATTTCATCAACCTAAAATAGATGAAATAATTGATGAGGACATTCAACAATCTCAACAAGACCCTAAATTTTACAAGTTCATGGAAAAAAATTTAGAAAAAGATGGAGAGAAATACTTTTTGATGTTGGCCAACCAAGGTGTGAAACTACCTAATGATTTTGATGTGAACCAATTGAAGGGAGCTCCCAAGAAAACATAAGTTGATTTATGAAACATAGATCCAATGAATGCTTTAACTCAACAAATGCAAAATCTTCAACAAAAAATCCAAGACATGCAAAGAGGAACAACCAAAAGATATTTTCTACAAGACATTTGTCCTTATCCCTTTGACAGAAGTCTGAACATGATACCATTTCCACCAAATTGTGATCTTCCAAAATATGACAAATACAATGGCAAATCTAATCCTATAGATCATGTAAGAGAATTTTACACCATAAGCTTGGAATTTGCACATGAAGAGACTTATTTAATGAGATTGTTTCCAAGAAGTTTGGGTGGTCAATGCATGGAATGGTTTTCAAAACTCCCACCGGGTATTAGATCATTTGAAGAGCTGGTAAATAAGTTTATCACCCAATATTCCTACAACATTCAACATGAAATAACCATGAAAGATCTTTACAACACAAAACAGAAAAATGGTGAATCATTTCTCACATTTTTACAAAGATGGAGAAGATTATTTGCTAGATATGCCTGTCCTATACTCGAGAAAGAAAAGATGGAAATATTCATTGAAAATCTCAACAGTGAGATGAGCTATAGACTCCAATTGCAATGTCCACCCAGCTTTGAAAAGATGATTGAAAACAGACTCAAGATTGAGGAAGCCTTGGTTAAAAGAGGAGTGTTAAAAATATATAATGAAGGACCAAACTTGGAAAACTCTTCCAATCATTATAACACCAATGATAAATTTAAATTTTGGATAAGAAACAAGAATGTTGGTAATGATGGTGCTGTTGAAACACATAATGCAAAACCAGTATTCAATCTATCAGGAATCACACCCATAAATAATAAAAACAACAGTGAATCTAAACCAACTCCACCACCATATCGAACACCATCAAATCACAAAAAATTCACACCTTTGGGGAAATCACTTGAATCAACATTGAAAGAGCTTCTTGCAGCCAAACTCATAACATTACCAGAGGCACGAGATTGGGAACCAAGAGTCAAACTAGCATGGTGGAATGATGCACATTACTATGTTTTTCATAGAAACAAAGGTCATAAAATAAATCATTGTATGCAACAAAAACATTTGGTGAAAGACTTGATAGACAGACATGAAATATCGATAGGACTTACAAAAAATGATGATCATGGAGCATTTAAAAACCCTCTACCCAATTATGAAAAAGGAGAATCTTCTTCGACAAACATCAAAGGGAAGAATGTGAATTATGTCTATGATTCTACCATCCTTCACATTACTGTAGTTGATAATCAAACCAATGACATTGAAATCAACAATAAAACAAGACATTGTTGTAGCTGATAATAAAGTTAATGACATCAAAATCGAGCACAAACAAGACATTGTTGTAGCTGATAATCAAGTTTTGATTAGGGGTAAAAAAGGGGTTTTCAAGGGGCCTGAAACCCTTTATAAAAGACATCAGCTGAAACTCAAGATAACAACAGTAAGCATAAATCAGCCCTACAACAACAAGCTGCCAAATAAGATAACTCACATACCACCAGCAACCCAACAACAACCACTAATAGATAATCAAGACATCATAGGCTACAAAAGAGACACAAGCATGGGCCCAAATCCCAGATACAACCCGGTTTTATCCGGGACCAGAAACCCACCCAAGTTTTGACTATAAAAAACCACCTGAAACCATCAGGCAACAAACCACCATAGCAACAGCCAACCATCTACTCAGAAACAGCAGACCATAATGCAACAAAAGAAAAAAAAAATGGTAAACACCACCATTAAACCCAACCTCCTAATAAAAAACACTAGCACACAAGAGGAGAGACACCCCTTGAAGCTCCAAAGTGCACCATAGACCAACTCCAAATCCACCTCAATAGGACTGAGCTCCCCTCTATAGGAGAGAATACTGTGACAACCCAAAAAACCAAGATCACACCTCTTCAGCAACCTCGGCCTCCACCTCAATAGGAGAAACTTCCACCTCAATAGGAACACCACCAGAGGAAACCAAAAAAGAGGACCACCATCCACATCCAACACACCCACCTCCACCTCAATAAGAAGTGACTCCTGACGATCAAGAGTTCTCTTTGCCTCAACATAAGACATAGTGCATAGGAAATGGAAGAGTCAAATATTTGGAAAAATGAGGAGCCACACCATCCTTTGGCTAAGCATGCAGGAGCTCCAAGAGAGAGATCACACCCAAACTAGCAGGAAACTTCAAGGGAGCAAGAGGGAAAGGCTTTCCACTCCACCAGCTCCCAGCACGCATCACTGAAACACCATCAAACAAAATCAAACTCCAAGAGCCCTACAACACAAGCATGTGCCACACCTTCAACAACGAAGGCTTATCATGAACATCCAGCAAAGCCAATTATATCCTTCTCTCAGTAGGAGAAAGAAAGAGCTTCTCCAAGCCAAGACAAGAACCACCCCTTCCAATCTCAACACCAAAATATTTATGAGGAGAAAAGCCTCCTCCCAACACGCCATGAGAAGCATCAACCACACCCATCCAAACAAAATTCAACCCCAAAAATAGAGAGCTCCTCCAAGAGAGGACCTAGGGCCAAGAACAAACAATAACCCCCTCTGAGAAAGATAGCCAAGTCAACCACAAAGGGTACCTAAACACTCTGAACCCAAGAAGAACTTGAGCAACACGAGAGGCCAAATACACCCTACTTCCAACAGTCACAACTGAGACTTCATCTTCAGAAACACATTCCTCGGCAGTAGAGAAACCCCACAACGGGTATCCAAAATCTCTCAAAGAGAGCCCGAGAAAAAAAATAAGGCTATGGTCAAACAAATCAATAATCTCATAAAAGAGACCATCCCTTCCCAACATCGTACCAAGAGGCACAAACATGCACTACTCAGAAGAACCGCCATGACCACAACAACTCTAGATCAACAAGATAAGGCAAGCCTGCCAAAGAAGCACAACAAAATATACTCCAAGATAGGAGCTCATCATCGAAGGAAAGAGAACCGCAAACCATAGAGGAAAGGCCCGATCCAGAAAGAAAGCACTGACAGAAAAATTCCATCCACCACAAGCAACACTAACAGCTCCAAAAGCAAGCCCCAACCAACACAACCAAGAGAAGAGTCGGGACACACAACCAAATCCAAATGGGAAGAACACATCTCCCAGGGCATCCAAGAGGAAGACCCAAAAAAAAGCCAAAGCCTCCCAGAGAAACCCTAGATCTAAGGCAGTCAAAAAATAGAGAGCCCACAAAGCATATTTTCCCTCTCCAGCATCACCCGTCTGCTCCATTCAATCAAAGAATGGGCTCCTCCTGCTCCAGCTCGCAGCATCCAAAGAACAAGATACCAGAACCCAGTGAACACCATCTGCATCATCATCCTCCCTTCTCCCACCCTCCTCAGACTTCAAACCCCCACTCCTTCCTAAACAATAGCTGATAATCAAGTTAATGACATCAAAATCAAGGATAAATAAGACAACCTACCAGTACCAACTAATTTGGAATTTTGTCAATTCCAATCCATGATGGGACATTTGACTACACCCCATTGTTTATCATTCTTAGAAAATAATGATGCATCACTCACTCATCCACATAATGCTCCAATCCATATTGAGGTTTTAATCCATAAACATCAGGTCAAACGTGTTTTAATAGATGGAGGATCCGGTCTAAATATATACACCTTAAAGCTTATTCATGCATTGGTATTTTCAAAAGATGTAATAGATTCTAGTAAAAA
The DNA here is from genome assembly GCA_007258455.2 of Sequoia sempervirens. Lineage (NCBI taxonomy): Eukaryota > Viridiplantae > Streptophyta > Pinopsida > Cupressales > Cupressaceae > Sequoia > Sequoia sempervirens. Next base: position 23,834,724 of record VDFB02000015.1, read on the forward strand.
GATTACCATAAAGGCATATGATAAAGAGGAATGCTCATCTAATAGATCAGTTACTCTACCAATCAGAGTTGGCCCTGTGGTGAAGGATGTGGTTTTCCAAGTCCTTGATCTCCCCCTAACCTATAATATCCTCCTTCGAAGACCTTGTATCCATGAAATGTAAGCAGTATCCTCTACATGCCATCAGTGTATTAAATTCCCACACAATGGAGTTGAAATCACAATACAAGAAGATCCTAATCCTTTCATGTATTGTCATAATCTAAGCCCTAAAGTTGAAATCCCAGTCCCTAGCAATCATGAAGCACCTCCTTCTCAAACATATGTTGATCCTAAATCCTTAAAAGCATCCACTTCAGTTACTACACTATCAAACCCCAAGGTCCAAATCCATGATCTGGGATGTGGAGAATATTGTTTGGATAAGTTGCTAGTAAAAGACACTGCTATTGTCATCGAGAAGGGTCAAACTTCCAACAATGATGTCAAGATAGCTACAGAAGGAATATAGAAAGACAATCATGCTTGGATTGAAACCTTTTGGGATCCTGATGATACACCTGCCTTTTCCATATCTACTTCCACTCAAGCTTTTCATACCTATGATAACCCCCTATTTGACCAGGACATCTATGATAACCCACTCTTTGATTATGACCCTGCTGAGGATATCCAACCACCATCCTTCCATCCCACTTGCCTTGGGCTAGGATGTGAATCTCCTATTGCTACCTCTACTAAGCCATATTTCCAAGTCACTAAGGATGTGTGAGCCTCCTTTGATGTTAAAAGTACCAAAAAGGATAGTCTCAGAGACTTCGTTGATGGCATCACCACTCCCATTCATCCACTAAATATTCCTCACTTTGAATATTTCATCCATCTCACCCACATTAGTCCACCTTGTAGACATGGATCAACAAGTATCACCCAAAGAAAATATAGAGGGAATTCAAGAATCAAAGGTAAAAATGCCTTTTTCAAATGGAGATCCAAAATCAAAAGAAAGCATGCAAAGAAAGAAAGATCAAGAAAAGTCCCTTAGCCAAAATAAAAAGCTATTGGACAAATCAAAAACAAAAAAAGATCTAGAAAAGTCCCTTAGCCAAAATAAAAAGCTATTGGACAAATCAAAAACAAAAAAAAGATCCAGAAAAGTCCCTTAGCCAAAATAAAAATCTATTGGACAAATCAAAAACAAAAAAGGATCCAGACAAGTCCCCTAGCCAAAATAAAAAGCTATCATACAAATCAAAAATAAAAGTCAAAAGTGAAAGCAAGCAAAAGTCAATCTCCAAACATGCTTCTCCCTCAAAAATAACTAGGGGCATCTATCAAGGAAGAAAATCAAAGAAATAACTTGTTGATCTAAGGTCTCCATCCATGTCACCCTCACTCATACCACATATTCCATTCCACCCATCCATGTTCACATATCTGTCATATCATTACACCTACATTGGTGATGTCTTTCAATGTGTCTTTGATGAAGACCCCTTCAAGTGCTATAACTCACTGGTTGCCCAAGCTCCTTTTTGTTTGAAGCTTGATGGCCCACGTAGTGTGCACATTAGGGATCTTACCATAGCTTATTTTATTTGTCACATCTATCATCCTTCATACTTGCCACTCATACTCCTCATTTTGATTGGGTCCTTTCATCCAGTGCCATCATCCACATTGGATCGGGGCATCGTCAAGGCAGGCTATGGATCTGGCATGTATCAACTCTACATTTAGCTTTGGAGAGTATGCTCTTTTAAAGTACTGGAAAAATCCAAAAAAAAAAAAGAAGCTGAAAATCCAAAAAAATCAAAAAAATAACAAAATAAAGTGAAAAATAAAAAAAAATCGTTACCTTGATGAAAACTTGGCAAACAGGCATCTTGGTGACAAAAAAAATTCATAAAATCAGAAAAAGTGCAATAAAAATAAGTAGTGAAAACTTGGAAACATGAGCTATTTGTGATAGATTAGCTTTTCCATCTATTGGAATGTGTGTCATTTGTCCGCTTTTCGCCATCATTATGCTTGTTCATCATATGAACCTCATGTATATATTTGGGCATTGTGGTCGTGTCTCATCCTGGCTTAGCGATCATTGTGCATATTCGCAATAAATGGTTGGTTTCTCACTGGGGGGAAAATCCTGAACTCGTTGGGGACAATCTACTTTGAGATTAAAACAACAGACAAAACAATAGTCAAACAACATAGCAAACATAATGATCACAACGGAAATTCAACATTGAACATCAATCACAATCTTTCGAAAAAGAAAAAAAAACCAACCATCCAAATCAACAGCCATATCGATCAAAATAAACCTCACTGGATGATATTTCTTCTAAATCATGGTTTAATCATTTTAGCATGAATGTTCAACTATTGTATTTTGATTTTTGTTTTCATTTCTTCAAAGCAACTCAAGGATGTCATGGACTAGAGAAGAAAGGATGGATTGTGATTTTTCTTTGTCTATTGTTTGTGAGTTGATCGTTACTACTATGTAAATCCATTGCGGGACATGCTCTACAAAGTATCATTGATGACATTTTGGATTTTCATAGGAAAACGATGAACTCTTGTTTGTTTTACACAAGCAATAGTCAAGTAATCTCGGTTCAATTATGCCTAGATGCTTACATGTTACTTTGCAATATCAAAAATCAATGGAAGTTGTACTCAAGTCATCATGGCTTAATTATACCATCAATTTTTGTACTAACTTTCAACATACTAAAAGCTCAATGACGATACCAAGCACAAAAAATTTGGTTGACATGATGAAAACATTGCATATTTAGATTTGAATGGTTAAGATAGATTGCATCCATATTATTTTTGCATCTGCATTTTATATTTTCCAAGGCTGGAAAATTTCAAAATGATTTAATCTCTCTCATTAAAGGATTGAGTACATTTGACATTAAATAAAAAAAAAAGATCATTCACATGTAGTTGCATAATCATTATCATATCATACATTCATCCATGCATTAGATCATATATTTGCATTAGAAAAATACAAAAATAAGGTGCATCACATATCATTTACATAATCAAATCCATCTCATATAGCATAACAACATCATCCATAAAGCATATAGCATCATAATCCATGCATCATCATTGCATTCATACATAACCGTGGCATAATCATATAGGCATCACATAGCATATAGAATGGAAATCAAATGCATCCATCATAAGCATTCATCACACAAGAATATAGACAACATATAGATCAATAAGTATCCACTGCATCTCATATAATCTCAAAATAGTCAATGTCAAGGGTACAATGATATCCCAAAATAAGGAAGAGATACATCAATAACATGGCAAAAAATTATAACGTCTCTAACTAAACAAGTGTATACATCAAGTGTCAATACATCAAATCTGAACACAAGAGCTATGTGTTGCTCCCCCTAGACGTTGTTGGCCTCACTGTGCCTCCTATTGCACCACCAGATGGACCTACACCTAGATCTCTGGGAGGTGACCCAGTCACACCCTTGCTTGTAGTCCAAGAATGACTCCGACCTGATCTGGCACTGACGAACTGTGCATAACTTGGGGAATGCTGCTCTGCAGGAATTGCCTCATAGTACTGTAGCCTATAGTACTCAGCCTCTTTGGCTAAATGTCGAACCTCCCTAAGCATATCCCCTATAGTGGTCCCCTCAGACACTTTCTATAACCTCTCAACTAGGGCCTCTACCTGCTTGCATCTTTGTCTCATGGTATCTCTCTTTGCTGCCAGAGAAGCAATCTGTACCTGGGCCTATCCCAACTATCCCTGTAAGCTCTGCACCTAGGCTTGTAAGGTGTCTATCTATGCATGTTGCTGATGGGAGGGCACATGAATCTAAATCTGTGATGGCCATGTTTGTTGTTGTCCTAAAGGCACTGTTGATCTCCTCCTCTGAGATACTTTGACATCCAGTATTGGTCCTCCACCTATACCACCCCCATCTCCACCATCTCCTCCATCTTTGCCATCATCTCCTCCATCCCCACCATCTCCCTCCTCCATCTCGGTGCATGTGGTGGTACCCTCTCATCATCATCGAAGGCTGGTACTGGCTCATCTGGACAAGATATCCTCGGGAAAGCATGTGTGAAGAAATATAGAGCATAATCATCTGTCATTAAAGCATCTAAGATATTTGGATAGTAATTACATATATGTGGCTATAACCCAAAATACTCCTCACAAGCTGCATCATAGGATAGGGTGGGTCCCCACTCTAGAATATCCTGTCATCTAAGCACATATAATTCCACTCCCTGGGGCATAACCTGAACTCTGCCATATTGGAGAAGCACCCTCATGAGTAGGAATCTCTCCATAACAAACAGTGTCCATACAATCAAGTACCTCAAGGTGAAAACATATGGCATCTCAATATCATCCTTAGGCCACTGCTCACAATCCAAGTAGGGTCGCCATGTGACTGCCTCTAGATCATCCAAAACTCGATGCCAATACTCCAATTTTCCCAACTTGTGGTAGACAACTAGACCTATGTACCCAAAGACATATGGTTGCCAACTAGATGATCTTTATCCGCCACATGCCGTGTAACAACTATGTGCTCCCAAGCCCAAATCTGTAGCAATGTCACCCCAGCTGATAAACTAGTTGCTCCAAGATATACCACCTGATGTAGATCATGATATAAGTGTTCCAACATGTAGGAACCCCATGTGTATCTGATACCCTATGTAATCATGCTCTCCAATATCCTACCCCAGCCAATGGACAATCCCTTTGACCTACGGTCGAGACATAGGAAACCTCCAATGAAACTAGCTAGAATACATGGTAAGGGCTCATATGAAGCAACCATCTCCTGCCATGGGATCTCATACCCGCTAATCTCATCATCATGAAAAATCCTCCTCAGTGCGTTGGTACCTCACTACTTTGTTTGATCATACATGACCAGCTCACCAACCACAGGAATCCCCAAGATCCGATACACATCTTTTGGAGTAATTGTCATCTCCCTGGTGGCTAGATGGAAAGCGTTGTGGTCACTATGCCACCTTTTAGCTAAAGCACTCAAAAATCCCCTTTTAATTCTATATTGGGGCATATCAATCAAAGATGATAAACCACATTGTGCAATGATATCCAAATCAGCCTACACTAGACGTGGAATCATGTCCCAAGTCTTTGGGAAGCTCTCCCGAGACTGAAGAACTCTAAAATCCTCCTATAATCATAACATATCGCAAATTATCATTTTATCAATCAACCTATCAATCAATCTAATCAGCTCTAATGAGATTTCAATCAAATCTCATTGAGCATCTATCATTGACCCTCACCTATCATGAGGTCAATCATCATCTATCCTATCATTGAATCTCACCTATCATGAGATCAATCATCAAACATCATCAATCATCATCAAAACTATCGCTAACGAGATCATCAAACATCCAAAAACAAGGAGAACAATAAAAAAAATTCAATTCTGGTGTCAATGCGCTAAAACAGTGCATCCATGCACTAAATCTATGGATGCGTCATCAAATTCCATCAATGCGCCAAAATCTAGCATGAATGTGCTAAAAGTTTCAATGCGCTATAACAATTATCATATGCAGTATTTCATAACCTAAATTCAATGAAACATTATATGCACCAAAACATTACATCAATGCGCTATTTAAGATCATCGATGCGATAAAACTTTGTATGCACTAAAACATTGAACCGATGCACAAAATCAAGACATAAATGCGCTAAATAACTCTATGCGCCACAATAGACATCAAATGCGCCAAATTGGATACTAAATATGCTAAAACACATGAAAAAAGATTTCAAAACATAAAAAAAATGTGGGAAAAACACATTCAAATTTCAAAAAGAGGTTTCTCAGGGTACGTACCAGAGGTCCATACGCGGCCGGGTAGTTGTGTCATTGAACTCGCTCGAATTGATGGGTTTGGTATGGGATCACCATTTTTCTCCAATGCTTAATTATCTCAATCACTCTAATGTAAGGATAGGGTGGATCTAAATTTTAAACACACTAACTAACACCAATTCAAGTAGCCTTCAAAGCTCCAAACCCCAAACAATAGGGTTTTCACCACTATCCTACAAGCCCCAATTTGGCCTGATTTACAAAGGAAGTTCCTTCCAAACTTGCTTCCCTCCTAATTTTCTTTCAAAAATTCTTAGATCATACATCCAAACCACCAAATTAACTAGTTTTAACTTCCTATACGAGGATCTGAATACCAAACTTTGAAACCCTTACTCTAGGGCCGCTTACGCTCAATTTCATGAGGGTTTTCTAGAAACCAATTCTCCAAACCTTTTCTCACTATATCAAAGCCTCCAACACATCATTTTAGGTCTTCCTATGTCTCACAAACCTTCACCCAACTTGGATCACTCATTTCAACAAATCACTACCTAAAACCACCATTTTCACTCACAAATTCACTTAAAACACCCTGGGACAGCCTAGGGCTTTCTCAAGAAGGCATAAGAACGTATTTTTTTACCCTACAACTTAGAAAATATTGAATATTATGTCCTCACAGACCTTCACACCAATTTTTATGAGATTTCATTGGATAAATTAAGAGATATCGAATTTTGATTGTCTATTGCCCTCTTCAAATCTGAACTTGACCGCCTGGAGTAAATTTGAAATATCTGGAGCAAAACTTAATGAAATTGAATGAAACAAAAACCAAAATTTTCTACATTAATGCCACCATAAAATCCAATGACTTTCCCTCAATAATATTACTGTACAATTGTACAACAACCTACAACAACATTTTACCATCCTGGATCTATGCAGAACTCCATCCAACAACAAAAACATTGCGGATGGAACTCAAAAAACCATCTTGGATCTATGCAGAAATCCATCCAACAACAAAAGAATTGTGGATGGAAGTCAAAAAACCATCCTGGATCTATGCAGAACTCCATCCAAAAAATGAAAGTTATGTCATGGAACATTCAAGGACTAAAAAGTTCCCATAAATAGGAAATTTTGTGCAATTTTGCTAGGGACCATAAGCTTGATATTCTTATTATTCAGGAGTCCAAAATTCCCAAAGATCGTGTGGAGAAGATTAAGATTTTTAAGAATGGTGGTGTGCAGGGCAGTAGTTCGGATGGTGCTTCTAGGGGCTTGGTGACTTTTTGGAACCAGGAGTGTATTCAAGGAACTTCGATTTTGGTAGTGCTAATCATGTGGCCACCAGATTTAAGCATATCAGAGATGAGTTTAGTTGGATCTTGTCTAATATCTATGCGCCCAATAGTAAGACTGCTAGGAGTTTTTGGAAAAAACTAGAGTTTTTTAGATCCTATTTTTTGAATGAGAACTGGATCATCATGGGGGATTTTAATACACCTTTGTTGGGGTCTGAAAAATTTGGTGGATCTCAAATTCAGTTGGATAGTAAGATGGATTTGATGTATTTTATCAATTCTCAATGTTTGCATGATGTGGACCTTAAGGGGGCTACCTACACCTGGTCTAACAGGAGAGCTGGGAATGATCTTATTCAAGTTCGGCTTGACAGGTCTTTAATTTCGGATAACTGGTTGAAGGACTATTGTTGCTCGTTAAATGCTCTCTCTAGAATTGGCTCAGATCATTTCCCCATAAGTTTTGTGGCTGAGTCTGTGCCAGGTAAGAGAAGTTTTCCTTTCAAGATTTGAAAAAATGTGGCTGTCTCATCCTAATATATTTAATTGCATTCAAGATTGGTGGGATATAAATGTTAGTGGTACTGCCATGTTTAGAGTGGCTAAGAAGCTTGGTGAAGTCAAATCCAAGGTCAGGACTTGGAACAAGGAAGTCTTTGGGGATATTTTTAAGTCTAAATTTTCTATCCAACAGGATTTAAGGGACATTCAAGACCGTATCCAAAAAGAAGGTTATGTGAGAGATTTCCTTCTTAAGGAAAATGAAATCCTTTCTAAATATCATACTATTATCTCTAAAGAAGAGGATTACTGGAAACAAAGATCTAGATGTGCTTGGATTCCTACTGGAGATAAGAACACCAGGTTTTTCCACTTGACCACCATGAAACATAGGGCCTCCAATCGAATTGCCTATATAATGAAGGATGCAGTCAAAATTGAGAGGGAGGAAGAGATTAGAAGTGAGGTCATTCAATTCTTTGCTAAACTTTTCTCTTCTAGAGAGGAGTTGAATGTGGTTGCTCAGAAGATCCTTATTGAGGCCATTCCTAATGTCTTGGATGATCATCAAAATAAGCTCTTGAAGGAAATCCCTTCACAAGATGAGGTTAGGAAGGCGGTTTTTTCTTTTGAAGGGAATAAGGCCCCTGGCCCAGACGGTTTCCCCATGTTCTTTTTCCAAGTGTTATGGGAAATTGTTGTTGATGATGTTACTAGTGCTGTTAAAGAATTTTTTGGAGCTAGGAAACTACTGAAAGAGCTTAATGCTACCTTTATTGTTCTCATACCTAAATTCCCTAGTGCTAATTCTTTTGATTCTTTCTGTCCTATCAGCCTATGCAATTCCTTTTACAAGATCATCTCTAAAGTGATAACTTCTAGGCTTTTAGGGGTTCTTCCGATGTTGATCTCTCCTCAGCAAAGTGGTTTTGTTTTGGGTAGACAGATTCTAGACTCTATTATTACGGTTCATGAGAATATCCACTCCCTCGAAGTTTCAAAAAACCAAGGTTTCTTGCTCAAACTGGATATGGCTAAGGCCTATGATAGGGTGGACTGGAAGTTCTTGATTAAATTCTTAAAAGCTTTTGGGTTTTCTGAAATATTTTTACATTTGATATGGGAACTGATCTCTACCACCAACACCTCGATGTTCATAAACGACTCTCCTTCCCATTTCTTTAAGGTGTCAAGACGAGACAGAGAAGGGGATCCTATCTCTCCTATTCTTTTTACTCTCATGGTAGAAAGTCTAGGGAGGCTCATGCATAAAAGAGTGATGGAAGGTAGCCTGAAAGGTTTAAAACCTTCTTCAGAAAATTTGGCATGTTCACACCAACAGTTTGTGGATGATATGATGCTTATGGGAAGTGCTATTGTTGGTGAAGCTAGAGCTATAAAGAGTTGTCTTGTTCATTATGAGGAAGGCTCAAGACAAAAAATTAATAGAGCCAAAAGTTCCCTCTATTTTTTCAATACCTCTGAGCATGGACAGAGATTGCAAATATCCTAGGTTGTGGTGTTAATTCCCTTCCTTCAACTTACTTGGGTCTTCCCTTAGGGTCCAAACCTCCAGAATCCTTTTGGATCTCTCTAGTTGATAGGTTTAACAGGAAATTAGCTGGCTAGAAAGGGGCCCTTTTGAGTCAAGCTAGAAAAGTTTTGTTACTTAAGGCTTCTCTTCAGAATCTGCCTATTTACGCCCTTAGTTTGTTCAAGATCCCTGCTAAGTTTGTTGATATTATTGAAAAGATCCAAAAAAAGTTTCTTTGGTCGAGGGTTGAGGAGAAGAAGAGGATATCGTTGGTGGCCTGGGAGAGTGTGTGTAGACCCAGGAAGTTTGGAGGCCTAGGTTTGAGAAATATCAAAGTGTTTAATAAAGCCCTTCTTGCAAAGCAGGTTTGGAGAAATTTTGTGGATAATCAAAATGGAATACTATTTGGCATAGAAAATACTTGCGGGAGGTTGACTCCTTTCAAGAATTTCTCAACTCTCAGAACCTTCCCATTGGTTCTTCTCTATGGAACAATACCGTTAAAGCCAGGGACTTGGTTGGTAAAGAAGCTTTTTAGAAGGTGGGTGATGGCAAGAACATCCGGTTCTGGGAAGATAAGTGGATTGGTAATGAGTGTCTTTGCAATATTTTGACCTATGGAAATCATATGGAGAACTGCAAGTCAAGGTTTGGCTGGTTGGTTGGGGATTATTGGAGGAATAATCAGTGGGTTGAGATTTCTTCAATTAGTCAGGATCTCCAACCTCTGCAAGCCCTTCTTAATTCGGTTAGGCTCAGTTCGCATGGGCGGGAGGACACTATGGTCTGGAAGTTGTCTTCCTATGGAACCTACTTTGTTTCTTCTATAGTGGCGTCTTGTTACTCTTTCCTCCATGACCCTGTCCGGGCTAAGGTGTGGGTGCACAACCTCACTTTGAAAGTCAATTTGTTTGTTTGGATTCTTCTTCAGAACAAAAAGTTGACCAATGATAATCTTTATAAGATGGGGTTCTCTTTTCCTAATAGGTGTTATTTGTGTTGTGTTGAGGCTGAGACTTCCTCACATCTATTTCTCCTTTGTCCTTTTGCTTATGCCATATGGTGTAGGATTCTGCGAATGTGGGATCTTAGCTGAGTTTTTCCTAGAACTATTATGGATTTTTATAGTCAATGGAAGGCCCCTTCAAAAAATTGGGCCTTGAATCTGCTCTGGAACTATATCTTTCCTCACTTTTCCTAAGGTATCTGGATAGAACGCAATAATAGAATCTTCAGGGATGTGGCTCTCTCGGAGGAAGTGATCTATGGTAAGATAACTAGAGCAGTGGTTGAAAACTTTAATTTTCTTAATATCAGGTATAAAGGTAAAGGTAAGGTCAGAATGCAGGAATATGATTGTAGAATGGTGGGAGCTTGGAAAATTAATGTGGATATGTTTAATATGTCCTAAAGTATCAAGGATCCTAGAGATGGCATACTTTGGAGTCTCCCTCCCCCTAGTTGGGTCAAAATCAACTTTGATGGCACGACCAAGGGAAATCCTGGGCCTGCCAGGAGTGGAGGGGTGATAAGGGATGAGAATGGGTGCTTTATTGCAGTTGTGGTAGTCCCTTTAGGCACTCAGACCAACCATGTTGCCGAAGCCTCTGGTGTTTTTCAGACCTTGAAGCTAGCTAGCCAATTGAAGTTTAAAAATGTGTGGATTGAAGGGGATTCGAACAATATAATACAATGCCTAAAGGGCCATCAAAAACCTTCATGGTCTATACAAAATTTGATAGACCTTTCTAAGGAAATTATTAATAACTTTGAGAAAATTTATATTTCGCATGCTTATCAGGAAATAAACACGGTGGCAGATTTCTTCGCCAACAAAGGTGTCAAAGCTCATAAAAAGATGATGTGGCAGGGGTAGGATGAGTTGGAGGCTGGCGTTAAGGTATGATCGTGTTCACAGGAAGGTGCAATTTCCCATTCCATTGAATGATGGTTGAGTGTCCTCCCCTGCAGTCTTGGGACTGTGATTTAATGATTATTCCTAGTTGGCTGAGGAGTAATTATTTTATCTCTCATTTGCATGTGATTAGTTTCACATGCTTTCTAGGCATTTTAGGAGCTTGTTTCTACAAGGTTCTGGACTATTCTATTCCTTCCAGCAATACGATGGGTGGTGAAAGTTATAGGGTGGAGCCGATAAGCAATGCACAGTTAAAGAGCAATTTGAAGCTCTAGAAGAAGTTGGATAATGGTGGCATTACTGTTTTCATTGAGAAACTTCATGGCTAGGACCCGGAGGTGACTAGGGTTTTTGCGAAAGATTGTAAGGATGGTGAGATTAACTTGTTTGGTAGACAAGTGATCATCAACGAATAGCTAATTGTTGAGGTTACGGGCCTCTCGACAAAGGGTATCAAATTCTACAAGGACAAGAAGCAATCTGATGAAGCGGTCAACAAATTCCTAAGTCAAACACTAAGAGGGAGGAGTTACGAAGGACTTCTAGAAGCTACTATGACTTGGACATAATTGTCTCGCATTGGAGGAGGGTTTTGAATGTGCTGATGGAGTACGTCACTTTGGATGGTCGTTATACCAGAGTCTTTGGGTATCATTTTGTCCTTCTAAATCATTTCAGGCACCAGGTCAGGATTTATTTTCCTTTTTATCTTGCGTCTTCTTTGAATACTAGTTTGAAAAGCCATAGACAGAACCCTACCAGGTACTCTATTCTTCATGAAGGACTGCTTGTCCTTATTTATGATCATTTTAAAGCTATGTTGGCTATGCCATACCAGACACTGTCGCCTAAGGATAGGGTTGTTGACAAGGATAAAGTAAAATCTAGGGATTCTCCTCAGAAGAAGGGTAAGAGAAAGGTGTTGGAGGACCCCTCCTATGATGTGAACGAAGAGGACTCATAGTTGGTGTCATTGTCTAAGTATTCCAACCATCTTGTTACCGATAGAGAAGAGAGACCTCATTTCCCTCTGGACCTCAAGGCGGGGGATCATTATTTTAAGGAGGAACGGGAATTTCCCACTGATGTTCTTGCTATAGCCTGCAATGGGGCGGTGGATAATTTTAGGTTAATGAGATGGGTGTTCTTTGAAATCAAGGAAATTAAGTTGAACCAAAGAGCCATGAACAGTAAAATGGAGAAAGCTGATGATGAATATAACAGAGGCAATGGTAGTGGTCGGGCTATTGACTTATGGAATGAGGAAGATAAGAAGTATATGGTTGAGTGCCTCAAGAAAATGGTGGAGGAATTATAGGATTTTAAAAGCAATCATGATGGAAAGCAGACGGATATGGAGGAGCAACTAAGGAACATCAAAAAATCTCTCCACAAAGTGTTGGTTATGAACCATAAGATTTTAAAATCCACTGCACAGACTATGAATACCATGGTGGAGAACCTAGAAAAAGCCTATCAGGTAAAGACTGTTGTGTTTCTTGATTTGGATAAAGAGGAAGGGCAGTCAGATAGTGGGGGGCCGAGTAATAGGACCATAGAAAATTTGATAAGGAAGGAAAACAAAGCTTTAGTTAACATCCAGGAGATAAAGAAGTCTACACTTAATATGAACAGTTTGGAGCAGGAAGCGGTAGAGATCCTCAAGAACTTGGCCTAGGGGTTGGCTGTTTTGCAGTTTTTTGTCAATTTTTTGGTTGTGCTGCCCTGGTTTATAGTGTTTATTTTTTAGTGGGAAGCTTCTTGTTTTTTTTGTGCTTTGTTGATGTTATATCCTTTGCTATCTAACTATTAAGGGTTTCGGGACCCCTCTAAAACCTGTTTGTTCCTTAATAAAAAACATTTTACCAGTAATTTCTAAAAAATAACAGAGCTTTATTCATGATTTATCATTACAATACAAACTCCAGCCTTACCTCGACTTGTGTGAGGCCTTAATAATGTGTTACATAGCATAACCAATCAGTTTCAACTTATTCTTGATCTTCTTTCCTAATGGTTACCCTTCATCTTCCATTATGTGCATATTTGCAACATTTATGACGACATTTTGGCAATTTTTATATTTTAACACTAATGACTCACAAATCGACCTATTACATAGAAAATGGTCTCATTTGACCTTATTTAATGTAAATAGATCCAAACTAATGCCAAAAGACTCCTTACACCTAGACTTGAACAAATGGACCTCCTAATGCAAACTTCACTTGCTTGGGTGCTCTTGCACCACACTCCAATGCAAATGAAATCAAATGAGCTCCTTTTTCACTCTTTTTACCTTTTAAAAGTGGTAAATGGAGTATTTAAGTGAGGTTATTTTTATTTTCCAAAAGGGCATCAATTAATCATTTAATCAATTGGCAGGATCATTCTTCTTTATCGGGAGATAAATTGTCTCATCATCATAAAATTTGAAAATCATCAAAAAGTCATTAAAATTTCAAAAATCTCAAAAATCCTAAAAATTCAAAATTTCTCGATTTATCTCCCGAGGGGGCATACTTGTGTTATCACTCGAAAAATCAACATTTGGGGCATATCAATTTTTTTATCAACACTATCAGCAAATAAAATCTTTGAAGCAACATGTCGCAAACACACCACTTCAAAGAGGGGCAAAATGTATACACTTAAATTTGGTCTGGAGGAATTAATTAAATACAAGTTATTTAATTAATAAATCTTTAATTATTCTACTTATAAATAAATTGAAAAATTTATTTATAGTTCACTTTCCCTAATTCTTCCTATCTTAAATCATTTTCTTCATGTCTTAATTAAATAAACAACTTTAATTAGTTTGTTTATTTAATTAACTCCCTCTTATTAAATTTGAATTTTATATTTGAATTTAAGAACATTTCTACTAACTTCTTTCACCTTCCACCTCATCATGTGTCTCATGAAATTAAATATTTTCAATATTTAATATGGCATTTATCCTCAACAAATTCTAACCAATTTTGAGACATTTGGCTTTCACCTCCATTTGATTCTTCTTCACACTTGGTAGTTTGTTCTACTAAAGGGAACTCACTCCTTGATTCTCTCTAACCTCTTCATCCTCAACCATCCATTTCTCCAGATCAAATATAGACCATTGGTTCCTGCCACATAAGCTCATGGCCTCGAAAAATCTATAAATAGAGCCTCATTTATAGCAATTCATATAGAGAGCTGAGCATAATTAAACTCTGCAGAATTTTACAGCATTGTCATTTTAGCATTATCATCTTAGCATTGTCATTTTAGCATTATCATCTTATCATTGTCATTTTAGTATTTGCATTTTAGAATCAAGTAGATTTATCATGGCATTACCATTAGTTGTATCTTGATCATAGTAGTTTAATTGCATCATTTTCATTATCAATATCATAACATCTTAATCTTTACATAATCATCTACAACTAATTTAGCCATCAATCATGTAGGAGATTTCTTGCATTTCCAACATCTCTCATTCTTCGGGTTGTCATTTGGAAAGTCATGTGCACAAACAATCTGAGAGCAAAATGACTTAAAGAATCCTTGGAAATACAGGACAATGAGACGTCATTGGGGAATGTATTTGTTTCAGTTTGATTATTGCTTGAATTCCTTGATATAATGTTTCATTGGTGTGTTGTATTATTTGCTTATGAAAAAATAATGTGAGAAGAAAAGAGAGAAAGGAAGCATGTGAAAAAGAATGTGAGAAGAAAAGAGAGGAAGCATGTGAAGAAAAAAAAAGGAAAATCTTGAGAAGTGTATTCAGAGCTTGTATGTTGTCTTTGATGGTTTTTCACATCATGTGTTGTCGTCAATGACAAAGGGGAAGATTGTTGCAAGAATGGAAAGATTGAAGGTGTTGTCATTGATTTCAACTGGTCAATTGGTTATCAACAGTTATCAATGGATGTTGTTGTCATTAGTGTTGTGGATATAGGTTATTGGTTGTATATGTCAAGGATATTGAGAAAATTGTAATGAAGATATGTTGCAAGTGTTTCAGTAGTTGCTTCGGGTTTTGCTCTAGATTTGCTCCTATATTTGTATGATTCAGATATGTTTTTCTTGGTTGTTGGAAGCTGCTATATCCTGATTTTTGGCTATTGATTCATTGCACAGTGCGAGTTGTATTCACCAGTTGTGAACTGTGGTTTTCTATGTTTTTGGTTGAGGTCTGGGAGAAATGTTGTTGGTCCAGATTTCTCTTTGATGAAGTTTTATGAATTACGGTTCTAGAGTTGAGTTACTTTGATTGTATTGAAGACAATTTTGGTATTTGGAAATTTTGTGCTTAATTGTTCTATGTGTTTTACACTGGTTTGGCCAACCTTGTGTGGAATACTATTTTTGAATTTAATGAAGTGTGTTGGATCTATTTGGGTCTTGATGAAGCGTGTGTTCAAGTCGCCCTCATTCTAATCCCACCCTAGGATGTTTTGGTGCTAACCTAATTTGAATTTAAATTTGGATGGCTGACTTTAGATATGTTTCACAGTTGAAGATGGTATAAATACAGGATAAGTTAGTGGTGAAGGATATACAAGAGCGAAGAAGAGAGATAAATGAAAATAAAAAGAGCAGATAGATGTGACATTGATGCTAACCAATGAGTGTGTGTAATGTGAATGTGGCAAATCAATGCAAAGCCTTAATGTTGAGTTTCTAGAAGCAGTGAGTAGAAGGTGAATTTTATCATTCATGCATGCCTACGAGTGATTGTGGTGGAATCCTTTGTTGCATTGAGATTTTATTCTCTCTGTAACAAGTCTTCCTTGTATCTCTATGGCAGTGAGCCCTCCAGGTTGTTAGCCCTGTTGGATAGTGAGTTCTTGTTCTGGACAGTGAGTCCTTGTTCTGGACAGTGAGTCCTTATTCTGGATAGTGAGTCCTTATTTTGGTAGTGAGCCTTGTTTCTCAGGTAGTGAGCCTCTTGTAATCGGTTTTGATATTCTCTACAGCATGAGTTAATCCTCACCATGGTTTTTCCCTTATTGATTTTTCCACGTAAATCTGGTGTTATTGTGTTTGTGTAATGGTTTTCAATTTACGCACTAGTGTTCATTGTTTAATCTATTAAGCAGTGTTAAGAATTAGTTCTGATGAATGAATTAAAAGATTAAATATGTGACATCTGATTCACCACCCTCTCAATTGTATTGTTCAAAAAATCTAATTTATTCTTACATGTTTTATTCAATTTTGAACTTGTGAGTTCTTGATTCGAAAGTTGGACTTGGAGCCTTGATCATAGGCAAGTTACAAACTTATAACATATGCATTCCTACATTAACAAATAGCAAGTCAGTAAAAACCTAAAGGTAATAGATCATTTCTTCATTGTGTTATAATAGTTTTTTTATCTCTTTTCCATTCTTGCTTCAATCTTAAAGATGATATTGAGCAGGGAATGGGATCTATATTATATGTCCTTAAACAAGAAGACATTTTTTCCAACTTTTATTCAAAGTAAGAGATCAATATGTCGAGCAACAGGTGCAACAAGGGTAAGAATCCTCAAGGTGCTGAAGGGACTGGGAGGCCATCAAAATGCCCAAAATGTAGAGTTACCATAAAGTCTTACTTTGGAATTACCAATGTTTTTGATCCATCAAATAAGGATGGAGCTACATCATCAACTCTTGCACCAGATATTAATGAAGAATGCATTCACAATACCCCACAAAAATATAAAAATGATTTAATTGAGTCAGATGAGGATGGAAATGTCACAGAATATGTTCCAAGTGATACCCTGGTTATCTAGAATGAGATAATTGACTTGGATTAAAATTATGGCATCATAGATGATGTTGGTAGCAAGAAAAGAAAATCCAAATAAAAAATGGGGCACGAGTGGGAAATGACAAGGAATTTTCAAATTGATTGAGTGTCAAAGTACCCATTCATTGAACTAGTTAAGAATGCAAACAAAGATGAACCTCCAACAAAATGCAAGTGGAATATTTTTAGTTGGAAATGTAAAAGAGACAAGTTGAAACTAAAGCTTGACACTATAGAAAAGGATATCGATAAAGTTTATGAAAACAAATCATAGATAGAAAGGAAAATTCAGTAGTAAGATGGAAATCAAATCTTCATGTTAAGTATGCCCTAGAATATGATGAACATATGCAAAGTGTTGACTCTCAGTTGCTTGTGATGTGTGATGTTTGTCCTTGATGAAAAAATTGGTTCTTATAATGGTGTTCTTTGATTGGCATTGACTCTACATGGTGTGCAGATTGGTTTCGAGTGTGTTGATTGGTTGGTTGATCTATGATGCAAGATGCATTCTCTCATTGATTGTTAGGATTGATTGGTTCTCATGATATGCAGTTGGTGTAGTCACATGGTGTGTCATTGACATCATGTGCATAGTTTATATAGTTGGGATGGTCTAATATTGGTGTCATATGATTTGGTTTGTTCTATATCATGATTTTCTTGGCTCTGTCTGCATCATTTTGATGAGCTACTTGATGTTCAGTTTTGGATCTACTCTACATGATATTCTTTCAGTGTTTATGATTATGTTGGACTGACAGTGTTGATAAGGAATTGTACAAGTTATTCAGAATTGATCAATTTCGGGATCATTTCAAGGCTTTGTTTTAGGTTGTATGTCACAAGTTATTTGATCATATTCTAATTGATCATTTGCAGGTTTAGTTTGTCAAAACAATCATTTCTCAGGTGACTAAGTTCATTTGGTCTTTCTTGTTACATTTTAATGTGTTTGATTATGCACATTTTTTTTGCATATCTCATGGAAATTTTGAATTGACAATATCATTGTGCCAATGGTTCTTTGATTTCTCTACATGGGCATTATAAGGTGACTTCTCTATACGGGCCTTGCTATGATAATCAACATTGAAGTGTTCATAAGCATCTTGATTGATTTAATGTGGCTTTTCCATTGGTAATTGGTATGGTTCATTGTTTATATATTGCATTGCTAGCAATTACCTTGAAAAAGGTATCGGGCATTATAGTTATTGACATACATTGTTTTAAAATTTCAAGGTCATATAAATCTTGGGTAACATAGCATATGGAATATGTCGAGGTTATATAGCAAAGGAGAATGACTTCATTTAAAAGTCACATGGTAGTGACTAGTCATCTGGAAACATTGTTTAATCATGTTAAACATGTGATAAAGCTTCTTTTAAAGGTTACATCACGTTTGAAATCAAACTCCTTGTCGACATGGGCTATCTTTGACTTGTGATCATTTTGGAAAAGTTTTTTTTTTTTGGTTGTCAATCAAGCGGACTTCAAATGATTATGTTTAGTGAAAAATTCTTGACAACGGGTTCTAAGAGATTATGATGTTGGATTTCAAATGATTATTATATTTTGAAAAGTCTTCAAAAGTCTTGAAGGAAATGTAGGGAAAAATACTTTTGTTGGTTCATTATCATGGCTAAATATGGAACCCTAGCCGCCATGGAGTGCATGATAATTTGTAGGTTTTTTTTGGTGTCTTCACACAGCCAACACATTCAAGGTCTATGTTAGGGTTTCTATGAGCTTGTTGGAAGTAAGAAAGGCTCGACATTTTGTTATTTTGGCTTTGAGTTTTGTATGCTAGCTATGAGCTAGTATGAGCTGCGACTGTGGAAGTTGGTCTATCTTTTAGCTGGACAGTTACGATGGTCTTCAATAGTGTTTTATGGTATTTGTTTCATTTTGTCCCACCACGAACAGGTAAAAGCAAAACCTTTGCATACTTTCAGTTTTTCCTTGGGATTTTTCTTGCTAGAACAATTATTAAGGGATTAAAAGGATCTTATTATTTGTTTTTGAAAAACAAAGGAAGGAGGTTGTTTTATGCACAAGATGTTAACATTTTTGTTTCTCTGTTATATGATAGTTGGCCATAATTGTTACAAATGAGTTATATTGTTAAGATCTTTGCTAAAATGCTTAATCTTTGATGATTATGGTTGCCAACCCGTTAGGGTTTCTGGAATCTCATCTAGAAGTTTCAAATCGGTTTGCAGAGATGCCTATGCATTTTATTTTTAAGAAGTTTTTGTTGTATTTCTTGGGTTATAGAGAAGAAGAGAAAATGCTTTTGTGAAACATCAAATTTTATCTTTGCAGTGACAAGAAATTGGGTTCACTTTGAAAATCATTGTATCTCAGATACTTTGTAAAAAGGAAGATGTTGATGCACAACATTCTTCAGTGTGCTTATTGAGATAATTATACATAGTTTTCTATTGAAATTCTAGAGTTGCAAAATCTGCACTTCTAGGGTTTTGATAGGATGTTATAATTGTTATGTGTTAAAAGGGGTTGGTGCTCCTTGGAATGGGTGTTCCTAAATCTGTAAGGGGTTGGTGCTCCTAGAGTTGGTGCTCTAAATTTTTCCTGTAAGGCATTGTAAACAAGTGGTTTTATTTAAGCCAGTGAGGCATCATTTTGGAGTTGTTTTTCTACCCGAAGAGGGTTTTCCACTCGTCAAATTCATGGTCTCATAGTGTCATTGTTATGTTATGTTGCAAGATTGTGATGTTTATCCTTGTTAGTTCATAGTTGAATGATTGACTTTACATTTCTGCAAATGCTTATACTGAAGCTATCTTGTTAATGTTATGAACCTCCATCCAAGTGAAATCTATTTCAATGTCTTATTCATATGCTTAGTTGATACACAAGTCAAGTTTTCTTCTCGTATTGTCATTTATTTTCTTTGTTTGAAAGTGAATACAAAAAAATATATTTTGGTTCTTATAAATCACTGATTCATCCCCTCTCAGCAATTTTTGTCTTCCAACAATTGGTATCAAAGCGTAGGGTCCTTTCATAGGTTTAATTCACCTAGGATTGATTCTGGTTTTGGAAGTCTATCAAACATATCATAAGTTCAAGAAGGTACTTATGTGATTTGAGAAAAATCCTTGATTAATAAAATTTGATCGACTTAAGGATTTTTTTGGTATTGAAGTGTTGTGTCTATTATGGCAAAAGGTGGAAGGAATAAGGGAAAAAGAAGTTCACAACAAAATACTAACCATCAAGATCTATCTGAACTCAATATGAGAAGTAATGAGAAAGAGATCATTAGCAATAATCCAGAAATGATAGAGTATCCTATTTTTAGAACACCTCGGTTTGAAGGTACCAATTTTATTCTTTGGAAACGTCTGATGGAGACATATTTGTCTTCCTTAGGGTTTGATGTGTGGGAAGCAATAGAAAAAGGTTGCACTGTGTCTGTAACATCTTCTTCCACACATGAGGAGAAAACAACTCTTGAATTCAGTGCTAAGGCTATAGATGTTATTTTCAATAGTTTTCCAAATGAAATTATTGCTAAGGTTATGCATTGCAGGAATGCAAAGGAAGTTTGGAACAGATTGATTGAAATGAATCAGAATGGTGAGTTGCAAGAGGAGATATCTTTGAAAACTAAAACAAGTTGTGGGTCATTTGAAAGTGATGATTGTGCAAATCTACATAGTTCTGAAGAAAATTAGATTGAATCTAAATCTATAGAGATTACTGAGGAACATTCAAATGGCCAAGAAATTAATGAAGAAGTAGATCAATTTTTGGGTGAAGTGAATTCTGAACAGGAATATGATGAGCAAGAAAGTGAGGTATATTTGGAAGGTGAACTCCTATGTGCTTTAGATACAATTAAGCAGCTTAGAAGAGAGAACTGGAATTTAAAAAGGCAACTTCAACAAGAAAAATATATCAAAGATAAGATATGTTTAGATCTTATACAAGCAAAGATACAAGTTGAAGAAGCTAGAAAGATTGAGGAAGAAGTTAAAAGCCAACTTAAGGAAAGGAACAAAGTATAGAAAAACTTGAGTGGCAAGTGGTCTTACTGAGGAATGTTGATAAAGCATCAAAGCAGTTAAGTGATGAGATAATTAATGAGAATGTCTCTATGTCTTTGAATAAAAAATTTGGTGCACAGAAAGCTCCAAGTGACAAAAGTGATCTAGGCTTAGAGGAAGGACAGTGCTCTAAGGTTAGAAAAACACCTAGAACAAAGGTAGATTTAAACTTTCATGTTGCTGACCTTGAAAGTGTAGGAAAGAAACAACATGAGGATATCAACAGAGAAGGAAGGAATAGAACAAATAGATTCACAGGATCTCACTCTTCCTGGCAAGGTAAATTGATGAGGTATAATTGTTCTTTTTTAGGCTATTGTTATTCTTGTTTTGATTATGGCCATAGAGCATATGAATGTTGGATTAAAGTGAAGAAAAATTATTGGAAAAGGAACTATGGTATTGTCACATGCTTCAAGTGTAGTCAGTCAGGTCATATTGCAAGAAATTGTGATAAATTGTCTTTAAAAAATGATGTAGAAGAGTGCAAATCTTCAGTTGTTTGCTATAGATGTAATGAATGCGGTCATAAAGCAAATTTTTGCAGGGAGAAATCATCTGGAAATGGATCTTTAGGGGTCTGGAGAAGAAAGCAAGAAAAGGAGAAGGGAGGACTTAGTCTTGTGCATGATGCACGAGGATCATCTCTTAGCATTTAATGGTTGTTTGGTTTTAGGGGGAGTAATCCAAAGTTTTATTTTCTATCCCCAAGAAGTTTTAGAATGTAGTGGAACAAGTATTTTTTAAGTTTTGGTGTAGTTTGTTTGCTTCATGGACTATGTGAGTTAAGTATGAAAGAACATTGTTGTATCTATGATCAGCAATCTTTTATAACAAAGAAGTAGGAATGTGTTTGAGCTGAGATATTGTTTGCTCTTCTGCTAATAGTTTATAGAAGCATTACTAGATTGGTTTGTAAATGCTACTTTCTCTGTGATTGTTGCTGCAGTCAGTTGATGACTTTTTAGTACATGACTGACAGTATACATGATAGTATTCTTCATGATTCTCATGCAAATATTCATGTCATAAATGGATCTCAAAGTTTCAAGGATGTTAGGATAACTTTGGATCAAGTACTGTGATATGTGTAGCAATCAGCATAACAACTTTATGATTTTTATTGGATATGTATTCATCACACTTTGATAAATTATTGTACACAGTATTCAAAATCAGACAATAAGTTTCATTCATTTGACAGTGTGGATGTTTCATTTCTTGGAATGCATTCTACAGTAATAGGATCATAACAAGACCAGCTGTGAAGGTTTTGGCTAACTTGGTTGATGTTCTCAATAAGTTGCATACCTAGTAAAGTTTTGATGGTAATTTCAAGGTTGAATGTAAAGGGACACAAATTTTGTGGTGCATATCATAAGCAGCTCAGAATTTTCTATTGCAAGGTGGAATTTGAATTTGGTATGTCAATGATAGTCATATATGAGAAAGCAGTAAAGAGCCTTGGTTCAAATATTTGTCTCATGTTTGATACTTGGTGTCTTTCTTGAAGCATGATAAACAAATTAGAAAACAATGTATTGATGCTTCTTTCTTTGGTCATGAGTTCTCAATCACATAAGATAATGATTCATATTAGCTATTGATAGTGGTGTGTTGGTTGTTGACAACATTTTTGTTCAAATGACGGTGTATAAATCTTGGTGTTCAGTGGATGGTTTATGAACATGAGATGTCAAGATTTTTTCCATTCATGGTAAGTAATGATATTGGAACAGAAAGTTTATATCACAAGCATCTTCTTATTACTGCATTCTCTATATACTTTGTTAAGTAATATGTTATGATAACATCATATTGTTGGCATATTATCCAATTATTTCCATGTTTGATGTTATGAAACTACATAAGCATGGAAATGGAGATGTGTGTGTGTGAGGCACATAAGTATTGAAGAGCAAACATCTTGCATTAGAGCTAGTATACACTGTATTCGGGTTCATGACAACAAGATATAATTATTCTATTTAACAGTGTAATTTCTTGTTACTAGCTACTTCCTTGGAGTTAATAATGTTGTATCTGATCATTTCAATGCTTTCCTAAGTCTATCTTTCGAAGATTTGTGTTTTGGTAAGCAATATTTAATGGAAAGACTATTGAGTCAGTGAAGTATTATGTTGAAGTATATAGTTATCTTGCGTAAAAAAATTGGATAGTGTTGTTTTTTTTAATTAAATGGTGGTAGTCATGCTTACCATTTATAGTAACTTATGGTTTTTGGAACAATGAATCTTGAGCATTACAATGATGCGCTTAAGGCTTTATAGTGGTGTTATTTTTTCCATACACAGTAAAATGGTTTTTAGAACCCTACTCTAGGGTGGTCCTTGGAACTTTGTTTGATGATAATATACCACAATTGCTTGGTATAGATGTTTGGTATATGAAAATAGTAGAGTCCTGCATAAATTTCAATGTTACTTGTAGTCAATGAATATCCTACTGCCTGGTGATAATGGTCCATTCTTGTAACTTCTTTGAAGTTATTATCAAAATATGAGAAGGGCTTTGTTGTTAGATATGGTCTTAATGATGATCTGTGAAAGGTTACTTGAACATTACTGTGGCTTTGACCAATTGTTACTTGCGGGAGAAATCTCTGTGACAAAGGGAAAGATGAAATATTGATATTGGTTAACAGTACTTTGTTTTCTAATATTGATACACAGGGATAGTTAGCCTTGGTTTGAGTTTTGGATATGGATCTTTAAAAGGTTGCTTGGATAGTGGCAGTACAGTGGACAAGTTTGTTTGGTCTATCAATGATAGTGCATATTATGAATCTCTCTCAGAGCTTTTCATGCTTAATCTTACCCTACGGATGTTGTTGGTAATATTGGGCAAGTTATGTGCATGACTCAGTGACATTTTAGTGTTGTGGTTTAGGGGGAGCAAGGCTACTTGGTGAACATTGTTTATGCAGTTGGTAACTGTGTTGGTTGGTTTTAGTTGTTTATCTTCATGGCATCTCACATTCTCCTCTTTCATCCTTTGTCATTGAGGCAAAAAGGGGTGGAGAAATTATGTGTTTTTCCATCAAGGACAAAGGGGGAGTTTGTTGACTCTCAGTTGCTTGTGATGTGTGATGTTTGTCCTTGATGACAAAACTGGTTCTTATAATGGTGTTCTTTGATTGACATTGACTCTACATGGTGTGGAGATTGGTTTTGAGTGTGCTAATTGGTTGGTTGACATATGATGCAATATTCATTCTCTCATTGATTGTTAGGATTGATTGGTTCTCATGATATGCAGTTGGTGTAGTCACATGGTGTGTCATTGACATCATGTGCATAGTTTATATAGTTGGGATGGTCTAATCTTGGTGTCATATGATTTGGTTTGGTTTGTATCATGATTTCATTGGCTCTGTCTACATCATTTTGATGAGCTACATGATGTTCAGTTTTGGATCTACTCTACATGATATTCTTTTAGTGTTTATGATTATGTTGGACTGAAAGTGTTGATAAGGCATTGTACAGGTTATTCAGAATTGATCATTTTTAGGATCATTTGAAGGCTCTGTTTGAGGTTGCATGTCACAGGTTATTTGATCATATTTTGATTGATCATTTGCAGGTTTAGTTTTTCAAAACAATCATTTCTCAGGTGATCACTAAGGTCATTTGGTATTTCTTGTTACATTTTAATGTGTTTGATTATGCACATTTCTGTTGCATATCTCATGGCATTTTTGACTTGACAATATCATTGTGCCAATGGTTCTTTGATTTCTCTACATGGGCATTATAAGGTGACTTCTCTATATGGGCCTTGCTATGATAATCAACATTGAAGTGTTCATAAGCATCTTGATTGATTTAATGTGGCTTTGCCATGGTACTTGGTATGGTTCATTGTTTATATATTGCATTGCTAGCAGTTACCTTGAAAAAGGTATCTGACATTATGGTTATTGACGTACATTGTTTTAAAATTTCAAGGTCATATAAATCTTGGGTAACATAGCATATGGAATATGTCGGGGTTAAATAGCAAAGGAGAATGACTTCATTTAGAAGTCATATGGTAGTGACTAGTCATCAGAAACATTGTTTAATCATGTTAAACATGTGATAAAGCTTCTTTAAAAGGTTACATCATGTTTGAAATCGGACTCCTTGTCGACATGGGCTATCTTTGATTTGTGATCATTTTGGCAGAGTTATCATTTTATTTGATTTTGGTTGTCAATCAAGCGGACTTCAAATGATTATGTTTAGTGAAAAATTCTTGATAGTGGGTTCTAAGAGATTATGATGTTGAATTTCAAATGATTATTATATTTTGAAAAGTCTTCAAAAGACTTGAAGGAAATATAGGGAAAAATACTTTTGTTGGTTCATTATCATGGCTAAATATGGAACCCTAGCCGCCATGGAGTGCATGATAATTTGCAGGTTTTTTTTGGTGTCTTCACACAACCAACACATTGAAGGTTTATGTTCTGGTTTCTATGAGCTTGTTGGAAGTAAGAAAGGCTCGACATTTTGTTATTTTGGCTTTGAGTTTTGTATGCTAGCTATGAGCTAGTATGAGCTGCGACTGTGGAAGTTGGCCTATCTTTTAGCTGGACAGTTACGATGGTCTTCAACAGTGTTTTATGGTATTTGTTTCATTTTCTCCCACTGTGAATAGGTAAAAGAAAAACCTTCACATACTTTAAGTTTTTCCTTGGGATTTTTCTTGCTAAAACAATTATTAAGGGATTAAAAGGATCTTATTATTTTTTTTGAAAAAAAAGGAAGGAGGTTTTTTATGCACAAGATGTTAACATTTTTGTTTCTCTATTATACAACAGTTGGCCATAATTGTTACAAATGAGTTATATTGTTAAGATCTTTGTTAAAATGCTTAATCTTTGATGATTACAGTTGACAACTGTTAGGGTTTCTGGAATCTCATCTGGAAGTTTCAAATCGGTTTGTAGAGATGCCTGTGCATTTTATTTTTAAGAAGTTTTTGTTGTATTTCTCGGGTTACAGAGAAGAAGAGAAAATGCTTTTGTGAAACATCAGATTTTATCTTTGCAGTGACAAGAAACTAGGTTCACTTTGAAAATCATTGTATCTCAGATACTTTGTAAAAAGGAAGATGTTGATGCACAACATTCTTCAGTGTGCTTATTGAGATAATTATACATAGTTTTCTATTGAAATTCTAGAGTTGCAAAATCTACACTTCTAGGGTTCTGATAGGATGCTATAATTGTTATGTGTTAAAAAGGAGTTGGTGCTCCTTGGAATGGGTGTTCCTAAATCTATAAGGGGTTGGTGCTCCTAGAGTTGGTGCTCTAAATTTTGTCTATAAGGCATTATAAACAAGTGGTTTTATTTAAGCCAGTGAGGCATCATTTTGGAGTGGTTTTTATACCCCAATAGGGTTTTCCACTCGTCAAATTCATGGTCTCATAGTGTCATTGTTATGTTATGTTGCAAGATTGTGATGTTTATCCTTGTTGGTTCATAGTTGAATGATTGTCTTTACATTTCTGCAAATGCTTATACTGAAGTTGTCTTGTTAATGTTATGAACCTCCATCCAAGTGAAATCTATTTTAATGTCTTATTCATATGCTTAGTTGATACACAAGTCAAGTCTGCTTCTCATATTGTCATTTATTTTCTTTGTTTGAAAGTGAATACAAAAAAAATTATTGTGGTTCTTATAAATCACTGATTCACCCCCCGCCCCCCCCGCCACCCCCCCTCTTAGTGATTTATGTCTTCCAGCACAAAGAATGGAGAAGCTTGTTGCATGTGGAGGTTCGATTGAAGCTCAATTTGGAAAGGTAATGGCAGCAACACAACTAGCAAAAACTGTTCAGATGAGTGTTATTTTTTCATATTTTGTCTAGAGGGTGTCCTATGATAGACTACCCACAATATAATAATTTATTATCTTTTTTGGGTGTTCTTCAATTTCCTAGCACACATTGGTCAATAAACGTTGGATGGAAATGGGCAAGTTGTCTTTTTGAGGTGGAAAAATAAGATTTACAGGAGAAAATAAAAGAATCAAACTTCATTACATTATCTTTAGATGAAGCTACCACAATAGATAATACTTCTTGGGTATGTATGCATGTGTATATTGTACACCAACATGTCCACCAACCTCATCTTCTCTGTGTTCATAAAATTAAGGATAGTTCAACATCACAAAATCTATTTGAACTAGTTAAGAAATGTTTGAATGAAATTGGAGGTATGGATGACTTGACAATTGCCAAAAAGTTGGTGTGTATAGGAGCTAATGGAGTTGTAGTAATGTAAGGTCACAAGAGTGGTCTTTGCGTAAAGTTACAAACTACTTGTTCACCATACATGATTATCATTCACTACATGGCCTACATAATGAATTTAGCATTTAGAATTGTAAGCAAGTTTCCTATAGTATCAAAAGTTGAAAATCTAGTATGAGATCTATACACATACTTTTGTCAAAGTCCCAAGCATTTCGCAGAATTTCAACATTTTGCTAAGGGAATAACAAGACGTATTAAACTTCTTAAGGATGTTGATACCAGAGGTGTAGGGCACTATTAGTACTTCTTATGAGATTTGGTTTGGTGTTGTGATCATGTTGTGTGGTGTTTGGACATCATGGATATTGTTATTTTGATTCATGGACTTATACATTTAATCGTGCATGTTTAGATATTTATTGTTGGTGGATGATGTGATATATTTAATTAATGACATGCCTTTTTATATTGCATTATGCTCATTTAGTTAATATGGTATTGAATGATCTATAAGTGTCTAGATAAATGTTTAATTTCTCCAATAGTAGATGGCTTTAAATTCATATGGTGGATTCTATAATGTTGGAAAATGTCCATGTTTATATACAATGTATTTTGATTGTTATTTCCAAAAGGTACTAATGCTTTTATTGAGTTGAGCAGGCCCAGGTCCTTGATATTGGAGGCAAAGCCCAAATATTTTAGAATTTATTGGAGTTTATTTATTTATTTATTTTTAAATGGGGAAGGGATTGGATGTTGGGAGTTGTTTAATTTCATTATATTTTTGGGTAATTTATATGATCTTTCATTTGGAATGGAAGTTGAAGAGTCTAGGGGGAGTCTATTTGTAAAAGGGGGTTTTGGGTGTGTTGATCTCTCACATTCTTTTCTTTTTTGATCTTCTCTTTCGAAGGCTTGCTGAATTTTTCCTTGGGAAAATTTGGTGCCAAAAGTTTGTTGTTGTTTTTTTCTGAAAGAGGCTGAAGTAGAGAGGTTGGAGAAAAGAAATTGTAATTTTTCTTGGATTGGGCTGATTCTAATGAGGATAGCCAAGGTAGGGCTGCATTTCTTGTTTAAGTTTTCAATATTTATGCTAAATGGTTGATAAATTTTTGTTGTTGTATTTTCTTTCTGTGTATGTTGTATTTGTTGGTGTTATGGGGCTTGAGATTGTGTATAAGGAGCGGATCTCACCTGAGGAGTGAGAGCTTCCTTCGTGTGAGGTTGAGGAGGGTGTGGAGCCTCTCTTGGAGACTGTGGTAAACTGTGTAGATATGGTTTTGGATGTGTGTGGTGGAGGTTAGTGTTGGAGGTGGTGTTTATGGGGGTTGGAGTGATGGAGGAAAATGGGGTATGGCTGGTTGTGGAGTTGGAGGTTGTGGGTGTGTTTTGATGGAGAAAAATATGTATGGAGGTGTAAAAATATTCCCCAAGAGGGAAGGGAATCCCCCTACCAAGAACCCCGTATGTGGGTTCTTTGTGTTGTGCTATGTTGTTCGGGGTTCTTTGTGTTGTGCTATGTTGTTCGTTGTTCTTTTTTGGTTCTGTATTTCTATTTTGTGCTTTGGGCTTTGCTTCCAACTCGGGGGTGGACATATTTTCCTATGGTTGGGTGGTGAGCAGTTCTAGGCTGCTCAAAATTCGTTGTTGCAGGTTGATATCGCTCTGTAAACCTGGGAAGGAAAGGCGTGTAAGAGAACATATGTGTTTATATTTGTAAATGTTGGTTCAATTAGATTTTGAATTAAAAGAGTTCAAGCAAAAACAATGTTTTGTGTAATCTATTTTCATACTGTTGCAAACATTCCAGCAAACACTATGAAAGAAATGTTGAAAATCAAGAAAAATGGTTATATCCGAATGTACTCTTTCATATTTGCAGTCGGTTTGAATTTTGCGGCAATAGATTCGAGTAAAAGAAAAATATAATTATGCCTATGATTCTTGTTGTACTGTATATTTAAAAAAAAAAAAAGAAAAGATACAAGCAAGTTTCTCCTCTGTATCAAACTTTAAATCTATAGTGTTGCATCTCTGAAATGCGGGAGGCCTAAAGTTAAAGAAATTCAGCCTTGTGATTTTAATCTTCTGATTGATATTTTTTTTCTCGTGGCATCTGGGAAAACGTTGGAGATTTCTTGCCTAATAATATATATTTCTTTTCCTTTCCTTGTAAGCATAGTGACTCATGTGAATTACTTTTCTATTCGGGATCTTATCTATGTGCTTTTTATTAACTATGGTTTTATGGAAAGAAATCGGTATGATTAGAAAGGATGTCTTAAAATTTTCATCTTCTTGTGAAGTCGACGCATTTTATTTTCTCAACCTTCTAGGTGTTGCAATGCATCCCAATCTTATCGTTCTTGTGGGCTGCCAAGGTTTATTTTATCTCATGTTATTGTTTGATATCGATTTATCTCTTTTATATTGTTTAGTTGGTTCGTTCTTGATTGTATAAATGGAATCCAGTTCGGTAAGGCGTTAGCATAACCATAGCCCCGAGTCTAATGTCTTGCAAGATTTCCAGCCAAGAAAATTCTGTTATGTATTGTTTTAATCAAGATCTCCCTGAGAGACCGAATGCATGGAATTATTACTGCACCTCAGGTTAGACATCAATTATACTTTTAATAGTTGCCTAAAATAAGTTGTAATCCTGTGTCTCTGTCGGTTATAGTTCTGCCTTAGCCGTTGAGTCTGACAAAGCACCGATGGCGTCAAATTTGAACTTCTTATTTTGTCTCAGAACAATTTAAATGTAATCTTGAATTGTTTCGTTTCTATTTTCAACTTACTCATGCATGTGACTGCCTTATTGTTTCTTTTAGAATCCATGTTGCCTATTAATATGAATCTGGCGCATGCTAAATCTTCTAAGAGTCGTTCATGGCTGAGATTTGGAAGGCGTTTTCAAACTGGGTGTGGCATGGCAACATATTAAAAGAAACGTTTCAATATTTCTATTTTTCTTTTCTCTTCACGAATAGAAGAAAGATTTGTTTATCAAGTTTTGAAACTGAGGTGTGTTTTGATATAAACTAATAGCATTATTTGAGATAGTATTTTAATATAAAGTTGTCAATATCTATATCGTTACACAAACATGTATTTAAGTTTTTATTTTAAAACACATATATATAAATATTTGTTTATAAAGGTTTAAGAAGCACCTTCTTAAGAAATTATTTTCATTATTGTATACTTATTTTGAGAATAGAATTAATATTAAGCTCTTATTTTGTTTATCCAATGGTTATTTTATTCTCTAGTTACTTCTACTTGATTATTACTTATTGGTTATTCCTTCATATCGATACAACACTAAGGATTTTACTACTTGTATCTCTTCCATATTGTATAAGAGCTCTTTAATTTCAAAGTAAGTAGTTGTTCCTCAATCAATTATTCACGCTTATCTTTAGTAGTTTAGCCGCACTTAATTAGTCAATTCAGGGTAGGGAATTACATAGGTATCAGAGCCCCAAGTTGCAAAACTTTGGGAGCTTTGGGGAGAATTTTTTTTTTTTGGTAGTAGTCATGCAATCTTGTGTCCCTGTGTAGAATTCCTCCATGGTAGATACTTCACTCCATGCCATTGGCATTAGTGCATTCTGAAGAGCATGTTGATCATGGGCCCCAAATATTGCAAACCTTGCAGTAGTTAATGGGTGTTATTCAGGAAGGCTTCCTTAACCTCATCACCATGAGCAGGGACATTCAAATGAAAACCATTCTCATTCCTGAGAGCGCAGTAGAAATCCTAATAGGGGATGAGCTAAGCGTCATGAGGAGGATGGGGAGGAATTTTTAAATTATAGGACTCCTCCTCAGAATGCTCGGGCAAGGAAAGATGCTTGCATTGATATAGATAAGTAGATCCGAGATTTCCTTCATCTTCAACCACAACATTTTTCTAGTTCTATTGAAGGTTCAAAGGAAGAAACTTGATTAACTAGCATTGATAAATGTTTTGCACTCAAAACCTATAGTAGTAATCTCAAAGCTAGGCTGGCCATTCATTTTCTTAAGGAAAATGCTAACACTTGGTGGCGGTACGAGGAGAAAAAGGGGAATTTGACTCTGGATAATATTCCTTGGGAAGTCTTTCTGGATCTATTTAAGAAAATATATATTACTAATCATTTATGGCAGCAAAAAATTGATGAATTTCATGACCTTCAACAGAGGGGACTTACAATAGCTTAGTATGAAAATAAATTCTTTGAGATGATGCAACATGTTGATTATATTCAAGATGAAAAATTGATGATAAACCGCTTTTTCAGAGGGCTTAATCATGGGATTATAGGACTGGTTCAACTATTAGAACCTTCTACCTTGAGATAGGAAGTGGAGAAAGCCCTTATTGTCGAGGAAATTCAACCAAAGCATCATGAAAATCATCAGAATCCACCTCAAAATCACAATCATTTCCACTCTTTTGCACCACTTAGGAGTGGGGGTGGGACAAGCTCTTTCTCCATTAGGTTAGCATTGTCGTAACAATAGTAGGATTAGAAAGCCAAATCAGTCCAAGGGGTTCGATAAGGTCATGGCAAACTCCTTTTCAAAAAGGAGGTCAAATGACTCAACCTCCATGGATTGGGCCATCTCGCTCATAGAAAAGTTCCAAAGGAAATTAGGCCAGCTCTAGTAACCCAAGATTTTAGACTCCAACACCATCTAAGGGTCCTTGTTATAATTGCGAAGGTATGGGGCATATTGCTTGAGAGTGTTTTCAAAACAAGGTTACTACAAGGGGTCAGCAAATGGCAGTTTCTGAACCTACTGTTGGTGATGTTGGTAGGTCTCATCGAGTTTTTGTAGTAGTTGATAATCGGCGGGCAGATCATCAGGCATTAGTCATTGAGGTCCCTAGTAAAATTGTAAGGTTACTGTTTTCATAATTTTTTACTCTGGTGCCACTGACTCTTATATTTCCCTATCCATTGTGGATAAGTGTGAGTTGGTGGTGGTTAAGCAAGATGTTAATTGGGATGTGGAGTTAGCATCAAGTGCCAAAATGATCGTCAATTCTCTGGCTAGGAATTGTCAATTAGATTTTAGCTCCTTTCCTACTATAATGGATTTCAAGGTAATACTGTTAGGTTCATACGATGTGATTTTGGGTATGGACTAGATGAATACCCATGAGGCCAAGCTTGATTATCGCAACAAGTTTTTTTAATGTGTTGATGATGTGGGAAAAAAAGTGGTAGTCGCAGGTATCAAGAAACTGGTGTCGCTAAGGATGATTTTTGTTATGCAACTCAAACGTTGTATGAGAAAAGGAAAGTTCTTTGCTATCTCTATTAGTGACAGGTCGGAGGAAAAGGTTGATGCTACCTTGGATGATTATCTTGTTCTTAGTGAGTTTGTTGATGTTTTTCCCTCCCATCCTTTTGGAATGCCACCTAAGAGGGAGATTGATTTCCATATTGACTTGGTTCTAGGAGCACAACCAATTTCCAAGGCCCCGTATAGGATGACAACCCAAGAACTTCATGAACTTAAGTTACAACTGGAGGAGCTCTTAGAGAAAGGTCATATTTGTCCCAACGTTTCTCCAAGGGGTGCCCCTTTTATATTCGTAAATAAGAAGGATAGAACTCTTCACCTATGCGTTGATTATAGGCAGCTAAGTAAGCTCACAATTAAGAATTGATATCCTTTTCCCATAATAGATGATATTTTTGACCAAATACAAGGAGCAAAGATTTTCTCAAAGATAGATCTTAAATCAGGGTATCATCAGTTAAGGATTGCGGAAGCTGATATACATAAAATAGATTTTCGTACATGCTATGGTCACTATGAGTTCATTGTAGTTCTTTTTGGGTTGACCAATGACCTGACAGTCTTCATAAGCCTGATGAATGATGTCTTCTACACTTTTTTCGATCGATTTTTGGTCATCTTCCTTGACGATATACTAATTTATTCTCACACAGTAGAGGAGCATGTGGTGCATTTATGACAGGTGTTGCAATGTTTGAGAGAAAATCAATTATATGCCAACCTTGCTAAGTGTGAATTCTTCCAAATAGAAATACAATATTTAGGGAACATTATTTCAAGTAAGGGAATCTCAGTGGATCCTGCTAAGATACAAGCTATTTTGGATTGGTCAGCGCCTACTAATGTAGTAGAGATAAGGAGCTCTATGGGTTTAGCCGGTTACTACAGGAGATTTGTGGAAGGTTTTTCCAAGATTGCTCATCTGATTACTTCTCTCCAAAGACAAGGTAAGAAATTTGTATGGTGCAATCAATGTGAGAGAGCTTCCTAATATTAAAAGAGAAGCTTACCAATGCACCTATTTTAGCAATTTCAAATCCTGCAAGTTCCTTCCTTGTTTACATAGATGCATCTATTGAAGGCATTGGAGTTGTTCTTATGCAGGAAGGTTGTGTGATCACCTTTGGGTCTCACAAATTGAGGGAGCATGAGCTTAATTACCCAACACATGATTTGGAGTTGGTGGCAGTTGTCCATGCTTTAATAAAATGGTGACATTTTCTTCTTGGGCATAGATTCGAGTTGCATTTGGATCATCGAAGTTTGTAGTATATCTTTTCTTAACCCAATTTAAATGCCAAGAAACATAGATGGATGGAGTTCCTCTATGAATACATATGATTTTGATATTCACTATATTAAGGGGAAAGAGAATGTTGTAGTCGATGCCCTTAGCAAGCGTAGGCATGAATTGTTAGCCTTGATGGTAAAGAAAGATCTTTGGGGTCGTATTTTGGATTTTTTTCCTCATGGCATGCTATACAATGAGATTATGCAGTGTCAAGGTTCTCTGGAAGGCAAGTTTGAGGGATATTTGGTGGGCACGAATGGGTTGCTTTGTCATCATGGGCATGTTTATGTTCCTCCTTTTGGTGATCTTAGAGAATTGATTCTAGTCGAGGCTCATAGAGCACCCTATGTAGCTCATCCAGGCGTTAAGAAAATGCACACAAACCTTAGGAAGTTGTTCTTTTGGGTAGGTATGCGTAAGTATATTGCAAAGTTCGTTGCTCATTGTCTCGAGTGTTAGAGAGTAAAAGCAGAGCACCAACATCCGGTTGGCCTATTGTACCCACATGCGATACCAGAATGGAAGTGGGATGTGATATCCATGGATTTCATCATGGGGTTACCTATGTTAGCACGTCGACATGATGTGATTATAGTAACACTGGATAAGTTAACCAAGGTGGCTCATTTATCTCCTATAAGTTCTTCCTACAATGTGGCCTCAATAGCTAGAGTTTTTCTAGATGATATTGTGTGACTTCATGGAGTTTCAAAGAGGATTATTTCGAACAGAGATCCAGTTTTTACTTCATCTTTTTGGACTGCCCTTCAACAAGCAT
Source organism: Sequoia sempervirens (assembly GCA_007258455.2). Taxonomy (NCBI): domain Eukaryota; kingdom Viridiplantae; phylum Streptophyta; class Pinopsida; order Cupressales; family Cupressaceae; genus Sequoia; species Sequoia sempervirens. The sequence goes on from VDFB02000015.1 coordinate 23,869,402, forward strand.
TAGACACTCAACTTAATTTCAGCACTGCTTATCACCTAGAGACAAACAACCAGATAGAACGTGTGAACCAAGTTTTGAAAGATATGCTCAGGATGTATGTTATGGACCAGCAGACTTGATGGGAGTACTTGTATTTGGTGGAGTTTTCATACAACAATGGGTATCATAGTTCGCTTGGGATGGCACCTTTTGAGGCTCTATATGGGAGACCTTGTAGGACTCCTTTGAGCTCGGACCGGCTTGAGGATTGGGTCGCTTTAGGCCCTGAGCTTGTGTGAGAGATGGAGAAATAGGTAGTTCGAATTCAAGAACAATTGTAGATAGCTTAGGATCGACATAAGCAGTATGCTGATACCAGAAGGGTTGACCGCAAGTTTCAAGTTGGAGAAATATTTTTCTTGCGTGTTCACCCACATAAGAGCTCTATTCGTTATGGGAAGGGTTCTAAGTTGGCACCAAGATTTGCTGGCCCTTTTGAGATACTAGAGAGGATTGGTCTAGTTGCATACCGCTTAGCCTACCACCTAGCCTACCCTAGATCCACAATGTTTTTCATGTGTCTTTACTTAAGAAATATGTTTCAGATATATTCCATGTTTTGCAGTGGGATGCTTTATAGGTGGCATAGGACAGACAACTAACATTGGATCCAGTTCGCATATTGGATCAACGAACCCTGGCCCTACGAGGACGATAGTTGGACCAGGCCAAGGTCCAATGGGATCCTTACGATGAGTCTTCCACTACATGGGAGGATACAGCTAAAATGAGATCTTTATGTCCATATCCTTTTGCTAGCTTCCAAGAGGAAGCTTGAGTCTTGAGGGGGAGAATGTAGGGCACCATTAGTACTTCTTATGAGATTTTGGTTTGGTGTTGTGATCATGAAGTGTGGTGTTTGGACATGGATATTGTTATTTTGATTCATGGACTTATACATTTAATTGTGCATGTTTAGATATTATTGGTGGTGGATGATGTGACATATTTAATTAATGACATGCCTTTTTATATTGCATTATGATCATTTAGTTAATATGGTATTGAATCTATAATTTTTTAGATAAATGTTTAATTTCTACAATAGTAGATGGCTTTAAATTTATATGGCGGATTCTATAATGCTGGAAAATGTCCATGTTTATATACAATGCATTTTGATTATAATTTCCAAAAGGAACTAATGCTTTTATTGAGTTGTGTAGGCCCGGGTCTTTGATATTGGAGGCAAAGACCAAATGTTTTAGAATTTATTGGAGTTTTGTTATTTATTTAATTAATTTTTTTTAAATGGGGAAGGGATTGGATGCTGGAAGTTGTTTGATTTTATTTTATTTTTGGGTAATTTATATGATCTTTCATTTGGAATGGAAGTTGAAGAGTTTAGGGGGAGTCTAATTGTAAAAGGGGGTTTGGGGTGTGTGGAGCTCTCACATTCTTTTCTTTTTTTATCTTCTCTTTCGAAGGCGTGCTAAATTTTTCCTTGGGAAAATTTGGTGCCAAAAGTTTGTTGTTTTTTTTTTTGAAAGAGGTTGAAGTAGAGAGGTTGGAGAAAAGAAATTGTAAATTTTCTTGGATTGGGCTGATCCTAACGTAGATAGCTGAGGTAGGGTTGCATTTCTTGTTTAAGTTTTCAATAGTTATGTTGAATGGTTGATAAATTTATGTTGTATTTTCTTTTTGTGTATGTTGTATTTGTTGGTGTTATGGGGCTTGAGATTGTGTATAAGGAGTGGATATCGCCTGAGGGTTGAGAGCCTCCTTTGTGTGGGGTTGAGGAGGGTACATCTAGCCTCTCTTGGGGACTATGGTAAATTGTATAGATATGGTTTTGGATGTGTGTGGTGGAGGTTGGTGTTGGAGGTGGTGTTTATGAGGGTTGGAGTGATGGAGTAAAATGGTGTATGGCTGGTTGTGGATTTGGAGGTTGTGGGTGTGTTTTGATGGAGAAGAATATGTATGGAGGCATAAAAATATTCCCTAAGAGGGAAGGGAATCCCCCTTCTCCCCCTACCAAGAACCCCGTATGTGGGTTCTTTGTGTTGTGTTATGTTGTTCGTTTTTTGTTTTATTCTATATTTATATTTTGTGCTTGAGGATTTGCTTCCAGCTTGGGGGTGAACATATTTGTCCTACAGTTGGGTGGCGAGTAGTTCTAGGATGCTCAAAATTCTTTGTTGCAGGTTGATATTACTCTGTAAACCTGGGAAGGAAAGGTGTGTAAGATAACATATGTGTTTATATTTGTAAATGTTGGTTCAATTAGATTTTGAATTAAAAGAGTTCAAGCAGAAACAATGTTTTCTGTAATCTATTTTCATACTGTTGCAAACATTCCAGCATGTTGGTATATTAGAGCAAACACTGTGAAAGAAATGTTGACAATCAGGAAAAATGGTTATATTTGAATGCACTCCATATTTGCAAAAGGTTTGAATTTTGTGGCAATAGATTTGAGTAAAAGAAAAATATAATTTTGCCTATGATTCTTGTTGTACTGTATATTTAAGAAAAAAAACAAAATAAGATACATGCAAGTTTCTCCTTTGTATCAAAATTTAAATCTATAAATTGCATCTCTGAAATGCGGGAGGCCTGAAGTTAAAGAAATTCGGCCTCATGATTTTATCTTCTGATTTATTTATTTTCTCGTGCCATCTTTTTCAAAAATATGTTTCAACACCAAAACCCTAATGGATAAAACTATCACAAGGAGATCGTAGCAATCACCCTATTAACCCAAGGAAATTTCAAAGACCAAAAACCAAAACCATAAATCATCCCAAAACTATGTTTGTGGGTACTTACCCAATTCATGGACTAACCATTCTAACAGTGGTGTGTGAAGCTCAGTTTAGACTCACTAAGGGTTTCCAAACCAAAATTATTCCCCTAAGTAATACTTCCCCTCCCTTCCAGAGGCGTGAACCTACACCTGCAACCAAATTTTCACATTTGCAAAGGTAGTTAGTTATTCTCATATATATATGCATCATCAAAGCATTATAATATTCACATTACAATTCAAATTCATTTCATTGTACTTCATCAATATAGCATAATTACTCCTTCAAAGCAATATCATCTTAATACCTATTTCAACATTTCATTCATTTACCTAACATAACAGAATCATGATTTACATTCATCATCCTATTTACCCATGAAGGTTACCTAACATAACAAAATCATGATTTACATTCATCATCCTATTTACCCATGAAGGTAAAAGTAACTTAGTAACAATAAGTTGGGGTGTAATAAAGCCTACCATAGATTTCAAGATCATAAATATCATGGTGTTCATCAATGAAACCCGAGGTATTAAGCACTCCAGCATAATCTATTTTTCTATCTGATTTTTCTTTTCCTTTCTTAACAACTAGTCTTCTAGTGATGGTAGACATGCTTGTACAGTGTGAATTTCCTCTTAAGTCCTTAATTTTTCTTAATTCTCTCAAGTTCTCAACCCTAAACCCAAAGTTTGATAAAATAAGATTTTAAGAAATGATGAAACGTAGGAATTTTTTCTTTCACTTACCTGGATTTTGATTCTTGAAAAGATTAATACTAATAGCCATGGACTAGATTTGTTGGAACCTAGAATCTCCCCGGTGCACTGCAATGAGCAATCTAAAATCTCCTTGTGTGTTGACTCTCTCACTTAAAAATAAAATCACTTAGCAATAAAAAGTTTCACCTTTTTTTTAATATTAAAGTGAATGAAATGCCAATGTGTTTCCTTTGGACTACACAATTAGTACATTAAATTTTTGTATAGACACTTAAAAATAAATTGAACAATTTTCCTACATTTTTGTACCTTCTATTAATTGATCACTTTTGGCAAGAGGCATCGTCAATGTCATTCAAATGTTCCATCTCAAAAAAATTCCCAACTGTTGATCTTTGTAAATCTAACGATTATAGGGTGATTCTAGATGTTTGAGTTTGCAAGCTTAGCGCTATGTGCATTTCATTATGAAATGCAATTACAACCATCCATCAAACGTTCATCAAACAGTTGAGTAATTTATGATATAAAAAACAAACATGTGTTTTAAAGGTGTTTTAAAATTTAGTGTGCTATGATACACAATCCTCATGAGATTTTCCTTCAATAGAAAACTCATTGGAGACATTGAGATGAGTCCACATGTCCATTCTACGGTTTCGAGAGTCACATATAGATCTACTTGAAGCATCTTGTGGACTCGCGGAATCCCTTTAAAAGCAAGACATTGATTGACACTTATGACATTGGTTGACAATTGTTCCCTTTCCATGGTTCTACAGAAATTAACTTAACCTTTATAAAACTATCCATGGACTCAAGGAACCATAAAGTGCAGGCTCACTTAAGTCATTTAATTAAGCACATGCAAAATCTTCTTCTTAAGTGAGCACTAGGAGAGGATCAAGGGACTGATAACTTCACATTGCAAAGGACTTAATAAAATGACTAATGACACCAGGAACCGAGGGAGCATGTCAATGAAAAAATATAAATAGCATTTCAGCAAACCTTAGCAAGAGTGACATTTTTAATGTTTTTTGTCAATTTGATGGCAACTTTCATTTTTCATTTGTATTGCTTTATGTTTTAAATCTACATACAAATATTTCATAAATAGATAATACTTAATTTCTTGAAGGAAAAATCTAGATTTGTCTAAGTTTATTTTATTCCATTATTTAGCACTTGTTTAATGGTAAACTTACTGCCATTTAATGGTAAAATCCTCCAAAATATTAGGTAAAAGGCTAAAGCCTCCAAAATATCACTTATCAAATAAAAGCCGGATAAATATTGATTTGACAACATTCTATTTCCATTTTTAGTATTTTTTGTCAATTTGATGGTAACTTTCTTTTTTCATTTGTATTGCTTTATGTTTTAAATCTGCATGCAAACATTTCATAAATAGATATGTTGTCATTTAATGGTAAAAACCTCTGAAATATCAAGTAAAAGGCTAAAGCCTCCAAAATCTCACTTATTACATAAAATCCAGATAAATATTGATTTGACAACATTCTATTTCCATTTTTAGTGTTTTTTTATCAATTTGATGGCAACTTTCTTTTTTCACTTGCATTGCTTTATGTTTTAAATCTGCATGCAAATATTTCATAAATGGATAATACTTAATTTCTTGAAGAAAAAAAATATGATTTGTCTAAGTTTATTTCATTCCATTATTTAGCACTTATTATTATTATTTAATCCAACCACATGCAACTAGAACTTTCAACTTGTAGCCTATGCATGCACAAACACATACTCAATAACATATTAAAATACATATAATTTTCTATCAGTGTAATCGTTGAAACTCCTTTAAAGTTTGTGTGCAAGTGCTACTACTAGTCTGCTAGAAACATTAATTAATGTTATCCCTAATTACTTGTATAACTTGAATAGACACTAAACACACAAAATAATTCTCTACTGTAAATGAATAATGAAGAATAACAATGCCATTTACTTTATTACAACTAAATTACTATGTTAGATTATTACCTAGCTTTTTAAAGATGAGTAGAGCATGCAAGCTCTTGTTTTGTATAAATGACACATGTCACTTTACATCAGACACAATTGATTCAAGCTAGTAGTGGTGGCTATGGGATCTAGACCATATTCTCAAATAAATGACTTCGAGAATCCATAGGGCTTTCCTACCATGTTGGGAAAATGAGAGTTGTGAGTATAGAAAATGTACCTATCCTGGTTACCAATTGGAAATATACAGAAGATAAGGAGTAGTAAATCTACTCCCACCCTCTTCGAGCATCTCCAAGGCACTAGGATAGCGCACAATGACTTTGAAATTCCATTGTTCCCCTTTGAGGGTCTCTATCAAAATGGAGTATGAGAAGTCAACAACTTTGAATACAAACAAGATTAAAATAATTATGTGGCCACACACTCTGTGAAAGCACTTATCTCCATCAAAGTTCCTCATCCTAGTTCAAAACTTGTCTCAGAAGCTAGGTAAACTAGATCAACTTCTTTCCAATTCCACCCATTCTAAACTTGAAGAAAATTGTTCTTTTACTCTGTAACTACATAACTGGAGGCAGGAGAATTTAGAGTATCCCCAATAATACCACAACATCATCTTATTCCTTATTAACCTTACAAAATGAAAACCCTTATCAAAATTCAGAACATTGCACTCAATAGTAATGCATTCTACGAATAATTTCAATTGTGCTCACTATCCCTATTTATGGGCCATTTATGAGCTCTCAACTCACCATCTTGATCCCTCTTTACTTGTGAGTCGTGTGAGGTATAAGTTTTTTTTTGTGCTAACCAAGTAAACAGCTTTAATCATGTAAGGGAAACTTACAATATTTATTTTGATTGACGTTTGGCTACATGCACACTGTACCTCAACCTGACAAGTTATCAAGAATGTCACTCAAACGATATGAAATCATTACAAATCTTATTTCAATTGATAACCGGATTCATGTCATCATAAAGTACAATACGTCATGCAGTTTTCAATATCAAGTTATCCAGTCGCTCACTTCAAATGTGCATATGGCATTAATCCATGATTTTACAATCCAATTTTCTTCAATAAACAATAATCCTGTGTGATTGTGGAAATCAACAAAAAGAAAACACATTCCATACTTTCTGTCATTTTTAGTATCAAGCTATCAAATCAATAATTTTGCTTGCTTCAAATTAGAAGAGGAACTTAATTCTGAATCTTTTAAAGATTTCTTAGGTACATATGGAATTAATTTGTAGTACCACAACCACATTTTCTTCAATGAACCATAATCCCGTAGAACTACAAAAATTGATAAAAAGAATAAAATATATATAATTAAATGGTAGGTAGAGTACTTTGAAGCATTGAAAAGATAGAGAATTAAATGCCATCAAACAGTGAAATATTTATTGTACATTAACTTATTTTTTCTTAGTTTATTAATGTTATGAAATAATAATATATTTCTGGAGTCTACTACGATTTTTATTCACATACCAGTTTCTTGACAATTAAGAGTAATATTAAATATATATGTCAAAAAAATAAACAAATGAATCATACAAAAATTATAAATATCTTTTTAGTCTTAAAAGTCACATTTTTATATTGAACAAAGCAAAAAGGATTTACAAGAATGGAGCTACGAAAAGTATTTTAATTTATGTAGTTGAAGACTAAAGTACAGAGCTAGCCTAACCAAAAAGCCACTAATCATAACAAAAAACCAGTCATAAAATACATATTACAAGAGTTGTACAATAAAATATAGACACAATTCATTACAAAAAAATCTTTATCAATTATAGAGGCCCCAAATCGAGTGTTTGAGCAGGAGGTGAATCGAATTGAACAAAGAGCAAAGAAGAAAAGGACATCACCCAAAGCCTTCCTCCAAAATTCTAGACTCTGCAATGATTAATTTGTTGTATCACAGACCAAAACACACCTCATAACTAACTGGGCAAGAGCATGCACTATAGAAGTAGCCAGTTCAACTTTGGGAAAGATTACACCAATAGCCGCTAACCCAAACTCAAAATTGTAATGCTCAAGTGCTAACTCCAACGAAGAAAGAGAGTAAATGAAAGGTTGCAAATAACATATTGCCAACATCTTGACCAACTCTTTATCCAACAAAATGACTATTCAATTGGACAAAAAAGTAGAAGCTACCTTAGAAAATAGAGCACAAGGTTGTCCTGAAGCCATCCCCTACCCATAATTGTTCTTATAGCCTCCTTAACTTGCAAACAAGGAATAGTGAAAACCATATCCATCTTTTGTCTATCGTATTCATCATTGATTATTTTCTCCTAAAAATATTTGGGTAGCATGACGTGCCATGAATAGTCCATAATATCACAGTGAAATTGTGAATAGAGAAGAGAGAAAGAAAAGCAAAATATGCTATAAATGATATGAAGAACATCAAGTTGGTGAAGTATATATAGAAAGAAGACATCAATACTTAGCACTTGAATATTTAATTCACCACTTGATGTGATAATATTATTTTGCAAAAAATGAGTCATGACTTTAAGTGATAAGTAATAAAACGTCAACCATTGATATTTGCAAATCTAACTATTCTGGGGTTATTCTGGAGGTTTGAATTTGCAGTGCTTCAAACATTATCTTCTAGAATGCAACTATAGCCATCCATCAAATGGTTATATTTATTTTCTAATACATAACAAGACATACATGTTTGTGTGATAATATTATTTCATAAAAATTGAGTCATGACTTTAAGTGATTTAATAAGTAATAAAAGGTCAACCATTGATATTTGTAAATCTAACGATTCTAGGGTTATTCTAGAGGTTTGAATTCGCAAGCATTAATGCTTCAGATGTTTTTTGGAATGCAACTACAATCATCCATCAAACATTCATCAAATAGTTATATTAATTTTCTAAGATATTACTGTTATATTAATTTATTAAATAGTACAACTCGTTACTGGTCATTAATTTGCACTAACATCTGGCTTCAAACATAGTACTTCGCTCAGTGGCTCACTTGACACTTCTGATAAGAACTTATAATAAATATGTTGACACTTGTCCCCATTTCAGACACTTTATGAAGGAATTTAGGTGTGTGGAAAATTTGTCCCAAAATAGAACAATATATAGCATTTGATATTTTCGCCACTCATGCTATGATTTTTATTGCCATACTAGTTTAATTCTCCAATGAATTTTTTTATTGGTTTGAAATTATGTTTAATCCACTAATGAATTTTTTTATTTGTTTGAAAATAGGTTTAGTTTTCCAATGAATTTTTTTTTTTTGGTTTGAAAATAGGTTTTAATCGCCAACAAAAATATTTTTTGGGTTTGAAAATAGGTTTAATTCGCCAACAGAGATTTTTTTTTAGTTTCAAAACAAGCTTAATTTTCCAATGAAAATATTTTATTGGTTTGAAAACAGGTTTTAATCACCAATGAAAATATTTTATCAGTTTTCAAAAAATTATAATTCATCAAGATTTTCTACAAACTTCTAGCAATTACAAAATATTTGCCAATTGAGATTTTTTTTCTTGAAAAAAGAAAAAAAATTGCCAATAAATATTTTTTCAAGAAGGAAACAAGATTCACTAGGTTTATACACACTCTCTAAGGGGGGCGCTTAAAGTTGTCACTGAGCTCAAATTCCATATCCATGGGAAGAAAAAGTATAAAACATAACGCATCTAAAAGCAAGATGCGAAATACCTCTTATATGATTATCTAGCAAGTAGACCAAGAGTGAGGAATGAGATTGCTTCTCTAGGATACACCAACCCACAATGAATCTCTCCAAGAACAATATCCTCTATAAGTCCATTATGAAATCCCATTCATATCCAAGTTAAGGCTCCTTGGATTTCCTATTGAAACCTCCAAAGAGTAATCATCTCAACGAAGTCTCTAGATGCAATAGAACTCTAGCCTCACATAAGTCTCCAAGTATCCATGAGAACCTACAACCAATCAATCAATGCCAAGCTCCAAATTCAACACCACACTCTTATGAAGATCCCAAGCACATGACCATTGTACTCAATACCAAGAGAACTAAAAAGATCATTGTCAAAACTCCAACTGTTAAATTAGGATCACATGATGAGACCATGATCTAGCATCTCCTCAAAATAATATCATATGCTCCAATGAACATATCCTAATCCCAAGAGAACTTTTATCATGTCAAATCTCCAAATAATGTCTAGAGTAAACCAAGACACAATAAAGAATCATTCTCTCAACCAAGGATCATTTTTCAAAATTTACAAAGACCATAAAATTGACACCTCAACCAAAGACTCCAAGAGTCCTCCATGGCTAACCAAAATGTCAATGCCTCCAATCACATGAATATAACCATCTCCTATCAATAGAACTTGAGATGTTAAAGAACGCTCATTGCAGTAAATAGGATCTAAGAGCTCCTACATGACACTAACCATTAGAAAAGATCATGCATCACCAAGTGATGAATCCACATCACTACCAAAGCTCCCATTGAACTATGATACCAAGCTATCTATGGCATCATGATAACCATCTCCTAAGTATCACTTATGGCCCACACATACTCAATTATAATTCTAGTAGCTCTAAAAAATAAAGTAAAACCAAGATCTCTGAGCCAAGAAGATAAACCACCTACAAAACATCACTATCAAAATTTCCTACTGAATTGTGTAACCAAGTTATCCATGACATCGTGATTAACAACATACTATAAATCCCTACAACCAACTATCTAGGCACTCTAATCATCCATCCTATCATCCCAATGCAACATATTGATCCACAAATGACCACAGATAAGGCCAACTAATTGAATATGCAACAATATTGAAAATATGTGTGAATATAGATAATTCACATCCGAGACATCCAATTATAACCAATAGGTAGCCAACCCACAAAACTACATAACTCATAGATACTAAACCAATGCAACATGTAAACTCGCCATCACATCAATAACCTACAAAATGAGATGAGCAAGAGGATAACCTATAGATCTCAAGAATAAAACATGAGAACACCTACAGATATGATTTTGCAAACTAATTCACAATCAAGTAACAATAATCAAGAAACTAGACAAGAATTCAAGAGATTAAAACAGCCTCCTAATACTAGACCACACCACCACGTTTCAACAACATACATAACCATGGTGTGTCATTGCTCAAGTGTATATAAATATCCATGGCACCATAATCATCACCATCTTTGTACCTATACTCAACTCTCACTAAACCGAGACTTCAAGTCTCACACACATATCAACCATGTACTCAAACTAGAAGACTAGTCTACTTGTCTCTGTTAAAGTCCATACTTTAAAAATACTTCTAAACTTGTATCAAGAAGAACAAAATTTACTAACTAGCTATAGCATTGTTGGCATATTGTTTTCATTGATGTCAAAAGGGGATGTTTGTGTGATATCCTACCTGGGAGATTGTTGGCATGATGCCATGGTGAACATAGGTTCAAGGTTTGGAAGCTTTGGTGATAATTGATGAAGGAGCATGTTTCAAAGTTGCAATGTTGTCATGAAATATTGTCATGACACTACAAAGGTGGCTTCCAGTTGTTTGAGGTCAAATTAGTATGCAGATTTCATATGGGTTTTCTGGAGCTTCTCATAAATGTGTCTTGCAGGTCCAAAGAGTGTGTAATGGATTTAGAAATAAGTTATGTGTGCTCTCGATCAAATTTAGGTTTTGTTGATAAACCCTAAGGGTTGCAGTCATGGTGATGAACAACATTTCTATTTTGATGTTGATTGTCTATCAACCATTGCAGGTTGCTTAAGTGATAACTTAAGCCATTGAAGTCATTTGTACAACCGGCCTCCTTTCCTAGTAATACTAGCCTAGAAAATATTCACAACCATAATGTTTCCTAAGTCACGAGCAAAATATTTGTCCTCAACATAATCAACAGTTGTGGTTGAGGCTTGAAGATCAATGGCCTCCCTGCCATCCTGCTGCATATGTGGTGGGTCATCATTTAGCACTACAAGATAGTGAGCAATGGTGGAGATTGAATGATGATGATCGAACGATGCTTGCTAAGTATATGGTGGGACCAAATAAAGTGTGAGGCGATAGGAGTGGATGGTGACATGTGTAGACAGGTGGCAGAGAATGATTGATCGATGTCAATTCACATCATTATTGTGAATTGCTCGATGCTGATGAAGATGATAGATGGTATTAGCCTGCCATCCCCGTTGTGATTTGGTGGGCCCATGTCTCTGGCCAGTGTTATAACGGGCTCATAACATGTGTCTTGGAGGACCCCACCTATGTAAGCTGCATATGATGGAGATTGATGACGATTATTAAATAGGTCTTTAATCTGACGGATGTGATTTAAAGCTGCGTGATATATGTAGATCATCGAATAATGGTGTGAAGAATGGAGATCAATGGCTTGAATTTAAAATGGTGATTATTAACGACTATGTCTGTGTGATCGAGGGTTTTGCTTGAGATGGCGACGTTGAGAAGAATTTAATTGTTCTAACTGCACCAACGACCAATATAATGGAGGATTTGATGTGGTAAATGGCGGCATAGAATGTGATAGCGATTGAGATCAAAATTAGATCGAACAAATAATGGAATACATTTAATGCATATTAGTTTCTAGGGTTTTATAGGTTGATATACTAAGAAAATTCACTGAACCTATACAATTTGATGAATGTGTGAGTGGCTCAAAGTTGAGGTGGCTTTTTGAAGAAGATAATGTGTATACCCTAGCAGAAGATTTGAATCGTAGGTGTGAATCTCAAGGAAATTGATGCAAGTCGGTGAAAGAGATACAAAACTAAAATCAGATTTTTTGGCTAAGTAGAAGACACCAAGTGAAGTGTGCAAGATGTGCATTACTGAGAATATACTGAGCTTCTTGAGGTGGACAGAGAATGCACTAATAGAAAAAGGAGAGGGAAAAGCAGGATATAGTGTGCAGGGTAGAGAACTAAGGTAGCAACAGAAAATTGAGCAGTTGTAAATTAAGTTGCAACACTAAATTGTGTTTAAGTGAACAATTTGTAACAGCTTTGTAAATTTGATTGGTGGGTACCATCAAATATCTATGTAGATTCTTTGAGTATGGAGTGGGTGCTTCCTTAGAGTAGGTGCTCCTAAAATAGGGGATTGGTGTCTCCTTAGGGTTGGTGCCCATAAACTTTGTAATAGAACTTTTAATTGAGAGGTTGGATTAGGATAGTAGCTCCTAGTAGCATTTCTCACCATGGGTTTTCCCATCTTGGGTTTTCCATGTATATCTTGTGTTAAGCGCTTTCATATGTGCATGCTTATATCTCTGCTTATGTTGTTTTAACTTGCACTAAAAGAGAAAAGAATCAATTTGTTAAATATCTTTATGGTTAGTTTTTAAAGGATATACTAATTCACCCCCCTCTCAGTAGATTGTTGTGTTCCAACAGCATCATATTAGTCTAATAAAAAATTGCACCCATAATTTGTCACCCTCAAATACAACTAGATGCTAACACAATCACCCTAAATTTAGGCTCCTACAAGTTCTCAAACAAGTATAATCCTCTATCTTCTCATCCACATGAAAAATCACCTAATCTAATTATTTTGTACACTATAGATTCTCCACATCACCTAGTCAAAATTAAAAATTTAATTCCATATGTGAAATATATGATACGTTAACCATTCTAGAGTAGCATCACCTTTAGGCACCAAATTCTAATATAAACAAAAAAAATTCTAATAACCAAACCTATACCATTGTAGTGCTTGAATAGAGCTTTCTAACAACTATAAGAAGTCAAAAGTTTAATATCATAGGTGAAATTTATACCCTCTTGAAAGAAAACATCCTCTTTATGGAATTAAGGCTAAGTTGTGGTGGCAAATAGGTGACGAGCTAGTGATCTACTGACATTTCCACTAGTGGCAGCAACAACCTACTAGTAGTTTGGTGGTGTGTCAACAACAACGCCACTTTTTATTGCAAATTCCAAACTAGAAGTAAATTGCATTCAAATTTCAAATTCTAACAATTTATTTTCATGCCTGCAAGGCTAAGCCTCTAGCCCTACCTAACTAGGGGCCAATTCCCACTAACCACAACTTTCAATGATCAACATTGTTCCATGATGTATGAGGGTCTGAGGACTCCCAACTCCCCACTATTTTATTTTATTATATTTTTTGACTTAATAATTTTGGAACCATATGACCAAGAGGGGGGCAATTTTTTCCACCTCCAGACCCTAGTGAGCAAAATAGGTTAACTTATATATCATTTTTTGTCTCTTGAGCCTCCTAAATCCAATGGTGAGGTCCATTTTGTCACAAGAGATCATCTATGAAACTTACCCCACAAACCCTAATGGTAAACACCTAGAAAAAGATGTTCTTACCAAATAATTTTCAAACCCTCCAAAAAAATCAATATTCTCACAACCTACATATCATATCTCATATTTTGAAATGTTTGAAATCTCTCCAACATTCTCATCACTTCAACATTTACATCAAATTTTCTCAAACAAGGGTTATACAAAAATAAAAATCTCTAAATATATCAACCACAACTATGACTCGGATACCACTTGTTAGGGAATTACCAAGTTGATCAAACAATTTCCTACTTAACCTAATGAGAGAAAAACATGCATACAATCTTACTAAATAATCTTAATGCAAAGATCACATACATATTACAAGATTATAATTTAGATATACCCTCAAGAGGGAAACCCAACCTCTAAAAGCATCCAATGTATTATTTGGCAATGAAAACATTTCAACACACTTATAGAGTCTCCAAAATACTTTTGAAACATCATTAAACTCCTTTAATGCATCATCCAAGTGTATAAGCATAATGTGTAACCATGCAACCACACATCACATGTCATGCTTCACATATGCACTCAACAAGAGAACTTAATACAAATTTCAACTCACTCAACTAGCCAACAAGCCAACCCCAACCATTAAACATGTGCTTGCTTTTATAGAATCAAACTCACACAAAACAATCAAATGGTAAAGGTAAAATCATGTGCCTCAAGATCTTGAGTGCACAAAACCATTGACCCCACCATTTACTTTTTGGTACTAAGTTTTCATATTAAATATTTTTCCCATGTGCAACCAACACATAAAATATCTAACCAATGTCACACAACTTTACAAGTGGGCCCAAATAAATATTAAATGTGGATAAACACATCTCCTAAAGATGCTCCACAAATAAATATTTATTTTACACAATTAAAATAATTATTTTCTTGTGCAAGGTGTACTACACCCTTTTCCTAACATCATCCACCTAAGAGGATGTCCATGTACCCTCTCCAAGATGTTTGGAGATATGACATAAAGTATACATTAGAATTGCAATTAAATATTACACTATCCTAATCTCATACACTAACACCAACGGTACCCTGCATTCCACACTACCCTAGGGACTCAAACTATTAATCACATAAGAGTAAGAGTCATCCTAGAAATTCACCATTAATACTTCTACAAGCAAAGAAAGCACATAAGCAAGGCCCCCTATTCTTAAACCAATCTTCTAAAACTAGTCTTCACAATATGATTATTTCAATACATTGGGGTACGAATCGATCTTTTAAAATTAAAACTCATACTTCATTTAACATATTATACCAAGATCATCCTCAGATGTTCATAATGTTTCAAAATTCTAGATTCTATAATCTAATAAATTCATAGAGGTTTATAGCATGGCCTGCTTGTATAAGAATGTTAACTTTGGTATAAGTTGGACAATAAGAAAATATGCCTTGTTCACCATCATAAGGTAGTATATTCCTTGAACAAACTCAAACATTGTGAGATGGAAATACACATTAGTTCTTCCTTTTTCACTTGGCATTGGTGCTCAAATATACAAGCACTCCTCCCTTCATCCACAAAATAACCCTTGAACACATACTCAACAAAATCACTTGCTCATGGTCCCTTTCTCTATAACCTTGATCAAAGCATCTATAATTCAAATAAAAAATTCTTAAATAATTATATAAAAAAGCATTTGTACAATATAATTATTTAGTAGTTATGTTATGTTGTTCCTTACCTATAGGCCCCTTGTCTTCCTCTAATTATTGAGATCATATTCTTTGCCTTCAAGCCCCTTGTCTTCCTCTACTGAGCTAAGTTGATTCAGAAATGAAAAACACATATCTAAATTGTCTAATCTCCTTATACTGTATAAATTACAATAACAAACCTTTCATGCTTGATCAAACTAGCTAAAACATTGTAATTTACTTATGATGATGTTCTTAATGAAGTCCCCTATCATACATTATAACAAACCTTTCATACCTGATCAAACTAATTAGAACATTGTAATTTACTTATGGTGATGCTCAATGAAGTCCCCTATCATGAGCTTTTCAAATAGCAATTTGCAAGTTTTGTAACTTTGAAACCCTAGATAAATGGTCAAGATCATGATTTTAAAAAAAAGTTCTAGAATTTATAAAATAGATAATAAAAAATCATGAGATTTTAGCATTGAGAACCTTTCTAATAAGGGATCTAAACCTTTTAAATCCATGTAACATTAACTATCGTTGATGTGAAAAGATTGTTTTGTTTTATTATGAGCAGACTGACCCTTACCGATTGTAGGGTATGATAAAATGCTATTGTAAGTCAACCCGTTGCCAGGCTTAAGAAAAGAGGCATAATATACAAGGGCAATATGAAAGAAATTATTTAGAGTTGTATTTGTTTATAATAAAATGAAATTTGATTTTTAATAAAATGATTTTTTTTTTAATAAAAAAATAATGTTAAAGTAAATAAAATAATTTAATAGTAAAATAAATTAAAGATATTAATTTTTAATATGTAACAAATAAAATAAATCTATGGTAAAATAAAAATTTTATAGTTTTTGAATATGGGAGAGGGTTAAATAGTTGTGATAGTACTTTTACATTTAAAGCTTCATATTTTAAATAGTATAGTATTGTTAGTTGTGAGAGGGGATCTAATAGTTGAACACGTAATATATATTATTGAAAAAAATCTGTCCTCTACATCCAAAAAGCAACAAATTATGTAATGTGACATTGCCAACCAACAAAACATGATATAATGTACATCTAGTGGTTTTTAATGTGCTACTATTGATTGAGCCATTTTTTAGGTTTCTTATTGTACCTCAACAAAATAGTATGTTGATGATGAGACAAGTGTGATGGGTCATAATAATGGAGAAACAAAAGATTTAAATCGTCCACATCCCTCTTTACTTAAAGAAATAAATATTTAATGTCAATGTTATTTGTACGTTGTAATGTAAACCAATAAAGTTTTGGGTACACTATAATGGGACCCTCTCCCCTAAATAAAATAACTCTAAAGTAAAATGGAGTAACTCTTAGATGAATAAAAAAATAGTTTCATTTCTTTTTTAATCTTATATACATCTATCAATCTTAAATTTGATAGTCATTTGCACATCAAAATATTAACATTCAATAATAAACAAAATATTATTGATAGTCATGAAGTAAAGAATTAGAGGAGAAAATAATAAATTGCAAATCAAGACTATCTAAATAGAGGAGAGTGATGTCAAACATAGACAAAGAACCAAAAAAGACTTAAAATAAAATAAAAAATACAATATATAAATACTTCAAATAAAAATAGGACCTATGTGTGGTTATATATGCTTATAAACTTATACATATGTATACTTTAAAAAATTGTCATATTGTTTATTTGAGACACATATAGTACATTTATTTTATTTTTAGCTTTATTTTTTAAGCCTTATGGTCTCCATGGGACCTCACTCTCTTTTGTTTAAACCATATGGTTTGTAATTTACCATTTTCTCTTATATCTCTCTACTCCTTGATGATGGATCAAGGAGTAACATCCAAAACATTGATGTCAAAAATTTGCACACAATTAGATTGAGAAACACAAAAGAACAATATAATCAAGTGTGGAAATCTAATGTTTATAACAAAATAACTCTTAAACAAAATATACATCAAATAAACAATTTGTTTTCATTTAAAATTCATAAAAATACAAATAACATTTATGACCTGTTTTTTTTAGATTTGTCATATAAGTGGAATGCGCACATCAAGAATGATATCTCTTGACATATTTTACAAGATTTATCTAAAATAGGTATAACGAAGAGGTAGTAATAATTGAGCATCATAACTTTGCACTTCTCAAAGTTATATATGGCAATTTTGAATCACTCCAAATCTTTACAGCAACTTACTTGGCAAGTCTTATGTTGCAATTAAGATTTCAAGTCCACATCATATATGATACACGTCAACATATTTTTTGTTGAGGTGTCGAAAAAAACCAAAAAAAAATAGAAATGGCATTAGTTGTGCATTGAACCATGTTTTGTTGGTGCACCTATATAACATCATGTAATATGTTGTTTTTTATATGTAAATAATACATTTCATTCAATTTAAATACTCATAGTAAAGAGTGACAACTTAGAAGTCACAACTAATAGTACTACATTAAAATATTGTACATTAAATCTACATATACTATCATAACTATTAATATTTTTATTTAAGATATCAAATTGAACTCTTTAATTCACATAAAATAAAATAAAAAACCAATAATATTTAAAATAATTAATATCTATATATTTTTTATTAGCAAATTTACATATTATCATGAAAAATATATATTCACAATGGCTGATTTAATATTGATTTCTATAGTATTCTTATTTTGGCATGAATTAATACAGCGTAAAAAAAAAAATTAAGAGGAAATATTTTCCAAAAACCTATCAATGATCATCAACAAAGATTCTTGTAGTTCTATTGAGGACAAGCTCATGTCATCTTCAATGTGAAACAGATAGATAGAAAGGGTTTAAAGAACAGGAGAAATGAGTTTGTATCTTTTGCATGACAAGGACAGCTGAATTATGAAAAGCACTTTATTCTAAAGTGGGAAGCTTGCTACAATATTCAAGCCATGTATGCACATTTTAACAGATACAGATACTTTGCTAGAAGATTTGTTCAAAATGAATAAAATTAATAAATCAAATAATGAATTTATCATCAAACTTCTTAACAGTCATTCAACAAATTTGAAAATTAGAATGAAAAAATCATGACAAATGTAAATTCTTCTGTTCTATCCCATTTACATTTTTTTAATAAAGCAGCGTTTATAACTGCACATGAAGAGTCAATCTGGACGGGCTCTTTATAGGCCTGTCAGCCTAGTCATAGTCTACATGCCCCAGAACAAACAAAAGCACAGGACCAAACCGTTAGGCCTATAAACACGCGTAACCATCTGACCTCCATTCCAATCTGCTATTTCAAGATGGTATTTTGGTTCTTTGCTGCACGTCCTGATCTGTCATTCAAGAAATAAATGAATTTTCAATTTGTTACGCATTCTTAGGTTTCTCCTATATCGAGCCTGGCCAAACTGGCTATTATGACATCAGAAAATGGTCTAAAAAATTGGCTACCGTCTTCTCTCATCTTGTATGACTGACACCGGAGAGCTTTAAACATAACTTAAAATCATTTCTACCTTTAAATTGTTGTTTAAATCTGCATACCTGTGACTCTTATAAACTTCCAGTTAAATTGGAAAGCATAATTTACATTTTAAAAAATAAGGACGTGTAAATTTAAACAGCACATCCAATACGTCGAGAACACTGAAATTTTGAAAAGAGTACTGCGTCAAATCTAGTCCCTGCATTGAATAAGGTCATGTGTATAAACCTGTCGATGATGGATTAACACACTCCCCGCCAACAAAACCATAGAACATTGGACTGGGACCCACAAAGCATTTATGGCATACCCTCTGATTAATGCGGGCAAGCGCGAAAATCTGCAATAGCCTGCTGCCCCTGCCTGTCAAGTCATAATCTCTATTACAGATGTTACCCACAACAACCTCTGTCGGACAGGCAATTCCTTAATTGCTAACCACACATTCCAATGAAAAAGAAAACATTTAAGTCAAAATTCATACAGTTCACTAATTCCAATGAGACATTCACAGTTCCTTTGGCTAAAAAAAAAGTAAAGGAACCCCGCTATCCCAAACAATAAGGAGTCCAGTTTTCATTAAAAAAGAAATTTAGAAACTTTAGTTTGTATCGAGGTACATCTCGTTGACCCACGTAATCATGCGGTAGAATGGAATGATGGAAACCTTTGACGCATCATTTGCCTGAATGGCAAACCAATTAGTATAGTGGAGCCATGCATATCGATTAAATGCATTCATCAAAATGCCAATCATGATTGCCGTCTTGCTCGGATGACCCACAACCAGCCTGCCACAGTCTGCTTAATTAGGCCTTGGTGGAATGAATTGATTTTAGGCCTTGCTGGAATGAATTGATTTTTAATGACATCCGACCCACAACCAGCCTGCCAGTCTGCTTAATTGGGCCTGGTGGAATGAATTGATTTTAGGCCTTGGTGGAATGAATTGATTTTTAATGACATCTACCAGACCATCAGTTTATGGGATGGCAAGTCGAAGTTTTAATCATTTTCAGTTCCTTTCAAAATCAATTTTTTTATTATGAATATTGATCAAGAAGCCAACAATTTTGAAAAACCTTTGCCTCCTTAAAAAGCTCATTTAGATTATCCACCTTCAAATTGCGATTTAAGAGTTTACAAATGAAACCTAAAAACAAACTAAAGTGGATCGGCCATGGATTCGCCAGCTTGAAAATCAGAAGCCAAACAAATGCCTTTACATATTTTGGATACGATGACAAATCACTACCCTGAATTTAACGTCCAATACCGTCTTAACTTGCAGAAAACATAGAAACATATAGCATGCATTAAGACAACAGCGACAGATCTAAATATTATCTTGCTTCCACTAAAATTTGTCCACAATTCACAATTATTTCTTATAAAACACGCAAGGTGACATTGATTGGAAAAAAAATCATAAAACCCACTATAGCCGAGATTGAGAATTATATCATAGAAAACCGTGAAGCAAAGTGCTTAAACCAGGGCTGCATCATATGCCATACCCCACCACTATATTTTCACACTAATGATTACAACACTTTACTTTTGTCTTCTAACAATGTTGAAGACCAGGGGAAAAATATATACGTCGTATGCCTTAAAGAGCAATTCACAAACACTCAATGAGAAGTCCTAGAATAATCGAGATTTGACAAAACATTCGGGCAAAGACTTATTAAAATAGCTTCCCGTCGATAACAGAATTCTAATGAAAACAATATGTAAAAATTTATATAGTGGATAATATATCATCTGGCAGAAAGCACAGAAACCTGCCACAGATAAAAATCAAGTAAACGGCGAATGCCACTCTCAAAAGAATTTCCAGTTTGGACAATGAAACTTGACACTGATAAAAAGGACATTCTCCCTCAATCAAATATAAAATTGGCCCTACTGTATATTTTGTCTACACAAGCAAAACCACGGTTGCAAATTTCAATCGCTCTAGATATTTATAGATTCACAAGACAGATAGGGCACTTCAAGATTGAGGGCTGGTGCAACGGAACTCCTCTTAAGCAGTGTCACTCACACTGCCCATTTCATATATGTTTGTTCTGAAGTCAAGCTTCAACTTCCCTTCAAAGCAATTCTCTACTTTCTGTTGGTGATCTGATCAGCTCAAGTATGTGTACCACCTCTGCCACAGGCGGCCTATTTGAAGGTACTTGGGATGTGCAAATCAGCCCAAGTTTAATCACAGGAATAACCTCATCTTCAGGATATTCAGACAAAGTTGGATCCACACAATTTAAAGGCTTTCCTTCATTAAGTAAAGATCGCACATTATCACATAGGATCACAACATCATCCTCCATGTATTCAACCGGCCTCCTACCTGTAACAAGTTCTAGAAGCAACACCCCAAAGCCATACACATCACATCTCTCATTTATCTTAAGGCTTTGACAAGCAAACTCGGGAGCCATATATCCTAATGCACTCTGTATCTTGCTACTGAGTATGTATCTATCAAGCATTGGCAGCAACTTTGCAAGGCCATAATCAGCAATTTTGGGATTGCAATCCTCATCGAGCAAAACATTACTGGATTTTATGTTATAGTGTATAACTGGTGGCCTGCAAGAATGGTGAAGATGTGCAAGCCCCCTTGCAGTCCCCAAGGCTATGTTGAACCGAGTTGACCAATTTAAAGGGGCATCCGACTGGGAAATCTCATGAAGTCGGCTATAGAGGCTTCCACTTTGGATATACTCATATATGAGAAGCTGCAGCTGTGGTGTCCAGTAGTAGCCTTGCAAGCTCACAAGATTTGGATGTTTAATTTTTCCCAGAAGCTGTACCTCCTTCTCAAAATCTTCTTGTGATTTAACCAAACTTGAAACCATCAACTTTTTTATAGCAACTATCCTCCCATCCCCTAGAACTGCTTTGTAAACAGTCCCAAAACCGCCCCTTCCAAGTTCACAG
The DNA here is from genome assembly GCA_007258455.2 of Sequoia sempervirens. Classification (NCBI taxonomy): domain Eukaryota; kingdom Viridiplantae; phylum Streptophyta; class Pinopsida; order Cupressales; family Cupressaceae; genus Sequoia; species Sequoia sempervirens. The sequence continues at coordinate 23,891,460 of VDFB02000015.1, forward strand.
TCTTTGTTAAGCAATGCATGAGCACTAGTCACCCAATCTTCAGATGTATGATCTGAATGGGGTGTAAACATAACAAGCTTTCCTAGACCCATATCAGTAGAGGGAGACTGAGAAAAGCTATCAAGCATATGATTCAAAGATCTTGAACTAGACTGAGCTCTTATATTCAGAACAGTCACAGCAACAACACCAAATGCAATCACTGCTGCTGCAGATATTGCTATTATTGCAGAAACACTAAGAACAATTCTGCTGTGTCTAGATTTAATTAATCCGGCCCTTCCTTTTGTACTCCCACTTGAATTTGGATTGAGAACTATTGGCTTAGGCATAACCATAGGGCAAGAAACATTCACGCCAGATCCACATAGCCCTGCATTTCCTTCAAGCGCAGTCTTGTTCAATGTGTTGAATATGCCACCTGTCGGAATCTTCCCTTTAAGTCGATTGTGAGAAACATTAACAGATAACAAATTACCCAAGTTCCCAAGTTGCTGTGGAAGCTCTCCAGTTAGATTGTTAACTGCCAAATTAAGAATTCTCAGAGAGTGCAGCTTGCCAAGTTCTTTGGGTACATGTCCAGTCAAACTGTTGTGCGACAAACTCCTGCATTTTGAAATAACAATTTTATAACAATTATTTTCTCCGCACCATATACAAACATACAAGTTGTGCCAACCATATGCATAATAATTGCACTGTAGAATTGAACACTATTTTACACAGATCAAGGAAATTCCAAACCTAACGCTCCCATGGATGATAGAAAAGCATTTACACAAAAATGAAAGACACAATAATAACCGCCATAAAATCTACCAAGAAGTCATATTCAATAGTCTAAAAATACTCTACTAACCAGAATAATAATTTACCTCACATAGTGCAGAAAACACACCTCTGAAATTACCGCCAAATCCAAACAAAAACTAATTGTTGTCTTCTTCACTTCATTAATGTAAACAAACTAGGCCACATAACACTTACAGAGATAAAGCCTATTTCTTTGATTTAATATATTGAAAGACATGACTCCGCAAACCTTCAACAAATAAAGAAATGCTTCCTATTCTAAAAACAGGATCTACAGTAGGCAACCATTCTTTGGTCTTTCCATCAAAAACAAGATATAGGCAAGTTGACAGAAGGTTCTTTAGAAGGTTCTACCACTTTCAGTGAAAGGCAATTTACCAACGATTCTAAATCAGTTCAATACAGAAATTGAGAATTTCTAGTTTTGGAAAGGCCTAAGCAGAGAGCTTATCAAACCACGCACTTATTGTCCACTCCTTCAAGTGCACTTGGAATAGACTTGAGTTTTAGACAAGTGATTATTGTTAAGTTGTTGGGAAAACAAAATATCTAAGTGAACAAAGGCTAACAATTTACAAAGCCAGACCATTACAGAACTGTTTAATCATTGACGTATGGATAGATCTATTAGCTGAGATTTTAGAATAAAAAACGAAACCCTAAAACAACGTTTTAAAATACATGCTAAGATGTTAAATCCCCACGAATTTGGTCTGACAACGCTGCAAATAACTCCCAAGAAGTATGAACAAATACTTGTCTTCCACCTTTTAAAACGAAGAAAAGGAGAGTAGGAATTCTAATTAGGCCTTCATAATAAACAAAGCATCCAATCAGTAAATTTGCTATTTAGCCAAAACTTCGAAAGTAAAGAAGCAATTGATATACTAAAGAAACAGGCAGATAGATCGCTTACAACAAAATCAGAGACGAACACTTTCCGATCTCTCCGGGAATGTGCCCAGTTAACCAATTACCATCAAGTTGCAGCACGGAGATAGCAGTGGCACTGCCAAGCGTGCCAGGAATGTTCCCATATAGACGATTGTAACTTAAATCCAAAGTCTTCAAAGAACGAAGATTACCAAACTCTGAAGGAATGTTGGAAGCAAGAAGGTTCTCTGATAAGTTCAAATACTTCAAATTTGTGCATTGACCGATCACCGGCGGTATTTCTCCATTCAAGAGATTATGTGCCATATCCAATACCTCCAGAAACTTATACAAGTTTGAAGAAGCAGCATGAGGAATAGAACCGCTGAGACTGTTTCCTGACAAACGTATGTTTTTCAGGCCCAATTCAAATAGTTCCCCAGGAATGCCTCCACTAAAGTTGTTTTTGCTGATATCAAGTGAAAACAAGGTACTGCAACCCATTAAAGACTCGGGAATGGCTCCTGAAAGTTGATTATTTGACACATTGATCGACCTAATATTCTGCAGCATACCAACCGAGGCAGGAAGGCTTCCACTGAAACCGTTGCCGGACAAGTCTACAGACTCTAGGTTTCCCAAGCCTCCTAACCAAGAAGGAATGGTACCCACCAGAATATTATTACTGAAGCTCATAGAAGAAACAAAATTCAACTGTCTAAGCGAATCGGGAAGATAGCCCGACAGCATATTGAAGCTCAAATCTACATTTTTCAGAAGGACGCAGTCTCCTATATCAAGTGGTATAGAACCAGACAAATTATTGGCATTCAGATGTATCTCTCTGAGACTGGTGAGGCCTCCAATGCCCTCGGGAACACCCCCAGCGAAGGCATTATGGGACAGGTCCAGTGATCTCAGATTTTTCAAAGAAAATATTTTTAGAGGCAGAGGCCCAGATAAATGGTTGCCAGATAAGTTCAATGCCGTTAAACTAGCACATGAGCTTACGGTATCAGGAAGAGTACCTTGCAATGCATTGTAGGCGAGGGAGAGGACTCTGAGAGAAGTAGTACATTGTTGAAAGAGGCGGGCGGGAACAGTGCCAGAGAGAGCATTGTGGTTTAAATTCAGAATCCTGAGGCTTTCAATCTGCACCAGATCTGGACTGATATCGCCAGAGAAGTTGTTGCTGGCTAGAGACAATGTGCGAAGAAACTGCAGCCTGGTGAGACCCCTCCCAATCTTTCCAGAGAGAGAAAGATTGTCCAGCACTACCTCTGTTACTCTCCCCGCTCTCGGATTGCACTTCACCCCTGCCCAACTGCAAGGACTGTCTTCCTCTTCATTCCACGAACTCAGAAATGAATTTGGGTCGTGCAAATCCGCTTTGAACACTATCAGTCCCAGCACATCGTCATTCAGATCAACAGCCTCGCTACAGCAACCCACCAAAAGCACATACACTGTCACTATCACAGCCCCCGAATGCAAGCACCCCATTGTTGCCCACGAAAACAATGGCTGCTACAACTGCAGGAATGGCATTATAAGCCCACTGGGTGCCTAACGGGAACTCGAAATGATGAAATTCACTACAGAAACGAGAAGTGCACAACACGATTTCGAGCGGAAATATGATGAGTGATGTAACTATCGCTTGCTGTGGAATTTATGTCTCAATCTCTACAAGTACAAGCGAAAGCGGACGAATATGTGATTTATTTTGACTGAACTGGAATACTAAACTCGAATCCATCCATGAGCTCAGCTAAAGTTGGCCCGGCCTGAGATCTCCTTTTATCTTTCCTTCCGTTGCCATTCTTGAGAAGCCCCAACTTTAACCTGTTCGAAGGACCCAAGGACATGTTTTCCAGGTAGGATCCCACAATCCACGTCATCATATTCCTGCCATGTCACTATGAAACGAATATATTAAGAGAGAGACTGACTTTTCATAAAGTAACGGCCTTACGGACGCCGAATTGGAGAAGGGCGCGTGGACACTTGGACGCTGAGTGGGGGAGCATCCCAAGAGCCTTATTATTTTCCCCCGGTCGGAATAAAGAAAAAGCGAAAAAGATGGTGAGGGAATTAAAGAATCCGTCCTGCAGCTTTTGCTTTTATAAATTCCTTATAATGTGCTGTCTCGCCTGTTCGCATTTACTACTATTCATAAATGCTGGTACGGATAAAGCTTAAAAAAAGTTAACTCAGGTTCAGAACTACTGTTTTCGCCTTGATTAGGGTTTAGGGTTACATTGTTCATGGCAATGCGCACTCGCTGTCCTTGTCGGGGTGCGTGCAAAGTGGTGTGGCAGTGTCAAATTGACAAAGCAGGAATCGAAATGGAGGCTACTCTGTCTGTATTTTAACTGCTGCTCTCGCCTCACGCCTGGATTCGTTTCTTTATATGCCTGAGCGTGCCGCGGCCGAAACCCAGGTGCTGTGAAGGTCAAAGCTTTAAAGAAAGAAGCAATTAGGTTAAAATGGCGCCAACTCCAAATTCTTGCACTTATTTTATACAGAGACATGCCAGAACCTCTGATAGGGACTGGTGCGGTTCGGTCTTCGCTTAGGGTGTACCAGTTGTAGCAGTGCATCTTTTCTAGGACACTTCAAGATTTTGATCTGCGGAGCAGATCGCGTCACCTTAATTATTCCAGAGGGTCTAATACGCCATTGGCGTTTCACCCCTACGATTGAGGTTACATCGTAGCCGGATTTCGAATAAAGGGCAAACGAATTTTAAATTTTCAAACTTACGTTGAAGAGTAGAAAAGTGCATATTCTTAACATTACCTTTCTCTTTTTTAATGCTACTTTTGTTTGATTTTTTAATGTATAATCTTATGGCATATTGCTTAATTTATTCCAAGTTTTAAAAATGTTATATTGAGAATCTTTTAAATTTAAATATTAAAAATGTTTAATTTAATTCATAATAATTTTGTTATGGTAGACAAGATCATAATTGTGATTATGTTTTTCAATAAAATTATAATTGTAATTATATTTTTAACTTTCAAATTTTGAATTTTTGTATTTTAATATTGACAATATAGAGATCTAAGCAATATTTATTAGTGTGGGTACAAAAAAATAAAATTAGGCATCTAGGTTTAATAGTTGAAGACATCATCCTAAAATATTTTAATAAAGCTTCATCTTTTGTTGATATATCAATACACCACTCAACCTCTATCAAGTATTTACAACCATCTATTTCATAAGTCAACCGAGCAACATTCTTTGTCAAAATACACTCCAAGACACATTTTGACATAATTCACTTATTCAACACACCAACAATATCTTCACTACCAAAACACATCATCATCCATTGCCACCCACTTATCTCTCTTATTTTTTCTTCTAACTCAGTGTTAAAACTTGAAGTGTAAAGAAATCATGAACTTCAATCCTCATAGAGGAATCCCTACAATGTAGTTTAGTGCCACCATTATTTACCTCACCTCAAATATTTGCAAGTAAGCACTTTTTATAGTTGTCAAAAAACATATTATACTCTAAACACAATCATAGAATCTAGACATAATAGCACCCCCACAAAGACAAAGCTATTGATGCAACTTTGTCCCCACACCCAAAGTCTCAAGATTTAGTCATTTCAATTTTTTTTTATTAATAATCTAGTTCTAGTTTTTCTATTTACAACTCTTAATTATAGCATAGCCTGTCATTAGGTAAAATTTACATTGGAGTCAAAGTACACTCATGTGTTCCACTTTTTAGAATTATAGGACAACCAAAACGAACATTTTCAATAATATACTAAACAAACTATCAAAATATTTAAGTTGATGTAAACTATTAATTTGTATCATTTTCTTTATAGATTCACATTATAATTTTTTACTTTTTTAATTATTTCTCCTTTTTATTAGTTTTTAAAAAAAATTATTATATTTATAATGAGTGACATTTTATCTTGACATTAATTTTTACTAGGAATAAAATATTTATTTATAAAGTAAATAACTAAATATATTATTCAAGATATGCTTTTTTATCTTATATTTTTCAAAAAGTTAATTACGAGGGTTATGCACGCATAAAAACTTGTCTCTCGGTGATTTCATTTGACCCTCATGCACAACACAAAGTTAGTTGTTATAACCTCTAAAATTACAATATGATGATAAGAGAAGAAAAGAATGCCATGAAGGTGTTGCATTAAGCGAGTTCAATTGAAGCACCTTTAATTTAAGGAGGCTCCAATCGAACTTGCTAGTGTCTTAGATCAAAAGTGCTTCAATCAAACCCCTAGTGTAATTCTATAAAAATACAAGTGCTACCATCAAACCCCTAGTGTAATTCTATTAAAATACAAGTGCTACCTCATTTTCCCTTGCACCAAAATTAGATTCCATTTTTAAACAAAGACAATGAGGAATAAAAGGAATAGATGAAATAAAACAAATTATATATATACGAGATAACAAAAGGTTTTTCTCTAAATTTCAAACTCGATAGTTTAGTTAGTTTACATAATTTTATTATTATATTAGAAAAAAAATATAGCTAATTAATTATGTAAATTATATTATTTTTATATTATATTAGTAATAGATTGATAACCATATGCATTCAGATTTGGCAGATATCAGTTCATTTTGCTATAAAAAGCAAAAAACTGGGAAACTGTAGATGATCAGTTTTAACAACTTTTACATCTAGATTTGTATATTGTAAAGAGTGCTATGAGCATATATACAAAAAAACCAACTTGTTATATGCTTTTAACTATAATATATCATCTACTCTATTTCATGTTTGATTATCCTGGTCGTCTACATTATTTTTAGCCTCATCTTCCACCTTGTTGCCCCCTCCATCAGTCAGTCTAGTCCCTTCTTCTAAGGTCCAGTAACAAAAAAAGCATCTCTCCTATTGAGCATGGTGATAGGGACACCTGTGTCTTACTTTCCTTCCACCTTCTACACCATTGTTAAAGGCTCTTTGGAACTCATTGAATGCACTCATGAATATTTCTATTTCTCCATTGTTGAAACGACAGGCATGGCCACATCCTATATCTTCTCAGTTGATTCTAATTGTTACCTTCCTACAAAGATTCACAAATTTGGACAAGGATACCTCGATGTGAAGTGATACTTGCAATGCAACAATGAGATATGTGATTCTTTTTGTTGACTTAGTAAGTATCCTCCTGCAACCCTTAAACTTCTCATCATTTAGATTGCTTTCCAAATGTGCCACATGATTTTAGTAGATAAACAATTCCAAAAGATATTACATTATTTACTCATTTTGAAATCACACATTAGAACATATTTCCAATTAACTTTATCCTCATTATCCCAAATATTCAAGTTACAACAGAATAATTTCCAAATTTCTCTAGCATAGAAATAATCAAATAGAATGTGCAGAACCAACTCTGGAGTATAGCATATACGGAAAATATCAATATCATTCATATTATACTTGAAAGGAATTCTTTGGAGGAGAATAAGCCATTTAAAGCAAGCCTTCTTAGGCTCAACAATGTTGTGCCAAACCTCAACAAGAAATTTCATCCAACTATTATCAACTAAAGAGATATCCCAACATTGGTTTAAGTGATTAAAGACAACATTATTACAAACCATGCCCTTATAGATTGTCTTAGCCTTGAGGTCAACAAGAGCCCCCCATCCTTCCACACAAGGTCACTAGCGATATCCATCTCTTTATCAATACTTGAGGGGAATTTGGCCTCTTTGTAGGCTTCTACCAAGGTGGAGTGAGTCCTTATGTTAGAAGGGGGAGGTCAAATTCAACCCTCAAGGCTTCCCAACTTTTAACATTCCCTCCCTCTAAGACATCACTAAAGACCCTAATCCCTATTTAATTCCACTTTTTAGTAGAGCAACCCTATAGGAGAGCTAGGGGTTTTTCGTTATGCTGCAAATTCCACCAAATAGAGTTATAGCTTTGGCACATGGAATTGCTAAGGGTTATGTTGCAAGATTTAAACTGAGCATTATGCTTGGTAAGCTCCCAATCCTTCCACAGGATTTTGAAAACCAGAGACCCAACAAGGGTCATAGAATGTTTGCTGATGAGAATGTCACTCAGGGGTAGCAGCCTCCAAGACTTAGCCTACCTTGGCACTGCATATTGGATGTTATTTCTTACCAAAACCTTCGAAGGTTCGTCTTCAGCCAGTGTTTTGCAATCCACTTAAAGGCTAATGCAATTCCTTCCAGCCTTAGATCCTTTAGGACTAGCCCACCATGCATTTTATCTATGCAACACCATTCCCAATTCACTAAGTGCTTTTTCTTTTTCCCTTTACCATCTAACCAAAGAAAGCCCCTTATCCTTTTATGAATTTCATTAATTTGGTAATTGAAAATGAAACAAATGGAATCAAAGTATATACTATAAGAAGATAACACCTTTTGACACACCTGTAGCCTTCCTACCAATGAGAGATATTGCCTGTTCCATCTTTCCAACTTTTTTTCAATTTTGGTATTGATCTAGTTCCACATTTCCTTAAGGTTAGGACTGACAGCAAATGGTATCCCTAGATACCTCACTTGCATGTTGAGGCCACCCCACTGAAGTTGTAATATTTTACCCAATATGGTGGGGATTCCTCCCACCCAAGAGCAATGTATTTAGAGTTGGATGCCTTTTCCCCAAAAGCTTGACAAAACAGATCAAGTTTCACCATCAATGAGTCCATATTGTCTTTATCCAGTTCTATGAATAGAGAATTTTTGTTAGCAAATTGCATGTTGACCAACTCATTATTGTTTAGAAGTTCATGCCTTTAATTCTTGGAGATAATGTTTAATCTCTTAATAAGTAGTACAAGGCATCTGAGGCTATTACAAAAAGAGGTGGTGTAGAGGGGAATCCTTGTCTGATGGACCTCTCCAATCTCACTTCTTTAGAGAGTGATCCATTCACATCTACCTAGGTGGAGGCATCTCTTAGGAGGGTATTCACCATTTTACAAAACATATCAAGGAAGCCAAAGGCTTTAAGGATTGATCTCAAGAACTGCCATTCCACCCTGTCATAGGCCTTTTCCAAGTCTAGAAATAGCATTGCCACATTTTGTTTAGAGATTTTAGCCCATTCCATAGCTTCCCATCTTGTTAGGAGATTCTCTAGAATATACTGACCTTTGATGAACCCAATTTTTGTGGTATTGATGAACCTTGGAAGTATGTTGACCAGCCTCAAGGCTAAGACCTTGTCCAAAATCTTATAGGATACATTCAAAAGAGTTATTGGTCTCCAATTTTTTACTAGTGTCTTATCCCCCCTTTTGGGAGGAGTTTTGATATTCCCTTTGTTTATGGTACTCCCCAACGAACCAATATTCAGAGCTTCCCCATAAACCTGTAGTAGGTCATCACACACCCAATCTGAGAAACATTTGTAGAAATCAACAGGAAATCCATCACAACCTAGGGACTTGTCATTATTCTGAGATCTTCCTAGGGACAAGCCTTTCTATAAGGTTCCTTGTAGCATGACAACTTTCATTCTCACCCTCTGAAGTAAATAACCCCTTGAAGAAGGCATGAAATTATTTCAAAATTTCCTCCTATGAGGTTAGCATCCTCTCCCCATCCCAAATATGATCGATTTGTTCCTTAGTGTTTGATTCCTGTAAATACTTGAAGAAAAACTTGAACCCCTTGTCCCCAAAGTTTAGCCAATTTAGTTTGGCCCTAATTTTAAGCCATTAACTCTCTGGGTTTGGATCTTCCTCAAGCTATCCTTGACTTTCACCAGATCTTTACCTAACTTAATATCACTTGGAGCCTATTGTAACTTGGATTCAGCTTCGAATAGGTGCTCTTAGAGCTCATTTTCTTCTTTCCTACGATCAATAACCCTCTTCTTCCCAACTGTCTAAAAGAGATTCCTCCAAGATTCTATATCGGTATTACATCTCTCAATGGTGGAGGAACCCTTGAGAATCCACTTGTTGGTTTCCCTAGTGGAAGAGATAGCTTCTTTATAGTTATAATCCTTTAGAAGAAGGGTGTTGAGGATAAAGGTTGACTTCTTTACTAAATACTTTGGCCTACCTTGATAGGTTGCAAGATCGACCTTAATGGGATGGTGATATGAGAACGTGTAGGGGTAAACACACACATTAATTCCCTTTTCATTAGGTATGAGGTTGAAAATATCCCTATTTGCATAAATTATGTCACCTTGCAGTATATTCTACTACCCCTTTTCTGATCATTGCACCAGGTAAACCATATCCCATTACTTTCCTTCTTCCCCTTTTCCATGGGATCAACCAATTTGAGTTTATGTTTTAAGTTGTGCCAAAAGTGTTTTTCATTGCCTTTCCAAGACATGTCAATCCCTCCCCACTTTTCTTCCATTGCTCAACCATGTTAAAGTCCCCTCCCAACACCCAGGGAACTTTTGGGAGATCATCTAACCATTGCCACAAGGTGATCTTGTCTCTGTAATCATTCGGGGCATAAGCCAAGCATACCCCAAATTTATTTTCACCCTTCTTTGGGGTTACCCATACCACCTTGTTCCAGGGGGAGCAACCACCATCAGTGACCCACTAAGACCATTTACTAAAGACTAGAATGGCAGCCCCCCTACCCCTCTCATGTGTAGTGGAGAAGGAGGCACCATTCCAAATGAATTTTAGATTGGTTTCCAATGTGAACCCGATAACTTTTATTTCCTAAAGCATGACAAAATATTTTCATTTTTCAAGATTTAAAAACTTTTTAATGATATATTTTTTGTAAGGTGACTCAAGGCTCCTGACATTCCGGGAGATACTGTTAAGATTCATCATCACCTATCATAGGGTTGTCACTTTGTTCCTAATGGAACTGTTCAAAACACTTAGGCAGTTTCTCTTCTACCTCAAGCTTCTTAGCCATAAGTGACTTGATTACCACACTGGTTTCTTTCGTTTTGTTTTTGGCACTCATTGTTCCTTTGCCAACTGCTACAAAACCCCTATTTTTCCTTGGCCTTCCAAGGCCATCCCTTGGTTTAATGGTTTGATCTAACTACCCTAAAGTGGCATTCTCATCTTTTCTACACCCTATAACCTCCCTCTAGTCAAAGTTAGCAATTCTAATTTCCTTGGTTTTCCTGTTCACAATTGGTAGGCAAGATTGACCCTCAAAAACATTGTTCTCCAATTCAAGGAGAGGAGCATCAATTAGAGCATTGGTGGTAGCCCCAATATTTGGATCTAAGGATTGTTTTAAGCTACCTTTTGAATCTAGGAAAGGGATGGGGTTACTAGTTTGTGTAACGCCCCGCCGCACGAACCCCAAAGGACAACAAGAACTAACAATTAAAGCACAATATTTTAAAACAAAAGTTAAACTAACATAATATAAACATTAACATACCATATAAGAAATGTAATTATACATACACAAAACCAACTACGTCCTCTGGGGTGTACATGGTTGCATTACTAAACGTAAACCCAAACCATAACAATGATTTACTAACTACGAGTATTCCACTTAGAATTAATAGTTGATGAACGTACATCCATAACGTTATATAAATAAATACCATCCATCACATCCATGAACATAATTATACATGTTTCCATAGATACAACACCATTAAAGATCGCATACAATTAAACAATAACACATAATATTATAAGAATCAACATACATTACATAGAAGATAAGCATCCCCTCAACGTTCATAAGATAGTGCCAAAGATTCCAACCATTACAATTACAATAAGAAGTTACATCGTTCATGATTTACATCAATACAGAAGTGTTTCCCAACATGAACGAGATTAATACCATAACATAGAATAGTACAACTGAAGTGAATGAGAACAAAGTATCAAGACTGGATCCATCTCTGGCACATCTTTGAAGTCACCACATCTGGTTCAACCCTATAAAACTCGACCCTTGGCTGGGGACTCAATGGGGTGCATAGCATGTTCCACCCGACCACGTGGACCCGAAGGGCCACCCCCTTTGCTAAGAGTTGACAAGACAGACCCTCAACCAAAACAGTCAGGTGAACAATGGAAAACAAGACTCCACGACAACAGCAACAATAAACACAAGAAACATCTGCTTCTAGAGGAAAAAAAAAACAAAGGGAAACAACAAACATACACAGTTGCTAAAGGGTAGAGTGTCATCACATGGCTCAACATGGGTTACCCAATGCAGATCTTCATAGGTTACCGGCCCCCGTCTTGGGCTACCCTAGCAACCTCAACCGATCCCCGACCCCCATTCTTACACATGTGGAATCAACTCACCTTTCATGAAGACAAGGTGGTTGATTTGCCATTCCAGGCCTTCTCGTCTCATCCCAAGCCTAAACGAGCGCTTGGGCCATGAGAGAGGCATCCATTATCTTTTCTTAGTGTGAATTAATATCCACCCCCTAAATATTTATTAGGTTATCGCTTGATTAACTCAACTTCCACACGGGTTACCCAAGACGCCACTTAGGGCTCTGGCCCCCATGGGAATCCACTCTCCCTACTAGCAACAAAAAACACAAAAACACAAATGGGTAAGCCAACTTGCACAAAAATATCAAGTCAAATAAGAAAATACCACAAGTGAGGCATGCACCATCTCACGCTAAAGCATCATAGTAAATCCACTTCTCGATGCAAGGCTAAACCCACAAAACCCACTCTATCATACAATAATAGTTCACAAAGAACAACATGAAAATACAAAATAAAGCAACATTTTTGTTCCCCTCCTATGGAAACCCAAAGAACGACTACCCAAGACTCACAAATGAGGGTAAAACAACATTATGGATACACAACAACTTTTCAAAACAAATCCAATAAATCTTCTCAAATCGAGATAACACAAGAAGAAGAAGCACCGAAATGGAAACATCCAAGATCCACCTTTAATCACGTGGATACATTCAATGTATAAACCCTAACGAATAATAAACATTCAAATACCTTTTTTATCTATTCATTCATTAAGAAGTAATTTAAAATAACTAAAGAAGTTATCTAAGCATATACCCCAATAAATATTTTAGAACATTTAAATCATCTCTTAAGTTTCACTAAGACACCAAGAGCAATAAGTTTCAAAGAATGTTTGAATCACCATTACATTTTTCTAAGGATAAACTATTAGGAACATTTTAATAATCAAAAACCTTCAAGTGATAAGTTATAATGAACAATTAAGTCATCATTAACGATTCCTTCACACACCCGTTAAGAAACTAGACTAGAATAATTAAAGAGCTATAGATAGTAATCCATAAATAAGCAACTTCAATGAACAATTATATAAGCATATAGATATGTTCGTTAACTTGTCCTATCCTTTTCTTTTCTAATACAATTTCCTATGATTCAAATTTAATATCTATATTTCTACGCAAATACATGTAAGCATCTATAGATATTTATATGCACATTTGTAATAATTGAAAAGTTGTTTACAAACCATATAATTCAACTTAAATGGATGATATATATTGATCTACACAAACAAATCACTTTCACTTCACATTCAAGCGATAGATTTTAAAGAACGTTTTAATAACAATCTCTACATTTTGTTTGTACAACATTACAACATCATTTAAATGATTAAGAAACTATATACAAGCATAACTCCTTAGCACTAACCACTTAATTATTTATAAAATCGTAAATCTTTATAGTATATTAATATATATTTATATTCTAACTTTTAATTTCTGCAGCAATATTTATACATATATATACAACTTCCCTCCCATATGACAAATAAAAGATTATTTAACTAGTGGAGATATAATATAATCCTTCAATTATTTACTTATAATTAAATCAGCATCTACTAATAAGACACCCATTCTCGCCTTATTAAAATTTCAGCTTACATAACTATTTAATTGTAAGACAACAATATTCTAAATAAATTTCCAATGACTTTACAAAATACTCGTAATTTACTTTCATGTATACATATACTTATAACAATATACATTTAAATAATCCATTACACTTTATCTATTCACTGATGAGGAGAATCATTTAAACTATTTAAAGATATGATATAGACATCTTTTGTACATATCTAAATACACTTTATTATCAAAGGCAATCACAACTTAACATATTCCATAAATATATATATAAATACATATATATACATATATATAAATACATACATATATATGTATATGTACATATGTATATAAGCAAATAAGTAAAAACTAAATATCAAAATAACTTCAGTTTGTTGTAAACAACAGTTATGGGAAATAATAAGAAGGGGCGCACATAGATTTACCCATAGCTATGAAGTCGCACATACTAAATTTTAAAACATAAAATTTTTTTCAGCTGAATGTCATCCCAGGCATACTCCTATACTCGCAGCCTCACACAAGATCCAATAAAACGACCTAAATGTTTAAAAAGATGCCTTAATAGGTTTAAGCAAGAACAAGCTAGGGAGAAAACAAACTAAGGAAGATTATGTAAAACGCACTGGCTTAAAAATGAATATAAGACTTACAAAAGGTGCCAACAAAGTCTTTCTTACCAAATTGAATGTCTTGAAGTCGATCCCACAAGCAAAACAAATTTCAATAGAATAGTAAGTGAAACTGAGATGAACCCTGATTGGCTCAACTTCAACCCTGATGCTCAAACTGATTGTTTTTGGTGTTTTGAAGGTTTTTGCATTAAAAGAACATAATGCAATTTTGAAATAAATGCTTCTAAAATCTTTAATAAATACAATAAGGTAAAAAACTGACGCATATAGATCCTTGAATCGATAGCAAATGGTTTTATTATTCTTTCTCAGTGATTACAATATTGAAACCCTAACATGCAGACCAAAAGGCAAATAAATTTTGCATTATTTAAAAACCTGATTTGTTGATTGCAGCCGCCCCAAAAGGATGAAGAATTAATATAGGCAACGTCAAATGTCATCTCTCCAGCCTCGAAATCCATGCAGACTGACCCAGAGTGCAAGGCGTACCATTTGGTGAAGAAAGAAAGCCAAAAGACAAGGCGTCTAGACTTGGATAAAAAGTACGACCCTCAAGCTGATTTGTATTTAATGGATCTATGCACCTGTAAAGCCTTTCTAATTTTTTGTATATTAATCCTATCAACACATGCAGATACCTTCTCAAATATGCTCAAATAAATCCCACGTGCCAACATGAGAATGCACGGATCTGCAATATATAATATTCTCCAATGATTAACTATAAACCTTTATTCTGCAATGATTATCTTGCAAACCCTTGTATTAATTTCACTCAAATGCCTCAACACTGTAGCGGGTATTGTTCACGCGGGTACTGTAGCAGTGGATAAAAGCTTGCAATCTGCTATTTAATGGCTACCAAAGATGAGCTATAGGTCTGCAGTAGATGAATCTTCAAATATGCTCAAACCCTTGATGTATTTCTTCAATCTTTGAGCACAATCATAACTTCTGGATGAAGCTCTCCTCTAGCAATAATTCGGCTGGTATCTCACAACCTCAAAATTGCTTCCACACTGAAGAGTTTTCGTTCTCCAATGCAATTTTGGCTGAAACCCTTGGCCTCCAGCACAAAAACCAAGAAACTCACAAGCAAAGTCAAATAATCATCTAATAATGAGTTTGATTTGCTTTGGAAACCCTTTATATCCACTCAACTCTTAAATGCCTTTAATTCCCTTTTGAAATCCACTTTTAGGGTTTTAATAAAACTTTATAATAACTTTCAAAAGGATCAATCCCTTCATGTGCAAGTAAAGTCACTTTTTAAACATTTTAAATCCATTTAATATCATTTAAAATGATATAACATGTGCACACTTTGAATTTATAAAATATTTTAATACTTTTAAGTGGCAACTAATTCAAGGGTCATGGCCTCATGGGTCCCTTTATAACTTAAGGTGACTTTTATAACATAAGCTTTTAAAATAACTTTTAATAATTAATCTCATCATAAAGTCAACTCATTTATGCATTAAATATCCGCAAATATTATATCACCAGGTGCCTTGCCAAAATTAGTAACTCCCTACTCTTGACTTACCATATATAGTAAGTCTCTCCAAATGTGCCAAGTAACAACTACAGAGCCCCATCAATGTCGTCACTGCCTCTGAAGACTGTCCAGGTGCCTCAAATATAAATAGAAACCCTGACTCCTTGAAATAGTCACTTACTATAAATAGTAAGTGTGTCAAATGGAGTCCAGTGAAGGTCAATCCTGGTCTCTCACTGAATACTGGAGGCGAATTAACCTCAATCACTGCCAAAGGTGACCCCCTAACCATTAGCTCTAGCCTACGAGGGTTAGGAATAGGCTAAGCAACTTGTCAACTTTTCTGAGCTAGAAAGGGGACATTATAGAAACATGCAAAGGTTGCGCACACAACAATAACCCTCATTGCATTACATATATATAGTGGATCATTAGGTGCGCATGGTTGAACTTCATGCCTGCGTTGGCTATCTTGGGACACCCTAAACCTTAATGCTAAAGGCCAATTAAACCTGCGGTGCCTATGGAGCATATATGAATATAGGCATAGTATTTTAATTAAGGGTGAGATTTCTTAAATTTAAAATGTAGCATGATACGGTTATGCAACCTAATTGATTAAGCATGAATATCATTAAGAAGATAGATTGTATTAAATCTTGTTTCAAACTTAGAGCAGCCTACCACTTGTGAGGAAGAGGACGAAATGGTTACCTTGCCCTAATATTTGCAAGCAACAACAATTGCTTATACCACAAAAATAATAAATCTATGCACAACAATGAAGTTTCACCCCTCTGATTTGAATATCTTAGAATGGTTGATATGTCCCAACGTCGACAGAACAGGGGTAAACATGAAAGCACGAAAGAAAGGCATCAATAAGAGAGCCATGGTGTCACAAATAAAGAGCTTTTAAAATAATGAGATTGCCAAAGGAAAACTCCTATCGGTTATCATGCAGCCAACTCTATTTCCACAGAGATTACACAAGCATCAAATCATTCATTGATTCAAGATGGCATGAAAAGAACTTTACCAACATAAACAAATCACTAAGCAAAATCATATGTCTAAAGCGCCTGCAATACCCATAGACGCAGCCATAAAAGAAAACTCAAAGCTTGGAAAAACATCTCAAATTGTTGGAATAAAAGTTATTTCAAGCGTAAATTAATGACAAAAGAAAAACATGCAACTCAAGCAACCAAGCCTAATCAGTTGTAAGGCATAATGGAATCTAAAAGATTACAAGAAACAATAGTTTAACAGAGGAAGGCGAGTACTACCCAAATCAAACCATCCATTTAATTGGTTCCATCACACAAAAAATCGGATTCAAATGGAATAGGTGAAATGAAATCAATATCAAAGATTAACAACTTTTCAAAACAACCGGAATACAATCAAATTTCTTACTTGGATTCCTACGCACGAGAAAAGAGAGGACGAATTGATGACCTTTGTTTCATAGCTACATTTTCCTCCTTTGAACTTGGTCACTCCAAAACTACTTCAATTCGACAACATTATCAAAACCAAGAACTGTAATTTTCTTACAAAATTATTTTGTAGAGAAAAATTTTCTTTTCGAGAACCCAAAATTAATTGATAAAATCCTTTCTCCCCAAAAATAACGCGAGCTTGCTTCAAAATCAAGCAAGCGTTTTTATTTTTTCCAAACTAAAATCCAAAATATAAGTTTCAACACAATAAAAATGACAAGTTTCCTGTTTGTTGCCTGTTTGAAGTCATGCATGTGCACACTTTATCCTTTTTCATCTTTTTCTAGCTTTACACTTGATTTTTTTACAATTCAATTCAAAACAATATCTTTCTTATTTATTTAATTAAAAATCACATTATTTTCCCCATTAAAATAATTATCTTTACATGATAATAAATTATTAAAATATAATTTAAAACAATACAATTTAATCTAATTATTTAATAAAACTTTTACTTTTTAACAAAGCAATTTAATTTAATTATTTATTAACAACCACCTCCTTTATATTTCGTAACATTAATCTATTTAATTATTAATTTAATTTTCCAAATTCATTTGAATTACCATAGTAAATCAATTTTAATTTAATTAATTATTTTAAACAAAGTCATATAAACTATTAAGTTAGATCCACAAATTTAATGATATAATAACCAACGAAATACATGACATAACAGATAACTACTTACTTGAATAACAAGTAAGGCCAAAATGGAGGGACATTGCATCCTCCCCCCCTAAGCATCAACTTACTCCTGGAAGTCGCACACAATCATAAGCACAACAACATAATGAGCTAACAACTATATCAACAATGAAAATGACATTAATTAGGATTCAACCATGTAGTTTATTGACCCATGTTTCATGAGTAGTGGTTGACAACAACCAATCTCTCATGATAATGAATGGTCCACTTAGCACTCATTGCATCTAGGTGATGCTCACACAGGTGAAGCACTGGACTGTCCCAGGAGGTCACCCATCCTAGTACAACTCCAGCTCAAGCGCGCTTAACCACAAAGTTTTCCCCATGGTTAAGCCCACTTAGCTTGCAACCCCATTTGCAAAACCTTCAGTAGGGATGGTCCAATGCTTCACCTTTGTGAGCATCACCTAGATGTAATGAGTGCTAAGTGGACCATTCATTATCATGAGAGATGGGTTCTTGTGAACCACTACTCATGAAACATGGGTCAATGAGTTTGACTCATAAAACTACACGGTTGAATCCTAATAGCAATATCAAAACTTTGACACGTGGAAAATACCTCCTACTTATTGACATTAATTAGACAAATAAAATTAAACAATTCAAAAAGAAGAATGATAACAAAACGGAAACGGGATCACAAGCAGACGACATCATCAAACACAAAGATAGGGTGACAGACTAGGTTGGGGGACTTTCTTGTCAACTCTGGTTTCCACGTCATACCCATTGGGCTTATAGGGCACACTCAAACCTAACAGTGTAGGTGGAGTCAGTGCCTGGTACTTGCATCCTGCATCCAACCAATGTCAAGCAATATATATCTTATCACAAGCACACCGTGAGAGGAAGTCGTAGCATAACAGGGTGCTCATGAACGAGCGATGCTACACCATCCTCTCACCCAAACTCTAAGTAGTAAACACCACATCAAGTACAATAAATGCATCATCAATAACACTAATTATATCATAATCAACATTAGAAAGCAATCATTAATCAATGCATAACAAGGTCACATGTTCGTATGCAAATCATAGCCAAATTAAGCAAAGCACACAACCACTTCATCATCATAACAGAAACACCAATAACGAGCATCACAATCATCCAAGTCAAATAACTGTCAACTAAAAAAATCAAAATGGTGAACAACCACCAACACTGTCTCAAGATTCACAACATAATACATCATAAAAAGTTTCAATACAAAGCAAGCTACTCACTATCAGCTAGAGGACACTCCTCTGGGTCCTCATCTGAGTCTATAACAACCTTTTTGGAGGAGGAAGGATGTGCCCGCAGGAACTCCTTTTCCTCCTTTGTTAAATTGGGTATGTTGGGTCCACCCCCCAACGGCCAATCACGAATTGGCAATGTCCTTGAGATATATTTAAGAATTATGGAGGTTAGGGTGATAAAGAAATTATGAAAAGAAATTATTGTAGTTCTTTTGTATTTACATTCTTCTTTCACATCTTCTAAAATTTTATCTTAGTGACCTCTCTTGCCTCTTTTTTCTTTTGGTGATATCTTATTTTTGGCTAAGATAGATTCTCCATATAAAGGTCTACTAAAGTGAGAAGAGCTTAAAATCCAAACCTCAAGCCTCGAGACAAACTTGAGACCTTTTAATACCATATCTTTCAATGTCACTACTCTATTGAATGGTTTTGCTTACATACCAAAGGTATAGGTATATCAAAATTGGGCATGATATGTTGAAGTAATAAGGGACTCTTATGAGAGTTGCAAGGATAAAATTTGACAGTTTGTGGTTTAGGGTATCTAAAATATATGACTAGGGGTTTCTAGGGTTTTTAAAATATATGCATGTACACGTATTTATATTAAGAAGGGTTTATTTTAGGGTGATAAGGAAATATATTTTAAATTTAGAATCTATGTGTTTAGGGTTTGGGAATTAGGGTTTAGGGTTTAAGGTTTACAATTAAATATTTATAGTTTAGAATTTATGATATTGGGTTTGGGGCTTATGTTACAAGGTTTATGATTTTACGAGTTTATGTTTTATATTATTTGATATTAGAGGTGATAGGTTAGGGTATAGGATAAAAGAAGTTAAAGATTCATAAAGGTTAATGAAATTCACATCTATATTTATAATTTATGGTTTAAGATTTGGCCTTGTTTAAAGTTTGAAGTTTTTAAAGTTTATGGTTTATGGTCTATTACCTACATTTGAATTTATAAAAGTTAAAATTCACTTATGAAATTTTTATAGTAAAAACATTTATAGTTTAGGGCTCACTTATTGTTTATGATTTAGAACCTTTATGGTTGAACTTGGATATTTAAGTAATGATAAATTATAGTTTAATCTTTATATTAAAATTGGCCCAACCTTAGTTTAGTTTTGGATCTATTCGGTAAACCTTTATAATTTTTTATATTAATATAATTTGGACTATAGGGTTAAATTTTTATGATTTATAGTTTATAATTTATAGTGTAAGATTTGGGATTGGGAGTACATCTTATGGCTAAGGGTTTAGAGATTCCAAAGTTCATGGTCTATGGTCTATGGTTTAAGGTATATATAGTTTAGGTTTTAAGGTCTAGTGAACTTATGGTAAACAAGGTTTACAATTTAGGATTTTTCCTACTTTACAATAAATAAGGTTTAGAGTTTCATGTTTAGGTTTTATGGTTTTATATAACCATGTTTATGAGTTAAGGTTTATAATTGAAGCCCATATTTATGATTTATAATATGGGGTTTAGGGTTTATCTATGACATATGGTTTACCTAGTTTGTGTTTTAGGTGTAAAGTTTAAATTATTTTCAATTTAGGGTGTATTAATTAAAGGTTTGAATTTGTTTAAAATAAGGTTTAGGATTTACAGATAAGGATTCCCCCTTTATAGTCGAGATTTTACAGTTTTAATAGGTTTTGGTTTTAGGGTTAATGATTTAGGCTTTAAGGTTTGGGGTTTAAATATTTAAAGGTTTGAAGTTTATTGTAGTAACTAAATTAATTATTAGGATTTTTCATTTAATATTATTATTTGTATATAGGCATTGAAACTATATATTTAGTTCTAGATACAAATATCAAAGGGGTGACCCAACTTGAAGTTTATATTTGGAGAGGAGGCCTAAGTTCAAGTGAATAAGGGAGAGGAGGTTGGTCATTAAGTTAATATTGAAGAGGAGCTTGTAGTTCCTCAAATTTATATGAGAGAGGAGTCCCAACCTCAATTTAGATAGGAATCCAAGTTCCTTGAGTTGATATTGGACATAAATTCCAAGTTTGTCAAGTTTATATTAGAGAGGAGGTCCAAGATGATAAGAATTTTTATGAAGAGGTTGACCAATTCCTTCCCTCTACTAATTCAAAAGCTATCTTATTGAAGAGGTTTACCAAAACCCTTCCCTCTAATAATTTAAATGTTACCTTATTGAAGAGGTTAGGAACAATTGAAGATGAAATTAGAAAATTTAAGTGAGATTGACATACACACAACAAATAAATATGACCAAGAGGTTAAAAAATTGAAAGACTAAAAAGGTATTGGATGGTTATTTTAGTAAAACTAATGTAATTGATCAAGACCAATTGTTGGCATCACTCCTTTCTTGTAATGAAATGAAGGAGTCCTTAGAATTGTTAGGTGTAGAATTCCCAAGCATGAAGAGAAGAGATGTAGAAAAGTATAGCATATGAAATGTGAAAATATGTTTGTTATTAGTTTGTAAAAGATTTCACTCTACTAATAAAACCATTTTAAGGAGAGTGACACTAACTTCAACAATTTGTCTAAAAACATTTAGAAAGTGTCAAATTAGTTTAGTTTCAAATGTATTTAGTGTGATTAGGAAGATCATAATGAGATATGCAAAAAAGATGAATATTCAAGATGACAATAGTGTAGAAGGCATTTGGGCATTAGTGTGAAAATATCTTTGATTTGAAAATATTTAGGAAGGTGTAAGGATATTGGTTTGTGATTATTGAAATAAGCATACTTGTCTTTCATCAAATATTAGAGATGTTCTTCAACTCAAGATAGGTAAGGATGAGTATGTAAAACATGTAAAACATTGGCTAGATATATCTCAATATGAGATGTATGTAATATTTTGTGAATAATCCTCATGTAAATATTTGTTAATGAATGTTTCAGATGATAAGGCCTTGGTATGTGGAGTCTAAAATAGTCCTTGAAACTTCTTGTCATCACCACATTGAATTTGATATTTAATATTAGGTGGATAGAAGCATAAAGATATGTCCCACATTTTTAGCTTGAGTGGGACACTCACCTTATTATTTTTAGCCAAAGTTTTACTATGTAATTTATAGCAAGAAAACCATTAATAATTTGAGGATGATGTGAACTAGTATTTTTTGAGAATTCATGTATAGATTCTAAATTTATATATTAAAGACATTTTTCAATGGCCCAACAACCACCCCATTCCTATCCTTTCTTAAAAGTGCTTCAATATGATTCCCTCCTTTAATTCATCCATCGACATCATGACATGCTTTCCATCCATCCCAAAGGCCCCTTTCCTTTATTTTATGACCAGCTAAGATGAGTGGTTGGGAATGGAAAGACAATGTTATCTCAATTTTTGTAAAATTGTTAGTAATTTGTCTCTTGTACTCAACATTTTTAATGAGTGACATTTTCCCATCCAATATAACCTTTTGTAGAAGGAAGGTCAACTCTTAATTTCTTCAATATAGTTCATTAACACCAATATCTAGGACATGCATTTTTTTATAATTTTTATTAAATTTTTATTTATTGTTAGTTTTTTACTTTAAATTAATTAAAATTTAAAGTAATATTTTCCCATTTAGCATAATGATTTTCCATATATCTAAATTATTATTTTTTGTTGAAATAGGTATATTAATATGAATGGTGGTCATATTTTTTAAATATATTTTTTATGTTTGACAAAAACCCGCATTCAATAGAATTGTAAAATACATATAATAATTAAAAATTCTAAAAGTTTACTCTAAGGGGTATAGTCATGCAAAATATTGGGTGATGGTGACTTTGGTTTCCTAAAATTTCCCCTAAGTTAATACTTTCTATCAAAAAGAAGGTGACCAAAAGGAGGAAGGGCCAAATAAGGGGATTCAAATGTTCTTTATTTCAAGGTAGTGTTTGTGCAATTTTTTTCTTAAAACATTAAAAATACCTTTGTTTGAACCCTTTGTCCTCCATTTAAATCCTATTTAAACCCTAATCCATAAAACCTCCTAAATCATAAACCCTAAAATTGTAAATTGTAAACCCTAAATCTTATTTCATAAATAAATTTAAATAATGATAAAATTAAGTATGTAAACTATTTTTAAAGACAAATGTATTTAGGTTTTATGGTTTGTGGTGTAGGGCTTACATTCTTAGCAATTGGGGCACTCTAATCTTTAAACTCTAACTCTAAACCATGGGTGTGTGCAAGAAGTTGAGTCTATTTTTTGGCCAAAAAGTGGAAGTGTTTTCCTTGATTTTTAGAATTTGTCACATTTGACCTTAAAATTTGAAGCACTTAGAGATGGAATCTTAAAAAAATCACTAATCATAAAATGTAGTACTCAAAGTCTAGTTTCCAAATATGTGATTTATTTTAATATCTAGATGATACAAATTTATTTTCAATAGGCATGTATAAAAACCATTGTTGAAAAGTCACTTTTTCTTACCATACCATGCACGTGTACGTCATCCATATTTTGACCTAAATAATCATTTTTTTTTAATCCTTTTGGGAAAAGATTTGTAACACATTCAAGAATGCTCATGATATTTTTTTGTTAATTTTTTAGTGGCCATATTTGTTGTTTTGAAAAATCGTCGTGTACGTCATGCATAAGATGACCTAAAATTATATTTTTTTGATTTTTTTTAAATTGAAAAGAATTTTCTAAATATTGCCAACATATAGTTCATTTTTCAAATAAATATTTTAATAAAAAGTTATTAAAATAATAAAAATCCATGATATTTCAAGTTTATAGACCAATTTCATCAAAAAATATTTGAAAAATAGAAAAAATAATCCAATTGTAAAAAAATTTACATATTTGGAATCTACACAGTCTCATCTATAATAGGTTTTAATTTCGTCAAATAAATCTACAAAAAAGGTCTTCAGACATATGTCCAAAGTCACTATTTTCTTGTGATGTTGACATGACCTTCAAGTTGCAGGTCAAACCAGGTCCAAAGCTTAGGTTCGAGTCCCCAAGCCTTTTGTCGAGCCGAAAAAAAAACACAAAATCGGCTAAAAATTCATTTTTTTAAAAACGAGATCCTACTTTAGGAACAAAATCTCGTTTCCTAAACAGGATCCCATTTGCTTTATTTAATAATATGAATGTTGGAAAATGAAATAGGTCCCATTTAGGATACAAGATCCTGTTCAATACGGGATCTCATTCCTTTTTTTACTATTTTTTAATTTTTATTGCTGAAACAAAAGAAATTGGGTTCATCCAAAAATGGAACATAGAAAATAAGGTGTGGGGTGTGTGATATAGATGGATGGACCTATTTTACTTTATTTCATTAGGAAATGAGATCCACACAAAGAATTGACTTACAACCCTTAGGCAAGTCAACTCAATGAGGGAATCTATTGATTTCCTTATGATTGAGGATGAGGGTATTAGCTTGAACAACACTTTTGGGAGAAAAAATAAAAATATTAAATCAAATCAATTATGCTCATTCAAACTTGAAACAACAATTTAAAGCATAATACAGATAGAAACAACAAAGTTCCGACAAATCTAGAAATGGCAGAGTGATGTGTACTTGCCACCAAAATGTAGATTCGGGAAGCTAACTGGGACTCATTTGCCTATAGGTGAATGGGTCTCTATGCAGAGGTTTCAACCAGCTTTTGGGATCCTCTAGTATCAATTTGTAGCTTTCGTTTGATCTGGGTTTCAATGTTAGAGAGTTGAAAATGAAGTCTATAGGTGAGTTTTTGTGAATTGATAACTTTTTGCAACTTTGACAAGTTTTCCAATTTTTATCTTCAAGAGATCTTCAATCCTTCTTCAACCTATAAACTTGCACATTCACAAAGAGGGAAAAATTATTTGTTTTTGGTGAATGGGGGTTTTCCTTGGTCAAACCCCATTTTGGTAATTAAACCTTGAATTGAAATGATGAATGAACAAGTGCTATGTTGCAACTCACCAAACCCTTCAATAAACCTTTGGAGGGCTAAAATATTGATCTTGATCTCACATTAAAATGCTTCAATGGATGTGGATCTTGATACTTGAATCTTGATTTGAATGCTTGACTTGGATCTTGAAACCTACATCACAATGTTAGCTCCAAAAACATGCATGATTGCAAAATACTTTGACATGATGTTCAAGATCTTGATTGTTGTAATAAATCATTGATAAATCTACTCTTGAATTCCCTTGATCATAATCTTTTCTCTTGTGAAGTCTCATAAAAATTCTAGGATTTGAATTGATAAAATAACCTTGTATTTATAACTATGTATCCTTAATTTCTCGAAAATTAAACATTACAAGATGATATTGAAATTTGAATTCAGGGACATTAAAATACCACCAAAAAAATCTTTTAAATTTGGTTTCAAAGGCCTAGGGAGGACCCATTTTCCCATGGGTGAATGGGCCCCAAGTCCCTATTCCTGAAACACACATTGCTCAAGGTACAGTATTATGTGTTGGCATTAATTGTTGTCGGGTTTACCCTTCAGATAATGTAATTTATTAGGCTTGTAGATGTAAAATAGGGCTTATTAAGGCATAATTAAGTCCAATTTAATTGAGGGGACCCAAAGAAAGTGTGAAAACGTAAAGGAGTATAGTGTTCTACATTACATTTAAGCCCCACTTTAGTGAGAGGATGACCTTGCGTCAAACTCACACTAAAGTAGACAATCAAGAGAGATCTAATTGTACAATTGTTGGAAAGATAAGATGACAAAGGTCAAGGAGGATGATTAAGCCCCCAAGATCTAATATCTCATGACAAACCAACAAATGCACAAGGAGACACATACCTTTGTTAAATATGCAACAACAATGACAAGATACTCGATCATAGAATGTTAATGACTTAAAAGAAAGGAAAAAGAAAAATGGCGGATCAAGCCTCGATTGTTTTTCCAATTCGATGTGGGTCAAGCCTTGGTTGTTTGTCCAAAAAAGTTTACAAGTGAAACCCGCCATCCACTATGCAAACAACATGCACTCACATGGGCTAGTGAAATCTGTTATCCACTAGGTGGGCCCCAAGAAGTGGATAGCTAACTATACCAAAGTTATACCTCCTAAAAAAAGGCTCACAAGGCTAGCAAGTTGCGTTATGCTACGTATTCATGAAAAAGGCTCCACTAGAAAGCAAGTTGTGTTATGTTTGGTGGCCTTGAAAAAGGGTGTTGTAACTTTGAGCTTCATAAGGCTAACAAGTTGCATTATGCTAGGAACTTATGAACAAACATGGCTTCATTGGCAGGCAAGGTGTGTTATGCTTGGTAGCCATGAAAAACATAAAGGCTCCACTGGCAAGCAAGTTGTGTTATGCTTGGTGGCCTTGATACATACAATACGATATTCAAAGAGGTTTTGCTTAGTTTATGTAAGGTCTCCCCTTAGGGAACATCACACTTGACATCACCACCAAGAAAGGAGAAGTTGAAGGATACAAGATTCACCACTTAGGGAATGTAAACCATAGTATTACCACTAAGAGGAATGTCATATGCTAAGAAAGGTCGCACTCTTGAAGGAGATCAATCCCAATGTCACCAAGAAGAAGACATGTCACAAGAAGTAAGAATACCACACTAAGAAACATGAACTATAGTAAAAAATGTCAAAATGATAATGCCAATGTATGCCCCCACTTAAAATAAATTTCTAAACACCATGCTATGAGCAATTACTTTAAAGTAGAAAATGATAAATGCTAAACAATAAAGAAGACATGAGAGCTTATTTGGAAAGCCCTATGTCAAGAATATGTTTCCAAATGAAGTTGAATCATGAAAAGGGGTTGCCCCCAAATAAAATCCCAAACACATAAGGGATCCACAAATTTGGGCTCAACGTATTTCTTTGCTACAATGTTATTATAGAGCTCAGAAATGTCATCATTCCCCAAATACTCATAGAACTGGAAGAATGACACATAGAGAGCGAAAATAAAGAAAAAGCTTTTGGGTCAACATGAAAGAGACCTAAATGTCTCAATGCCTTGCATCATCCCCAAAAGGAAAACACAAGACAAGATAAAATATAAGGGTTTACAACATATAGAAGAATGCATGTACAAATAGAGGAATGAACATAATGACATGTCAAATAGAACGATATGAGGGATCACATTACGCACATGCAATCACACACAAAGAACATGAAAAGAAGACAAATAAAAGACTAGTATGGCACATGCAAGTCAGCCTATAGCAAGTCATCTGCATCCCTATCTTATTCATCATATGTGGCAGATGAATAACTAGCCAAAGGGACGATGAAAAGTGCAGTACTAGGACAAGGCTTACTAACTCCTTTGCTCCCACTAAGTGCAGGAAAGGGATGAGTCAAGGTAGTTGATGAGAATGTGCTCCTTGCAGATAGAAATTATTTGTAGTAAATGTAAAACATGCAATAGTGAGTATACCATGATTCTACAACTATCA
The DNA here is from genome assembly GCA_007258455.2 of Sequoia sempervirens. NCBI lineage: Eukaryota > Viridiplantae > Streptophyta > Pinopsida > Cupressales > Cupressaceae > Sequoia > Sequoia sempervirens. The sequence goes on from VDFB02000015.1 coordinate 23,919,078, forward strand.
CATGGCAAGGAGAAAAGCAATTAATTGCTAAGGGATTATTTGATCATATTCATGTGAAAATTGTTTAAATTTACTAATGATTCTCTTTAAGGCATGACACTCATTAGTAAGATGGCCAAGTGTTTGATGAAATGCATAATAAATCATGTTTTTACTTTAAACTTTTTTGTTTTCTTTGATAGGTGGCAAGTAAATCAATCCTAGACGAAGAAGTTGTTTCATTTTTTGTTCAATTTTTGTTTTAGTGTGTAAAAATGGTAATTCTTTGAATTTATAAGGCTTGTATTTCTTGCTTGATTGGGTAACTTGTTGAAGTGGATTTGGAGGAGGAGGACCTTGTTGAACAAGACAACTGAGAGGGGGGGTGAATCAATTGTAGCAATTTTAACCTTTAAAACTTTCACGAGAAGTTAGATCAATAACCATTCACAAATCCTTTACTCTGCTAACGTGATTAATCATTAAGTGTAGAAGAAAAAACTGAAAGAAGTAAAACTATACACACAATAACACTCGATTTATGTGGAAAACCTAATGAGGGAAAAACCACAGTGAGGATTAGCTCACACTATAAAGAATTTCAAAACCAAATACAAAAGCTCACTGTCAGAAAGGCTCACTACCAAGACAGGACTTGTCCAAAACATGACTTACCATCCAACAAGGGTTAACCACTTGGAGGGATCACTTCCATAGAATTATAAAGAAGATACAAGAGATTTGTTATAGAGATAAAACTATCTTAATGCAACATAAATTTTCACCACAATTCGCTCACACACTTGCAAACATGCCTGAATGATAGAGTACACCTTCAACTCACTACCTTTGGAAACTCGCCACTTGAATTTTGCACTGATCTACTCAAAATCACATCACACATTCACTATTTTGCATCTATCTCACATCTATCTTACTCTTGCATCTTTCACAAACATCTCAACTTATATTTATATTGTCTTCAACTTTGAAACCCATCCAAAGTCGACCACACACCATTGTATTTACAAATTCAAATTAGGTCGACACCAAAACATTCTACGATGGAATTAGAATGACGGTGACCCAAACACATACTTAATGAGGACCTAAATAAGTTCCAACATGCTTCAACAAGTATCGCAAGTAGTGTTTAACACAAGGCCGACCAACACCAGTGTAAAACACATAAAACAATTAAGCACACATAACCTTAACTCGATTGAATCTTTTGGATAACAAATTTCACTTGAACATGACCTCATTAGCTTACTCTTAGAACCACAAGTATTGAAACTAAAATTTAGAGAAATCCAAAGCAACTACATTTCACCCGGACCTCAGCCAGACACACTAAAATGCACAGTTCACAACTAGTGAAAATATTTTGCATTGTACAACGATCCAAAAGCCTAAAATATGGATATAGTAACTACCAAAAATCATGAACAACACCTCATATCCTCACTAGCATAGTAACACATCTCAGAGCAAAACTTGGATCAAACACTGAATACCTGTAAACCTTCTTTATACAATTTTCTCAATATCCTCGACATATACAACCAATAACTAACTTCCATGACATCAATGAAAATAGCAACTAGTTAACATCAATGACAACACCAACATACTTGAAACAATCTCCCCCTTTGTCATTGATGGCAACACATGATGTGAAAAAACGTAAAAGACAACACAACAACTCTGAACCATCAATCTCTAGAATTCTTTCTCCCCCTTACTTTTTCACATGATATTTTCTCCCCCTTTGACATCAATGGCAAGGGAAAAAGATATTTTACATTATTTTTCCTTTTGACATTAAGAACATTATCAATACATAATACTCCCCCTTAGGAGTACACCCAAACAATTGCACAATGACAACACAATACACTACCTACTCTCCCTGAGAGGTAGCCACCAAACATCAATCCAAAAGTAAAATAAATCCATAGATCCACTAGACTGATGCATCTCCATATGCATCTAGTTCAATAAAGGAGGGGAAATGACCCCTAACTTCTCTTGGAGATACTCAAAAGTATCTTTAGGAAGATCCTTATTAAATATATCAACAATTTGATCCTTTGTAGGTACATACTCAAGCTTTACTTGATTCTCCATGACCTTTTCTCTCAAAAAGTGATACCTGATAGATATATGCTTCATCCTTGAGTGCATCATTGGATTCTTTGAAATGTTAATAGCACTTGTATTATCACATACAATAGTGAAGGGATCATCATACATTACTCTAATATCCTTCAATGTCTGTCTCATCCACAAAACTTGTATGCAGTAGGATGTTACAACAATATACTCAGCCTCTGCAGTGGATAAGGAAAATAAATCTTGCTTTTTACTTAACCATGATACCAATTTGCAACTAAGAAAGAATGCACCACCACTTGTATTTTTTCTATCATCAACACAACCTACCCAATCTACAAGTATATAACCATTTAGTGTAGAATCAATATCCCTATGATACCATAAGCCATAATCCAAAGTGCCATTTAAATAAATAAATATCCTCTTAACAACAACAACATGTGTTTCTTTAGGATCTTCTTGAAATATACCCACAAGAAAAACTGTATGCATGATATCTGATCTAGTAGCAGTTAAATACATTAGTCCTCCAATCATAGATCTGTATTTGCTCTGATCAACCTTAGGTGAATCATCATCTTAACTCAATTTTCATCCAATCACCATAGGAGTGCATACCGGTTTGGAACCATCCATCCCAAACTTCTTCAACATTTCATTTGCATACTTCGACCGTGAAATAAAAATCCCCTTTTCTATTTGATTGATTTTTAGCCCCAAAAATAAATTTATCTCACATAACATAGATATTTCAAATTATTTTTGCATTTCTTCAACAAAAATTTTGCACATTGTTTCATTTCCTCCAAAGATAATATCATCAACATATACAACTACTATCAAGATTTTGTCATTTTCAATTTTGAAATACAAATTGCTATCTTCCATACCTTTGTTGAATCAAGTATTTGTCCAACCTTGCATACCAAGCTCTAAGAGCTTGCCTCAATCCATATAATGCCTTTTTTAATCTACAGACCATGTCTGGTTGATTTGACAACTGAAATCCTTTCGATTGTTCTATGTCAACTTCTTCTAGCTTACCATTCAAAAATGTAGACTTCACATCCATCTGATACACTTTAAAGTCTTTATGAGCAACAAATTCCAAAAAAATTCTAATTGCTTCCATCCTAGCCACTGGAGAAAAATTCTTCTGGAAATTTATACCTTCTACTTGTGAGTAGCCCTTACACACAAACCTTGCCTTATTTCTGACCACTTCTCCATTCTCATTCAACTTGTTTATAAATACCTATTTTGATCCAATTATGTTTTTATTTTCCAATCTAGGAACCAATTCCTAGGTTTGATTTTTCTCATTCTGCATAAGTTCTTCCATTGCTCTCATCCAATTTTCATCTATACATGCTTCACTTACTATCTTAGGTTCTACTATAGACAATAAACACATATTTATTTCAATAGCAATAGCATCAAATCTTCTTCTTATCAATACACATTTTTCTCTTATCTCTAATGATTTGACCTTTTGAATGATTCTTTTGCACATATTTAGGTGTCTTTGGGGACACCACAAGAGCTTCTTCCTCTTCATTTTGCTTTTCGTATTCTTCAGCAACTTCTATCTCTTTTCTGTATTCTAGTTCATCCGATACATATCCATCAAATTCAATTGAATTCTTCCATGCTTCATCAACCTTGACATTTGTGCTTTCTACAATCTTTCTCGGCCTTTTATTGTAGCATCTGTAAGCTTTGCTTCTAAGGGAGTATCCAAGGAAGATACCCTCGTCACATCTTACATCAAAATTTCCTAAATTTTCATCTCTTCTGATGTAACATTTGCTTCCAAATACTTTGAAGTACTTTACAGTAGGAATCTTTCCATACCACAACTCATAAGGAGTCTTAGTGTTCTTATTTTATGCTTGAACTCGATTGAACACATAAACAACAATGTGAATTATTTCTCTCCAGTAGACTTCCGGTAGACCTACCTTAGTTATCATTGATCTATTAGCTTCTTGAACTATCTTGTTCTTTCTTTCAACAACTCCATTCTACTGAGGAGTTCTAGGAGCAGACAATTGTCTTCTCATTCCACGTGCTTCACAAAACATGTTAAACTCATTGGAGGTGAATTCTCCATCTCTATCAGACCTTAAGCATTTTATTTCATATCCATTTCATTCTCAACCATAGCTTTGAATGTTTTAAATTTGTCTGATGCATCTTATTTTTCTCTAAGAAATGTAATCCATGTAAATCTAGAGTAATCATGAATCAAAAGCATAAAATACCTATCACCTTGTAGACTTATCATCCTTGTAGGACCACATATATCTATGCAAATCAAATCTAGTAGTTTGGTAGTAGATTGTTCCTTTGATCTAAAGTTGTTTCTAGTTTGCTTTCCAAACTGATAGTCCTTGCAAATAGCATTAACAATATTTGTAATTCTTGGTAAATCTCTCACAACATGTACAACACTGATTCTCACCATATTGTCAAAATTCATATAACACATCCTCTGGTGCCATAACCAACTGTCATTAATTTGAGACATAAATTAATGTCCATCTGCACCCTTAAGTTGATAAATATTTCCTTCAGACTTCTTTCCAACAACAATCATTGTTCCAGATCCTTTCCTTATTTCAAATTCCTCATCCTTGAACACAAGATTATATCCTTTACTACACATTTGTCCAACACTCAAGAGATTATGCCTTAAACCCTTAACATAGTAGACATCATCAGTATTATGCTTGCCATCAAAGTTGACTGAACCTATCCCACAAATCTTAGCACCAGTATCATCTACAAACTTAACTAAGGCTCCATCATATTTCTCAAGTTTAACAAACTTACTTTTATCACCGGTCATGTGATGTGAACATCCATTGTCAACAACCTAGTAGTTCTTTTCTTGTTTACCATGAAGAGTAGAGATCATAGTAACTTCAACTTTCTCTGTAGCACTTTCCTTCACATGTCTTTTAGTATTAGCAGGAGTAGATTCATCTTTTATAGCTAAGAATAAGCATTCATTATCATCAAAATCTCCATAATCAAACTCTTCATTAGAAATACCAGCATCTTCATTCACATAATATTCTCTCTTGATCATCTTTCCTTTGTTTTCTTTGCCTACTCTTTGTTTATTCCTCTCAGCTCTTTTAGGACATCTCGAAGCATAATGACCAATTTCTCCATAGCTAAAACATTTGAAAGGTAACTTACCTTGATACTTGTTGGAACCCTTTTTCATCCTTCTCACAAAGTTAGCTTCCACTTCATCGAAGTTTTCTTCATTCAAATCTTCAAATTTTGTAACCCTAAAAGTAGTTTGTGATTTCGATCCATTTCTCAAGCTAGGCTTTCTCAATTCAAATGACGTTAGAGTACCCAACAACTAATCTTTAATATATGTCTTATAATCTACAAAGTCCTCAATAGCAAATACCTTTTCACTATATGCATCAGGGAGAGTTCTAAGAATCTTCTTAACTATCATGGATTCATCCACCATCGCACCAAGTCCTCGCTTTCCGCCTACCGGCTCATCCATTCTTTGTAGATAGGATTTAATGTTCTAATCTTCAAACATATGCAGGATCTTGAATTGTGCCTCCAAATTTTGTAACTTTTCTTCTTTGACCTTGTCATCTCCTTCATGAATCTTTTCTAATGCATCCTAGACCTCTTTAGCAGTCTTCAAATTTGCAACTTTAATTAATTCAGAATGTGAAAGACTATTCTTTAGAATGAACATTTCCTTATTGTTTTCTTCATGCACCTTGATCTCATCAATTGTACTTGGACCATTAGTAGGAGCAGTGTATGCAGTCTAATAAGATTTCTCAACATCATATCCATTGTATTCCAAATATCCTTCCATCTTTGTCTTTTAGAAGGAATAGTTAGTCCCATTGAACCTAGGACACTTAATAGTGATCTTGCTCACCATCCGGACCTTCCTTAAGCAATTAATCCCTTCTCCAAGGAACCGAGCTTTGATAACAATTTTTGAACAAGACAATTGAGAGGGGGGGTGAATTAGTTGTAGCAATTTTAAGCTTTAAAACTTTCACTAGAAGTTAGATCAATAACCATTCACAAATCCTTTACTCTACTAATGTGATTAATCATTAAGTGTAGAAGTAGAAACTGAAAGAAGTAAAACCATACACACAATAACACCAGATTTGCGTGGAAAACCTAATGAGGGAAAAAACATGGTGAAGATTAGCTCACAATATAAAGAATTTCAAAACCGAATACAAAAGCTCACTGCCAAGATAGGACTTACTGTCCAACAAGAGTTAACCACCCGGAGGGATCACTGCCACAAAATTACAAAGAGTATAGAAGAGATTTGTTATAGAGAGAAGACTATCTCAATGCAATAGATATTTCCACCACAATTCACTCACACACTTGCAGACATGCCTGGATGATAGAGTACACCTTCAGCTCATTGCCTTCGAAAACTCGCCACTTGAGTTTCGCACTGATCTGCTCAAACTTGCATCACACACTCACTATTTTGCATCTATCTCACATCTATCTTACTCTTGTATCTTTCACAAACATCCCAACTTATATTTATTCCATCTTTAACTTTGAAACCCATCCAAAGTCAGCCACACACCATTATATTTACAAATTCAAATTAGGTTGGTGCCAAAACATTCTAGGGTGGAATTAGAATGAGGGTGACCCAAACACATACTTAATGAGGACCTGAATAATTCCCAACACACTTCAACATGTATCGTAAGTAGTGTTTAACACAAGGTCAACCAACACCAATGTAAAACACATAAAAAAATTAAGCACGCGGAACCTTAACTCAATCGAATCTTCTAGATAACAAATTTCACTTGAACATGACCTCATCAACTTACTCTCAAAATCACAAGTTCTAAAACCAAAACTCATGGAAATCCAGAGCAACTACATTTCACTTGGACCTCAACCAGGCACACTAAAATGCACAGTTCACAACTGGTGAAAATATCTTGCACTGTACAACAATGGAGAAGTCCAAAATTTGGATATAGTAACTACCAACAATCATGAACAACACCTCAAATCCTCACTAGCATAGTAGCACATCCCAGAGCAAACACTGAAAACCTATAAACCTTCTTTATTACAATTTTCTCAATATCTTCGACATATACATCCAATAACCAACTTCCATGACATCAATGACAACAAGTAGTTGGCAACCAATTAACCAATTGACATCAATGACAACACTGACATACTTGCAACAGACCTAAGATGGTCCTATCATCCTCGTGAGGCATTGGTTGATCATTATGAGGGAGGATGCTTATTTACTTGGAAGATGTGGAGGGAGGAGGATCTTGATATCCTAATCTTTTGGTATCTTTGATTGGGATTTGTTCTAGTAATTTGTGGATTTCATGCTCATTGGTTATGTCACATCCTTGTTTGCTTGGGATCTTAAATCCTTGGCCATAACTCTCTTCTAAGTTAATGGGTGTACTAGTAACTCGATTGGTATAAGATAGAAGAGTATCATTATTGCTCTTGTTAACAAGTTCATTAATGGTTGATGGTTGAGGCTTGCTTTGTACTTCAATTTCATGATGTAAAATGTTGAACATATCAATTGATGGAATTATATGTGGTATTGGTTGCTACATGGATGGGTAAAAGGATGCATTATTCTCAAGATTGCGTAGCGATTCAAGTGTATGAATTGTTGCATGCTATATTCATCTTGTATTAAGATTTCCATCTCACGAGGACATTCATTAGGAGTCGATTGAGCATGATTAGGTTCTAATGCATTAGGATCATTACCAAACACACAACTTGAGACATCAACCAAACACATAAGGACTTCCATATATTACCCATACACATGTCCATGATGCAAGAATGAATTTAAATGCAAGGAGATAACAATTTTTTAGATTTTAAACAAGATAATTTTCTAATTATACTATGCAAAAACCTAAAAATGATGTCTTGTAATTCCAATTTTGATTTTGAAAGAATACACTCTATTTGAACAATTAAATCTAATGCACAAGATGATTATAGAAAACAAAAATTCTAGAAATTGAAACTAAAAGTTGAATGTAGAAACACAAAATGCAAACATATAGTTTTTAGTGCCCAAAAATTCAGAAACAAGCCTGATTAAGAACTCATTCGCCCATGGGCGAATGGGTCTTCTGTGAGGGTTTTGAAAAATTAAATTACAAATTTCTAGGTTGATGTTTATGTTTCCAAATTCTGGTTGCAAATAGGTAGTTACAGTTTCAAATTTCTAGCAAATCAGATCTAAATGCAAGTGTGAAATGATGCTAAGTGACAAGCAAAAAGACCTAATTTGAGATGCAATTTTGATTCAATTTTTTTATTTAAGTGACTGATCATGCAATGTTATGTAAGCACTATGCAAAATTAATAAAAATTTTGATTTTTTTATATTTTAAAGAATGCAAAATGCAAACCTAAAACCCTAAATGAGATGCAAATCAATGCAATGTAATGCAAAGTAATGCAGATCCTAGATCTAGGGTTTGAAAGGACTCCAAATTTAGAAAGTTTATAGTGCAAGAATGTCGGGTTCACCAAAATGAAACAAAAGAAAGGGGGGGTTCATCTAAAAATGGAACACAAAAAATAAGGTGTGGGGTGTGTGATATAGATGGATGAACCTATTTTCCTTTATTTCTTAGGAAATGAGATCCACACAAAGATGGATGGACCTATTTTACAACACTTTTGGGAGAAAAACTAAAAATAGTAAATCAACTCAATTATGCTCATTCAAACTTGAAACATCAATTTAAAGCATAATACAGACAAAACAACAAAGTTATGATAGATTTGGAAATGGAAGATTGATGTGTACTTGTCACCAAAATGCATATTCGAGAGGCTAACTAGGGCTCACTCGTCTACAAGTGAATGGGTCATTGTGCAGAGTTTTCAACTAGCTTTTAGGATCCTTTGATGTCACTTTGTAGCTTCCATTTGATCTGGGTTTTAATGTCAGATAGTCAGAAATGAAGTTTGTTGGTGAGTTTTTCATGAATTGACAACAAATATGACAATTTTTTGCAAATTTGATAACTTTTCCAATTTGGCTCTTCAAGAGATCTTCAATCCTTCTTCAACCTATAAACTTGCATATTCACAAAGAGGGAAAAATTGTTTGTTTTTGGTGAATGGAGGTTTGCCTTAGTCAAACCCTGTTTTGGTAATTAAACCTTGAATTGAAATAATGAAACATGAAAGGAATGATGAATGAAAAATTGATATGTTGCAACTCACCAAACCTTTGAATAAACCTTTGGAGGGCTGAAATCTTGATCTTGATCTGCATGGAAAGGCTTCAATGGATGTCGATCTTGATACTTGAATCTTGAAACCTACATCACAATGTTAGCTCCAAAAACATGCATGATTGCAAAAGACTTTGACATGATGCTTGAGATCTTGATTGCTGCAATAAATCATTGATAAATCTGATCTTGAATTCCCTTGATCATAATCTTTTCTCTTGTGAAGTATCATAAAAATTACAGGATTTGAATTGATAAAATAACCTTGTATTCATAGGTATGTATCCTTAATTTCTCAAAAATTAAGCATTACAAGGAAAAATTGAAATTTGAATTTAGGGACATTAAAATACCACCAAAAACATATTTTAAATTTGGTTTCAAAGGCCTAGGGAAGACCCATTCGCCCATGAACACACATTGCTCAAGGTAAAGTATTATGTGTTGGCATTAATTGTTGTCAAGTTTCCCCCTTTGGAAAATGTAATTTATTAGGCTTGTAGATGTAAAATAGGGATTATTAAGGCATAATTAAGTCCAATTTAATTGAGGGGACCCAAAAAAAGCATGAAAATGTAAAGGAGTACATTTTTCTACACTACGACTGCTAAAAAATTACTGTCAATTCTGCAACTTGACAGTGTACGACCGACATCAACTACTTCTCCCATTTTATATCGAATTTTGTCTTCTATAGGCTCTTGAACTTGCAATTTGATTTGAATTTTGAAAGGAGGCATAATTGGAACAATTTTGGAGTGGAATTGTGTTCATTTTCTACTCATTTGAAGGAGGAACAAAGAAGGAAGACTTTTACTATTAACATTCATTTGTACTTCAAAATTTTGTAATCATGGGATCTCAATTTCATAATAAGAGGAAAGATAGTACGGTATTGACCCTAGAATAAATTCAAGCAAAGAGAGAGGAGGAAAAAAGACAAAGAGATAGAAGAATTAGGATTCAATCAATGAATAATGCTGAAGCATCTAGTTCTATGACTATTGAAGATAAAAACATTGAAGAGGCCATGGATGTAGATGATGCAAATTTGCAAGAGGTGAATATGGAAAATTTAATATGCTTATACAAACTAATCCTGGTATGTATTCAAATCCACCTTTCAATGCTGTGGAGACTGTGACAATAGGCACGAATCCATGTACATCTTCAAATCCACCTTTGAATGATATGGAAACTTTGATTATAGAAGATTTAAAACAAGTTGGATTTAATAATGTTGAGATTGATAGTATTCGTAGAGATAATGAATTTAAACTTTTTATTGTTGAAAATGAAAATGAAAATTATTTTGTTGTTAAAAATGAAAATCCTTTTGAAGTTGAAAATGAAAATGAAGTATTTTTGTTGTTGTTAATGAAAATAAAAATCCTTTTTGTTGAAAATGAAAATGAAAATCCTTTTGAAGCTGAAAATGAAAATTAAAATCCTTGTGATGTTGAAAATGATTTAAAAAAAAAATTAAAAGTACTGTTTCAGATAATCTTCAGGGTAATTATTGTAAAAAACTATCATTTCAATGTCAAATCATGATGCAATTGATGAGAATTGGTGCAAGAGGCAATTCACCCCTCTCATGGATTACACCAAACCCACAATTATCACAAGAAGATTGCAACCAAGCACAATTGAACTCACAAATTATAGAAATTCAAAACATATTACATTTCAGAATATGAACTACAATTATGGCCTTCTATGACCTCTCTAATAATCTCCCCTTCCCTTATCATCTTCTCTCACACAAACCAACCTATCTTTTGTCTATGGTCAACCTCTATTCCTCTTTGCTATGATGCCCTTTCCTGTAGTACTATTCACCTCCCTTATCTTCTTATCTACATCATTTAATTGCATATATGGAAATCACCTTATTGATTAAACTGTAACATCTCCCCTTGCATGGCCTTCTATTTTGCCTCTCCAACTTCACTCCAAAATCAATATTTTTCTTATCTCATCAATTCCAAATTTGCTACAGTCACCCTCTAATCCTTCTCCTAAAATCTGTGATTACATGTCCAAATTTATTGGCTCGATGGAAACCCACTCTCCCACGTCGACCCTATGTTCCTCTTAATATTGTCACAATAGCAACAACTTCTCAATCATTATCTGAAACCACTCGATGGTCACCTCCTTTCTTCTTTGTCTACTCTCATGCATCTGTTTTTAAAATCTGTATTTTAAACTTACCATTGTTATTTCCTACACCCCCTCTCCAATCTGTGTTGGCCTTTTTTTCCTCTTTCACAGAGGCCTCTAAGTGGTGTTAAAATCTTCCAAAAATGGACGTTTTACATTCTCCAACGTAGTCCTTTCACCTCCCACGTTGCATTTTTAAATTCTTCCTTTCTAGCTTTTATCTTGGATTTATCTTTTGTATTTAGGTGCTAAGCATTGTGCGCATTGAAATTCTTCCCTCCATGTGGCCAAGGATATTGGAAAAGGTTTAGGAATTTTTCTTTATCTACATTTGCTTAAATATTTTTAAAGTCATTTCAACATTGAAGCCTCCAATATTTAGTTTACTTTATCAAAACATATTTGAATAATTTTAACTGTGCCACTTCGACACCATGTGTTGGAAGGTGAAAATAAAGACTCTGAATTTCCTAAAAATTGATATGCAAGCTCATAATGATATCAGAAAGATATCCACAAAGCCAATTAATTCCAAAAGACCGCATAGTATGTCTTGCCTTCGAGAAGACTGGATTCTGGCCACTTAGTGGATGCTCTTGCATCAGACGCACCTAATAAAAAAAATTCAAGCATAGGCTCACAAAACGGAGATGAGTAGTAGAAATACTCTTCCAAGTTGCCAAAAACTCACAACATGCTCCCATGTTGAAACTAATACCTGCAAATTATTTCATTTTCCTCTTCTTCTAGCATCTTGCCAGAATATTCACCATCCTCCGCCAACAACTCTGCACTCCATTCTTCTATCCTCTTGTGGACTTGTGTCCACCATGTACCGACCTCCTCCTCCAAAGAATTTTTCCTCTCCACTTTTCCTTTGTGGGATCCAACCTAGCAATATCCAACCTCCTCTGCCAAAAAATATCTTCACCCTTCTCCTTTGTCATGGGTTTTGACCCACCACAAACCGACCACCTCCACCAAAGACTTTCTACACAATCTCTCACAACTTCCACATTAAAATATGCAGTATCTATATTCCACTTTTTCACTGCACAATATTTCTCCTCATTACTCATCTCATCATACAAATCCATTGCAAAATCTACATCACAAATTTCATAGAAATTAACTTTTACCTCTTCCTACTTCACTATTGCAACATCTATCTTCTCACCACCATTTGTTGCAACACATCTCATACCTCGAACTATTACAAGCTTCTCTAACCATTCATATTCTCTCACCAATGAATCATCTTCCTCCTTTCCATTCATGAAAACATCCTCGCGCTCTATCACTACACCCACAACCACATCTTTTGTACTTTTGGAAACCTCTACCTCTGATGCAACCCCCTTCAAGTTGGAAATTGCCTCTATTTTTGCAATCTCTTTTGCAAACATTGAATCTTCCTCATCAGGCCCCTTGTCAAACACAAGACCTTCGCTAATTTCTACACTTTATTTTTGTACTTCTTCAACTCCTTCAATTACTACTACAACAAATTCATCATCTTCATTCTTTTCTACCATGCCTTCTTCATGGCATGCTTTTGCTGCACCCTCTTTGTTCTTTCCTACAACCAAAATATCATTAGGAAAATAATATTTCCAAGGCATCCATTCTTTCCTTAATATTTTTCAACTCTTCACGGAGCTTTTAGTTCTTCACTTCCTCCCAACATTCTTCCCAAAATGGGATTATCATCGATCTCCTCATAATCCATCTGATCCTCTTCTTTGAACTCATCTCATTCATTGTTGCAATATTCTACAACAATTCTCACATACCCTATAATTTATCAAAAACCTTTTATTTTCAACTTCAAGCACTCGTTGTTCAGGACTCTTACCTGCAACAACCCTCATGAGCTTCTTCTCTACTACTTTTCACTCTTCTCTGCATGCAGGTCTTGGTGTAGACTACCTCATGGTTGGCAGTCTATCCACACACTCAAAATCACTAGATCTGATACCAATTGATGCAAGAGGCAATTTATCCCTCTCATGGATTACACCAAACCCACAATTCTCACAAGAAGATTGCAACCAAGCACAATTGAACTCACAAATTATAGAAATTCAAAACATGGTATATTTTAAAATATGAACTACAATTATGGCCTTATGTGACTTCTCTAACAATCTACTCTTTCCTTATCATCTCTCACACAAACCAACCTATCTTCTATCTATGCTCAACCTTTATTCATGTTTGCTATGTTGCCCTTTCCTTTACTGCTATGCACCTCCCTTATCTTCTTGTCTACATCATTTAATTGCATATATGGAAATTACCTTATTGATTAAACTGCAACATCTCCCCTTATGTGGCCTTCTATTTTGCCTCTCCAACTTCACTCCAAAATCAGTCTTTTTCCTATCTCATTAATTCCAAATATGCTACAGTCACCCTCTAATCCTTCTCCCAAAATCTACAATTACATGTCCAAATTTATTGGCTCGATGGAAACTCACTCTCCCATGTTGACCCTTTATTCCTCTTAATGTTGTCACAACAACAACAACAAATTCTCAATCATTATTTGAAACCACTCGATGGGCGCCTCCTTTCTTCTTTGTCTACTCTCATGCATCTGTTTTTAAAATTTTCATTTTAAACTTACCATTGTTATTTCTTGCACCCCCCTCTCCAATCTACGCTGGCCTTTTTTCCTCTTTTATAGAGGCCTCTAAGTGGCATTAAAATCTACCAAAAATGGGTGTTTTACATTCTCCAATGTAGTCCTTTCACCTCCCACATTTCCTTTTTAAATTCCATCTTTATAGCTTTTATCTTAGATTTATCTTTTATATTTAGGCGCTAAGCATTGTGTGCGTTGAAATGCCTCCCTCCATGTGGCCAAGGATAATGGCAAAGGTTTAGGAATTTGCTTAAATATTTCTAAAGCCATTTCAACATTGAAGCCTCTAAAATTTTGTTTACTTTATCAAAATAGATTTGAATAATTTTGATTGTGTCACTTCGACACCATGTGTCAAAAGGTGAAAACAAGACTCCCCTGAATTTCCTGAAAACCGATATGTAGGTTCATAATGATATCAAAAAGATCTCGACAAATCCAATTAATTCTAAAAGACCTCACTATATATCTTTCCTTTGAGAAGATTGGAGTATGGCCACTTAGCGGATGCTCCTGCATCACGAATGTGGAAAATGAGAAAAGTAATGAAAAAGTTAGGCATTTTTTAAACCAAGAAAAAAGATGAATCACTTAAACATGCTATATCTATTGTTGCTAGTGCCATTGAGTCTATTGGAAAGAATAGTCGATATAAATATAAAAATGTGGCACAAAGAGCTATAACAACTACTATAGTTAATACAATAACTTTGAATAAAATAATGTTAAGCAATATTAGTGAAATTGTAAAATTACATCCTAAAACATTGGTAAGAGCCACAAAGAGAAGAGAAAGTATAGAAAATGATCCAATAAACAAATGTTGGAGTTTTATTGGTCGACTCCCGAGGTTTGACATGAAATTGAATATTGAAATCAAATCTTTGATTGAAAAATATTGGCATGATAATGCTAGGGTATCATCTAATGCTAGAGATGTTTTGAAATTAAGAGTGTGGTTCAAAATTCACGATCCTCATCCAAAAAACCTATTAGATACAAATCAAACCAAATTTTATAGAAAATTTTGTGGTGATTCAATGTTACCTGGTAATATTAGAATAAGTCAAAGATATTTTGAAAAATGTAAACCTTTGTATGTGAAAATTAATAAGCAACAAATCTCTTGTTGTTGTAAAATGCATGTGTAATTTCGTTATTATTGTTATGTTTTTCGATATATACATTGTACTTTACATACTAACATGATTATGTAGGAATGTGGTATTAATATGTCACCTGAAACAATCAAGGAGTTTATAGTAGGTTTGTTTTTTGAAAGATCTAATGGGAAATTATTTTATTTAAGTTCATGTATTTGTGGACAATGCACTAGTTGTGGCAATCTTTCATTCTTAGGATTTTGTATGCATGAAAATGTTGAAAATGATTTTGGACAACAATTAGTTGATGTTAAAAGATTTAAGAATGTTGAGTATTCTTTAAAAGATGGAAAAATTGGAAAGCATTGCGATTTAATTACAAAAAAATAGTGTACATGCATTCATATTAGAATTTAAGAGTAAGATTGTACCAAAATATGTCAAGCACTCTCAACATGCTCGATCGCTTGATGGACAATTTTGCACATGTAGAAGCACATTTCCAGTTGGAACTATACTATCAATGGTTGATTTTGCGGAAAATGATACAATTTCTCTACAAGAGGAAATCCAATCACATTATTACAATTCAGTGCAAATGGCTATGTTTGTTCATATTGTATATAGTCATGCAAATGATAACACAAAGGATGATAAATTTTTTTTGAGGGAGTATCATTTCTATTTGAGTGAAAATTGGTTATATTTGTTAGAGTTTGTTCAATATTGTTTCAATATATTTTATACAAATTTAAGAGAAAGAGGAATACAGATGGTAGAACATCTCATATGGTCAGATAATTGTACAAGACAGTTCAAGAATGCTCAAATGTTCTAAATTGGTTAAGTAATGTTCACAAGGAACACAATTTCCAACATGTGTGGATTTTTTTGAAGTTGGACATGATAAAGGAGAACATGATGGAGTTGGTGTGTGTGCTTAAAGAATTCTTGCTAGAGAGAAATTGAAATTTGAGGATGCAGTAAAATTTAAAGATGCACATGGGATTGTGGATTGGTGCAATACAAAACTATATATAGGATGAAGTGAGTACTCTATAGTTCGTCGATTATTTTGGCTGGTTGAATAAGAGAAAATTCTACCTAGACCTAATTGCGAGACAATTAGTGGATCTATTATATGAAATTCATTTAAGAGTTCAAATGCAAGCACATGGACTATCTGGACAAGGGAGCTTACATGTTTTTGTTAGTTTTGTATTTCAGGAGATTTGAAAGCATGTGAGAATATAGAATGGGTTGAAGAGTGGAAGCAAATATCATTGAAACCTACACAAGCACATGATCATATGAAACAATAATTGAATACAATGATCAAGTGTTTACATTAGATGACTATGACTGTGTTTCAAACCTTGTACAAGAAGGTAATTTAATTCAATTTATTTCATTTTATTCCACTTTATTACTATTTTTTAATATATATTTAAGTATATATATGAATGCATGTATGTATATCAGTCAAAGTATATGGACAGACAAGTGTTGTACTTGAGGAGAATGAAAAGGAAACAAAATATTGGTTGGCTCGTTATGTGGAGACTAAACATAAGTTAATAGCACCTCGAGAAGATGATGATGGCTATCATTATCCAAAAGGTCTAGTGATCCCCTTAAGACATCCCCTTAAGCAAATTTTGAGAACTTCTTTGATGATGGCTATCATTATCCAACAGGTTCGGTGGTGGTTGTTGGAACTTGGCTATGAAAATATGTAACAACATGGAATACTTGTAAATATAGGTAAGTATATATATAGTTTTATATATATAAATACATGTTTTGATGATATATTTATATTACTTACGTTAATAATTAAAATTGATTTATTGTCTTTTTTGTATCCTTAAGTCATCATCACATTCATCACATGCTTTGAAATAAAAAGGAGAGGATGTAGATTCAACCAACAACACATGTGGAATACTTGTAAATATAGGTAAGTGTATATATAGTTTTATATAAATTTAAATACATGTTTTAATGATATATTGATATTGCTTAAATCATTTTGATATGAGGTGGCATGAAGAGGCTGCATTTTGATGATTCGCCACAAGTTTTAGATTTTATTGATATGACATAGCCACATTTTGTAAACATTATTTTGAGTTGGCATATATGTCAAATTTGTATATGTACATACACAATTACTCTACACTTTTATATAAAATCGATATTCTATATATTTTGTTTGTTATGTGCATGTTTTCCTACATTGAAACTTAAAATTTGAATGTATAATCACTAAATATCATGTATATTATTGTTAAATTTGGTTGCCTTGGGCAACTTCACCAAATTTTGAGAATTTCTTTGATCCCCTTAAGACATCCTATTAGGACATAAATTATATTTAACATTGACACTTATTTTGTATAGTATGTGATTGTTATGATGAGTCATTCCAAATTCTAATACTTAATTATATCAATTGTGATTGAACATGAGACCTATACTTTGAATTCTTTGATCCCATTAAGCAAATTTTGAGAACTTCTTTGATCCCCTTAAGACATCCTATTATTTTACATTTGTATAATTTCACATTAATGTCCTATTAATGTCTTGACTATGAATCATATCAATTGTGTTTGAACATGAGACATGTACTTTGAATTCTTTGATCCCCTTAAGACATCCTAATAGGACCCCCTAAGACATCCTATTAGGACATAAATTATAATAACATTAACACTATTTTTGTATAGTATGTGATTGTTATGATGAGTCATCCTAATTTCTAATACTTAATTATCTCAATTGTGATTGAACATGAAACATGTACTTTGAATTCTTTGATCCCCTTAATAAAATTTTGAGAACTTCTTTGATCCCCTTAAGACATCCTATAATTTCACATTAATGTCCTATTAATGTCTTGATTATGAATCATACCAATTGTGATTTAACATGAGGCATGCACTTAGAATTATTTGATCCCATTAAACAAAATTTGAGAACTTCTTTGATCCCCTTAAGACATCCTATTAGGACATAAATTATATTAACATTAATACTATTTTTGTATAGTATGTGATTGTTATGATGAGTCATCCTAAATTCTAATACTTAATTATATCAATTGTGATTGAACATGAGACATGTACTTTGAATTCTTTGACCCTCTTAAGAAAATTTTGAGAACTTCTTTGATCCCCTTAAGACATCCTATAATTTCACATTAATGTCTTATTAATATCTTGACTATGAATCATATCAATTGTGATTGAACATGAAACATGTACTTTGAATTCTTTGATCCCCTTAAGCAAAATTTGAGAACTTCTTTGATCCCCTTAAGAGATCCTATTATTTCACATTTGTATAATTTCACATTAATTTCCTATTAATGTCTTGACTATGAATCAAATGTAAAGTATAAATATTTAAATGTCCCATTAATTTCAACTTTAATTTCACATTTGTATGTAATTTCACATTAATGTCCTATTAATGTCTCGACAATGAATCTTTTGTAAAGTACAAATATTTGAATGTCCTATTAATTTCACATTTGTATAATTTTACATTAATGTCCTATTAATGTCTTAGATAACACGTGTTAAATTATTTTTTTACTCCTAAATTATAATGTATAAAAATATTGAAATTTAATTTACTAAAATATTGTCTCATGACGATAACTAATTTGTTCAAGTTAAAATGCATAAATGTACATGTGTAAATTACTATTTAACAATAATAGTCCATAAAATATTAAAATTAATAAAGTCCATGAAACAATATATTAAGTCCATGAAAATAATGAAACATATATATAGATCTAGTCCATGAAATAATGAAACATGTATATAGACCAAGTCCATGAAATATTGAAATACTGAAACATGTATAAAAAGTCCATGAAATACAACCCATGAAATAATCTAACTCCTATCATCTCTATAATCAAGAGACCTCTTCACTCCATGCAGACTAGGATGATCTGAATCAGTTTGTACAAGAGAAAAAAAGTTGAAATTAGATTTAAGATGATTAAAAATTGTTTAATTCAATTTAATTTATAAAATCATATTTAAATTACCGTATGAGGTTGCTTTGCATGCTCTGCTACAAGACATGTATCTGCATACTCTAAATCAGTCTGTACAAGGGAAAGAAAGTTGAAATCAGATTTAAAATTATTAAAAATTATTTAATTCAATTAATTTATAAAGTCATACTTAAATTACTATATGAGGTTGCTTTGCATGCTTTGCTACATGACCTGTCTCTGCATGCTCTGCTACATGACCTATCTCATGCTATAAAATAAAAATAATTTAACACATGAGCATATATATTCAATTTTAAATTTAATTTAAGTCATTCACAATGTATAATTTGTAATTGACTTTAAATATAATCAAAATTTTAAATTACCATATGAGGTTGTTCTACATGTCCTAGTTGAGGCAGTATGACATCATCAGGACAAAAAGTGCCACCAACAAGGTCCTATAAGGTCAAATTTAAAGCACATGTGTACAAATTAGGTTAAAACATATATATTCAAGTGTAACAATAGGTGTTTTAATCTATTTAAAATACCTACAAATTGTGCACACATGTAGAATTTTTTTAAACAACCTGAAATTCAATTGAATCCTGAAATTGTTGTGCATCAAATGGGTGTCCAATTCCCATCCTCATGGTGGTGTCAACCTATACCTAGACATATATTTTTTAATAATTATGTACATGCATGTTTGATATAGTGAATTCAAAATACAAAATTGAAAGTATATTTTTTTAAAACAATATACATGTATGAGTGACTCATGTGAGACACTCGACAATGGAGGAGTGCTCAACAATCCCTTTGGTGGAACCGATGTGGAAGTCAGATGAATTCCCTAAACCAACATAGATATTTAACACATGTTCAGGATTGAATTACAAATTAAAATCAAGTTAAAATTATTTAATATATTTAAAAAATCAATCAAAATACCCCATATGGATTGTCAACTTGCACTAGTGTCGACACAAAACAAAATCGATGAACAGAAGATGCCCCTATGGTCATCATCTACACCAAATAATTTGATTGTTAAAATATTACAATTTATTTGATATATATGTTCATTAAAAACATGTGCTTAAAAAATTGTTATAAATTCAAAATGTACAAGTATATTTATACTTGTGTCAAAATATCTATAGGGTGATGCTCAACAGTAAGAAAATCAACATATGAACCGATATCATCAAAATCTTTAGGTGCACCTGAACTGGGTGTAACTTGATCAGGTTCATAATATAGCTGACGACAAATCATACATACATGAGGTGTCAACATAGGTGGAGTGGTATTAGGACTAGCTCCATATAACACTCCTCTATGGTCTCACTCTCTAGCCCCAGCTACCATTGTAGAAGTTTGGTCGTCAAGGTTGGTCGCAAGTGCACTCAAAGCTCCTAGTGTGGATACCATTGCATGATGCTTCATGGGTGCAAGAATGGTAGTAGGAGGATCTACAAGAGGTTGAGTAGGAACGATTCTTCTTTGATCAACCTGTGCCCCTAACCTTTGTTGTGGCATGCTGCCACCAACACCCTGAAGTGATTTGATATCAAAATAATTCAGTTTTTGGCCCAACACAAAATATGTATATAATTTTCTTAAAACATATAGAGGGACCTCCACATTAGCATGCAGTGGATGGTCAAAAACCATCCACCATTGATCCCAAAAATTGACAGCCATCTGCGAATTCCTACACCACCTCATTGATATTCTTGGTTTTTTTTGCAGGAATTGGTTGGTTGGTGACAAGGTCAACAAAATATGGAGCAAGATGGGATTTTGTTATTTTAAGGTCAAGGATCTTTCTATAGGAGAGTCCATTAGCATAAAATTTTCTCCTCTCCTCTCTTCATCATTGATGACTATCTAAGTCCACATCAATGGACCTGAAAACATCAACAACATTTTGCATCAAAGATGCAAAACACCTCAGGTGGGGTGGAATCAATTCTTCATTTTGATTTGCATTGATTTGATATTGAATAGATCTAATATTATCATTGATTCGAGCTTACAAGCGAGCCTCATCAGATCCAGGGGGTGGAGGTGGAAGGTTTTGAGGTGAAGAGGGCTAAGGTGGGGGATTGAGGATATCCTCAATATCAAAATGATCCATGATATAAAAGTGAACCTGCAAAACTTATACAAAATTAAAAAACAAGTACAAAATTAACTTTCAAGAATCTATATATAAATTATAAATGTACATAATAATTTTATTTTTTTATATTATATATGTTGAGAAATTACAAGAAATATTTAAATTACACGTACATGTTGTCGACCTTCTACAATGATTCAATAACTCAGCCTTTACAACCATGATTCAGAGATTGGACATCTAACCTAAATATCCATCTCAATCATCATGAAGGTGCATTTAACTTGTCAACCCAGGGATGTAAACTTGAAATGGTTCAACACTGTATGTGCACTAGGAACTTAAAGTAGCCATATCTACACTACAACTAAGAAAAATGTAATATTGGAAAGTAAACTGCTTGGAAAGAAATAAAGCAAGACTAAGCATCAATTAACAACTATGCTAAGCTGAAATGCATAACAAAAATAAAAATCCAGGTGAACAGATAGGAAACTACTCTATCTGCTTTGGCTGCACGAACAGACACATAATGGAATTCTAATGGCTGTAGGAATAGTCGATGCTAGATTTTGAACTAAGTATAGAAAAGGAAATAATAACTAAACTAATTACTCTAAAGAACAGATTACTCACCAAGTGGGCCCCCTTGGATGAGTATCCACTAAGACTACTACAAAATCAAATGCTCAAACTCAGACTATCATCTCATTAATGGAAAAATGTGTAAACAGAGTAGCAACATGGCTATCTTGAAAAATGGAGAGTGCTTAATACATCATCAATATCATTTTAACAACAACAATCAAGAACTCAAAACCTCCAAGAAGAAGATTCAAATCCTTATTTATTCTACCAGCTAAATAGGGCGGTCAACTCCCACTAACTGAGAGGATGCCATTTAGGGAAAACGAGGAAAAGAGTGGCAGAGCAGTTACGTCTGCAGGGAATCCAATCAGACATGCATGCCCAAATGTGGACTCAGCACTGTAGTAATGCCCGCAATTGCTCAATGCCATAAATACAAGGTGGTTACAATTGACTGTCATGGGGAATCCGTTGTCGTCATCCTTCAGTTGACTCCTTTGAATGATTCCCCTGCATGACCATTTGTCGGTTTCCTTTATCAACTTAGCATCCACAAATTGTGTCTTGCATAGTAGTGTCAGTATGCATAATAACTGCACATCTATAATCACCTTAAAGAACATTCATCAACCATACACAAAATCAATATAGATAATCCACGTAATATGCCAATGTCATTAAAACTTCACAAAGATAGGATTAAACCCAATGTCAATGGTTTGAGGGAAACATTATGCAAATATTAACACTTAACTACTAAAGTTCATGACACTGCCAACAAATGGACTATAGATTCTACCCAAAATTTGACCAAAAACTAGGCTCATCACATGCATGTTTAAATAGGATACATACACATGCATCATTCAATTTGAGCATACATACAAATTTCAAAATTTAAGATACATGTTTAAAAGAAAAAATAGGATACATACACATGTACATACATCATTCAACTTGAGCATACATACAAATTTTAAAATTTAAGATCTAATTATGTAATTTTAATACATGTACATACTAAAAAATAAACTTAAAACATACACAAAAAGGTAAATTTCTAGGTAAATTTAATCCCCTTGAACCATTTTCTTAAAAATCCCCTTAATCCATGATATAAAGGACCTAATGATACAAATGAAAAAATGTGTAAGGCTCATTTATGTCTAAGGCATGCAAAATTTTGTGGCTTGATGTACTTTAAAGTGTTTAAACAAGGAATAATGAAGTTTCCCCTTAAATCTCCTTAATCCACATGTCATCTTTCCTAGGTCCATAAACCATGCTAATGGGATGGTTTTGTCCTAAGTTGACTAAGTTTAATAAATAGATCTTTGACTATACATCAAACCATGTGAAATATCACTCAAACCAATTGATGAAATAAAGGTTACTGTACATACTTGACCTATGTATTGTGAATAATGTGGACTATGTTGGTGTAGCCATCTTATGTGACCTAGAAGTGTGTAAAGAGAAAATGTGGTATGATATTATGATATGAATTTTATGAGATCATCCCTTGAGAATGAGATGTGGCTTGTCTACCTTTGAAAAAAAAATTGTTAATGTGATGTGAAATCTCATTAAATTACATTAAATTAGGAGAAATGATGGCTTAAGGGGTGTAATAGGATGGCTTAAGGGGATCTATGAATTAAGGTCCTAGGACAAAATGATGGCTTAAGGGGATAAAATTTGGTGAATTTTCCCAAAGCAACCAAATTTTATTAAATTACATATACTATTTTTTAAAATGTATATTTAGGAGGTAATTAATAACATATGATGGCCTCCTATTGTTAATGTATAATCACTTTATCATGATGGCAAGGAAGGGGATTAAATTTGGTGAAGTTGTCCATGGCAGCCAAATTTCACTAAATTACATATGCATTTTTTAAAATGTACATTTAGGAGGTAATTAATAGCATACGATGGCCTCTTATTGTTAATGAATAACTATAAACTTAAAATTTTGATGAGATATTATTGATTTCTATTCATACTTGTGTATGGACTCCTATTGATAAATTTTACAGAAAGATTTTTTAAAAATTGATACCTCCTCCTTAATCTCTATTGTCATAATTAAATATTCTAAATAATTCACTATATCCTTAGTATCCTTTTAAATTCCTACTAAAGTTTCTCATTTTTTCCCTATACTCTAGAATACCTTTCCATGTATAGAGGTCCTCCAATGTTATTGATTTTATCATTTGTTTCTATTCCTCCCATAATCTACCTATACATATCTAGGATCATTCCCATATCTGAAACATTACTTCGTCTACCTCCTTAAGCGATTGACAAGTATTAAGGGGTTGATTGCCATTAAAATATGGAATTTCACATTTATCCTATTACTCTCAATATAATAACCATATATCCTCATGATACAATATAATAATTATTCACAATATTTTCCCACCTTGGACTAGGTCATGTGGCATGATCTAGACAATAGCCTAGACGACATGACATACCTTGACATATGGATTAGGCCACACACCTTGACCCAATATGTGGATTATGTTGCATGACATGACCTAGTACACCTCAACCAAAATTCAAATATCCTACTCTTGAGCCAACCTTTCCAAAGACTAGTAATTACTTTGTTGTCCTATGCACCAAAAATATTCAATTGAGAGACAAAGAAAATGTATTTGTGGGCATTCCTAGGTTATTATAAATCATTTAGAATTCATGGAATCACACATAAGATCAATACAAATTAGTAGAAATTTAGAGGCACATATTTTCATTATACACTTTTTCATTAGATCTCTTCATTCGCATCTGTGTGCTCAAGGAATGCCAACAATCTTGTTCGATAATTATAGGTGCTTGGATTGTGACTAAGATACTTGTCTAGGTCTTCTCCTCTTGTCTTGAAAACAATCTTGTTATAATTTTTTGGCACAAAACTTTGTCACAAATGGGTCAAGACACATATGCACATAGATCCCTACAAGTTACATTAGAATTAGACTAGGTTGCATTGGAAAGACTAGGTCATACAATGAAACCTTGTTCAAGACCAAGCCGCAAACATGACCTTATTTCCATAAGCTCGGATTGTTAGCTCTTAATCAAATATATTAATATATCTAGTATTATTTTGTTGGTTGTTTCATATTTAGGATGATTGAGAGGATTTTTATCCTTGGATTTGATTAATGGGATCAACATGATAATTTTGACCTCGAGTTGGTTGTGGAAAATTTTGATCATACATTGAATAGGGATCTTGATGATAATTTTATGATGTGGGTGCATTTACTTTGAGCTTAACATGGCCTTTAATAATGGTATTTTATATGTATATATTAAACTTCAAGTGTCAATAATTGGGATGTTATTACATTTATGAGGTTTATGGATCTTGGATTTATGGAAAGAATGAAAGGGGTGGATGAAGTTCATTTAGCCTTTTGTGTATATTGATTTGCAAAAACATCCATGTTAGGGATTTTTGGATGATCTTGGAATTCTCATGCTTGTGTTGGTGTGACATAACTCCCTAGATTTATGTTTTGATTTATTTCTAGTATTATTAGGATAAAATCCTTCATGGCTATGTTAAGTTGATTGGTTTGATTCTAGATTGGTTGATTTGATCAAATTTTAGCTTTAAAGTTTTGTTTGAGATGGAGGTTTTTTATGAGGAAGAGAGCATGAGACCATGGAGGGAGGATGTTGGTGAAGTTTCTAGAGTCTAACCTTTTATACCTATTGAAATTGTGTTTACTTGAGAGTTTTTAAACCTTTCCTAAAGGAGTTTCAAGGATTACACTAGTAAAAAACTATATGTATGTTAATATGTTATAGAGTAGGTGTTTGTGAATGTATGGATGTCATGTGTTGCAAATTCTAGTTGTACATGGCTTAAAGAGATTAAACAATTAATAATAAGTGCTAAATAATGGAATTAAATAAACTTAGACAAATCTAGTTTTTTTTCTTAAAGAAGTTAAGTATCATCCAATTTTAAAATATTTGCATACAGATTTAAAACATAAAGCAATGCAAATGAAAATATATAGATTTAAAACATAAATCAATGCAAATGAAAATATTTTTTTCTAGATTTTTTTCTCAATGAAAGTATATCTGATTTTAAAACATTTCCATCAAATTAACAATAAACATTGCAAATGGAAATAGTTTAGGGTTATTTTTCTATGTATTAGAGTAAGTTTTTTGGTTTGAAGGGTAAATATTTTTGTTTGGATTCAATTTAGGGTTTTTTTTTGTGTAGGGGTATTTAGTTTTAAAATTTAATCTATGGTTTCAATCTTTTGTACAATATTTAAAGGAAATATAAACACCTAAATTACAAAATAAACAAAAAAACCAAAATACGAATTTAACTAAATACCAAAAAGTGAAAAAAGGAAAAAAAAAACTCACCTAGACTGTTAGCAAGGTGTAAATCATTCTCTATGACTTGAGATCTTGTTCCTTGCGTAGGTGAAAATGAGGTCACAGACCATTTCTAAAAAAATGAATACTTCTATGAAACGAGATCCCGCTTATTACAAATCGGGATTTCGTTTTTTAGCAATCAGGATCTTGTTTCATAGCAATCAAGATCCCATTTCTAAATTCTAGGCTTGGAGTCTAGCCATGAAATGAGATCCAATTTTAAATTTATGCTTAAGGTATCAAAGTGAAATGGGATTCCAATTGCTACGAAACAAGATCCCATTTCGTTTTTCCTGATTTCACGTTTTTTCTAAGTTTGAAACTTCCACTAGAAGTGGACTCATCTTTGTGATTTCACCCTAATTATATGATTATGTCATTGGAGTGTGTATGATAGTGTAGCTACATTTTTGGTACTATAAAAGTTCATGCAATGATGACTAAGAGTATGATCATAGGTACTATAAAATAAAACAATAACATATTTACATTTTCCACCATAAGCCATTAGTAGTGTTTAGTTATAGTGAAGAGAGACATGTGTAGTTAAAGTGAAGTTGGTCAACAACCTTTAATTAAGTGGGAGTGGTAATCACTTATTGTGTTAAGTGATCATATATATGAATAATTGTTGTTATATGTAATGTGTGGCATGCTTACTGTTACCTATTTTTCACTCCAAGCTCAAACAGGTAGAGCTGAATGAAGTTAATCATTTATAGGTACAATTTTTTTTCATATTTTTGCTGATTGAGTGTTCATTGATCATCATTGAGATCATCTTACATATGAGGCATAGTTTATTGTGCAAATTTTTAAAGTAGAAAATTAAGAAAATTTGCATAGTGATACTTTTATTCATTTTGTGAAATGTTGAATCTCGCACAAGCCGCGAGAGTAACTGAGTTTGTTTCTGACAATCAAGAGATGAATACAAAATTTAAATACACAAGCTACATAGCTGAAAATAACATAAGAGTAAAGGAGAGAAGAAATTCATCATTGCCTGTAATGATGAATCACTTCGTTGGTGCTTCTAGCCGTCGTGCCTCCAAGCAGTTGCAGCCTCACTTCATCGCTCCGTGTACCTGCAAAATCATTAAGGAAATGGTATTAGAGTTATACTCTAAGCAATGGTGAATTACTTTCTGCCTTACGCCTATGCTACAAATAGGAATGTAATTTGCATTAAACCAAGCATTCATTAGATAATTGCAAAAGATCGAGAGGAAAGACATAATTCAATGGAAGCTTTCAACTTCTTTTATTTTGCTAACATGTTTGTTTTAGTGTGCAGGAACAGGTTTATCATGTTCGAGTTCATTTCGTCAGATATGTGGAGTAAAATGGGCTCCCACAAGGGTTGAGCCAGGCATATCAAAAGGATACACTCTCAAGTTACATACAAGAGTTCGTTAACATTGTTAAAATAGTCATTAAGAGAGTTGCTGAAATTAAAGGATAAACATATAAGCAGCCTGATTTCAAAGAAATTCAAAAGAATAGTGTGAAGAACTCATCAATTTTGATAATACTTTGTTCAGCTCTGCTTCATATTTTTACATTGCATTTTAATGAAATGAAGAGCCTCTTTACATTTGAAGAGAGACAGCGTATTCATGCATTTGAGTATTCATAGCTTCAAAAGCTTGTAGTAGTCATGCATTCAAGTTCAAGAGACAACAGGCAAAAAACAAAAAGATTTCATGTTCATCAACTCAAAATACAATTAACTAAGAAGCAAAGTCATTACTTTGAAAGGTCCAGATTTGAGTAGCAAATATCATTAAATAAACAACACTTTGCTATAAATCAGAAATACAACAGCAAACAAGGCCAATGAACAATGGGCAGTACCTCATAAAATAACTTATCTCTATTTTTTTCAGTCAAGTGAGCTTTGAAGGATCAAGTAACAAATAGACAGGTATGATGTTTTTAAGTTGTTGAATGGTGATGAATACATATACAACAGAACAACAGTAAAGAGCAAAGCCATTTTCTGTTACAACAAAAAATTAAGTAATAAATGCTATAGGTGTGCATTATAAACAACAGTGTTCGATTCATATGTTTTAAGCCAAGTTTTGAACAATTTCATAACAATAACACTGCCCCATCAGATAGAAGTCACATCGACTTAATACTCAACATCAACATAGCTCTTTCATCAAGCAAAAAAGGAGACAATGAAACAGTGAAAAGTGTTTCCAGTGTTATGGAGGACAGCAGTAACGGCCATTTGAAGCTTCTTTCATCAAGAACAGTAGTGATTGCATGACATTAGTCTTAAGCTCACAAGGTATGAGTATTCATGAAAGTCAAAGTGCACTGAAACAGGTTTATGTTTTCATGGATAAATAGTTCAGATTTAAATCCATCAGCACAAGAAAACATGAAAAGAGCTACAGCAGTGAAGATTGAAGAGAACATGGACTTGAAGATGAAGGATATTCAGTACAGAGAGCAAAATAACTTTTTTTCACTTCTTTGCAGGAAAAGGAAAATATATTTCAAGCAAGCTCTTAGTTCTAAACCAGCTTCAGATTTCTAAGCCAATAGAAACAGAAAATGCAGCCAGATACAGTGAAAGATTAACAATAAACTAGAGGGGTTTTCAAATTTGAAAAGCTTGCTTTTAGAACAGAAATCTCAAAGATCTATGAGATTAAAAATGCCCAGCTTCAGATTCAAAAGAAAAACGTGGCTGTATGTCTACAAAAAATGAAGTATTTTATCTGTTGTATCTTCAAATGAAATGTTTTTTGCAGAAATCTGAATTTTAATCCTCATGGTGTAGCTTGAAGGTGAAGTTTTTGTAGATTCAAGGAGAGAAAAATGCCTAGATTTGAAAAAACGTGACTGTCTTTTAACAGAAAATTGAAGCATTTCATCTTTTATGAGTTAAAATGCTATGTTTTTGTAGAAAACAAAAATTTATGCCCATGGTGCAGCTTACAAGAGTAGAAATATTGCAGATCCAAAGGAGAACAAAGACCGGATTCGAGTTTTTTTTAAGCGCATTTGTTCTTTGTTTTAAAATCACGTCAAGAGTGTTCATGGCAGCATAAAAATGAAGATGACTTCTAGAAATTCGTCAAAAGCTAAAAGACCAGATTTATCTCAAAATACTTCATAAGATCTTCATGTTTTTTCGAATTTGAAGAGCTCTTGAACAAGTTTGAAGCTTCAGATGTCAATGGCGGCCAGAAAAAATGCAGATCCATGCCCAAAATTCGCAGCAAGTCTCAAAGAAATGAAGGTGCATCGATCAGAAGTGAAAATCGCGCCTCCTATGTCTCTCAACGTTTTTTTTAAAAAAAACGTCATGTTCCAGTTCACCCAGCAACCAGATTCAAACTTCATCAATGGTGAAAATCCAGAAAATAGCAAGTTCGTGGCTAGGGTTTGAGGAGTGGCGGCGCCCAACAAAGAGGAGACTTCATAAAAATGCTAAAAAATGAAATGTCTTTGTTGCTTTTTAGGGTTTGAACCCTAATAATTTCGACCTCTTATTCATTCGCCCTAAATTCATTTTGATACTTTTGCAAATGATTTTCAATAATCATTATTTTTTATTCTCCATGGTTAAGTGGTCGGCCTTGTCAAATAATAATGAAGATTGGTGTAAGGTTTTATGGCCGAAAATTTAAGTCATTTCCTAATATATGTTGGGTAAAGTGTATGAAGCTTTAAGGGGAAATTCAATTTTTGCAAAAGGAATTATTTTCATTTGTTTATTTGCATTAAATCTTGTAGCTAATTAATTAAATGATATTTTATAAATAATTTAATTAATTTAGTATTTTAAAATGCAAATAAATAAATGTTATATAAAGCTGAGTTATAACTATTTGCTTAAACTGAAGATTGATTGTGCAAAGGTGGACTTTAGAGTTGCATGGGCGGATTGATAAAAACGAGGCAGTTTTGCATGCTTTAAGCCACTTTTTCAGAGATTTTCAGTCCAGTTCGAGTTGCAGATCAGTTACACGCTTTATGATCGCCAGTTTGAGTTGGTGTTCACTCATTTTTGCATGAGTTTGAGCCACTTTTTCAGGGATTTTCACTTGTGCTCGGATTTCACGTTGTAATTGTCATCTTTTCACTTTCTGACGACTTTCAGTTACTATTCATGCACTTTGGAGTGTCTTCATTGTATATATATTGAAAAAGTTTATCTTTTTCAATTCAGTTCTTGTTTTTCAGCCTTTGCACTCTGCAAAGCGAATCATCTTGTAACTCAACATTTTTACAGATTAATACAACAGTGTTTTTTACAGGTTCAAATCGTGTTATTGCAGAGAATTCCTTCAAGTTCAGTATTTTAGAATTTGCCTTCAAGTTTCAAGCATCTTAGTCATGTAGGATTGATCGAAGTAATTATTGTGTTTCAGTTTATGAACCCTTTAAATATTTATGTCTCCTTAGTGAATTATGTATGCATCCAAGTTTAAATCCACTGGTTAAACATTGTGCTAATCAGTAATTGAACAATCTAGTTGTGGAAATCATATTTTCCTTCTGTGATTGTTTCTTTAATAGCCTTTGTTTAAAATATTCAAGTGTTTAAGCTTCCAGATCTAGTTGTGTGAATGAAAATAGTGAGTAATTGTTCTGTGAGTTAAGTCTGCATGTTGAATTCTTCGGTGCATCACCATAGTTAAAGTTTCATAGTTTAGAATTTAGACTTAGTCTTTCTATCTCTTTCCTAGCCAAATTAGTTAGATTTTAGGAGGTTTTTATTGGGGAACTAGCCCTCTCTGGAGATTGATTCTCAAAATTAGGCAACCCACAGGCCTGAGAATCATTCCATGTTTCAACAGATTGCTAGATTTAAATAATCGAGCGTTCGGGTGCAATCTGCTTAACAACACTTACATCATGATAAGACAATGATATGATCATGTGTTTTTTGATTTTCTAGTTGGTATTTATATGGTTGAGTGTGTCAATATTCAATTAAAATATCTCAATGATTGTAGCTATATGTTTATATGGATGAAAAAATATTGGATTACTTGTATCCTAAAAAATTGAAGTTCTAGTTATAGGTTGTATATAATTTGTAAATTGATTTTGTATGTGAAAGAGACCTATTATATTGGATCTAACATTCTTAAATAATATAATTGTCAATTTCCTTTTATTGGTGACTTTTTCCTTTTAGGGTTTACCAAATAAATTTGGCTCACATCTATTTGATACATGTATTTTATTTCATGTGCTTCCACGATGCAGGAGCATACCAGGCGAATGAGCTATCTAAATCATCCAAAAATATTTGTAGTTGTTTCTTCTCGTTTTGGTTTGTCTTGATTTTCTTTGACCTCTCTCAGCATTGGCAACACTTGGTGTGATCAGATTGATAGGAAGCTAAGTTTTTGTCAGTTGTTGGTTATGACACATAGTAGGAAACCTTCACGAAAATAATTGTTCAATGGAATTGGTGTAGTTTCATGGTGAATCCTCATACAAGAAGATTTGTAGAAGCATTATTGGATTATTGGTGAAGGTTCCATAGCCAAATTCCCAACGGTTTGGAAGAATTCAATTTTCTCTATTCTCAGCTGGAAAAATTAATTTTTGGAGTCTTGTGGCACTTGAGGCCAATTGGTTTGGCAGAGGTACTAGGAATGTTGAGAGGATTATCCATATCCATTTTGGTGAGGTTTCAAGCTCTTGGAAAAAAATTATAGCAAAAATCAATTTTCAACTTTATTAGCATGGATGAATGGTATAGCTTGGTATAGCCCACACATTTACTTCTTTCAATAATATTAATGTGGGTGTGTTTAAAATGGTATTTTAAATGTTTAGTTGGAAAATAAAAATGCAAATAAAAAAATTGCATAAAAGAATTTGAAGAGGTTGAACCTCAAACAATGGGTATTCAAAAGTCATGCTGGAAAAGGAGACCAGACGATGCCACATAAAGAAATAATATTGCAAAATTTAATGTGAATAGGAGGTTGCATCGAATGAGGCAAGGGGGATATGTTGATGAGACCAAGCAACTTGTTGGAGAGGTACACAGTCTAAGGAAATGAGTTGTGTTATATATTAATGGTGTTTAAAAGTTTAAATTTCCAACAAAAAAAGATAATGCATATATGTAGAGGTCATGCAATTAGGGAGACATAAAATTGTAGGAAAAATAGGAAATAGAGGTTGTGTTGGGTAGTAATGCAAGACAATGTGTTTGAATTCATATATGCAAATTAAATGAAGGAAAAATAGAGATATAGATGTGTAAGAGAAAAGAGAGGGGTGGACAAAAAATATTTTGGGTAGGAAAATGAATTTAGATGTATGAGAGAATTGCAGCCATGGAAACAAGAAAATAAATTTAAATGTATGAGAGAATTGCATGGGATTTGAATAGAGGAGATAAAGTTTTTAAAAAATCAATGGTGTAATGTTTTGAGTATTGTAATGTGAATTTGGATAGTTAAATTTAAATTGCCCTCAATTGTTCATGATGCATTACTTTGAGTTTTAAGACGAACTTGATTAACTAATGTAATTGTCAATTCAAGTGATCACTTGGTTGCAAATTTTTGGGATTATATAATCTTCTTGTTAAATCATGAATTTGAATAGAGGAATATTTTTTGGCTACAATATTCTAGTAGAATATTACCTATTTAAATAATACTTTGGTCGAGAAAGTTAAAACTTCAAAAAACATTGGTTGGTAAAATAAGGGGATGGGTGCTCGTCTCTTGTTGGCGATGGGTGCCCACGGCCTGTAACAGGTCGCGGCTCCCTTTCCTTCTCTATTCAGTGAGCGCGTGTTCTGTGAGCAGGTTTTGTGAGTGGGTGTTGTGTGCGGGTATTGTGAATGGGTTTTCTAAGCGGGTGTTGTGAGCTTTGTTTGGGGTTGGTGCAGGTATTTTGTGTGTAGCTTTTGGGGTTGGTGCGGGAGAAGTGTGTGGAGAAGAGGTTTGGTGTTGGAGAAGTGTGTGGTGGGGGGGTTGAAATCAAGGTGGAAACGGTGTTGGGTGAAATTAGAGTTGGGTGTTGGGTGTGGTGGAATGGCAGGGACTTCCCAAAGCTTGGTGCTTGCTAGTGTGAAGTTGTCTCAACGTTTTTCTATGGACATGCATACACAGTTGACAGATTCCTCGTTTGTGGGTGAGAGCTCTAAGATGAAGAAAGTAAATGGTTGTTTACCGTGGAGTCATGATCACCCAGTCCTAGTTATTTCTCCTGAATTGGTACAAGAGGATATTTCTTATTGGAGCCAACATGTTCTGATTTCTAAGTTCCTAGGTATTTGTATCCCTCTTTCAGCTTTGGAGTCCTAGATTCATCGGTCCTGGCAGGTTGAAGGTGATTTTGATATTTTGGTGGCTGTGAATGACTATTTCATGGTGGATTTTTCATGCATTTCAGATCATAATCAAGTTTTTGAGGGAGGGTCGTATTTTTACAATCATGTTGGTTTGTTCATGAAGCCATGACATGGAGGATTTAATGCGGCAAAGGATTTTCCTTCACGAGTTCCTGTCTGGGTTCGTCTGCCATGGCTGCTGTTGGAGTTTTGGAGGGAGGATATTCTGCACTAGATTATTGCTTTGTTGGGGAAGTCGGCTGCCATCACTTAGAATACTTTGGATAAAAAGGTATTCTCTTATGCTTGTATTTGTGTTGAAATTGACGTAAATAATCCTTTTTCAGATTCTTGGAAATTTGTCTTGCTCTACCTCGTGGGTTCAACAGTTAGATTATGAGTCACTTCCTTTTTGATGTCATTTTTGTCATGAGTATGGACACCTTCAACGCCAATGTCCTCGGGCACCCAAAGCGGCTGGGGTTTCTTCTCCTCCTTCATCAGGGCCTTCGGTGGAGAAGGGAGATAAAGGCAAGGCTCCTATGGTTGAGGGTGTGCCTGATAAGGATGGCTTTATTCCTGTTAAGCCGAGGGCTAAAGGGAGGGGTTAGAAGCGAGCCTATAAAGATAGGTAGAGTGATCGAGGGTTCAACCATTTTGAGGTCTTGGAAAATTAGGCCTTGGAGGAGGGAATTCCTGCTGAGATTTCTTCTGGGGCCACTAGTATTGATAAAGGGCTGGAGCATGCAATTGTTGTTAAGGATAATTCTCTAGCTTTGGAGCAGGGGAATTTTGGGCTTCCTGGTGCTTCTGCAGGTTTGCAGGATGATATTGTATTAGCAGATTTAGCTAAGGAGGTGTTGACTTCAGGTAAAGGATAGGGATCATCTCCATTTCTGGGGGTACACCAATGCCCTCTCAAGAAGGGTCATTTTGACAATTCCTCTAAAGTTGGTCGTAAGAAGGATGTGGACAAGATTAAATCTACTAGGGATTTGCTGGTGGAATCTGGGTCTGTTAACACCATTGATGCCCACTTCTCTCAACCTTCCTCATGATTATTCTTTCATGGAATGCAAGGGGGTTGAATAGCACCTCTCGTCAAAAGGCTATTCAAGATTTGATTGTGGTTCATTCTCCAAATATCTTTTATGTTTAGAAGACTAAGCTTTGAGTGGACTTCATGCTTCAGTATGCTCCTCATATTTGGTGCTCTGGTCAGTGTCAGCGTATTGGTTCTAGGGGAAACTCTGGAGGTCTAGCTCTTTTCTGGGATCCACGTAAGGTTGTTCCTCGCTGGTGGATTTCTAGCCATTCCTCTATTTTTGTGGTGGCTTCTATTCTGGAATCTGGTGAGACTATTTTGGTCACTAATGTTTATGCTCCGATTGATATCAATGGTAAAATCCAACTTTGGGCCCATATTAGGTATGTTAGGTCTTATGCACCTTATCATCCTTGGATCTTAGCTGGTGATTTCAATTATGTGTTGTGTTTGGAGGAGAAAAGAGGGGGGGTGCATAGGCTTGGTCCTGCTTTTGATCTTTTTTGGGAAAATGTGGACTCTCTTGCGCTTGTTGATGTTAAACCCTCTAATGGAATATTCACTTGGAATAATAGACAGAGTGGGCCAAAAGAAATATTTGAGCGGTTGGACAGATTTCTTGTTTCTAGTTTTTGGGTGGGTGGAAGCTTAGTCATTTTTTCTGAGATTCTAGACTAGTGTGGCTCTGATCATTGGCCAATTAAGTTTTTTGCTTCTTCTTTTCCTATTCCAAAGAATCCTCCCTTTAAATTTCATCTTATGTGGCTTGGAGATTCTTCCTTGCATGATCTTGTTGCTCAGTGGTGGTGGGATGGATCCCCTGCGTACGGTACAACTATGTACTCTTTTGTTAAGAAGCTGCAATATGTCAAGTGTCATCTTAAGCAATGGAATAGGACATGTTTTGGCAATCTTCGGGCTAAGAAAAGGGAAGTGCAGGATTGTTTTGCTATTATTACTCACCAAATTCAAGATTTGGGATTTTCAGAGGCTCTTGGACATGTTGAGTACCATGTTTTGAAATTGATGGAGGAGTGGGAGCTTCATGAGGAGATTTTTTGGAAACAAAAGGCTCAAATTGACTGGCTTCTTGAGGGTGACAAGAATATTGCTTTCTTCCATCATTCTATGCAAGCTTGCTAGAATAAGTGTTATATCTATTCTCTTGTTAATTCAGAGGGTCTTTTGATTTCTTCACAATAGGCTTTGTCTAGAGAGGCTTGTTAGTTTTACTCTGCTCTTTTTGATGAGGATTCACCTCCTGCTGAGGATGAGGAGAATATGGTCCTTGCTTGCATTCCTTCTTTAATATCTAATGCTTTGAATGCTTCTCTTACTCGTCTGATTACTCTGTCTGAAGTGGAGGAGGTTGTGTTTGGGATGAATAAGGGGAAAGCTCTAGGACCTGATGGTTTCCCAATTGAATTTTTCTAGGAGTTTTGGGATATTGTGAATCTGGATTTGTTGGAGGTTGTTCAGGAGTCTCTTCATAATAAACAAATGCTTCGAGCCTTGAATGCTACTTTTTTGGTTCTCATTCCTAAAAAGGAAGGTGTTGATAGGCTTGAATTCTTTAGACCTATTGTGCTTTGTAATGTGGTGTATAAGATTACTACGAAATTGATTGTTGAAAAGCTTAAACCTTGTCTTCCTGTTGTCATTTCTGAGGAGTAAGGAGGCTTTTTGGTGGTTCGTCAAATTCTAGATGGGGTGGTGGTTGCCTCTGAGGTCATTCATTCTATGGAAACCTCTAAGGATAGGTCTATGTTCATCAAGTTGGATATGGCTAAAGCTTACAACAGAGTTAAGTGGACTTTTCTCCAGAAGATTTTGTTGGCCTTTGGTTTTTCTTCTGATTGGGTGAGTTGGACTATGAGTTGTGTGACTTCTTCCTCATTTTCAGTTATTGTAAATGGTGAACCTTCAAAGATTTTTGGTGCTACTAGGGGTCTTCATCAGGGGGATCCGCTTTCTCCTTATCTGTTTATTATAATGGCAAAGGGGTTGGGCTGATTTCTTAAATTTCAGGTCTCTCAAGGCTTGATTCATGGTTGGCAATGGGGTTTGGGTCTACCAACACTTTCTCATCTCCAGTTTGTGGATGACACATCTTTTATGGGGTTGGCTCGTATTCAGGAAGCTAAATCCTTTAGGAAAGCTTTGGATATCTACCTTGCTGCTTCCGGTCAGAGAGTAAATGAGCATAAGTCTTCTATTTTCTTCTTTAATACTCCTCAGGCTATCCAACGATGGATTGTGGCTATTTTGTGGTTTCAGATAAGGTCTCTTCCCTTTGTATATTTGGGTATTCCTCTTGTTGTTGGTCGTCAGCCCAAGTCCTCCTAGAAGATTTTTCTTGACAAGCTGCAGTGGAAGGTAACACATTAGACTCATCAGTGGTTGTCTACTGCTGCTAGAGTGACTCTTCTCAAGTCTGTTATCCAGGCCCTTCCTATCTACAAATGCTTTGTTCAAGCAGCCCCTATGTATTTCCTTAAGGAATTTGATGCTCTATCACGTCAATTTCTTTGGAGTGGTAACTTGCTATCTACTAAGCGGAGCCTTGTTAAGTGGGAATCTATGTGTAGACCAAAACAAGAGGGTGGTCTTGGTTTACGCTCTGCTATTTTGAACAGGCAAGTTCTTGTTGTTAAGCTTTATTGGCGTTGGTGTACCAATCAACATCAATTATGGGCCCGTATTCTCAACCATAAGTATCTTAGGGGTGTTGTGTCTTTTGAGGTTCCTCACTATCCTTTGAAGGGGAGTGGTTCTATGATTTGGCATACTTTGAAAGTGGGGGCTCATTTAATTAAGCATGCACTTTTTTGGATCTGTCATTCAGGGTCACAGGCTCTATTCTGGTTAGATTCTTGGGATGGCCACCCACCTATCCTTTCTACTTTTCCTCACCTCCGTTCCCTTTGTGATGTTTTTACTGCGACTGGCTGGGATACTATTGAGCATTATAAGGTTGCACAACATTGTGGATCGATTGTAAGTTTTTGTTGGAAGCTTCCTTCTGAGTGACCACCTGGGGGGTTTGAGGGGGATAGGCATCAGCTGGCTCAACTTTTGGATTCTCGTGATTGTAATTCTTTGAGGGGACCTGATGTCTTGGCTTGGGATGGTGTTGATTTGTCTGGGAAGCACTATGTGTCTGCTAGTTATAAGCAGCTTGGTAGGTAGTTGTTTAGGGATATTGAGGTCCCTTGGTGGAAGCAAGTTTGGAATTAGTTGCCGTGTTCCAAGTGCAATTTTTTCATGTGGTTAGTGGCTTAAAATCAGTGTCGTACTTGGGATAATTTGTGTAAGTGTGGTTTCCAAGGCCCTTCAATGTGTGTTTTATGTTGTAACTGTGAGGAGAGTGTCTCTCATCTCTTCTTCCAATGTTCCTATGCTAGGGAGATTTGGAATTTTTGGTGGAGGGTGTGAAATACCCCCTATTGGCATGTTTCCTCATTGGCTAAATTTGTGGACCGGTGGGGCAGGGCCCTTGTTTCTACTTCCTTTCTTCAAGCTGCTTGGGATCTTGGTCCATCCTTTATTATCTAGAACCTTTGGTTGGAGAGGAATCATCGGATTTTTTAGGAGGTGATGTTGGTGGCCCCTCGCTTGTGGTGGAAAATTTTGCATTCTTTGGGAGAAACTGTTGCGGTTAAGTGTGATTTGTCGGAATCAATGGATCCTTGTGATGTTGGTTGTTGTAATCGTCTTCAACTTCCTCCTCATCAACGAAAGATCATGCACAACAGATGTAGACATCCTATTCCAAAGGTTAATAGAAAGGGGCGATGGTCTCCTCCACCTCAGGGAGTCTTAAAAATCAACACAAATGGCTCTTCTCAAGGAAACCTTGGTCATGCTGAAGTTGGTGGTGTTGGTTGGGATAGCTATGGAGATGTTCAGTTTATCTTCTCTATTTATAAGGGTCTTCATACTAGTAATTTAATGGAGGCTCAAGCCATTTTATTGGCTGTGGAGCGTGGAAGTCAATTGGGGTGGCGAAGGATCATATTCCCAGGTAGTGGTGAACTTGTTGAATAGGCGCCATTTAGATGATGTTAGTTGGAATTTGGCCTTGATTATTGAACAAATTCTCCACCTTTGTGCTTCTTTGGAGTTTGTTACGTTCATTCACATTCCTAGAGAATGGAATGGTGTTGTTGATTGTCTGGCTAAATGGGCTTCTCATCATATTCATGATTGGAACTTAAGGGATCGGGGTCAGTTACCCCCGGATCTATCTAAATAGTTGGACCACTAGTGGAGCTTGATAGGGCTGTGTAATGCCCTTGCTTTGTACTTCTTTTTAAAATAAATTTTAACCCCTCCTTTATGTTGAGAAAGTTGAATATTACCTATTTGAAATTATGGAATTAGGTGAAGTTGGTTTGGACAACGTTAGAGTATCTTTTCTTCTGCATCAATTGGTATCAAAGCAAGGGGTTCTGATCACGTGGACAAATTTTTGAACATGAGGCAGTTTGCACCGGACCTTTGGGTAGAGAAGAGTGGGAAAGTGGTAGAGAAGAAGTTCACGAGGGTTGTTGCAAGTGTGTGAGAAGTCCTGAGTAGTGAAAGAGCTTAAAGCCATAAAGAATGTGAGTTTTGGAAGATTGTAGTAGACAAGATGGGATGGGTTGTGAGGAGACTTGTGCGAATATTGTTTTGGGAGTAGTATTGGGAGAATGTAGAAGATGAGAATTTTGAAAAGATGGGACAAATAGTTCATGAAGAAGTGGGAAAGATCGAGGTGAGGCTAAAGAAATTGGAAAGAATGTTGGGAAAAGTGAGAGGAAAGTGGTAAAGAAAAGTGAGAAGAAGAGCGAGGAAAAAAGGCTGAGATGGAAGTAGGAAGAGGTAAAATCAGCCTCTACAGAGAATGAAGATACAATTGAGATTGCAGTAATAAAGTTTGAAGACGTTGCAACATATGATGAGGAGGGAAAAGTTGCAACTGTAGAAAGGAATGAGGTAATTTTTTGTCGTGATGAGTATTTATCTTCTTTGGTGAAATTAGAAGAGGATGTAGAGAAGGAAGAGAGAATACAAATGGAATTTTTTTATTTCTATGGGGTAGTAAAAGCAAATTGTGATGTAGGTACAAATTGGAGTCTAGATAGTACATATTTGCATATAAGAGTTGTAGTGGATATTGTAAGTAACACTTGGTGGAAGTGGTCGGATTATGGTGGGATGAATCCCATGAATGAGGAGAGGAGAATATAGGGGATTTGGAAGAGGATGTCGGGCTATGATGGACATGAGCCCATGAGGAGGGGAAAAAGGAATATGTCATGTTGTTGAAGGGAGGTGGTGCGTATTCCAACATGATGTTGGAAAAGCAAAAGAAAGATTAATTTTGAGCACTTTAGACAGTGAAGGAGTTCACTATAGGTTGGTTGCAACTTGGAAGAGTAGTTTGACTACTCAACTCCACCATTGTGAGCCTATGCTCACAATCTTTCTACCCAGTGTGTTTGATGCAGGAGCATCCCAGGCAAATGAGCTATCTGCATCACCCAAAAATATTTGTAGTTGTTTCTTCCAATTTTGGTTTGTTTTGGTTTGCTCTGACCTCTCTCAACGTTGGAAACACTTGGTGTGACCAGATTGGCAGGAAGCTAATTTTTTTTAAGTTGTCAGTTTTGGCACATAGTAGGCACCCTTCACGAAAACAATTGTTTGAGAGAATTGGTGTAGTTGCATGGTGAATCCTCATACAGGCATATTGTGGAAGCATTCCTAAATTATTGGTGAAGGTTCCATAGCCAAATTCCCAACGGTTTGGAAGAATTCATTTTTCTCTATTTTGGTTGGTGATTTACAGAAAAATTAATTTTTGGAATCTTGTGGCACTTGAGGCCAAACGGTTTGGTAGAGGTCTTAGGAATGCTGAGACGATTATCCATGTCTATTTTGGTGAGGTTTTGAGCTCTTGGAAAAAATTTATAGCAAAAGTCAATTTTCATCTTCATTAGCATGGATGAATGGTATAGCTTGGTATCTAGCCCACATATTTTCTTCTTTCAATAATATTTATGTGGGTGTATTTAAAATATTATTTTAAATGTTTAGCTAGAAAATCAAAATGCAAAAAAAAAATGCATAAGATAATTTGAAGAGGTTGAACCTCAAACAATAGGTATTCAAAAGTCACACTAGAAAAGGAGACCAGACGACACCACATAAAGAAATAATATTACAGATTTTAATGTGAATAGGAGGCTACATCAAATGAGGCAAGGGGGTTGCATTGATGAGACCAGGAAGCTTGTTGGAGAGGTAAACGGTCTAAGGAATTGAGCTACATTATATATTAATGGTGTTTAAAAGTTTAAATTTCCAACAACATAAATACAATGCATATAGGTAGAGGTAATGCAGCTAGGGAGACAAATAAAATTGCAGGCAAAAGAGGAAATAAAGACTATGTTGGGTTGTAATGCAAGACACAATGAATGTGTTTGAATTCATATAAGAAAATTAAATGAAGGTAGAATAGAGATATATGTGTGCAAGAGCTGAGAGAGGGGTGGATAAAAGAAAGTTTGCACAAGAAAATGAATTTAGATGTATGAGAGAATTTTAGCCATGGCAACAAGAAAATGAATTTAAATGTATGAGATAATTGCATGGGATTTGATCAGAGGAGATACAAATACAAATAAAAATCAATGGTGTAATGTTTTGAGTATTGTAAAGTGAATTTGGATAGTTAAATTTAAATTGCCCCCAATTGTTCATGATGTATTACTTTGAGTTTTAAGGCGAACTTGATTGACTAATGTAATTGTCAATGCAAGTGATCACTTGGTTGCAAATTTTTTGGATTTTATAATCTTCCTTTTAAATCATGAATTTTAATAGAGGAAATATTTGTTGGCTACGATCTTCTGGTAGAATATTACCTATTTGAAATTGTGAAATCGGGTGAAGTTGGTTTGGACAATGTTAGAGTTTTTTTTCTTCTATGACATTCCATTAATGTTTCTTAATTATTTTTTTATTTTTATTTCTTAATTAAATTTTATTATAAGTATATTGCATTTAATCATATACAATTTAATCTATTAGTCAACTATATTGAGGATTGGATTCCCAATACTTGATATCAAAGTCTTTTGTCTTAGAAAGAGCCATTTTTTTGGAGTCACAACCTCACATATGTTGTGGTGTAAAGCTCGAACGTTGTGAAACCATAGTGTACACGTTTGTGTAGTATGTGTATAATTGATTGCCTAGGGACCCTTTGAATGACTACAAAAATATAGTAATTTATTTGTTAGATTAATATGAGAATGCAAAGGTTTGAAAATAAAAATTTCAATAGTTAGAACTTTGAGTTATTGAAGTTAAATGTTGAAGACCTCCTAGTTGAGAGAGATCAATGGACAATGATATCTTATTTGGTGAAACCTATAGGCATGTCTAATGACGATTGGACTAGATTGGATATGAAATATAGAAGTACCATTTATCAATGTATTTTATATTTTACGTTAAAGAATATACTAGAAAATACTTCTTATTATTCATTATGGAGAAATATATGAACCTTATAGAAGTTAGAGAGTCATATGAGAAAATTATTCTTCAAAAGGAAGTCAAATTCCTCAAAGATACAATATAGAGACTTAGTAAATGAACATCTCAATTCCTTCCATTTGATTTTGATTCAATTTTCATCCATATGAGTTAAGATAGTAAAAGAGGATAAATTCATTTTTTTATTGTGTTCCTTATTAGATTCATGGGAAATTAGATTATGACAATCAATGGTATCTCTACTTCACATAAACTAAAAGAACTCATTGGTTGTTGAGCAAAGGGATTGGGAGAAAATTCTTGGATGTTTCCTCTATTGATGCTCTAGTTATAAAGGGTAGTTTAAAGGATATAAGGGATGAGAAGAAGGGTGGTGGAAATAATAAGTCAAGAAGTACATGTCTAAGTATATTGGTAAACCTAAGGTGGAGTGCTATAATTTTGGAAAGAGAGGTCATATTAACAAGGATTAAAAATACAAGAAGGAGGATGACACTAATTAGTATTCTAGTGATACTTTTATATATTTTTATATTAATGGTGATGATTCTTGGTTGACTAACTCAAATCCATGATACCACATTACTCCTTATAGGGATAGTATTCTAATTACAAGAAGTGTGATGGAGGATAGGTTTTCCTTGGTGATAACAAATCTCTACAAATATTTGGTCAAGGAAACATGAAATTGTATTTCATAGACAGGAGAGTAAAGACACTCTCATTTTTTACATATATCAAGTTTGGCTAGAAATTTAATTTATCTCTAAGATGATTGACTTTGGTGTGTATGTCACATTTGATGAAAAAGTGTAGGTTGGCTAGAGGAAATCTAGTGTTGGATAAAAGTGTGAGGGATGGTAGTATATTTAGGTTAGAAACATTAATATTATGTAGTTTTGTTAATGGTATTGAACCTAATTCAATTTTATTGTGGCATCACTAGTTGGGTTATATTAGAGAACAAGACCTAAAAACCTTCGTAAGGAAAAATATCAATGAAGGTGTTTTATCCTCTTCTATTAGTTTTCAATTCTATAAACATTGTGTGTTTGGAATTTATCAAAAT
The DNA here is from genome assembly GCA_007258455.2 of Sequoia sempervirens. Lineage (NCBI taxonomy): Eukaryota > Viridiplantae > Streptophyta > Pinopsida > Cupressales > Cupressaceae > Sequoia > Sequoia sempervirens. Next base: position 23,962,570 of record VDFB02000015.1, read on the forward strand.
AAGGAATAATTCACTTTTGGAAGTTCTAGATTAGGGGATGTATTATAATTGATTCAAACTAATGTGTTATCCCACAATAGTGTGTCCTACTTTTTGGCCAATGTGAGACATTGAAATAAATATTTTTAACCAAATTTTCACTTTTTGACACCTATAAAACTAAATTGTTAAGAATTTGAAGATGATGTAAACTACTGATCTTTGAGATTTCATGTGTGGATTATATATATATAATTAAAAAAATAATTTTGTGAACTTTTACACAACTTTTAATAACTTATTTTTGTAGTTAACAACATTTTTAAAAAAGTGATAAACATGAATTAAGTACATATTAAAACATTTATCAAAGAAACCCGCGATGGAAATGAATGGCGATGGAGGCAATGGTAATGGAAACCCTAATGCAACTGTTGGAAACAAAAGCCCGACTGTGGATTCTGCGGCCCACGCTGTCGACGCTGGCTGTGGCCGTCCTTCATTCACAGCGAAGGGTTTTGGCAGTGGTGTTGGTGTTGGGGAGAGGAGTAGGGGCAGAGGTCCCACGAAGAAGGAAAAGGGATTAAAGCGGATTCCAGACATGGAAGACTATCGTTTGGTGGGTTTATCCTGGTGACCAACACCATTTCTGTGAAGCTTAAGGAGGAGACAGAAGAAGAAATAAATGATAATGTTGTTGAGCTTTCTGCTTGTGGGGTGATTTGCCGCTTTAGGGGATTTTGGCCAAGTCTTCCTCAGCTGCATTCCTGGATCACCTCCGAATGGGAGCCTCTGATTTCTGGTAAAGTGCAGATTTTCCCCATGGTTAAGGGGTTTTTTGTAGCTAAGTTTGATAATGCTCAGGACATAAATATAATATTATGTGACAATTTTTTTAGCTGGGAGGATAAATATTTGCTAATGATTAAGCCCTAGTACTCGAATTTCAACCCTACGTCTGAAACTTTTAATAAGATTCCAATATGGGTTTGATTGCCTAATCTTCCCCTCCATCTTTGGAGTGACTCTCTTCTGGAGGATGTGGGTGAAGCCCTTGGTGATTTCTTGTTGGTGGATGAGGAATATTCTGATATTTATCATTCCACCTTTGCCCGTATTCTAGTTGAAATTGATGTTTCAAAAGGACTGCTTGCTGAGGTCTTACTCAAATATTCAAAGGGTTCTTGGATCAAATTTTTGGATTATGAAGGAATTCCCTTCCGATGCAGAAGGTGTTTTAAAATAGGACATGCTACGGCACAATGCGGATTTGAGAAAAAAGCTAAGAAGGCTACTTGGTGGAATGGTGCTTCACTACAACATTATACGGTTGTGAAGAAATCTGATCAACTTAGGATTTTTTTAGAGGTGGTTGCTTATGAACCTCAGGGTCTTGGGGCATCCCCTTCAGATGCCTTAAATGGCAGTGCTGCTATGGCTTCCCCTTTTGAATAGGTGACTAGGTCTCAGGCAGCCAGTCCTAGTGATAGCGCCGAGGCTTCCTTGTCTAGTGACTCTTCAGATAAGTCTTTGCCTGTGCAAAGGAATAATGACGAAATCTCTAAGACTTTGGCTGATAAGGCATTGCAAGTGGAGGAAGGCTAGATTACTGTAATGGGTAAGAAAGCTAAAATCTCTAGGCCTTCTTTAGACATGACTCTCCACTACCACAAGAAAAATGCTAAATGTAAATCTTGAAGAGTCTTGTTTTGGAGTTGGTTTTTTGGCTGGTTGCAGGCTATTTTTTCTGCAGTCGTGTTCATGTTTGTAAAGGGTTTTAGGTCCCTTCAAAACCTGTTTTAACCTTTATCAAAAATATTTTTAAAAAAGTGACGCTTATACCATGTATAACATAACTTTTTTTAATACATGAAGATCGTTTACTGGAACATCAAGGGGTTAAATAATATGCACAAGCATGACCTTTTGAAAAATTTAATCTAGGACCATAAGTTGGATATTTTGCTTATCCAAGAAACAAAGATGCAAATTGAGAAGTTGGAATCTTTGAAAAATTATTTTGTAAGGATTGTGGTTTTCATGGAGTTAACTCTGAGGGTGCCTCTGGTATCATAGCTACATTTTGGAATGCTAGAGTGGTGAAAGCTTCTCGGTTGCAAAGAATTTTAATCACATGGATACTTGGTTTATCCATATTTATGACAATTTCTCTTGGATTATTTCTAATGCCTATGCCCCTAATGTGAAGCGGGCTAGGAAAGGTTTATGGGATAGGCTCAAGTCATTGAGGTCTTCCTTTTTTTACTCCCCGTGGCTGGTTATTGGTGATTTTAATACTCCTCTGTTTGATGATGAAAAGCTAGGAGGATCTCAAATCCCCTTAATATACGTCATGATTTAAGGATGTTCATTGATGATAATGCTCTCATTAATGTGGACGTATAGGGGTCCAAGTTCACATGGTCCAACAGAAGAACTAGAACGAACGATATTAAAGTTAGATTGGATTGGGCCCTTGTTTTGGCCTCCTGGTTTGTAGATTTCTCTTACTCTCTTCAATTATGAGATGTGGGTTTGGCCACTTTCCCATTTCCTTTGTGGCGGATAAACTTGGCAGAAGAAAACGTTTTCCCTTTCCTTTTGAAGCAATGTGCTTGAGGGATTCTAGGTTTATGGACTGTACTAGGGACTAGTGGCAAGTGAATATTGAGTGAAGTGCTATGCATAGAATTTCCAAAAAGCTTTCTTTTGTGAAAATGAACCTGAGGAGATGGAACAAGGATACTTTTGGGAATATTTTTTATAATAAAAAGCTCTAGTTCAATGCCTGGATATGGTTCAACAGGAAATTCAATCTAAGGGTTTGTTGAATGATCTTCAGTTGTTGGAAGATTCTCTTTTGGCTTAGTTGCATGATACTATTTCTAAAGAGGAGGATTTTTGGAGGCAACACTCTCATGCTATCTGGCTTAAATTTGGTGATCAAAATTCTAAGTTATTTCATTTAAATTATCTTAGACATAAATATTCTAATAATATTTCATCCATCTCGGCTAATGGCACATTGCTGACTGTTGACGGTGCCATTCAAAATGCTACAACTGCCTTTTTTGAAAATATCCTAAGGGATGATGTTGTTTTGGACCAACAAAGTGTGGACTCCTCTCTAGCAGTCATGCCTAACTTTTTGTCTGAGGATCTCAACAAGGATCTTGTTACTATTCCTTCTTCTAACGAAATTAAGGAGGCAATGTTTTCCTTTGAAGGTAATAAGGCTCTCGGGCCTGACAACTTCCCCCTTCTTTTTTTCTAGTCTTGCTGGGACATTGTTGCTATAGATGTTATTAATGCCACCAAGGAGTTTTTTTGGTTGTAGAAAATTACTCAAGGATTTGAATGCAATGCTCATTGTTCTTATTTCAAAGTCTTTTGGTTCTAATGGGTTTGAGGACTTTCAGCCGATTAGTTTATGCAATTCCATTTATAAGGTTTTTTCTAAAGTTTTGGTTGTTAGGCTTCAACAAGTTCTCCTTGGTCTCATCTCTAAGCATCAAATTGGTTTTGTGCAAGGATTCCAAATTCTAGATTCTATTATAACTATTCATGAAGTGGACCATTCTCTTTCTTTTAACAAGAAGCTAAGGTTTTTTTCTTAAACTAGATCTTCTCAAGGCCTACGATCGAGTAAACTGGAAGTTCCTGCTACTGGTTCTAGCTTGTTTTGGCTTCTGTCAGAAATTATTGCAGATTGTGGAGCAGCTCATTTCAAATACCTCCTTTTTTGTTCTTCTTAATGGTTCCCCCTCTCTATTCTTCCGCAATTCGCATTGTATCCGACAGGGGGATCCTATTTCTCCGCTTCTCTTCATCCTGATGGCTAAGGTGTTAGGTTGGAACATCATAAGGAACTTTCATTTGGCTCATTGTGGGGCTTGGTCCCCTCATCTCAGTGTGCACCTATCACGTATCAACAATTTGTTGATGATACAATCATCATGGGTGAATCCTTGGTTTGTGAGATTAAGGCCATTAAGCTGGTGATTGATGGCTATGAGAAAGCTTTTGGTCAGTGTGTGAACTTCCCTAAGAGTCAACTTTTCTTCCTCAATACTCAAGAGTATCTCCAAATTAAATTGGTAAGGATTTTAACTTGTAATCGTGGAGTTTTTCCTTCTATCTATTTGGTCCTTCCCTTGTGTGTGTCCAAGATTCTAGATTCTTTTTGGCTTGGTCTTTTGGATAAATTTAATAAAAAGCTAGTCGGGTGGAAGGGTGCTCTTCTCAATTAGGCTGGAAATGTGCAACTCATCTCTTCCACTTTGGAAAATTTTCCTCTCTATGCCTTGAGTTTATTTAGGATTCTGGTGAAATTTGAAGAGAAAATGGAACAAATCATGATATGGTTCTTGTGGTCAGGGGTGGAAGAAAAATCCAAAAACCCCCTTATTGCTTGGGATCATGTTTGTAAGCTGAAGAAGTGGGTTGTTCTTTGCTTGAGAAACATCAGACCTTTTAACAAGGCCCTTCTTTCAAAAAACATCTAGCGGATTCTCAATGGTGAGGTTGGTTGGTCTTCTTTGTTTAGGAATAAATATCTTTCTAGAGTGGAGAGAATTTGGGACTTTCTCCAAGCTGAATCCATTCCTATTGGCTCTTGCTTCTGGAAGAATATTGTGCCTTGCAGAGATCTCATTTTGAAGGGTGTTAAGTGGCTGTTGGGTGATGGTAGCATGATTTTTCTTTGGGAAGATGTGTGGTGTGATGGTGGCCTACTTTTGAATCAACCTTGGGCCCCTCCTTTGGTTTACTTTTGTAAGAATTTTTCGGTAATATCGTGGTGGATTGTAATGGCTCCTCAAAGGATTTATAGATTTGGGACCCTTCGTTGTCTATTCTTCAAAATTTCCTTGCTTGAATTTGTGTTCCTCAGTTCCTGAAGCTTGATCGTGTGATTTGGGCCCCTAGGGCCAATGGCTGCTTTTCTGTTTCTTCAAATTTTATCAATTATTTGGTAAAGCCTAACCCCTGTCCTTTCTAGGGGAATCTCTGGAACAAGTTGCTTATTCCTAAGGTGAACATCTTTTACTAGCTATTGATGCAAAGAAAGATTCTAACTCTGGACACTCTTTGTAGAAAGGGATTTGCTATCCCTAATAGATGTGTTCTTTGTGAGTGTGATGTGAAAAGTGCTTTTCATCTTCTTCTTGGTTGTAATTTTTCATTTCTTGTTTGGAGCAAGTTCCTTTCTCTTTGGAACCTTGATTGGGTTTTTTCAGATTCTATAAGTGGTTTTGCTAATCAATGGCATTGTCCTTCACCTAATCCCTCTCTGGGCGCTTTGGTTCCTTATGGCCCCCATATTGCTTAGGGCTTATGGAAATAAATAAATAATAGAGTTTTTTAAGACACTAAACTGAAAGAGGATATTATCTTTCTCAAAATTTAGAAGGCCGTTGCTGAGAAGTTTTCCTTCAATTTTTGGACTCTCCTCGAGGCACTTCGTCCTTCTCTTTGGTTGGATATGATCTTTTGGTTTTACTAATTGGAGGCTCATCACTCAAGTTTATTTTTTGATTAAACTTAGTAACAATGCTAGATAAAATACTAAGTGTAAGTGCCCTCCTCTGAGGTGGGTCAAAGTTAATTTTTATAGGGCGACCAAGGGAAATCCTGGGCTTGCAGGTTGTGGGGGGGTGTTGAGGAATGAGGAAGGTAGGTTCTTAGGTGTGGTGGAACTCCCATTGGGAAACCAAACTAATCACCGCGTTGAGGCCGAATCTGCTTACATCAACATCAAAGTTGTGATGGACAAGGGCATTTCTAAAATATGGATTGAGGGTGACTCCCTTAATATTTTCAATTGCTTTCTTGGTAATCAGAATCTGAGTTGGACAATTGAGCATCTTATTTTTGATTCCATCATGATGTTGAGATCTTTTGATGAGACCTGTGTCACTCATACTTATAGGGAAGGTAATTCCCCTGATGATTTTTTTGCTAACAAGGCTATCAGTCTTAATAATTTCAAGGCGTGGGAGCAATACTCTTCCCTTCCCGAGATGGCTAAGCTTTTATTGTGAGATGACAACTAGATTTGGGTTTGTGATTTGGGGTGATCGAGTAATTATTGCCCCCTTGTTTATCACACATTTTATGGGTTATTTTTTTCCCATTCTCATGCTCAGTTGTATCCTTGCAAGTGTGGTTTGGCTCTGGTATCTGTTAAGGCTTGGAATTGTCGAAATGGGTGGAGATAGGAGAAGGATTGATTCCATATGCTGTGATAAATGGAAGAACAAGTGCTGAATTTGGTGAATTCTAAGACATGGGAATATCACACCCTATTTGGAAAGGCTTCATGGTCATGACCATGAAGCCTCTGTGAATTTTTTTTGCTTTTGGCATAACAGGTGTTTGAAAGTGAATGGTATGGAGTTTAACATCAACGAAGAATTTATTGCATTCATTACCAGATTACTGACAACGGTCATAAATTCTATAAAGAAATAGAGAGTAATGAAGATTCTATGGACCCATTTTTTAAGGACAATGAGAAAGATAAACTGGTGAAGCTTCCCTCATGGTGTTATGAACGACTATCCCTTAAGCACATCTGAGTTGATGTGGTAGAATTTTTAATGCGGTATGTAACTCTTGATGGTCAGTTTACTGCTATCTTAGGGCATCATTTTACTCTACTAAACCACTTTAGACATGATTTGCATGTTTCCTTCCCATTTTTTCTTCTTTCTTCTTTAGAGGTTTTAGTTTATGCCCACCTCAAGAATTGTAGGTCCCTTTTTCTTCATGAAGGGCTCATTTTTCTCATCATGGAGCATGCGAGAGCTAATACCTCGACTAAGTCAGTTAAGGGTAAAGAGAAGACCATTAGTGATGATTCACTTTCTTTTGGTTTAGAGACTAGTGTTGATGGTGATGAAGAGTGGAAGGTGGAGGAGGGTAATACTATGGGGTCTCCTCTTCCCCTATGGCTTCCCCTTCTAGGAAAAGGAAAAAGGGGAATTTGAAGAAGGTACCTGCCAAGAAACTTGCTACGCAGAGGTCAAATTCTCGTGGGTACCTATTTGGTGGGTCTCATTGTCGCTCGAATTTCATTACAATCATGAGCATTGCATATTGATATCTCTTGTACTTTCAAGAAGTGCCTAGATCTTGGGTGGCTATAATCTTCATCCAATCTTGCATGGTGTAGTTATTCTATACCAACTCTTACAATTTTGAGAGATAGTGTGAGAGGCAATCCAAAGGCCTTCATTTGAATGTCATTTTAGCTACCCAAAATATTTTTAAAAAGTCATATGAAGGGACCTTCAAATGAAGGTTCTTTGGTTAAAAATTTATTAAAAAATGTAATTAAAGGCACTTTGAACTAAGGTTTGTACAACAAAATTTAAAAAATTATGTGAATTGTTTATGAATATGAACTCAAATATTTTTATATATTATAAAATAAATGAAATATTCACAATGTTTGATTGTTTTTAGGCGAAGTATTTGGTATAAAATATAGAAATTGTGTAAATAAGGATATGAGGTCATATTCAATATAAAAGGAACATAAATTAACTAAAGAAAGGTCATAAATATATTTTAGAAAAAAAAGTATGTAAAATATTTTAATCTGTATAAAAATCCTTAAAATATTATCTTTGTATTTGTTCCCACTACTTCAACTCTAGGGTTTGAATATAGTTTATTTTTTATATTTAATTTTAATATAAATTATATTCTTAGATGTTCTACATTCATCTAAATTTCAAATTCTACATAGATTATGAATAAATTCTCTAGATTAAATTCACTAGTCCCTCTCTAGGGTTTGTATATTTCTTCCCCCTATTTCCTCAAATCTAGGGTTTGAATATAATTTTCAATTTTAGATTTAATTTTAATACTTAAATTAGATTCCTACATGTTCTACATTCATATAAATTTTAAAAATCCTACATAGATTCTAAATAAATTATCTAGGTTAAATGAACACTAGATTCACTAGTTAATATCTAGGGTTTGTCTATCTTTCCCTTGCTTCCCCAAATCCAAGGTTTCAATATATTTTATAGTTTTAACTTTAATCTTAATACTATAATTAAATTCCCACGTGTTTTATATTCATCCACACTCTAAAAATTCTACATATATTCTAAATAAATTCTCTAGGTTAAATTCACTAGATTCCCTAAATTCTCTCTGGGGTTTGTATCTCTTTCCCCTACTTCCTCAACTCTAGGGTTTGAGTATAGTTTCTAATTTTATATTTAGTTTTAATAAAAAATATATTTCTACATTTTCTACATTCATTTAAATTTATAAACTTATCAACCAACACAAAGAAATATTCATGCACCTTTCTTGTCATAGGTAAATCACCTACAAAATTTACCACTTTATTTTCACATGGAAACTTTTTTGGATTTGAAATGTTTGATATAGTCATATTTTATAATTACTTGGCTTAATAACATGTCATCTCTTGATTCAAACATAATTAGTGTAAGACCAAAAATTGAGGCTATCATAAACATAAAGCATGAATCAATCACAATAACCACTAAACTATGAATTTAATACTAACTCAAATAAATATCTCAATCAAGAACAAATGCACCATAGAAGATAACAAATTGATACAAATTTACCTTCCTTTCTATGCTACCTTTGAATCACTTTCATTGTTTTTCTCCATGTGTACCCTCGATAATGCTCTCAAATTTTGTATGCTAAATGTTGCTTCAAGTTTCAAATATTGTTGAAATGATAAAGGATGCCAAAAATTGATAATTCGTGGTTAGCTGTCATCATGCAATAAGGCTTGTTTTTATAGAAATGATTATTTCAGATGAATGATTTGGATGCAAAGATCAAAGATCAAGATAAGCGGTCAATGTTTGTTGAGAGGAAATAGATTGAATAGTTGACTGGATGGATTGATCCAATCAAGGAAATTGATTGGATAATCAGTGGAAATTTATTTATTAATTAGTGGGATTGGAAGAATTAGTGGAAATTGATATATTAGTTAGTGGGATTGGAATAATCGGTGGTAACAATTGATCAGTCAACAAATTAGATTGAATAATCAATGGATGTGATTGATTAGTCAAATGTGTGAGGATAATTAATTAATTAATTTTGAGAGGAATGTGGAAACAAAGATTGAATTAATAAACAAAAACTCATTTATTAATAGATCATGTTGAGTGAATATTGGAGATTTAAATAATTACTATAATTATTTAATTCAGAAGAGGGAAAGTGGTTTAATTAAATAATTTGTAACAATTATTTAATATGAGAAGGGTGTTTGATGTTAATTACATAATTAATGATAACTATTTAATTAAAATAGAGGAATAAGTTAAGTTAGAAAAATAATTAAATAATTAATGTTTATTTACTTAATAAGGAGGAATAAGGTTAAATTAGCTCTTTATTAAATATATATGATCTATTTAATTAATTGGGAGAATAATGTTAAATTAGGACTTTATTAAATAAATATGATTTATTTAATTAATCGGGAGTGATGAGTGAGGATGAATTAATTAAATATTATTAAATTACTTAATTAATAGCATAATATGAAAATTGACAATAATTAAATAATTAGGCATTATTTAATCATTTAGGGGAAGAAGGGTGAAAGTTAGTCAAAAAGTGTTGTTCGCAAGTCGGGACAATTTAGGGTATCTACAATTACCATCAACACTTTGTATATATGGCTAATTAATGTAATACTACAAATTAGATATGGTTTAGTAGCCCCAAAGTTCCCATCCAACTTAAGGGTACATGCACCTCAATAAGACTAATCATATTATGGGTATTATTCACATGAAGAGTACTCTTATGAAATATAATCTTTCTTACCTTCTTTAAAGTACTAGTATGACTCTCCAAAATCCTCTTTATAGATATAATCCCTCACATATACTTAAATTGCAAATGGTTCAAGAAGAGAAAAAGTACTAATTACCAACAAAAAATTGGTGATCTCGAAGAAAAATTAAGTAAACTTATTATTTACACCTATTTTATATTTCATGATAAGTGGAATTATTCACAAAAAAATTACCCTTGTAACATTGTGTGCTTCCTCAAACTTCTATTGATATTTGAAGAATTGTAATGGTTAGTGGTCCATTTAAGCAATGGTCTCTTTAAGGTCAATAAATAGTGCTTCCAAATTTTTACTACTTTCACCAAAGCATAAATCTCTTTGTCATAGTTTGCAGTGCCTACCTATTCCTAGCATGTTTTTGATTGATTAAGAAAGGAAAGGGCCTTGAACCATACAAGGAACAACATTCAAGAGACCAACATCATTACAAAACAACATAGTAGAGGAAGCTGAACAAAAAGATACCCACTTCCCCCAAACCCATTCAACCAAAAAAGATTAGCCAATAACCACCGCATCAAACTTTATAATCCTATCAGTAATCCCTAAAAGATATAACTAGATCAACTTAATAACCATCCACAAAACCAACTTATAACAACATAACCTTAAAAGAGTATCCAACCGATAACCAAAGTTCTTAACAGAAAAACAACTAGGAAAATAGCAGTTCAGGAACCTACGGCCTATACCAACTAATCATCTTATAGAATAGCAAAAATATTCATGGCAAAAAGAAGCAAAAAGTAAGAGGAACAGGAGCCGAGGATTAAGCATCCTCAATCATGCTCCAAGCTTTCTCCAGGTCTTCAACCGAGTCTTCAAAATTCTCTTTGAGCTCCATATTTCCAAACAAATCAGCCTCATCGTCGCTTTCCTTTTTCCTCTTTGTTTCTTTATTTTTCCTTGTCCAAAGAAAGTGGCCATAATCTCTTTTTTCATGATTGCATCCATGACCCTGTATAAACTCTTCACCGCTCTTTCAAGTTCTTGGAACCTACTGGAAGTGTCATCTTTTTTGCATCATTTTTTCCAACTCCATCCTTTCCTCCACCCTTTGAATTCTAGTAGTATCAAAACTTGACATGTTTTCTTTTAAGTTTTCATTACCAAGATTAGTAATCTCAATATCCTCCGAGTCATTGTTAACATCACCTTTTTCAACAACCATATCATTTCCCTCTTCAACATCCTGTCCATCCTCATGTTGTGAATCCCCATCCTCCTCCTCATGACTTGATTCCTCCACTTCCTCCAAATTTGACTCCTCCTCAGGAGACTCATCATCGCCAAGGTTGTCTGACACTTCCTCCAAAGAAGAAGCCTTATCCTCCCTCATCACCTTCTTTCCCTTACTATCCAAAGAATCGTCCACATTCCTATCTTCCAGACGTTTAGATTTTTTACTATTGTCAGAGCCCTTCGATGTAGCCAAAGCAAACCAAGTTGACCTTTGACCCACCAGAGTGGAACATTCAGGGTTGTCATTGTCGTCAGGTATAGATATGGTGTTGGGGTCAGTCCCCAACTCATGAATTAACATTTTTCTCTTCTTGTTAACAACAAGAGCAATGGGAGCAACACTACGCTTTTTCAGAGTAACTTTGAGAAGGTCCGACCAAGAGGGGTCCACAAGATTGGGGGAGGCTTTAGCAGAGTCTTTGGTCGGGGAGTGGGGCCAACTTTCTATAAGCTCAATTTTAACAGAGCTCTTGGGAGTGGGATTTTCAGGAAAATTTAGGAACACATTTCTCTGTGGGGAAGTAGCAAGGATGTATTTACAAATCACACGAATCAAGCCCTGGTGTAATGGAGGGTTAACACAATTGGTGAGACTTTGGCTCAGAGAGGAAAAGAGGAAAAACAAGAGATTAACTTTCTCAAGATGATAGATGTGGTTCAGTATCAGGAAGTGATAGCCAAGAATAGATTGAAAATGACCTTCCAAGGTAAAGCATTTAATTACAAAGAAGTAAACATTATGGTATGGTGGAGGAAGCAAAACCCTAGAGTAACCATTTTAAAATCTCTGAGCTTTATCTTTAGCCTCAAAAACTTATCAATTTAAGTTTGATATTTTCCAGTGCTTACCTTATCCACCTTCTTCCCTTCATACGCCAACCCCATCACTTTGGATATGAGCTTAGCGTCAACTGTGCAATGGAGACCACCCAACTCAACTACCCCATCTTTCCAGGAATTCACAAATTTTTAGCTCAGTTGCTCATTGTATCCTTCCATGGCGGCAAAGTAAGGGGTAAACCTGGACCACTCAAACAAACCCCAAAACTCCATAGTCTTTCTGAGGGAGTCATATTTACTTGGCTCCATCCTCTTTCTGGGGCCTCCCATGGTTTTATCCTTACCAGATTAATTCTTAGGAAGAAGCAAAAACTCATCTCTTTGGCCTTCCTCGTTCACGATAGTAGCAACAGGTAATTCAAAAACTTCAGTCTTGATAGTGACTTGGTGATTTTTCATTTACAAGAATAACGGCTTGAACCTTCTAGCAGTTTGATTAAAATAATCAAGCTGAGTGGAAAGCCAAATATCATATTTTCAAATCCCATCATTATGATAACTGACAACTTCTCCACCTTTATGAGCCATGACTACTCTTTTTTTATTATCTTCTTTCCTATCAGTGATAACACATGTTAAAATGTCTTTTCCAAAATCAGACGCTAGATTTTTAGAGATGTGAATAATAATCCCTACACCCTCATTAACATCTTTCTTATTAAAACATGATGTTTCCAAAACAATCCATCCTTTCCACCCCTTTCTTTTTAAATCTTTCAAATTTGGCGTACCACTGTCTTTAATATCCTACTTCCCAATCCATCTAATCAACATGCCCAGTTGCCACCAAAGAAAGACAAACATCAACTTGACAATTGGACAACACTACAAGCCACTATTTTTAATTATTACCATCCTTTCCATGATTAATCAAATATCCTACTCTATCCTTAGTAATTATTTCTTTAATTTGGTTTAATAAATTGGTAAAATCCCAAAATTTTAACACCTTCCTAAAGCCAAAATTCGCCAAGACATCGGTAGCCTTGTTGCCTTCCCTAAAGGTGTGGCATATCTTATAACTTTGGAAAGAATGTAACATAATTTTGTAGTCATCCAGAAGATCTTTTATCTCCCAAGGGGCCTCTTATTTATTATTTAAATAATCAATTATTAACTTGGAATCACCCTCCAAAATTACCTTTGTGTAGCCATTATCTTTAAGATAACATATTCCTATCCAAACAACATAAGCCTATGCCAAATTATTTGTTGTTATTCCCAGGCCCTGTCTCTATCCAGCCACATAGATGCCCCAATCATTTTTAACAACCCCACTTGCCCCTGCCAGGCCAGGATTCCCTTTTGAACATCCATCAAAATTTCACTTAATCCACCCAGAGTCTGGGGGGATCCAAATAGTACTTTTCCTGATAATCTGTTTAGCCCAGTTAACATTATTAAGGTCATGAGAAATAACCCATTGTTGCATGATTCTCATCTCTTGATATGAAGTCCCTTTCTTTGATGGAGCATACTTACAACTTTCTATGTTCTCTTGAATTTGTTTCCTGATAGACATACACAACTCTTTACTACTTTTAGTAGCATCCTTAAAGACCCTATTATTCCTCTCTTTCCATAAACCCCAGGTGAGGAACGGGGGAACTTGTCTCCAAAGATCAAAAATTATATTGTGAGAATAGGGGCATATACTCCAACAATCAACAAACATTTTAACCAAAGGAGGGAAAAACCAACCAACCATCAAATTCTTTAGAAAAAAAGCCCAAATTTCTTGAGCATAAGAACATTGAAAGAGTAGATGCATAATTATTTCTTTCTCTTCATTACAAAGATAACATTTATTAACTAAGTACCATCCCCTTTTCTTAAGGTTGTCAATTGTAAGAATCTTTACATGCAACATTGTCCACCAAAAGTAGTTAATCTTGGGGATTAAGTTCTTTCTCCACACAATATTCCAGTTCAAGACTCCTAACTGAAGAGGCTATAGATCCATAGTCTCATAAGCAGACTTAACAAAAAACTGCCTAGAAGCATTTTTTGTCCAAATCCACTCATCATTCCTATTTCTTGAGAAAAGATCTGGGATCCCAATCTGCCTCAAGAGGGAGGCCAAAGCAGCATCCCAATTCAGCTGTCTGCCACCCCTGAGAACAAAATTATTCAAATAGTTCCTGAAGTCAATCCATTTTGGTCTCAGACCTTACCAATTTAAGTAATTTTATACCTTTCCTATGCGTCTCTCCAATCTGATTCTAATTTGTTGGAGGTTTTCACTAGCTAACAAAGGGGCACAGGTAGACCAAGCATCCTTTCCAATTCTTAATTTCACTCCTTTTGTTAGAGTGCCTCTCACTTTTAGCAGATTATTCTAGAAGACCGACCCATAGGGGAGTTCCTTATTCTTGAGGAAACAACAAACATCCTTGTTACCCAAGTATTTAGCTTGAAGAATATGCACCCAATATTTTTCTCCTTCCAGGAGAAACCAACCCATTTTGGCAACAAGAGCTTTATTGAACCTTTTTATTCTTCTTATTCCCAATCCTCCTTCCCTCTTTAGAGTGCAAAAAATTTCCCATCTAACAAGCGCCATTCTTTTCCTTTCTTCCACACCTGACCATAAGAACCTCCTTTGAATCATTTCAATTTTCTCAGGAATATAGGTAGGAATGTTGAAGAGAGAGATAATAGACAGGTATATTTTGTAGAGAAGCTTTTAAGAGCTAAACCTTCACAACAAAACTTAGCAATTTTCCTTTCCATCCTGCCAACTTCTTTTGAATCTTTTCCACAATATAATTCTAGTAGTTACTATTGGGTTTTCTTGAGATTAATGGTAACCCCAAATAGGTAGTAGGAAAATCATCCTCCTGACATCCTAAGATATTTATCACTTTTTCCTTAACAATCTGGCTGGTATTGAAAAAATAGTTTTTTCTCTTCTAATAATTAATATATTGGCCAAAAACCTTAGCATATTTATCAAGGATCACTTTCCATTGTTTCGCTTCCAAAATAGAGGCCTCCCCCAAGAGGATAGTGTCACCAAAAAACTGTTGATGTGAAGCAGGGAGAAGGGAAAAAGCAACACAAAAACCTTTCAAAGTTTTATTTTCAAGTTGTTTCTGGATGTTGCGACCCAAAGCTTCAACAAAACTGACAAAAAAATAAGGGGACAATGGGTCCCCCTGTCTTAGGTCATGACCAAAAGAGAAGAAGCCTTGAGGAACCCCATTAATCAAAACTAAATACTTAGGGGTAGTGACACATGATTTGATTAAGTTGATAAATTTACCTTTAAAGCCAAACTTTTCAAGAACAACAAATAGGAAATTCCAAGATACCTGATCATAAGCTTTAGAAATATCCAGTTTTAAAGCCATACCCTATTTTTTGTTGTGATCCATAGAATGTAACACCTCATGAGTGTAAATAGCTACATCCAAAAAATTTCTTCCCTGGACAAACCCTTTATGATTAACAACAATCATTTTATTCAAAACTAATTTCAATCTATTAACCATAATCTTAGAGTATATTTTATAGGTGGTGTTACACAAATTGATTGGTCTATAGTCATTCATAGAAGCAACTTCATTAGTCTTAGGTATAAGTGCAATAAAAGTTGTGTTCAACTTATTTAGAAGCCTTCTTGATCTGAAGAAATCCCTGAAGAAATCCCTGACTGCGTTGAACAGGTCATAAGAGACAATGTCCCAATAGACCTAGAAAAAACTCAGAGCGAAGCCATCCGACCCTGGCGCTTTGAAAGCACCAAAGGAGAAAACAATCTCCTTAACTTCACTCATAGAAATAGATTTAGACATTTCATTTAAGTCCCGATCCATGATAACATTAGGAATCACCTGCAGGAAGTCATCCAATTCAGAATTATCCACCATCGATAGTTCAAGAAAATTAGAAAAAAAAGGAAACAACCTCCTTAGCAATGTCCTCCTCCCTATCAAGTCTAGTCCCATTAGAAGTAACCAAAAATATAATCCTATTTCTTCCTCTGTGTTTCAAGGTAGATTGGTGGAAAAACTTTGTATTTCTGTCCCCTTCCCTCAACCATTGGATTCTTGATTTTTGTTTCCAGAAGATTGCTTCTTTTTTATTTATTTTATACCATTGATATCTAAGATCCCTTTCTTGGTTATAGGTCTCTTCATCCCTAATTCCCAGCTCCATCAACTCTTCAATCTCCTTAAGTTTTAATCTTAAATATTTTTTGGTAGTGAAAATGTTCCCAATCGAGTACTTATTCCACCCCTTGACCTTCACTTTGACCATTTTTAGTTTCTGAGCAAGTCTATACATGGGAGTACCACCACAAGGCACATTCCACCACTCTTCAACCAGGGATTTGAAGTCTGGATGAGGATACCACATTATTTCACATCTAAAAGGAAAGGGTCCTTTAACCATTTTATCATCCCACTCCAAAAGGAGAGCACTATGATCAGAACCTGTTCTAGGGAAAGTAGTATGGGTGAGATTCTGCAAAATGTTCCAATTGGAGGAAACAAGAAACCTGTCCAACTTAACCTAGATCAGATGACAACCCTACCTCCTATTTTTCCAAGTAAAAAGAGATCCATTTAGAGGGATTTCCATTAACCCCACTAAGTTAAGAAACCCCGATAAGTCCGTCATGCTATCTGAGAAATCAATAAGACCTCCACTCTTTTCTGAGGGATACAAAGGGGAACTAAAATCCACACCAAGCATCCAAAACTCTACCCTTCTATTAGTAATGATACCCTCCAACAGGTTCCATAGATAAAGCCTATCCAATATTGAGTTATGACCATATATATTGACCATATTCCACTTGGCTAGGGTAATATTATCTTCCAAAGAAACTATGAGACAATTCTTATTGCAGAAATTTAACCTTCTAGCAAGCCTAGAAAGGTTCCATCAAGTCGCAATCCCCCCGAGGCCCCCTCCACATCACTAACTTCAAAACTAGCACAAGGCCAAAGCCACTTTATCACTTTCTCAAAATTTTCTCTTTTTACTTTAGTTTCTTGAATTAAGAGGACATTGGGTTTAACATCAACCACACAGGCTTTTAACATATGTTGTTTATAGGGGTCGTTAATTCCCCTCACATTCTAGGACAAAAAATGCATCAAAGCAAAAGAAAAGTAGTATCCCTTGATTCTACAAAGGGAGGGAGAAGATCTCCCCTTACTTCTTTCTGGATATACTCCCAGCCAGGGAGTCAAGAGTTTGATGCTTACCAGTCGCCACATCTCTTCCTATGTCTTTAATCTTTTAGTACCGGTCTTCCCACTTTGGTATTTCCTCCTACATTTGGTTTCTTCTTTTTCCTTGATTTTGTATTTATCCATTCCTCATCTACAACACCGTCTTTTGGGGGGAACCATAATTCATCAAGCATTTCTTGCTTCCTTCTTTTCCCTCCTTCTCATGCTTATCTTCTAGTGTATGATCCTCCACCAAATCCAAGTCTTTGATAGGAAGCTCAAGAGAGGAATTCAGTAACTTTTCCATTTGAATTTCAATCTCCCTGGATCCTCCAATAAATCATTTTTTTGTTCTTGAATTTTAGAGACACCTCCCTCCAGTCCATGTGATAATATTTTTGGATTATCCATCTTTTCATTACCATTTTGTGGCTCGAGATATTTCTCTAAGGAAGGCAAGGAGATAATCCTAAAAAAAACACCCTCAGACAATGCCATTTCAGTATTGTTCGTCAGAATGCTCTCATTGAGTCTACCTCAGTCAACATTTGAGAAGGCACCAACACCTTATCAGAAAGCAGCATTGTCGAGTTAGGAACTAGTGTAATAAGCTCCTTAAACAACTTCATTGGAGTCACATTTTTCAAGGGAGAGTTCTCTAGGGCTCTTTGTTGAGGCTTTTTAGGCTCAAATGGGTATTTTTTACAAACATCCTATAAATGGCCAAACTTATTACATCCTTGAAAAAAGAACAAAGCATTCTCATATTCCAATGGCTGAACCCATCTTCCAAATCTTGATTTTAAGGTCACTGAGGTGGGAAGAACTGTATTGACAACAACATTCACACACATTTGAGTGTAAGCCAATCTAGACTTGAGGAGGGTTACTTTATCCATTGTAACCAAGGTGCCAAAAGAATCATCAATGCCTTTAAAGACATTTTAGTGCTAGAATTCCAAAGGCAAACCAGGCAGCCTAACCCAGGTAGGAGCAACTTTACCCAGGTCAATAGAGGCATCAAACCTTGGTTTCCACTTACACAAGGAGAAAATATTCTTGAAGCTTCTATCGAAAGCCCAAGGGCCTCCCATGAGAACCCTAATCATATCCTTAGGGATTAAAAAGGTAAATAAAAATAGACCTTTAGGTATAGCACTTATGGAGACACTGCCCTTGAGAATCCAAGTGTTAGTGGCCCACTTACATACCTGGTCAATATTAGGATGACCAACAAATAACTTTCCAACCAAGGAAAGCTTCAGACCTTCCATAACATCATTGAAGATTACATCTAGGACATCCACTTCATCCCCCTCTATAGTGCATAAAGCAGAAAAATAATCTGGGGGCACCTTTGTTGAAGCCTTTCCACCAACAAGATTTTCCACATAGGATACAGTGTTCTCACTAGCGAACAAATTGTCCTTACCCCCAGGGGAAGAGGTAGACCCGTTCAAACCCCCAGGAAAAGGCACATGTGAAGCACTAGGCATAATTTTAGTTTTCCCAGAAGATGAAGGTGAGGAAGCGACATTTTGGGAAGGAGTAGAGTGCATGGGTGGGGGAGCCCTGATGGGGCCCCCACCAGGACAATTCATCAGGAAGCGCAATAGCTTAGAAAATTGTAAAATGGAGCATGCACAGAGAGCTATGAAAAACCTAATAATTTTTTGGGAATTGTCACTTCTACTTGTTTCCTTTTATTCCTAGCATGTTATGTTAGTGGGAGTATTGTATTTCGTATATGTTGATATGTTAGATGATCATATTTTGGTACTATTGTTCTATGTCCCGATTCATGTTCCCTCTATGGTTATTTTATTGTTATTCTTGATGTAAATGGCATTGGAGTGCATGTGTGTTATATTGGCATGTACCTTGAAAGGGGTGGATGTATTTCATTTAGGAGGTGTTCTCGGTATGTGTGCATGGTTTAGGCTTTCTTGAGTGATTATTATTATATTTTAGTTCATGAATATATGCATTAATATAGATGTTATAATTAGATGCTATCATGAACTATGCCATTTAAATGTAATAGAATAATAGTATGATTTTATACACCATTTGGTATTTATGTGATGCTTCGGCAATTTATATAGATGGAGCAGGTATGCTTGACGTGTGCATTGAGTGGTTATAGGTACTAGGTATTTCTACACCTAGCTCCATAGGTCTAATTATACCTTGATGGTGGTTATAAGGAGATGCCACACTAGCCATTTATTATTTTGCTTTACTCATCCTACTTGATCCAGTGTGAGACCCTTGTTATTTTACCTATGTTGACCTAGATACAACCATTAGTCTGTGTGTAAGGGGGAAATCATGAAGCATAAAGAAATAAAATATGAATGAATTAAACTAATCTAATTCAAACAAAGATTAAGATTCATACCCATTACTCATGAAATGAACAATACAAGATTACTTAATTTAATGAAACAATGTTTATCAAATGAAGAACAAATAAAGAATTCAATTATCTATACTGTTACCCATCTCATGTCGAAGTGTATCTGTAGTGATGTTGAATTGTGTTGTATTGATGCGAAGCCTCCATTATGCACTTTGTAAAAAGCTTCAAATGTGTGTGGATGGTGATCAAAGATGTGTGTAAAAGCTTTGAAGAAATCGATTGTCAATTTGGCATTACTTCGTTGTGCAAAAGATGTCAATTCTTCGATCATTTTTGAGGATGAAGAGGATTGTTATATAGATTTTATATTTTGAGATGAACAATTGGGATCACATAGTAGAATATCCCGATCAACGGTTGAAAGATGTTGAAAGGAATTAGATTGCTTAGTTAGCTTTTGTGATGAAATCAATTAAGGATTTTAATTGATCAATTAGAGGAAATAAATTGCCTAATCTGTGAAATTAAGGAAATCAGGTTGAGCCTTCAGTGGGATTGAAGAATAGATGGATTAGTTAGGAAATAGATGAATCAATCAGCCAATCAGAGTGTGCAATTAGTGGTCATTATTTGCTCAATCATGAAAGTGGGTGAGGGTAACTAATTAATTGAATTAATTAATTAAGCTTTTTGAGTTTGAACGTGCAAGTCATGTTTGACTTTTACAAACAAAGTTATATTTGCTGCTTGATGATGTTTTGAATAATTAAATTAATTATTCAGGTTTAGGGGAATGTGATTTAATTAAATTATTAAGTGGTAATAATTTAATTGATTTATGGGAATAGGGTAAATTAGTGACATAATTAAATATTTGATGTTATTAAATTAATCAGGAGGAATAAAGTTATATTAGGACTTTATTAAATAAATGATGAAAAAGTGATTCAATTAAATAATGTAATATTATTCAATTAATAGGGGAAATTAGGGTTTTTAATGTAATTGATGTGAAATGCAATGATATTGGGTGATAATGATGCCAATGATGAGAAAATGTCATTCAAGATGTGTGATATGCATTAGGTCATTTTTACATGTCTACATTTTGTCCCTCTTTGAGACAAAGTATTGGTTGCTTTGTTTCAAAGAATTCGATGTTAAGATCAAGATTTGAAGTTTTTTTATATGCCCCACTGTGCCTTGGTCGAAAAGACGATAGGGCATCGGGCCGCCCCCTCGAGAGGTTGGTTGAAAAAATCATTTTTTAGGTTAGGCTCACAATAAGGTTTCATTTCAGTTCAGATGCATAGAGGACCAAAAAAATAAGCTTATAGGACCCTTGTTGATAGTTCAGATGTTCCTGAGAGCTCCTAATTTCAACCTAGGAGGGTTTCTTAGGTAAAAAATTAGGGTTTGGGGGGTTAAAATAGGTAATTAGGGTTTAATTTACCTCATTTGCATTCTTATCCTTTAGTGATTTCTTGCCTTTGGATTCTGTGATTTTGTGATTGTGGAGGAGGTATGGCAAGGATTCGAGGAGCCCCACATTGCACAAAGGAAGTTCGTGAGTTTGGGAGGCCCGTTGGTGATGGTGCATCGGTATGTACCCTTTCCTTTTTTGTATGCGTCTTTCTATTTTTGAGTAATTAATGCATGAAAACATTTTAGGCGATAGCGGTAATTTTATGGTTTTTAAGCTTTTGCATCGAATTGATCACTTTTGAAGTTTTTGTCCATACCGCTTTTGAGTTTTTAGCTTGCTTTTGATTAAAATGTTCACTATTGCCTCACATGTTTGCTTTTGTTTTCACCTTCGTTTAAAATCTTCTCTTTTGACTTTTTTCATATGAAATGTCTACCATTGTGAAATATGTTCGCTCTTGAGAAAAAAAATTTGCTTTTTTCATTTGTACCGCTTGTGCATTTCTTTATTGCTTTTGACAAAAATAGGTCTGGTATTGACTATTTTGACTATTTTTGACAAAAAAGTAACCACTTTTGTTGTTTTTGGAATTTTGAGCCAGTTTGTTTGCAATCTTAAGTTCGTTTCATGTTTTCGTAGCAAACTCTTAATGTTGTGGGTTGAATGTTTGTAGGTGGTTCTCAAACCACTTTACTCAAGAGAGCGATGGCTGCATGAGTTGTTTGATTTTATCATTGGTTTCTATGAGCTTGAATGGGATATTCTAGACACTGTTGGACTTTGACATATATGCTATATGGCGGTGATTAGATGCCACAAAGCGATGATGACTGCCCTCGTGGAGAGATGGCACTCTAAGTCATCATATTTTCACTTATCAACTGACAAGGCCTCCATCACCTTGGAAGACATATGAAGTATTCTCTATGTTCTGATCCATGGAGAACTTGTGACCTATAGTGTTAGACAGGGTTCCCGTGCTCTGGGGTGAGTTCTCGGGGTCAAGCATCTTTAGATTGTGGAGTCAGAGATAGACCTGACTCCTTAAATTGGCAGTGCAGATCTTGTTTCTTTAGTTCTATGTGCTTTGGTCTTTGGGATCATCATTCTTGATCGGCGAGGTAGACAGTTTCCATTTGATTGGGGTATATGTATTGATCAAATGTTCGAGAATGGCACTACATATGCATGGGGCCCATGTCTCCTTGCACATCTATACAAAGACATGCATGAGGTTTCCTATCGTGGAGGTAGTTCCATTTTCGTTGGTGTCACATTGTTGCACGTGTGGGCTTGGGAGCATATCCCAGTTACTAGACTTTATGGTATCTTGGATCAGGATCCAGAGGATCCGTACTCTTATACCTATGGAAATTTTCTACATTACACTTGGCCTAGCTAGCTACATTATTGTCATCACATTATAGATGATATGCCTGGTTTCGTTTGGAGGTCATGGTTAGATTGTGATGCATGGCATGATGACTAGGAGAAGCTTCCATTTTTCCAGAAGACTCATTGTTTGATCAGTTGGGTTCATTCTTTTCTTGAGTGCTATTTACCTAATTGAGTGCTTCACCAGTTTGGCACATGCCAAACACATTTTTCTAATGATTACTAGGCTCACTTTGGGAGGAATACCTGAGAGGTCAGAGTGTGGGGGCTATAGGCTGATCGTGATGTAGCAGTAGTAGAGTTTAGAGCACTTTCCCCATTTGGATGGGGGTAGCTTGTAGGGCCTACAGATCTAGGTACTACACCTGATTATGATCAATGGTGGGATCATCAACTTCCTCTCTAGTTTACTGATCCTGGTGGTGGTGTGCCAGCTAGGTGAGAGACAATGACTTTGGATTGCTATTGAATAACTTGATAGAGCAAGATAGGATGGACAATAGGATCAACAAGATGATCCCATGCAGCAGGATCCACCAATGGCACAGGGTCCTCCTCCTCCACCTAGGGATGCAGTGGTTCAGTTAGCATAGATGACAGCTGCTAGAGATGCAAAGGGTGTCAAGAGACAAGCTACATAGGCACATGTTGTAGCTTTGACTGCGGAGCGGGATGCTATGAGATAGGAGAGATAGCTTCAAGTAGGAGAGAGACATGCTTAGGTTAGAGCAGGATACTGAGATTGGGTGACATCATGTTTTCGAGGCGTAGGTGCAGATTGTGACCACTGAGAGGGATACCCTCAGGGCACAGCATGATGCCCTTTGAGCAGAGTAGGACCAATTTATGAGAGAGGCTACCTACTATCAGACTCTGTATGAGGTTTCATTCCCTAGAGGACAGAGACGTCCTTGGTTTGGTGAGCCTAGTACAGCTACTGGTGCAGCCAAGTCAGGTGATCAGTCAGTGAGGTAGTTGTATTAGCCGTTAGTCATGCCACAACCTTCTCCTCACCAAAGCCATGATCATCAGAGGTCCCCACCTCCGACCGAGCAGTAGGAGTGATTATTGCTCAATCTTTTATGATCATTGTATCATAGACTTATGTTGTAGACATGATTATTTTGTATATGCATTCATTGGCCCAGCTAAGGCCTTGTATATATGTATTTTTTTGTATATGATATCACACATGTTACTTGATGATGTATATGGAATTCCCAATTTTGATGATATATGAGATAACCATGTTTAGATTCAACTTTATTATGTGTTATGTGATGATTGTGGATATTCGATGGATGATGATATCTTATATATGCGATGTATGATGATTTATTATGTATGTGATTGATGTTGATATATGATGGATGATTTATATATCTATGCGATGTATGATTATACATGACACGTGATGTTTTTATTGCTTTACTATGGTTATGACATGTATTGATGAAATGGTGGATGTAGAATGGATGTGGTACTAATGATATTTTGATGTAGGATGGAGTTGTTAGTTAGAAGAAGAGTTTGGATGATTTAAAGATGAGTAGAAATTTGATGTTGTTAGTTACCGATGAGTTCCTTTTGCTTGCATGGAGGCTTCATATCTTTAGCAATCTTTATTGATGTAGCAAACAGATACAATGCACCAGGGTATTAATAACCAAGGTGGCTTTGTATCCATTGAGTGGAATTTGAATTGACATATAGAGAATATTATTTCTCTTACCAAACATATAGAAACTCTAATAGAATATATGGTTGAGTTGTGTTTAAAACTTTTCAGATTAGTTACACAGAGAGGAATGAAATACCTAACATGCAACTACTACACAAATTTTCTCAAAAAAAATTCCATACACCAAAAAAAGCAAGTATTTGTTGTGGTAGTATCACAAAAACATCTCAAAAATAGCACAAACATAAATTGATAGTTAATGCCACCATTCCTTCTCTAAATCCTTATGGACATCCTCGAGAGATCCTGGGAATGTGGTATTAAGTTAAATAAAAAAGATAAGACTCTAAAAAGATAAACAATGTTGTAGTATCACTTGCCATAGTTGTTTTGATGTTTCATGATGAAATCCATTGATGATGTCTATTGTAGGAACATTTTATCCGTTAAGTCTCATGTTTAGGATTGTTGAAATGATTTTCAGATGGGTATGGTAGTCTATACTTAGGCATTGCTTTCACTTGATAGTTGTCTAATTGTATCGATCTTTACTTTGGAATTTTTGATTTTGATGTTTGTTTTTCTTGTTGTTTGTGTTGTCACAGGGTGAGTGTGATGATTGTTTATTATGGTTGAAAAGTTTATTGCTGTTGGTGATAATGGGGGTAGGACCTTTTTCTTTTTATGTTTATTTGATGATCTTTTTGTTGTTTTCAGGGGACTAACCTAGGGCCTCTAGGGCTTATCAAAGATGACCTTTCCTACTTTGTACACACAGACACTCATAGTTCGCTTGATTTCATAAGAACATGATTTTGATCTTTTTCCATTTTTTGAATGTTTTTGAATTTTGAAATTTTTACTAAGTTAAAAGACCGTGACAGACACCTAAGGGGACTGACCTAAGGCCTTGGGGGAAAATAAGCCTTGCCTACATTATACACACAAAGACCACATAGTTTGACTTGTTTTTTGGGATTTTGATATTTTTGAATTTGTTTTGATTTTGCTTGTTTTTTGGATGTTTTCGATTTTGATAGTTTTTAACCATGATGGGATTTACAAGAATCCAATCCACTACTAGTTTCAGGGAGTTGCCCCCATTTTGAGACAAGATTACCTTCATTAGGGGAGACAACTATTGATGGGTCAATAAGGTTCGACACTTGATTAGTCATCAAGCCATGGTTGATGACATGTTTTATTATGGGACAAATGAGTGGATGCTTCAGATAGTGCAAATAGATAACAATGCAAGTATTATTCAAATGTAGCACATGTTTGCTAGGTTTTCACTACGATACTTATCCTAGAATCACCACAAAGTGGTTTTCACTTAAAGAACGTCTTATTTCTCTTTACTGTTTTTCTTTCTTTTTGATTTTTTTCTTCTTTTTATCCTTTTCGTTGGGATACTCTGATGTGTTCAAGTATAGAAATTTTTAAGATGGATGTTGTTAAGCAGTTCGACTAAAGGTTCTCCTTTAGGAGTAGCTAATTGATAAGCTCGAGAGCCATAGCTTGATATGATGATGAACAGACCGAGCCAGTTAGGTTCAAACTTACCTTTTCCATCTTGATTCAACTATATTTTCTGGTTCTATTTCAGTACTAGGTCACCAACCCAAAATTTTCTATTCTTGATATTTTTGTTGTAGCTTCGTTTGAGATGATTCTGATAAACCTAAAGATGGTTTAACGTGTCAAAATCCTTTCATCTAAGAGTTCCAACTCATTCAATCTGGACACCCAATATTCCTCATTGTTGGCCATGCCTTTTAAGGATACTCGCAGTGAGGGGATTTCAACTTTGATAGGTAAGAAAGCTTCAAATCCGTAGACTAAGGGAAAAGGTGTGGCACTTGTAGGTGTATGAATGTTGGTTTGGTAAGCCCATAGGGCTGGGTTTAGTTGCAAATGACAATCATGGCCAACAACATTAATAGTCTTTTTCAGTATTTTTAAGATGGTTTTGTTGGACGCTTCAACCTGACTGTTTCCTTGGGGGTAACAGGGCATGAAGAATTTGTGTTGGATAGAAAACTTAGAGCGAATTTCATGGACATCTTGAACGGGGTTCCATTTTCTGTTATGATGGTTTGGGGAATTCCATATTGACAAATCAAATAATTCAAGATGAACTTGGATATCTATTTCTTGGTGATGTATGTTAATGGAATTGCTTCTATCCACTTTGTGAAGTATTCAGTTGCAGTAATAATGAACTTGTGCCCATTTGATGAAGTAATAGATATCTTAGCCACCAAGTCTAATCCCCATTGTGAGAAAGGCCATCGTGTTGTGATAGGTCTTAGCTCCCATGCTAGTGCATGAACTAGGTCACTATGTTATTGGCATTGAGGATATTTTCTTGAGTACTAAATGCATTCTTGTTCCATGGGGGCCAATAGTACCATGTTCTTAGCAATTCTTATACTAGGTTAGGTCCACTAGATTGGGGCCCACAAACATCTTTGTGTACCTCTTGTAGGTTCGGTTTTCACTTCTTATGTGTTAATACATCAGAGTAAAGTACTGTCTAAACTTCGACGATATATGATGTCTCTTAAGATTGTGAATCGGAAGTCCTATGGCAAAAAGGTTTTCTTTTGGATTGTTTTAAAGTCAAGAGGTATGGTACCATGTTGGATGTAGTCAAATGTATCTTGGTACAATGGTGAGTTAGGACCAACAACATCACAAACCGGTTCTGATTCTGGGATATCGAATGCCAGTATGAGTAGTTGATCGACAAGGAATTCATACTTTAGAATGTTTTATGGAATGTCGACGAGCAAACCTATTGTTGCCATAGCATTGACCACTCTGTTGTTGATTCAGGGAACCTGTTCAAAGGTTGTGATGACAAAATACTACTTGAAACTGTCCACCATTATTTTATATCGCATCAACTTGTCATCCTTTGTTTGATACTCAACATTTACTTTCCTGATTACCAGTTCAAAGTCTCCATAAACCTGCAGTTCTTTTGTCCTCCACTCTATGGCCATTTTGAGTCCTATGATTAGTGATTCATATTCCAAGAAGTTATTTGTACTTGGGAAAAAAAAATTGTATGCCTTAGGTATACTATATCCTTGTGGTGTGAGAAATAAGATACCTGCTTCTGAGCCATGTTGAGTGTGGGACCCATCAAAGTATAAGGTCCAAGGGCTTGTTTGTTCTATTAGCAGTATGCTTTCATCTAAGAATTTTTTTGTGAGATGCTAGTGATCTTCCATTGGTGCTTCTGCTATTTGATCTACTATGATTTGTCCTTTGATAGCATTTATTCTATGTACTCTATGTCAAAATCACTCAATATCATTACCCATTTAGCAATCCTACCTATTAAAGCCGCTTTCGACAATAGCTACTTTAGGGGATCTACTTTTGAGATCAACTTTACTTGTCTGTTCAAAATTTAGTGTCTTAACTTCTATGCCACAAAGATGAAAGAGAGACATGCTCTTTGTATGGGTGAATAGTTCAATTCATAGCCCACTAGTGTTCGACTGATATAATAGACCGCTCTTTCCTTACTATTATCATCTAGTTGTGCTAAAAAATCTCTTAATGTTGCTTGTATTGTAGATACATAGAGCATCATTGCTTTATCTGGAATAGGTGGCATTAATACTAGAGGAGTGAGTAGATACTCTTTGATTTTCTAGAATGCTTGATCACATCTACCATCCCACTTGAATGTGATATCTTTGTGTAGCAGATGGGTGAACAAATGACACTTGTCTACCAACTGCGCGATGAATTGCCTAATGGACTGTAGTTTCCCTTGTAGACTTCTTAGCTGCTTTAATGTCTTCAGAGGAGGAATTTTTAATATGGATTTTACCTTTGCAAGATCTACTTCGATGCCTCTTCTTGATACTATGTACCCTAGCAATTTCTAGATGTTACTATGAATACACACTTTTTAGATTGAACCTCGAGTTGTATTGTTTGAGCCTGTCAAATACTTTTGCTAGGTTGGTCAAATGGTCTTCTCTTTTGATGGAATTTGCTAGTATTCCATCCACATAATCTTCCATGGCTGTATGCAACATATCATGAAATATTGTAGTCATTGCTCACTGATAGGTTGCCCCTGCATTCTTTAGACCGAATCGCATGACATTCCAGTAGAAGGTCCCCCATGCACAAGTGAATGTTGTTTTATGTTGATCATCAGGAGATATCTTTATCTGATTATATCTAGAGAAGCCATTCATTAGTGACAACATTTCATGCCTTGCCATTAGATCTATGATCATATCGATGCTTGGAAGAGGGAACTCATCTTTTGGGCAAGCCTTGTTTAGATCTCGGAAGTCTGTGCAGATTCTTATGCCCCTAGTGGGATTTGATACTGGTACTAGATTCAACATCCATGATCAATTGGTCTAATGAAGCCCACCTTTAGCATTTTTTACAGTTCTACTTTTACCAAGAGTGTTATCTGTGGATGCATCTTCCATAGGTTATGCTTGATGGGTTTAGCTCCAGGGAATATGGCTAGGTGGTGTACGACCAATGTTGGATCTATCCCTACCATGTCTGCATATGTCTATGCAAAGTTGATTTTTATTTCATTGATGAATGCTAAGAAGTTCACCTTTTCTTTAAGATCAAGTGATGTTGCATGGTATGTGATTTTGGGTGTTTCTATTGTGCCAACATTAATAGGTTCAACTACTACAACTAGGAGTGTCGACTTCTCTTGATATTTAGAAATAGGGAGATTGAATCCTCCATCTTCGGGTGCCTTAGAGAGGTTTTCACCCTTAGATCCGTCCTTTATTTTTCTCTTTTCAGGATCCGATAGAGCTACATTGTGGTTTTCCCTAGGGGATCTCATTTTGATTTTTACAATTTCCTTTTCAATTTTGTGACTAGAGGACACAATCTCCCCTCTAAAATATACTTCTTGTTCAAGTTCCATGACAAACCCCGCTTTATGATCTCCTGATGGTATATCAATTCGAAGTCCCATAAACTCTGCAATAGCTTCATCGTTCTGGAATTGATCCAAAACATGCATATGATGTTGTTGGTCCCAATCTATTAATTGTTGGTAGCAGAGGGGTAGGTTGTCATTTTTATTTGTAAAGCTTACAAAAGTTGTCAAAATGGTCAATATAGCTCTGGAATCATTCTCCCATTGGGTATCTAGGTCATCGTCATTAGAAGCAAGAGAATCCCATTTATACTCGTTAGAGTCTATTTCATAAATACATTCTTTAAGTATAGGTTTGCTAGGTTGGGTAGGGACTATACTTATGCTAAAGCTTTCAAAGAAGTCCTCAATTGGTAAATTGTTGTTTATAAGATGGTAGGTATCCAATGTCTTAACATTAGTAGAAGGATCTCCTTTCTCAAAAGAGGTACATCCAATGTTTGGAGTAACCACGTCTATCGAACCATAGCCTAGTCCCATGTTCTTCTTTCTTTGTTCCACTATAATAGCTTCCCATTTGCCTTGTTTGTGTCACCCAAGGCCACCTTTTCTAGTGTATCCCATTTTTTTAGCCATCTGATACCCTTTACTACTATAATTGATTGGAAAGGGTTGTAGTTGTTCTAGTTCTTCTTGTTCTTCTTTGTATATCATTGACAAGAGGTCTTGTTTGAATATTTCCTCATCTTTCATATCTCCCACTTGGTAAAGATTGTGGGTTTGACTACCATT
Organism: Sequoia sempervirens; assembly: GCA_007258455.2. Taxonomy (NCBI): domain Eukaryota; kingdom Viridiplantae; phylum Streptophyta; class Pinopsida; order Cupressales; family Cupressaceae; genus Sequoia; species Sequoia sempervirens. Next base: position 23,992,250 of record VDFB02000015.1, read on the forward strand.
GTTACTGCTTGAACATGTTTGATCTCCTTGGGCCCTCCATAAACCTTTGGTGTTGGGGGAAGCATTCCAATTCAAAAGGCTTGATTGAAATGATAGTTTCCATTACCCTTTTCAAGTACTTGAACCTTGGGATTAGATTTTGGTTGTTCACTTGATGTGGTTTTAGTTGAGGTTGATGGTAGTGTTGATGGGTCAGCATATGAGAAGGAGTGGAATGATATATGATTACTATGTACTCGTTGGATTTTGTTGTATTTCTCCTTCAATTTTGCACAATAGTGGAAGGGTTCAAGATCAACATTTAATGTAACCTCCTTTCCTTCGTGATGAAATTCTAGATACTAGTGAAATGTTGAAGGAAATTCTTGTAGTGCATGAATCCATGGGAATCCTAGAAGAAGGTTATATGGTAGCTCAAGGTCCAGTACTTGACATGTTGTTTCTATTGTTGTTGGTCCTATCTATACGAGAAGCCTGATTATTCCTTTTGAATTTCTTTTGAGGTCATCATAAGCCCTTATAGTGATGCTTTTTTCGTTGTCAATTACATCATCAGAATACCCCAACTATTTAACAAATTTCAAGGTACAAATATTTAGACCTACACTGTTATCTATCAAGAATCATTTGAATTTATGTTTGTGGACACCAACCTCTATATAGAGGGCTTGGTTGTGGAACAATTTCTATAGAAGGTCTTTCTCAAAAAATACTAAATGATGAGTGGTCGTTATTTTTCCAACAATGGCTTGAAATTGATCAGGATTGAGGTCATTAGGGACCGATATTTCCAAATATTTTTCTAGTATTTCCTTAAGCACAATAATTTGAATAGCTTTGGGATGGAGATCAAAGTTGGGGTCTTCTTTAGTTGTTCCACAATACTATATTCATTGGATGACTTAGCTGTGGGTTTAGGCGGGACTCCTTGTATTGTGACTTTCCCTCGACGGGTAGTTACGTTACATTCGGGGTCCATGACTCGTATAGTTAGCACATTGACTCTAGTGAAATTTTCTTGGGACAGGGTGCCTAGGACGGTGTCACCATAGGTGTAGTTGGCATTGTGATCATCTTGTTCTTTCCCTTTTTCATTTTTATTAGCATGGTTAGGAATTGGATTCATGTAGATTTTGAGGTATTTATTTCTAGGATGGTGTTCTATATCAACTTCTCCCTTGTTGATTAATTATTGCACTATATGTTTAAATCTCATGCAGTTATTTGTCGTATGTCCCTTGATCTTGCGGAACTCACATAAGTCTTCTTCATTGTACCATGGTGTTTTAAAACTTGGTTCTTCATAGTTTGTGCACTCATTGACTTTGATGAGGTTTTGTTGAACTAATTTTTGTATGATTGTATCAAGTGTTTATCCTAATGCAATAAATTTCCTCCTTGGTTGGCTATATTGTCTTTGTTGTCCTCCCTGATTTGTCTATTGGTTATCCAACTAATTATTTTGGGGATAACTGAGTTGATTGTTTTGTACATTGTTGGGAGCGTAGCTTGTTTGTGCAACTTGGGCTTTGTTTTGTGGTCCATTGGGATTTTGCACATTCCATACAACTCTAGCATCAACTAATCCATCATTGGTAACATTTTTGTTCTTGGCCCAAATCTTGGGTTTGTCATTCGAACTAGAAGGGTTGTCTTTTGAGTTGTTTAGTTTAATGACTCCCCTTGCTATGAGATCTCTTTCAATGTGTAGTGCCTTTTCAATAGTTTTTTGAAGTTATTGGGGCACAACATGGTGAGTTGGTAATTGATTTCTGCTTGGACATTGGAAACAAAGATATCCACCAGTTCTTTGTCAGGAATAGTCCACTTGCACCTACTAGCTTTATGTCTCCATCTTTATAGGTAGGATGTAAAGGATTCCCCTTGGATTTGTTTAATCTTGTAGAGGTCAGTGATGGTGACATCCTGTTCTATGTTGAACGAGAAGTAGTTCACAAATTTGTTAGACAATTCATCAGAACTCTTCATACCTGGTGGTAGATGGGAGAACCATTCCATAGCGTGACCAGTAAGGCTTTATGGAAAAAATCTCATTAGGTAGGAATCATTGTTTTGCACTTCCTGCAAGCTATCGAGAAGTATCACACATGTTCTATAAAATCTCCTTTTCCCTTGTACTTGTCAAATTTTGGTATTTCAAAAATTTTCAAGAAGGGGAGATAGTAATAGAGCGATCAAAAGGGAACAAACATATATCCTGTAGAGTGTAGGTATTCTTTGGTTTTCCAATCTAGATGTCTGATATCCTTTAATTTAGGGCTTGTAGGTGCATGCCTACCTCTATGTTTGGTACATTTTTTTGGGGACCCTGTGTGTAGTAGCCTTGTTGTCCCAAAAAAAATTTTTGGTCATAGGTTGGGTATGGTGGAGGTGTAGGACCTTAGTAACCATATTGGGTGGAAGGAGGGTTAATTCCTTGTTGTATGGAAGGAGGATTAAGTCCTTGTTGATTGTAAGGAGGGTTAATTCCTTGTTGTGTGAAAGGAGGATTAAGTCCTCCTTGTGTGAAAGGAGGTTTAAGTCCTTGTTGGGTGAAAGGAGAATTAAGTCCTTGTTGATTGTACGGAAGGTTGAGTCCTTATTGTGTGAAAGGAGGATTAAGTCCTTGTTGATTGTAAGGAGGATTAATTCCTTGCTGATTTTTTTGAAGAGGGGTACCTTGATAGTGCATTAGTGGTACACCTTTTTGTTGGGATGAATTTTGTTAAAGGGTACCTTGGTAGTGAGTTGGTGGTACACCTTTTTGTTGGGACAAATTATTTTGAAGGTTACCCTTGTAGTGTGTTGGTAGTACACCTTGTTGTTGGGACAAATTTTGTTGAAGGGTACTTGGTAGTGCATTGGTGGTACACCTTGTTGATTTTGTATGTTGGTTGAAGGATCAATATATGTCCTTGTGATGGGATGTTTCCTTGTTGTTCCACTTTTGGAAAGTTTCCCATGTTTTGCATATTATTTTTGTGTGGCATGTATTGATTTGGACCTCCTTGATATTGTTGGACCATTGTTGCTTGCTCGATTAGGGATGGTTTCCTAAACAAAGGGTTGTCCATTGGTAGTTGTTTAGGTTGCTCATTGCTTTGTTAGAAGATTGGTGGTATGTTCGGATTCTCCACTAGTTTGGGTATTTTTCTCAAAACTGATATATCCCCTAAGGGAATGAGGTTAGGATCTTTAATAATTTCCACATTAAATTCTACAGATAGTTTAGCACCATTTTGTGCTAATTTAAAGTAGGAATTTGGATCATTTCTTAATAGTTTGTCCATCAGTTTAAGTACCTGCAGATTTTTGGAGTGTTGAAAGAATTATTCCTCATCTAATTCTTCCTCACTATCCACTTCTTCTATGACCATGTCCTTTGGGTTTTGGTTTGACCTATCCATCATTTCTTATTGTTTATGAATTACTTCCTCCTTACTTGGTGGTTGGTTTGGTGTTTCCTTGAATGTGGGTTCCTTTCGAGGAGTTATAAGGTCACTTGGTCTATAGCCCCATGGGTCACTTCTGTCATTTGTGGTGTTTTCTAGGGGCACACTAGAGCTACTTTTGTTTTCTTCCATCTTTTATTTGTATTGAGATGGCGTGGTTGTCATAAACAAGTGCCAAGATTTTGTGGAAGTTGGTGATTTATAACTATGGAATAAAATAATGCTTTGTTTTTTTGAAATTTTCTCTTTTAAAGAATTGTTGTTGTGTTTTTGGGATTTTCTATTTTGAAAGGATGATGTGGTGTAAGCTATGATTTATCTATTTCCACACAAGAGGTGGTAATAATATCCTTTTGGCTACAAGATCAACTTTTTGTTCCTCTTTTCTATGATATAAGCTACGTTTCTCCATTGAGTTGGTTTTTTCTCAAACACGAAAGTTCTCAAGCTACTAATGATGCCCGATTTTTCTCCTTAAATTCGTGTGAGGTTTGGTTGTATGATAGGTGTTGTAAGATCTGGTTGTTGAACTGGAGCAATAGGACGCCAAATGCTCATAAATGCAAGCTTTTCCTTTGATATTTTTGATATTTTTTTCAATTTCCAAAAAGGAGGATGAATGATGATGATGCGAAAGACAACCTTTTGGGAAAAAGGTGTTGATGTTTTGATATGTTTTTTATGATACTCAAGACTCTAAATTTTGAGTGATGTTTTGGAAATGATGCTATTTTTGGGACTCAAAATATTGAAAACTTGGATTGATATTTCACTTCATTTTTCTAGAGGATATGTTTTGAAGAATCTACTTGAACTAGCCTTGAGGTTCAAGCAAATGTTGATATCTTAGAATTTTGAGTGAAGGAATAATCCAAGTTGTGTTTTGATTTTGAATCCTAAAACTAGGTTGGTGTGTTTGATTTTGCAAATGGATATGGATTGCTATAGATATGACATGTTTTGGAAGTATAATTGTTTCATTCTAAAAAGATTGACTCGTTTAGGATCAATTTTTGATTTGCACCAAAAAATAAGGAAAAAGTGGCAATTTTAGAACAATAGTGGTAATTTATGTCAAAAGCAACCAAATTTATGTCAATTGTGGCCAAGTTTGAATGACAACTACGATAAGATTCATCAAAAGCAACCATTGTTTGTAACTTTTATGATTGGTGAACAGTGAATGCCAAAGAGGCCTTCTTGGTCAAAAGTTGCTAGGTTTAAGTCAATTGCGGCTAATAAAATAGGTCAAGTGCGGTACTTTTAGGATCAACTATGGAAAATTTTATATCAAGTTCATTTATTTTTGTAAAAGCAGTAGGGTTTTAACATTGAATGTCAAAATTGAGAGAGCAATAGCGGCCTGTTTTAGATCAACTACGATATTCTTAAGGTCAATAGGAAAAAACAACAACAATAACAGTTTATGTGTAGGTTTGCTTCCAGTTTTCTGTTTTCGATGGCAGTTTAGACAAGTTTGCAATTTTTTATATCTTGTTTGATTCTGATTTGTCTTCAATAGGAAAAAACAACAACAATAACAGTTTATGTGTAGGTTTGCTTCCAGTTTTCTGTTTTCGATGACAGTTTAGACAAGTTTGCAATTTTTGATATCTTGTTTGATTATGATTTGTCTTGAGATTTTGGCAAGTGATACAACACAACAATCAAAACTATTTTACCCTAAATGTCTATAGCTTTAAGAAAGTTTCTTTCCACAAAAGCTCAAAGTTTATGGAAGTCAAAATACTATAACTATAGTTCTCAATGTTTACTTTGTTCTTAATGTGACTTGAAATGTAAGCCTAAATATTCAAAAACCTTTAGAGATATTTGTTTAAGATATCTCTTAAGGAGTGCAAATATAGGGCTCTTTTCAAACGTATTCACACTAAGTAAAAAGGGTTTGATATTTGATAACCAAGTTTAATGTTTGTTTTGATGTGTTCATTTTAAATCAAGTAAAGAGTCTGATGTCCAAAGTAACTAAGAATTTTGGCAAGTTTGTGAAGACAATTTACAACCTAGAGATAGGCACATTCTTTTAGGTGCGGTTACCTCATGCCTCGAAGGGATGATTTTACATGCAACTTATGGAGAGTGTTTTAATCTCAACCATAAATTGGCCTTGGTAAGTAACTTCTCAGAAGTAAATTATGATGTACCACTTTCAAAGAATGTTTTGGCTAAAAAGGTGGCCTCTACTACATTGGTTCTTAGTCATGCTTAAGGGATCCAATGCTTTGCTAGTTCCCAACAAGCCACTTAAGGCTTTAACCAACTTACTCGGGGCTCTATATACACAATGGTACCTCCCCTTTCATGAATGGCACTAACGGTAAAGTAATCACTGATAAAGTTGTTTGGCATTTAGGCTTGACCATTTATATAGCAACTTGAGTGAAAAAATGCTTTGAGTCACCTTTGAGTTCTCCAACGCTGGATGTGTCTCAAAGGCATGCCCTCTAAAGGTGATGCTTGAAATGAAACAAGTGTGAAACTCAAAGTGATTTTTTTCATCCAAGATCACCCAAAAGACATGAAGGGAGAGGATAGACACTTAGTTTTCCAAACACGGAAAACACAACATATAATTTATCACAATATTATTTTTAAGCCCCTTGAGCGATGCTATCCAAAAAAAGAAAAAAATGAATGAAGTGTGAACCAGATAGCAATTTTCTTTTTATGCGCACCAATTTGAAGTGTTTTGGATTTCAAGCAAGTAGATAGAAATATGCAAATCAAAATATATTTGTCTAGTTTTAAGCATCAATTTGAGTGTTTCTAATAACCTTGTCTTAATGTGGTCAACAAAATAAAATTGTTTGTTTCATCAACATAATGAAAGTGTTTGTCAAAAGAAAGCATTCCATTTTATGAGCACCAAAAATGAAGTGTTGTTCTAATCTATGAAAGCTTTTGAAAGTTCATTTTAGGACACCAAATCAAAAGCGTGCAAGTTGTGGGGTTCAATTGTTAAGCACCAATTTGAAAGATTTTCCTAAACTAGAAAACTTTTGAAATGTTCATTTTAAGAAACCAAATTGAAAGCGTGCAAGTTGTGGGGTTCAATTGTTAAGCACCAATTCAAAGTCTTTCCTAAACTAGAAAACTTTTGAAATGCTCATTTTAAAACACCAAATTGAAATCGTGCAAGTTGTGGGGTTCAATTGTTAAGCACCAATTTGAAGTCTTCCCTAAACTAGAAAACTTTTGAAATATTCATTTTAAGACACCAAATTGAAAGCGCGCAAGTTGTGGGGTTCAATTGTTAAGCACCAATTCAAAGTCTTTTATAAACTAATAAAGCTTTTGAAAAGTTCATTTTAAAAACTCCAAATTGAAAAGTCCAAGTTGTGGGGTTCAATTTTTATGCACCAATTTGAAATCTTTTCTAAATTAATAAAGCTTTTGAAAATTTGGGCTTGGACAGTTCACCTTCTCTGCAATAAAAGCGTGTATTTTTCTTGATGTAAGGTGTACCATATCCCTGAAAGAGTTGTATAAAAAAAATTAGCAAACACAAAACATCCAAAACAAGCACCCGTTAGCGTTAGAAATCAACAAAATTACTTGTAGATTTTCAAATAAAAAATACATAGAGAAAAAGCGGTCATCTTAGTCAAAAGTGGTCCTTTTTAGCGCAATTGTGGACCTGTTTCTAGAAGCAAAAGCGATCCAAAAACTCAACTATGACCCTGTTTCTATCAGAAGCATTCCAAATGTCAAAAATGACTAGATTTAGTGTAACTGTGGTTAGGAAAGGAGCAATTGCAGTAAAAACATGAAACAACCGCGACAAAACTTCTAGAACTTCTGCATGAAAATTTTAACTGTGTTTCCAGAAAGTGCGACCGCGTTCCGGAACCTATAACTACTCAAAACAAACTCAAAGAAATGTTAATGTTAAGGACCGAGGTCCCACTAGGCATGCCAGAATGTGTAAGGGGGAAATCGTGAAGCATAAAGAAATCAAATGTAAATGAATTACACTAATCTAATTCAAACAAAGATTAAGATTCATACCCATTACTCATGAAATGAACAATACAAGATTAATAAATTCAATGAAACAATGTTTATCAAATGAAGAACAAACAAAGAATTCAATTAACTATACTGTTACCCATCTCATGTCGAAGTGTATCCACAATGATGTTGAATTGCATTGTATCGATGTGAAGCCTCCATTATGCGCTTTGTAAAAAGCTTCAAATGTGCATGGATGGTGATTGAAGATGGGTGTAAAAGCTTTGAAGAAATTGATTATCAATTCAACATTACTTCATTGTGCAAAAGATGCCAATACTTTGATCATTTTTTGAGGATGAAGACGATTATTATATAGATATTACATTTTGAGATGACCGATCGAGATCACATAGTAGAATATCCCGATCAACGATTGAAAGATGTTGAAAGGAATTAGATTGCTCAGTTAGCTTCTGTGATCGAATCAATTAAGTATGTTAATTGATCAATCAGAGGAAATAGATTTCCTAATCTGTCGAATTGAGGAAATCAGGTTGAGCCTTAAGTGGGATTGAAGAATAGATGGATTAGTTTGGAAATAGATGAACCAGTCAGCTAATTAGAGTGGGCAATTGGTGGTCGTAATTTGCTCAATCATGAAATTAGGTGAGGGTAATTAATTAATTAAGCTTTTTGAGTTTGAATGTGCAAGTCATGTTTGACTTTTACAAAGTTATATTTTCTTGTTGATGATGTTTCGAATAATTAAATTAATTATTCAAGTTTAGAGGAAAGTGATTTAATTAAACTATTAAGTGGTAATAATTTAATTTATTTAGGGGAATAGGGTAAATTAGCGACATAATTAAATATTTGATTATTTAGTTAATCAAGAGGAATAAAGTTAGATTAGGACTATTAAATAAATGAAATTTATTTAATTAGTCAAAAATGATGAAATAGTGAATTAATTAAATAATGTAATATTATTCAATTAATAGGGGAAATTAGAGTTTTTTTTTTGTTCAGAGATACCCCCAAGGGGGTCCCCTTGAGCTTAGCACCAAGGACTGAGGGGTATCCACTCCGCCAAAATCCGCCTGGGGCACGATCCCAGCCTCATCCCTTTTTTTAGGTGTCGGGGCTTTGCACTCAACAAGACTTGATCCCTGGTGGGCTCATTCTGAACCTTTCAACTTCACCAATAGACCAAGGGCCCATTGACGAAATTAGAGTTTTTGATGTAATTTATGTGAAATGAAATGATATTAGGTGATAATGATGCCAATGATGAGAAAATGTCATTCAAGATGCATGATATGTGTTAGGTCATTTTTACATGTCTACAGTATGATTCTAAATACCATAAACCTCTTGTGGATATCTCGTGAATGTGTGGTTGATGTCTCATTAAATTTCCTATTTCAACAATTTAATTTAGTTAAATGCTTATATGGATTTAATAGAGAAATTATGTGTCGAATGATGATTAGGGAATGAATTCAATCGTTTATAGAGATTTGAGGTTATTTGTGGGAGTTTCAAATTGAAGTGGAAATATAATTTATATTAATTTTACATTAAAATTTCAAATTTTCTAATTATTCTTCAATACCAAAAACCAAAAATTTACTCATAAAAATCCATTAAAATTTCATAAAAAATTTAATGAATTGGAATGCGGGATTTGAAGTATCCTTCATGACTTCTGATTTTGGATCATTTGAGATTATGTTCAAAAATTTCGTTGAGTCAAATTATTGCATTAGGTTAATTGCCACATTTGATGTTTTGGTGCTTGGCATTTTCCTCCATTGGTGGATGTACCCAATGTGAGTGCTTGGTATACCATTGGTGATTAGGACAATGAGGAATCCTTTGCATACTCATTGGTGATTGTGCCTAATGGGAGTACTTGGTTATGCCATTATGCTCATGTCAATGGGTTATGTATTGAACCATCATGTGGTGTTTTTGATCTTGTGTTATATGTGTATTGTGTATATATTGTGTTTAGTATGTGTGTTATCCTATCTACCAAGTGTCTTGTGTGAATGTGTTTGGGCCATCTGACCATCTCCTAGAATTGTGTGAGTAAACCTTACTAGTTTCATGCGGTAGGGTGGCGTGGAAACTACTATTGGGGTTCAAAGGTTTGAGGAGCGAAAGTGACATATGTATCTTCTTCCTTCCTTGTTATTTCAATTTGTAGATAGTTATATTCAATGTAATTTGGTGTTGTAAGGATATTTGAGTCATCTCTTTATGTAAATTCAAGAAATTGTAATGTAATTTTTATAAGAACCTCTCTCTTGAGACATTATAATCATTTGTAATTTTCAGTTTTTAGCATTAATTACATATTTTGATGTTGGTGTTGGAAATTATTGTAAATTTATAATGTTTAATTTATGTCTTGGAAGTTAAAAATTAGCTTAGGAACATTTATTTTTGGTTTAAAATGAATTTAAGTTTCTTCTAGTGAGTTTGGATGCACTAGTCTATTCAAGAGTCCCCAAACTCACCCAAAATGTTTCTAAGTGTGTTCGAATGGACTTGTCATTAGTGGGGTGGATTGGTATCATACTAGGGTGGCTTGGTTAACAATGGGGTGGTGTGGTTATGAGGGATGACATGCACATAGTTTTTTATCTCTATTTGGGCAGCCTAGTCCTATGTTTTGGAGACCTGGTTCCCATACAAAAAAAAAATATTAACAATCGTAATTAGGGTTGGCTAGGGATTTCATAAGCCTATTTTTATTTTTGCATAATTTGTATGTCTTGTATTTTTTCCATGACAATCATTTTCATTGACTAGACCTTCAAAAAACTAGTCAAGTTATCTCTCTTTTAGGACTTTTTGTTCCTCTAGGTTTTAGGACCTCTTATGGGTAAAAATTGTAAATAGAATTTTTTCATCATGCTCCTAGGGGTTTATTGGTGTTTGGAGCTTGTTCATAAATGTCTTCATCAAGGACTTATGGGTTATCCTACATCATTTTGTGTGCACTCTTTCAAAGTTGCTCGATTGTCAAACCTAGGGTTAGGAATATTGTGCACCTTAGCTTGTGAAGTCTTGGGAAAGTTGTAAACCTTCTTGGTTGGTCTTATGAATACTATCCAAATTCATCATCAATATTGAGGTGGTGTGTTGTAGTATCTTTCCATTTGTATGATTTCACATTGCGATGAGACATCTTGGAAAGCATGTGATTTATTTGTAAGTGACCCATTGTCATTCCAATTAGTAAAGAGTTTATATCTCCTAATTTGGAATCCTTTGGTGATTTTTTTTCCTTGTTTAGATTGGTTAAGCGGGTCTATATGCAGATTGGAGGTTGTTGACTCCCTAATCCTATTCTAGAGTCATGTTGTGAGAGAATGTGATCATGGATTGTAACCAATCATCATGTAGGATATGTTATATCTCTCTCTCTCTTGTTATTTATGGTGAATTTATCTCATGAGTGGTTAGTGTTGTTACATATTTGTTGTCATTGATGTCAAAAGTTTCGTGAAATATGTTGTGGTCTAGCTTTTTGGTTGCTAGAGTCTCTGAGAAAAGCTTCAAACACATTTCTCTACTGATGATGTTTTTCTCCTACAACTTGGAAGATAGCTTCATGTTTTGTTAGGACATGTGTGACCCAAGTTTCAAGTATTTTGGGTTGTTGGAAAGGTGTTTTTGAAAGTGACAGTTTGAAGTTTGTGGTGATTATGTGTTGATGTTCTCAGAGGTGCAAAGTTTGGCTTGATATTTCTCCATATTTGCATATATGGTTGTTTAGATCAGAGTATAAGTTCATGATGATGTGAAGGTGCTATATCCAAAGTTTCATGTCAATACTCCATCAAAGAAAGTGACAAAGTGACAAAGTGCAAGATTGTGTTGTCTGGTGACTGGTTTCAATGTTTGTTGGCTTGCGCCAACTTGTTGATGCTTGAAGTTGTGAAAGGGATGTATGACAGTGGTCTTGAATATAATTTAATGTTTTTTGATGCTTTGCAAGGTGTTTTATGGTTTCTCTGGAATAGGCTATGGTCTAGAATGAATGTTTTGCTAGGTTATGCTTTTTTCTGGCCGACTAAGGTATGTTGAGGGTGTGTGCCTTAAGTTCAAGTTTGCATGGACCTTATGGAGTGTTTGAAGGTGTTGTATGGGTCATATTGAATCATCTAGGACAAGTGCAGATATTGTTTTATCATTCTTGTGTACCGACACTAGTGTGAAGGCTGGCATGCTACATATTTCATGTTTTCTTGTTTATGGCCAACCTAGTTTGTGCTTACAAAGCGTGCAGATGATATGTTTTGAAGATCAAAGGTGTGAAGATAGTTTGGGACCAGGTTAAGCATGTGTTGGAATCTGTAAGGTGTGTTACTCTTCTTGGTGTTGCGTGTAGTCTTTTGGGTTTTTCCCTCTACACATTTCATGTTAATTGTTTTATCTTTTGGTTGACTTGGAGATATAATATTTTTGTTGTAGGGCGACATGTGAAATATAATCAATGTAATTGTAGAGGAGGGGGACTAACTTCTCAGGACCCTAGGTCATGGGAGGGTCTAGAACAATAGGCTTCCTTGATCTACCTCAAGCTAAGGGATTGTTTAAGATAGGTTTGATGTTTAAAGGGGTGAAAAGGAAGGACAACTAATCTGCCTCTTTCCTTCTGTAAACCTGAAAGGTTTAGGAAGTCAGGTGAGTGGGTTTCCAGAATATGGACTACAACTTAGATTGCACACTTCCAAAGGACTACAACATGGGATATAGATGACAATGCAACACATTGGCATCTCAGTGGGGTGTTGGCATCCGTACGAACAAAAAGTGTAAAGTATAGCCTAAAAACTAAGGGAACCTACTAATGACCTAACGTATGTGATTTAAATGCAATAATAGAAAACATAAAGTAACTAAATGACTAAATAACAAGAAGAATACTTTAACTTGATCTAATCTACGAATTGGCAAAAAAAGGGTGAGGAAAACGCACCTTCCTACCCATGAGTTGATATCTTCAAAGTATTCACTCAACGAGCAACCTACACACAAGATGAAAAAATGTTGGGGCTATGTATAGAGGACTGCCCCAGTCAGTCCCCCACTTTGGTGTTTCCACCTCCACGCACAACTAATATAGCAACGATAGGATAAATGTGATAAAGAAAGGTATTGAAATGGAAGTACTATGCACTATGCTAAACAAAAATATGCTATGAAAACAATATGATGATGCTAAGTGAATGGAAGATGGAACAATATCACCTTCAACCATGTGCACCAAAGGAAAATGGGAGGAGTAAGCTCACAAGCTTACAAATGTCAACATTGTTGCAACAACAAAGAGATTGAGTCCACAAAACACCAACTTGTAGCTTCAATGGGGGTGAGAATGTTGTGAAAATGTTGTGAAGAAAGTCAAGAAAGAGTTTTCTAATGTATGAATGATCAAAAAATTGAAGAGAATGAATGAGATAGCAATTTGAAGATGAAATTGGAGGCAAAGGAGTTGTTTGAGGTTGGTCAAGGGCATAGAAACGTTACACTTCATTGCCAATGGAGAGTTGTAATGCCTCTGTAGATTCTAGAGGCAAAAATCCTATCAGGATGACATTCTGCTACATAGACGTTCGCACACCACACTAGTGTCCCTGACAGAATATCCTCCACCAACACAAAAAATAACTACCAAGTGGATGGGAAGTTAATGAAGGACGTGGTATAACACCATTGGATTTAATTTATCTAAGGTAGGAGGTACGTAAATGTGGAATTTGTAAGGGGTGCAAATTTACGCCATTACATTTTTCCACCACTTTAGTGAGCATAAGTGTCAGTGAATGCATGGTAAATTAGAGTGAGAGTTGAGAATGTATACTTGAACTGTCGAGGAAGCAGACTGCAATCTGACACACCCAAAAGCACAAGAAGAGGAGATGTATCCATAGGTACTCGGTCTTGAAGAGGGTTGAATAAATGTTTTGTAGACTCTTGGACCTAAGGAAGGTGAACAAAAGGCTCTACAAGTGCTTGGTCCTATAGAGGAGGCGCAATAGGTGCTCAGTCCTGAGGGAGGTTGGATGTGAAAGGCTCCATAGATTCTGATAGGCCCTTACGGGTGCTTGGTCCTCCAAGCTTGATTGAAAAAGTAGCTTTGCAGGTCTTGCAAAGCAACATGTTAATCTGTAGAAAAAACATGTTAGATAGCAGAAATCCATAGAGGCAGACATAAAGTCACGTAGATAGTCAACAATTGAAGGAGAAGCTTTCAAAAGGGTCCCTTGGGAACCCTTCAAAATGAAAGGGGTCCACTCAAGGGACGCTATGTTTGAAATACAATGATATTTGTCGTAAATGATTCTAGCATTAAGGAATCCTTTCAAAAGATATCTTTCATCAAAGAATTCAAAAGGAAGAATACTCTCACAAGGGAAAGTTTTCACACTTCTTCAACAGAAAAAGTAATCCCTTCACGAAGGAAAGTTTTTAGATTCTTTCTTTATGAATCCATGATGAAAGAAAAATTATGCTAGGGGTCTTTGCTGAAGAATGCAATTTTTGAAAAATAAAGGATTTTCAATTAGGGATTCATTGGCCACTGAATACACCTTTTGAAAATCGAAGCAGTATGATAGCCCCCCTTAGGATGGTGCGTGTTGAACACAAAGGCACATGACATCCTAAGGAGAGAGAAGAAAGTGATGTTGTGGCCCACGATACATGACAGGATGTAATCGTGGAAATGTTGTACACGTGAGGGACAACACAGACACCATATCATGAAACAAGCCAAGAAGAGAGAAAGATAGAAATACAACAGAAAAAAAGATGGATAAACCAAGAGACATGGGGATCTGATATTTTAGGGCCAAAACTTCTCATAGATATGGATACATAGATATATATATAATATAATAATATATATGAACTATCATCCATCCCCTACTATATTAGATCATGAAGAAGGGTATGTGAAAACAAAATAAAAATAAAAAATTGGATTAACATGGAGGGGAGGCCTAAAGGCCCCCAACACTTTGCATTGTCCCCAATTGTCAAAAATCAAAGCAAAACAAAGGAAGAATGATATGAAAAATAGAAGAAGTTTATGACACAAAACACTCTTGTATCTAAGAACCTACGAGGGTGATAAGGGTCCTCTAGGAATACATAAAACAAGCACGGGGGAAACACAACACACACACAAATCTAATCTATAGATAAAGAAGAGGTTCCCTCCTAGTCATCAACCAAGAGGTCATCGTTCTCCCAATCTAGATCATTATAAGGGGAAGGGAGACGATCCTGCAAGGCTGGGATAGCAAGGGGAGCACCCTCTGACTCTCCTATGACAAAATCCAAGGAAGAGGGCCCCTCAAGGTCTTCTTCACTCAACTCCCATGAGGTAAGTGTCATTGATTTTGTAAAAATCACCAACAAACCTGAGACATCATCTACTAAGTTGAAAATGCACTTGATAGGAGTGACATGTGTCAACTGAGCGGGTGATGGAGAAGGCATCCAAGATCCACTGTTGACCTCACTGACAGACTTAGGGGCAGTGATGAACTCAGAGGACACTGAGGAAGCCTTCGTCACTAGGACGATGTAGGACAAAGCAAAACCAACTTTCAAAGAAGGGATCTCTTCTTCCAACCCCCATTACAAGTAGGGTTGTCCTCCAACTTTCGCTTCATTGGAGGATGTGAGATCCCAATGGAGGAAGTGGAAGGCGAGGAAGAATTTGAGAAAACCATAATAGACACCACTGAGGTATTCGGCATATCCATGGGCTTTGGAAAAGGCAGGATGTTTGGAAGGGACATCAAGAGAGGAGGCTCAACCAAGGGAGCAATGAACACTTGCACCCTTTTAGGGTGAGGATCATCCACACTTGTGGGGTGAGCTAGAAGCAAGATTGAGGCGATGAGAACCGAACAAGGGGTAGAAGAGGACCCAAAAAGAGACACTGAAATAGGAGCTATTGGCCCCCATTCCTTCTTCTGCAAAGTATCTTGCTCAATGGCCAAAGCCTTCCTCCGATGCTTACACTCGCATGCAAGGCAGTTTCTTTGGCTCTAAGAGCTGGAAGCTGTAACTTCAGGAGTAGGAGGCTCCCGTTCTGTCATGGGAGTGTCCATCAAAACCGTTGTTGATGAAGGGAGTGACTCCTAGATAGAAACATGAGAAAGAGATGTAGGAATGGATATTGCATCTAGTAGAGAAGTAGACCCAAGTGCCTTAGCGGTGGGCCTCTTCCCATTCACCACCCTAGGGGCAGGAATAGTAGGAGGTTGCGGAGGCTAAGACGTAGAAGCTACCCCATAGGGACCCTTCCCCTTACCACACAGGATGGCCCAAGGCACCATGGTTAAGATAGGAAAGTCAAACACCTAATGCTTGGCCTTACGCCAAGTGGGAACCATCAAACTCCCCAAGGGACGCATAGAGGCAGAAGTCGATGACGTCGTAGCAAGGTGAGAGGTAGAAATAGGTGGAACTATAGAGGAAGAAGAAGGCTCCTTAGTGTGAGTGTACTTCTCCTCCTCCTTTCGAGAGGTAGAGGCAGTTCGATGCTGCGTAATCATGCATGCCTTTACTGAAATAGCAGAGGATGAAGGAGGATAGGTCACTTTCCATGCTATGCCCCCATTCTTGTATTTTACATAGGTGTGATACAAGAGGTATGTCCTTGGAGGAAGCAAACCAATAGGGGTAGGCCAGAAGTGATCTAATGAATAAGTCCCACGTGACACCAAGGGTTTGTACCCAGTGTCACGCACAACGTGCATGAAGCCCTCATAGGAGAATTTCAAGAATTTATGAATCACTGAAGGGACTGCATTCATGGAAACTAGCCAAGGAATGCCTAGGTTCACTCTTATCAATTCAGACTCTGGGATAATGTCGAAAAGGGCATTCATAGTCTTGGACCCAACCAAGACTAAAAGGGTGATAGAACCAATGGGAGGTATATAAATCCCATCGTGAGTACATATTGTGCTTTTAGAATCATCATACCCATCCTTATGTAATAAGTTTATTAGCATAATCTCTTTTGTGATAACATTAACTCGACATGTAGGATCAATGAGAATGCCTATCACAGTATTCCCATTGATACGAGTAGGAATGTACAAAGGAGAGGGTTCTCTATTAGCATTCATTGGCAAGTCCTGTGATGTAAAGGTTATAGTAGGAGACCCATTTGTAGGTTGCACAAACAGGATGGGAAGATGCATGAAAGAAGCCATCTTCTATGTACACTAAAAGGACTTTCTTAGAAGCCCCCAAGGGTTTAACAATCAGACAATGACCTATCCTAGGTTTCACTTCACAATGTTTAGGGACTCTTCTATCTATGTTGCTAGGGGTCGTAGGTTGGTTTGCAAGGCTAGGCGCCCCGCAACATGCACACCTACAACACACCTAGAACATGAGAGAATAATCCTTCAACACTATAAAACAAAACCCAAAATAGTTCACGTTGGGTTCACCAAAATGTAGAGGAGGGGGACCAACTGCTCAAGACCCTAGGTCATGAGAGGGTCTAGAACAATAGGCTGCATTGATCTACCTCAAGCTAAGGGATTATTTAAGATAGGTTTGATGTTTAAAGGGGTGAAAAGGAAGGAAAATTGATCTTCCTCTTTCATATTTTAAACCTGAAAGGTTCAGGAAGTCAGGTGAGTGGGTTTCCAAAGTTCGAACTGCAACTTAGATGAATCACTACCAAAGGACTACAACACGGGACACATACGACAACAAGACACACTAGCATCTCAGTGGGGTATTGGCGTCCACACAGATAGAAAGTATAAAGTATAGCCTGAAAACTAAGGGAACCTACTAATGACCTAACATATGTGATTTAAATGCAATAACAAAAAACAAAAAGTAACTAAATGACTGAATAGCAAGAAGAATACTTTAACTTGATATAATCTACGAATTGGCAAAAAGAGGGTGAGGAGACCGTACCTTCCTACCCACAAGTTAATATCTTCAAAGTATTCACTTAACAAGAAACATACACACACAAGATGGAAAAATGTTGGGGCTATGTATAGAGTACTACCCCAGTCAGTCCCCTGCTTTGGTGTTTCCACCTTTACTGACAACCAATATAGCAACGATAGGAGAAATGGGATAAAGAAAGGTATTGAAATGGAAGTAATATGCACTATGCTAAACAACAATATGCTACAAAAACAATATAATGATGCTAAGTGAATGGAAGATGCAAAAATATCACCTTCAACCACGTGCACCCAAGGAAAATGGGAGGAGTGAGCTCACAAGATTGCAAATGTCAACATTGTCACAACAACGAAGAGATTGAGTTCACAAAACACCAACTTGTAGCTTCAATGGGGGTGAGAATGTTGTGAAAATGTTGTGAAGAGAGTCAAGAAAGATTTGTCCAATGCTTGAATGATCAAGAAGTTGAAGAGAATGAATGAGATAACAATTTAAAGATGAAATTGGAGGCAAAGGAGTTGTTCAAGGTCCGTCAAGGGTGCATAAATGTTACACTTCATCGCTAATGGAGAGTTGTAACACCTATGTGGATTTTAGAGGCAGGAATCCTATTAGGATGGAAGCACACCACACAGGCGTCCATGAGTTGTGCTAGTGTCCTCAATAGAATATCCTCCATCGACACAAAAAATAATTTCCAAGTGGATGGGAAGCAAATGAAGGACGCATAATAGAATCATTGGATTTAATTTGTCCAAGGTAGGAGTTACATAAATGTGGAATTTGCAAGGGGTGCAAATTCATGCCATTACAATAATATCATGTATAAATTATAAACCTAGTTGATTTATGGTGTGGATGTGAGTGATGCATTATGATAATTGTGTAAGTGATTAAAAGAAAAAGAGAAAAAGTGATAGATCTTGTTCGATTTCATCTTGATCATATCTCTGTGACAGAAGGGAAGTAAAGTGCTTAATTGTTTGTTGGAGGCAGTGAGCCAAAGGAAAGACTTCTTGATTGTTGAAAGAAGTTAATAAGTAGACGAGAAGAAATTTGTAGAAGTGACAAAGCAGAATTCCAATCATCAAAAGAGAAGTGACAAAGCATAATTAAAATCATCAAAAGGATTAATCTTAATGTCATTTTCAGATAGTGAAAGGACTGTCATATTGTAATATTTCCTTAGTGTGTTCTTAGTTAGGGAGTAGTAGCTTCCTTGGGTTGTAGCCCTAAAACAAAGTTTTAAGTTTTATTCATATTGTGAGGTTGGATTAGGACAATAGACCTCCTAGCAACTCTTCTCATCGTGGTTTTCCCCTATGGTGTTTTCCATGTGTGTCTGGTGTTGTGTTATAGTGCATTGTCTTCATCTTTCAAGTTCTTGCTTATGTGGTAGAGTTTGAAGTATCTATTTGTTTTGAAGGGTTTGAGATTTGAGAGAATACTGATTCACCCCCCTCTTAGTATTCTAGTGTGTTCAACAAGTGTTCCATTGTTTCCATATTCTTATACAATGGTGATGTCATCTTCTTCTTATTGTTATCATTATGTCATTATGTTTCATACAATGCTCATGTGCAATTTTTTGTGCAAGTGTGACATGTTGATGTCATATCTTTAGTGTTGTGGATGTTGTGTTTCAAAAAAAGAATTTGTTCGGTCAAGTTTTTCCTTGTCCTTCGAGTGGGGAATTACATAGGTGAAATACCTAAGGACGAAACCATGAAACATTTTTAAATAGTAACACACAAGATTACCTCCACACATTAGAATAACTCCCATATAACATAGTGATTAACATCTATCTCCACCTCAAATAGTGTTTTAAATTTTAATGAGGCAACATGAGTGTATTTCTTACTTTTTAATTTGAATCCTTAAATCATTTTGGTGGATTTGAAGTGATTTATATAGTCCTATTTTCTAATTACTTGGCTTAATAACATGTCACCTCTTACAATTTTAAACATAACTAGCATAATTAATTTGAATATATTCCTAATTAATGTAATACTACAAATCGGATATGGTTTAGTGGACCCAAAGTTCTCATCCACCTTAGGGGTGCATGCGCTTCAATAATTACCATATATCATAATGATCAAAATCCATCTTCACATCAAATAATGTTTTAAATTATAAATAGTCAATATAAGTGTATTTCTTACTTTATTTTTTAAATCCTTAAACAATTTTTATTTCATATTACCTAGCTTGATTCTCTTTCCATGAGTAATCCACCCATGCAAGTCTCCTTATTTTAATTTTGCTTGTAGTCTATTAGGCCAACTCATTTGGACTCTACTTTTGATGGATCTATATGAACCGAACCACTCCAAACAATATTAACAAGACTAATCATTGAAATTTTCTTAGATAATTTAAACTTTTAACCATTCAATTGAATTTTGTTCTCCTTTGAAATCAATAATACCTTATCTATATGTCCAACAAGTTCCTCATGTATTTTTAGACAACAATGAGAATTTCATCCAAGTAATAGGTATCACATACTATTAAAAATGAGGTTGTAGTACTTTATTCATAAGCCTCATTAAGATCGTTAAAAATACTTTAAATTTAAGTGGTTGAATTTGATGCTAAGCCTTTGTTCTCTTGATCTCTAGAAAATACTGTTAAATTTTTTTATAAAATACTTCAAATCTCCTCAAAGCTTAATTGTTTAAAAAATTTCTTAGGTTCTCTAGATGTTTGTAAAATAAATATATCTTTTAATCCTACAAATTATGTATAATTTTTTAGATTAAATAAATATACTTTAATTTTATTGAACAACAATTAAATTCATTGAATTTATAATAACCTAAGTTATCACAATATATCAAAACTAGTTCTCCTTTAATTCTATTTATCTTTTAACATAATTTTCCTTTCACTAGATTCAATACTATTTCTCTCACTGGTTAGTTCTATAAAATTAAAATTTCATATATGGTACACCCTTTTCTAATTTCTCCAAGCAATCATTCATAAATATATTGTGCTTAATTTATATATTGTTACATTTAGAATTGCGGCATTCCCTTAAGGCTCTTTGTTTATATAATGCTAAATGTTTTATAAATTTTATTCTATCATGTCACACTTGAGTGTATTATTTCATAAATGCATGGAACTAATATTTATTTCCCACATCACGGGTACCACATCTTATATTCAATCTTGTATGTTATCTAAATAATTTATAATATTATGCAAGTCAATTCAAACTATCTTTGTGTACACCTATTTATGCTACCATTATGAAAGTATTTATAGACACAAGGAAAATTATGTTAGAAATATATGTTTAATTTTATAGTGATTTTAGAGTAAATATAAAAAATAATGCTATAAATTTAAGCTCATATTTAATATATGATAGAGAATGATAAAATACTATAATGTTAAAACTTACATAGATTTTTTGAAAATTAGTTTATACATATCCATCCCTTAAATATATTTTGAAACATAGGAAAATAGTGGATGTGGGATGTGCAAAATAAAAAGACCTAGAAATGAGGGAACTATGCCAAAAAGCATAAAAATGGGTGTCCTCCTAATCACAAACCCACATTTTCCTATTTTGTTAGGAAGAAGGATAGTGCCACAAGGGATTAGAATTAACTTACAAACCTTAAGGTGAGCCAAATCCAAGTTTTTGGACACTATGTGGACACTTCTTCCTTATGATGGAAAAGTGTAAAATATGACTGAAATGCACTTTGGGGAGATAAACTAAAAGTACTTAATGAGCTCAATTGTGCAATGTAAAGCTTGAAATGCAGATTTAAAGAATAATACTAACAAAAAATACAATTTGTAGGTAGATTTATGGGTTATAGGATGATATCTATCAACCTAGAAAATCTTATCTCGAAAACTGTATAAGGACGCTTTAGCCAAATCTGGACACCCCAATATATGACTGAAAGGAACTTTTGGGAGATGAATAAAATTTCATTAATGATCTAATAATTGGGATCTATCACTTGGAATGCAAAGTATTATGATAATACTATCAGAAATAATCATTAACTAGCAGATATGAGAAGGTTAACATGATTTGTACCTAGCTCCAAAAGTGTTGCAAAGGTGTCATGTTCTGGCGAATGTGTCCTTGTATCTTTTTTCTAAAAATTCAAAAGTTTAGCTTGTACCCTTTTCACTGCACTCTGCTCCTATGCCTATAAATCCTTAGTCTTGATTTCGGATCTATAGCAAAACTAAAAAAAATTGGTTTGTTTGTATAGGGGTTCACCTTGGTCAAACCCCAAGTTTGGTAATTAAACCTTAATGGAAAGATAAAAATATGATAGGTGTCAATGTGAGCAAGCCCTAACCTTAAGTGCATCTAAGGTGTTAGGAGCTAAAATGAAAATAAAAATTATTAAAGTGTGTTAGAACAAGATCCCTAAATGAACATAAAAATGAAAAAAACCTAGTTAGGGAGATGTCAAAACACCCTAATAGATCTAAAATTTGTTGATACCTTACTTTAGGTGACTAGTAGAATGAATATAGAAGGTGGTATCACTTAGGAAAAAATTCATTAGGTTTTGGAGAATGGATAGGTGCATGTCCCAAAACCTAGAATCCATCATGATCCACCATTGGCATCAACCTTCAAATCATGAACAATACTTGATCTAATTTGGAAAAATGAGCTTGAAGACCTAAAAAAACAAATGAAATGTTGCTCGAAGACTTCAACCTTGCTTGCTTGAATGTTCTCCTTCCTCTTGAGTGTTAATCTTGTAAATATCTTCTCAATCTCTTGTCAACCTCTAGTTTGAAATGGTTAAAAGACTAGGATTTATAGGCTTCCTTTGTAATTTCCCGATTATTAAATCTCGATAGTCGAATTTCACAACTTGAATTTAGATCATTAAAATGCCGCCCAAAACATACTTCAAATTGGATTTTGGAACCTAAAGGGGACCCATTCGCCCTTGGGAAAATGGGTCCTTGCCTAAATTGCCAAGACTCATTTATTTTGGGGCCTTTAGTTTATTAAATGCATTTGTTTAATGCATGTTATGGTTTTAGAAAATGATAATAATAGGCCTAGGGATGCATAATAAAGGGGAATTAGGGGCATATTTTAAAGGGTAAAAATGCATAAAGGGAGGTCACTAAAATAGGTTCAAATTAAGTGTGAAATTGTACTATCACTTAGAAAGGAGTACAATTTTCGATACTACATTTAGCCCCCACTTTAGCGACCATATGAAACTATGTGCATATGCAAGCTAAAAAACTTTGAAAGTAAATTATGCTTTAAAAGGATACTCATATGGATTTATTTGCAAATGGGGAGAATGAAGCCCCCAATGTAGTCATTTGAAAAACCAAAATTTTAGGAACTGTATCCTAAAAAACTGATTTATTAGTCGTTCAAAATCATCTTATAAAACTTCTACATAGAATTGAATTCAAGGGTAGGTGTATGCCCCCCTGATTTGACTTGCTTTATGGAGGTGGAATCAGGGTCGCAATCTAACCCCATCAAATTGATTGAGATCTGACGAGAGATTCCACAATAGGGTATTGAAATTACAATACCACATATTGATAAACTTTAGATAAAATTGAGGAAGAAATTACAACTCTAACACAACAAACGACATCAAAAATGGAGTTCTCTAGCCCCCATTATGTTTATTTGAACGAAACATACTTAGAAAAATATGCATTCTTTAATAAACTCAATTATAGATGAATGAAAATGACAATTCTAAATATCATTTTAACATTTACCTTTTGAAATTTACAGTGTTGTAGAGAGCAGTAACCATTCCTAGTTGACAACCTTACCAACTCCCCATACTAGACGATTTATGAGATGAGATCGCGCAAGGTGAGTACCAACACATGGTAAGTCCACTGTACACTCTCTTTTGATTTGTTTTTTATGTTTTACATGCTTTTTTATGCACTTTTACATGTTCTAGGACCCCATCCAAATTTTTTGCAAAGTGTCCCATTTTGGCACAAAGCGTCCCAGGGCTAAAGCGTCTTAGACCCCCATCCAAAAATGGCCCAAACACCCAGTTTTGGCCAAAGAATCCCTGGATGGTTTGATTGAATTTTTAAGTCATATTACTGATGATTGTTTATCTTTTTCAGGTTCCACTGTGAGCACGAAAATTCCTAGGTGGCCACTTGTTTACCCTTCTCCGGGAGCAGGTGACCCAGCTGTCCACAAAGGAGGAGGAGATTTTGCAAGAGACATGCATATTTTGGATTTATTTTATGCCTCCTATGAGATACCATGATGCTATGCTATTAGCCCTCGTCGAGATATGGAATGTCGATACATGCACATTCCATCTACCTACAAGCGAGATGTAGTGACTCTAGAGGATGTCCACCAGATCTTGAGGATACCTATTCTTGAGGATGTAGATTTTGAGGGTTGAGATTACTGATAGATGCAAGTAGACATTCAGTACTGCTTCAATCACCCTATAGCTATAGAGTGTGTAGGACCATATGTCAAGCTAGAGTGGATGTTGTACTCCTGCACACCTCTATTGCAATGCATTATGATCATCACCATGGCCTTAGCATTGATTATAGATGGATGAGGCACTCACCTATATGGGGACATTGTACATACCATTCAACACATGGAGCGACATCATACCATGTATTCTTGGGGTTGCAATATGCTAGCTCATTTGTATTATGATCTCGAGAAATGTTTTACATAGAGAGCTTTAGAGCACAATACACTGTACACTCTTACAGATGTGGAACTTTGAGCATATCACGTGCACAAGGCCAACATGCTATCCCATGCTAGCAACCATTGGTTAACCTCAGGCATACAACTACTCCTTGAGACACGTATGGCAGTTTGGAGATTTATGGTTTTGGAGGGTTAGATTCTATCAGTTTGATAAGGATGACATAGTATGTAGACCCTATAGGACCATACCATAGTGGCTAGATTCCACACGTTAGCTGGTTAGGATGCAACAGGACATGCTCTTACTGGGATGACATGATTATATAGTCTTTTAATACTACTATGATCGTGTCATGTGATAGTTTGGACAGAGATAGATACCTCCTAGGCCATGACCTATGTATCTAAGAGTAGCACAAAGCAGTTCTCATCCAAGAGACATACGCCGACCTACTGTCGATGATGTACATTCCAGTGACTCAGAAAAGGATCCTGACTTTCCCTCGACATCAAATCAATATGATGTAGGTACCACAACCTACAATAGTCTTCCATATGCAACACCTTGTTGGCAACGTTGGACCTCTTCCAGGTCATGAGGAGGAGAGAGAGGATGGAGTCGTCGACAGGGATACAAATGATGAGGATAGAGTAGCTAGTATGGTAGATGAGGAGGAAACAACGATGGGAGATGATCCTGTTGATATTGTAGATGCCCCTGAGGAGAGACCTCGTGGTTCCTCCTAGAGTCACCTGATCGTGGGTAGCCAGTGCAACAAGCACAATATCCCATGAGTGTGGAGGGAGAAATGGTTTTGGACCCTCTACACTTCCAACCCATCAACATCCTAATCAGTGGGCTAGTGGCCTAGGTAATGATGTATTGTTATTTATGTTTTAATTTTGAATTATGAATTTCTTATTATACCATATTCTGATGTATCTTATGTTTTACTTATTGTAAGTGATTACCAAGAGTGGCATGATTTTGTTAGATAGATCATCATGGAGATGACCCCCACCATGCTCCCACATCAAGCTACATGAGTAGATCATGGGCCACCACCTATAGCAAGGCACCATATAGACTTGTTTGAGCCTTTAGCATGATGGAGGACAACACATGAGGAGGCGATGAGTTCCCTTGAGGATTACAGAGTTTGGGATGAGTATAAGAGCACTACACTTACAAACCTTCAGGATGCCTATGTGATGTAGAGGAAACAACTCTCTCCACTCAACAACACTCAAACATATATTATGCAAACAAATAATTTTCCCCAAATTGAAAAATTAACTCTAAAAGATTGCAACAAAAAGATTAAATTGATTCATTATAGAAAACAAAATCTGCATACAACATTACAAAATTTAGCACTCAATGGCCACTCTCTCTGCACAATCACTCTACACAATTTTCACTTGCCTCCAGTTTCACACCTGCTGTCAACTCTCCCTTTGTGCCTTTTGGCACTTGAAACTCATATTTTCTCTAGCTGACTCTCACCCACTGTTATTTTTCTTACTTCTCACTTCTTCAGGGGCTGACCCTTATTCCTTTTGTTTGCATTGTTTTTATACTACTAAACTATTCATTGTCTCTCCACTTTGGAAACTAAAGAGGCACGGTTCACAAGAAGTTTAAGTTTCTAATAAGCCAAGACATACACCTCCAAGACACCCACGGTCTTGGTCAAACCAAATCGCCAACAAAGACAAGCATTCACACCTTTTAAGTGTTAAAATAACCCAAACACTCATGAGGAAGCGACGTTCATCTCCCATCCATGCATGGTCAAAAGATTGTTGTAAATGAACAAAATTTCAAACTCCCACACTGCTCCATATACTAACATTTGCAAATTTGAACTCATAACCACACATTGACAAATCTAAAGTATTTGAAATAAGTTTGATTCCTTATGTAAAGAGGCATTGGAAAGTTATAGAGCTATCTTTTATATACTATGTTGAGGCATCCTTAGAACCACCCAGATGCATAAATGAATTCCACTTCTTAAGCCACGACGTTGAATCTTCTTTGAAGAATTTTATCAAATAGTTCATTCACTTAGCTGTTCACCATATCTTCTCTCGACTCCAGAGTCCTTAAAGCTATGACTAAAGCTTCATTGAATAATATCCTTGGCCTCTAAGAGGTATTTCCCATGCTTAAAATGAACACTAAAATCTATTTGAGCAATAGTCCTACAAATGCTGATGTAAATCACACTATCCCACTATCGACCTTTCTAAAGTGCTTTGAAAATTGTGGAAAAAAAATGAAGAGATATTGAAGGAATCAATCTCATGAAGCTAAGGCGATGCCCTCTTAAAAGAATTAATCTTTTGTTTGTTTTTACTGAGTCAAAACTTCTCCCAAGCCATGACCTAGTTGAACAAAGTGCAAGATAAAATTTAACATTGAATTGATGATTGTTTGATTTCCATGGCTTGAAAAAAAATCAACCTCCCACAAGTATGATTCCATGTCATGATTTGTTGTACTCCAAATGGGGTAACACATAATATGCAAGTGTTGCACACCATCATTTAAATGCATCCATGTCTAGCTATAACCAATTCGTGAAGAGAAAACTGGTGATCCAACATTTCATTGAACAGTTTCCATGAATTTTTTGTATTGCACTCATGCCACCAGAATGGTATTAGAGATCAAATACAATGGAAAGGATGAACCCCAAAGACTATACACTGTTTGTGATAATCCTGCTGCAAATTTGATGTTGTGAAGTTCCAAAAACCAAACCAAAATTGAAAAATAAATTGCAAACTCTTTTTGGGTGATGTTGATTGCGCGTGCCCCTGGGTGCTCCAGCATCAGACACGTCGAGTAGAAATATTATGAGCATAGGCTCACAATGGTGGATTTGAGTGATGGAATCACTCTTTCAAGTTGACATCAACCTACACCGAACTCCTTCGCTATGCAAGTGTTCAAAATTAATCCTTCTTTCACTTTTTCCAACATCATGTCGGAATATACACCACCATCCTCCAACAACACTGCACCGTCTTCTTCTTTCCCCTCATGGATTCATGTCCACCAAAGCCCAACCTCATCCACCAAATACTTTCCACACTCCTCTCCTCCTTAATGGTTTCAAACCCACCTCTAACCGTCCACCTCCACCAATACCCTGCAACATCCTCAACCAACTCTACACACAACCACAACATCTGCTACATTCTCTTGTGCTCTATTCATCTCATCTTCTACTACTACATCTGAAAATGAAATAACATCACACAATTGATTTACCTCATCTTCACTTGTGGTTGCAATATCAAATTTTATTGCAACACCTTCCATATTCTTGTCAATTGCAATCTTTCATTCATCTCTCTTCGCTGCATCAACGAACTTCGCCATCTATATTTCTTCCTCAATCACCCACAGTTGAGTGAATAAATCTAATTCACCTTCACCTTCAACTGTGACCTCATCACTGTTCACCTCTATCTTTTATTCTTCTATTGTCATGCCTTCCTCATGGCATGTCATTGCTGCAACCTCTTCATCAATAGGGGCTTCTCCTACTTCTTCTGCTTTCCATCTGAGGCTGCAACACTCATTTCTTCTATTCTTCTTTCCACTATCCTCTTTCAAGAGAACCTTCTTCTTCTCACTGCTCTTCACCATTTTCCTCTCACTATTTCCAACACTCTTTCCCGCTTTTCCACAAACCATCTTTTCCAATGCTTCACACAATTCATCCTCCACATCATTCCAATACTTCTCCCAAAACAATATCCATACGAGTCTCCTCACAACCCAACCCATCTTTTCCTGTTGCATTCTTCCACAACTTACATTCTCTACTTCTCCATGCCTTGTCCCTGCAACAAACTCTCACCACTATCCTCTATGCAACATGATTCTAGAAGATGCACCCTCACAATATCGTCTACCCACTTCCTCTCAATGGAAGAGATTTGCACACTTTCTACCAAACCTCATCTCTGTTGGAGGACATTCAACATGAATTCCATGGAACCAATGGCCTCTCAAGGCTTCTTCACTCTTCACAAACTCTTCACCCACTATCCTAGTGGATATTCTCCATGCTCAAGATAACCTACTCTAATAAAAATTGATGCAGAGGAAACAACTCTCTCCGCTCAACAACACTCAGACATAGATTATGCAAACAAATACTCTGCCCCAAATTGAAAAATTAACTCAATAAAAAGATTGCAACAACAAGATTAAATTGATTCATTATAGAAAACAAAATCTGCATACAACATTACAAAATTCGACACTCAATGGCCACTCTCTCTGCACAATCACTCTGCACAATTTGCACTTGCCTCTAGTTTCACACCTGCTCTCAACTCTCCCTCTGTGCCTTTAGGCACTTGAAACTCACATTTTTTCTAGTTGACTCTTACCCACTGTTATCTGTCCTACTTCTTACTTCTTCAGGGGCTGACCCTTATTCCTTTTGTTTGCATTGTTTTTATACTACTAAACTATTCATTGTCTCTCCACTCTAGAAACTAAAGAGACACGGTTCACAAGAAGTTTAAGTTTCTAATAATCCAAAACATACACCTCCAAGAAACATACGATCTTGGTCAAGCCAAATCGCCAACAAAGACAAGAATTCACACCTTTCAAGTGTTAAAATAACCCAAACACTCATGAGGAAGCAATGTGCATCTCCCATCCATGTGTGGTTAAAATATTGTTGTAAATGAATAAAATTTCAAACTCCCACACTGCTCCATATACTAACATTTGTACCATATACTAACATTTGTAGATTTGAACTCAAAACCACACATTGAAAAATCTAAAGTATTTGAAATAAGTTTGATTCCTTCTATAAAGAGGTATTGGAAAGTTATAGAGCTATATTTTATATACTGTGTTGAGGCATCCTTAGAAACACCCAAATGCATGAATGAATTCCACTTCTTAAGCCACAACGTTGAATCTTCTTTGAAGCATTTTATCAAACAGTTCATTTACTTAGCTATTCACCATATCTTCTCTCGACTATGGAGTCCTTAAAGCTATGGCTAAAGCTTTGTTGAATAAGATCCTTGGCCTCTAAAAGGTATTTCCCATGCTTAAAATGAACACTAAAATCTATTTGAGCAATAGTCCTACAAATGTTGATGTAAATCACACTATCCCCCTATCGGATTTTTAAAGTGCTTTTAAAACTGTGGAAAAAAAATGAAGATATATTAAAGGAATCAGTCTCATGAAGCTAAGGAGATTCCCTCATAAAAGAATTAATCTTTTGTTGTTTTTTTTTACTAAGTCAAAACTTCTCCCAAGCCATGGCCTAGCTGAGCAAAGTGCAAGAGAAAATTTAACATTGAATTGATGATTGTTTGATTTCCATGGCTTGAAAAAAAAATCGACCTCCCACAAGTATGATGCCCATGTCATGATTTGTTGTACTCCAAATGGGGTAACACATAATATGCAAGTGTTGCACACCATCATCAAAATGCATCCATATCTAGCTATAACCAATTCTTGAAGAGAAAACTAGTGATCCAACATTTCATTGAACAGTTGCCATGAAGTGTTCGTATTGCACTCATGTCGTTAGAATGGTATTAGGGATCAAATACAATGGAAAGGATGAATGCCAAATACTATACACTTTTTGTGACAACCCTACTGCAAATTTGATGTTGTGAAGTGCCAAAAATTAAACCAAAACTGAAAAATAAACTGCAAACTCTTTTTGGGTGATGTTGATTGTGTGTGCACCTGGGTGCTCCTGCATCACTACAAGGAGCTTCAAGCCACCCGAGCTCCAAATGAGAGCGATTTAGTGGTTGTCCTATGGTCAGAGGTCAACAGGCTATATGGAGAGGTTGGTAGACTACATGCAGATAGAGATCGGGCAGAGCAGGAGTGTGTGGCACTACTCGTACGTGTAGCTACTGCAAAGGGCGAGATATGAGGTCTATGAGTGCAGTTTAGTTTCATGAGCCACTCACAATCCAATGTCTCTCAGTGAGGGCCACCATTAGGCCTTGAGGGATCTAGTAGTCACATGCCCTATTAGATGTACTTTTGTTTGTATTATGCCACATTATGGTTATGATATATATAAAATTTTGTGATTAATATATAAACATTTTGCTTCTATATGTTTTCTTACGTAGATTAGATGTCAATGTGATCTATTAAACAATCTTGGTGTATATTATTTAATAAGCGTCTCCATGATCTAATTTGATGCATGCGATCTAACCTAAACGCCTATGCTTACATTAGATACAACATTTGGATTAAGTGTAATTATGTTAAATTAAATGCTCTTATGATCTAATTGTGAGAAATTAAATGCATATAATGATCTAGTTTAACACAACACACATGAATTTGAATAACATGTAAAATAAAGTAATAATCCAATTAATGAATAATTACTCTATAATTCAAGACACACAATTTGTCATGAATGAAGAAATGCGAGATAAAATAGAAAACTATCTACTAAATCTAACAACTTGGTTTAATATACATACTATTCAAAAGAGATGTTAAGTGTAATATTTGTGTAAATTCACAACATTGATAGGTTATTTGAGAGGTGTTCTATATGTTTCAGTTAGTGTATCTGCTCCAGACCCATAGCTTTCATAAATTACATAGGATCTTAACCAATTCGAACTAAACTTTCCTTTTTCACCTGGGGCAACATTAGCATTACGTTGATTTTCATATAACACTAAATCACCCTTGTTAAATGAGCACAAAATCACATTATCATTGTAGCTACGTTGCATTCTTTTTGTATAAGCTTGAAGATGCTTGAGAGTTTTAATGTGTTGTTCATCAAGAATTTCAAGTTGTTGCAACCATTTCTCTTTATAAGTGGTATCATCAATAAGTCCTTGAAGAGCAATTCACAATGAAGAAATTTCTAATTCCAAGGGCATTATTGTGTTAGTTCCATAAACAAGGTTATAAGGTGTATTTCCTATAGATGTTTGAATAATAGTGCGATAAGACCACAATGCATACAATAATTGAGTGTTCCAATCCTTATTATGTTTTCTTACTATTTTGCATAAGATTTGTTCAAGGTTTTTATTACTTGCTTCTGCTTGACCATTAGATTATGGGTAATAAGTTGTTGAAAAATGGTGTTGGATGTGAAATGTTTCCAAAAAAATATTTTCATCATTGTTCTTAAATGACATACCATTGTTCAAAACTAATGTAGAAGGAAGACCAAAGCAAGCAATAATGTGTTCCAATATGAAACGACAAATTGCATCAACTGTTGTGGAACAAAGAGGAATTGCTTCTACCTATTTCATGAAATAATCTATGGTGGTTATTATAAACATATGTTCTAAAGAAGAGGGATGGGATATATTTCCAATGAGGTCCAAACCCCAAACCGAAAAATTTCCAAATAGGAACTTGGGCACGAAGTTCCGAAGCAGGAGCGTGAATTAGATTGTTATGCTCTTGACATTTGTGACATTTCTTAACATGGTAAAAATAATCTTGTTCCATATGTCTCCAATAATATCCCATGTGGATTAATTTTTAAACTAATAATCTTCCCCAAAAATTCCCCTCACAAGCACCAACATGAGCTTCCTCAAGGGCTATAGGGGTCTCTGATTGTTTAAGACATCTAAGTAAAATACCATCAAAGGATTGTCTATATAAAACATTTGCTAGGATGACATATCTAGTAGCAATTTTACGAATACGAGCTCTAGTGTTCTTAGTGGTTGGTTCAGGGAAGGTACCTTCATTTAAATAATTAAATATCAATGTGTACTATTCAGTAGAGGCTTCAATATTAGTCACTAACTCTTCTTTCATTTTTTCATCTATTGATGGTTTGATAATTGTATGGACGAAAAATGTGAAATCCATAGAAGGATCACTAGGAGATATAAGGAAAAAGACACTTTCCATTGCATTTGGATGCTTATTATCCTTTAAGGAATATTTTCAATGGTATATGATTCAAAGTGTTCAAGCAATGTCATTGTGAGGTTTTTATATTGGACTAGTTTGTCATGTTTTACTTGATAGGATCCATTAATTTTTGTAATGGCCAATTGAGAATCACAGAATATGCTTATGTGTTGAACACCTAAGGATAAAGCTAAATGTATTACAACAATTAGAGCCTCATACTTTGTAGTGTTGTTTGTACATAGGAAGTTTAGACAGTAGGATAAGGGAATAGGATTTCTTGAAGGTGGTTTTAATATAACCCCTGCTCCAGAGTCAATTCGACACTTAGAACTGTCAAAGTACAAATACCATATTTATTTTTCATTTTTCAACACACTCTCATCAAGGAATGAGTCCATATTAGGCAACAGTAATGGAGAAGGAGCATCAACTAAATTGTCGATGAAGGTGATGCAGGGCATCCTGTGATGCACCCTTTTGTTGCACTTTGTTTCACACTTTGAGTTTTGGTTTGTTCTAGGTAAATAAGGTCATGTAAGGGCTAATAGGGTCATTTAAGACCATTTTTAGTCTTTTGGAGTCATTTAAATTCATTTTATAATGTTTTGGAGTCATTGTAAAAAGTTGCAAAAGTTGTTAAAAGTTGTCAAAAGTTGCAAATGATGTTAATAGAGTTAAAAAAAGGTTGTTGGTCAGTTTTTTCAGTTTGAAATGATTTTTAAATGATAAATATTCCTTGTATGATCGATCCCAAGGGTTGGGAAAAGTTGGAGTGAGAAGAACTTCAATTTGCCACGTTCTATTTGCAATTTTTTGTGTAAATCAGCCTGAGAAACTCATGGTACAGCCTGGTATGGTAGAGTACGAAATTTATGGTGAATTAAGAAGTTAGAGTAGAGAGTTATCTTTCAAATTCAACTGGTTTGGTATATTTTCATCGAGTTTTGTGCGAGATATTGCTTTTTTGGTGACTGCAGATCAAAACCCTGCCTAAGGTTTGTAGCAAACAAATTAATTTGACGGGCATAGTTTCCACCAATAAAAACCCATGAAAATTGGTGTAAATATCTATCCTAATGATTTCCATACATTTGTAAAAGGATGGATTCTGGTTTGCAATTTGGAGAGAGTTCTCAATGATAGTTTGTTGTAACTGTGTCCAAATAGTCCAAAATAACCCTAGTTCCTTATTGCTATGATCAATCTAGGCATTGCTCGTTGATGGAAGGGTGTAGAATCATGTTGGAATTCTGTTTGGGGCCTACTTATGTCTTATAATTCACATGAAAAGTTCCCTTTCTTTTTTTGAAGTCATTTCCTTAATACACCTAGTGGTAGTAAGACCTAGTTTGCAAGATTCATGGTGTCAAGCACTTGATTTGGACTATGTATGTTGGGAAACCCTTGGAGTATGTTGAAAAATGTTTGAATACATATAACTTCCCCCATTCCATGCTTCCCTCAATAGTATAGTGCCTTTGGTATGTTGCCCCCATGTTTTAGGCTTGGGAATACATTGCCTAGAGTGAACAAATGTGCATATTAGCAGCCTTGGTGTTGGAATTTTGTTTGAAAGTGTTTGGGATATTGTTTTGAGTCCTTCCCCCTTTGCATTAGAAGGCTTTTCCTTTGATTTCATTTTGAGAGACAAATTTAAGATCAAACTTAGTTAACAACATAACCCATTTAGCTAAGTATCCTGATAAGTTTATTTTAGTGAAGAGGTGTTTTAGAGGATCAAACTTTGTAACCACATGAATTTCCACATTTAGTAAATAATGTCTCAACTTACTAGTAGCAAACACAAGGGATAAACATTGTTTTTTTATCATTGTGTATCAAGTTTTGTAATCAATTAGAGTTTGACTAATGTAATAAATAGGATGTTCTTTACCATTATCATCTTATTGAGCCAACAATGCTACTAAAGCATGGGAAAATGTTGATATATCAAGGATAAATGGTTTTTCATGAATAGTGGGTTGTAAAACAGGAGGGGTAGCGAGATACTCTTTCAAATTTTCAAAACCTTGTTTACAATCATTATTCCATTTAAATTTTGATTCCTTCTTAAGAAGTTTTGTAAAAGGTAAAGTATGATCCACCAAAGATGCCACAAAATGACAGATAGCTTGAATCATTCCTTGTAAAGTATGTAGTTGAGAAATGTTTTTCGGAGGGGGAATGTTAATAATAGCATCAATATTCTTTGTTTCCACCTCAATGCCTCTGTGGGATACTATAAAACCTAAAAGTTTTTCACTATCCACACCAAAGACACACTTTTTTGGATTCAATCTCATGTTAAACTTACTCATTCTTTCAAAGATCTTTCGTAAGATTTTAACATTGTCTTGACGAATTAAGGATTTAGCTAGAATATCATCAACGTAACCTTCCAAAATTTTATTTATGTAATCATGAAATATTAATGTCATAGTACTTTAATATGTTGCGCCAACATTCTTTAATCCAAAAGGAATGACAACCCAATAGAATGTTCCTCAAGGTGTAGTAAATTTTGTCTTGTATTGATCTCAAGGGTTGATAAAGATTTGATTATAGCTTGAAAAACCATCCATGAAAGATAATAAGGCATGGCTTGTAGTTGAATCTACTATCATGTCAATATTAGGAAGGGGAAAATCATCTTTCAAAGATGCTTTATTAAGATCACAAAAATCTGTACACATCCTAATACAATTATCAGGCTTTGCCACTCTACAATGTTTAAAATCCATGGTGAATAATTAATAGGATGAATAAATCCAACATCTAGAAGCTTCTCAATTTTCACCTTAACCAATAAGGCTATCTTAGGATTCATCTTGCGTATATTTTGTCTTACTGGTTTAGCATCCTACTCAAGGACAATGTTGTGCATAACTATCTTAGCGTCAATACCTGACATATTTGAATAAGTCCAAGCAAAAAGTTTAGGAAATCCATGTAGTAGTGTTGCATGTTCTTCTTGTTCATCATAATCAAGGAACTTTCCTATTTGAATCACTTTCTCTTTGTTAGATGTTTCCATCGGTACATTAATTGTATCTCCCACAGGTAATGCAATTTGATTTGGAATTTTGGGAATTTTTTCTTCTTGATCTTGTTCAACATCACTTGTTTTATTTTATTCACCAATGTATCCCTTAGTGATTAAGGCACAAGTGAATCCTTATTTGTGGTGATGAGTTGGTAACTTGTCATAAACTCCCAACATTTCTGCCAAGGCTTCATCATGTTGAAAATAATCCAATGATTCATCCCTTGTGGTATCGATTAATTCAGGATGCTTTAAAGTGAGAGTTGTCTTAGAAGAATCTTGCATTTAATGGTGTTTATGTTAAGTGAAGGCCTTTTTGCTGCTTTTGTTATCTTATAAGGGCAATATCCAAGACCATTTTTGGTTTCTTATACATTAGGCTCTATAGGGACACAAATTCCTTGTTCTTTCACACCACATCCTTTTCCACTATAACTGAGTTGCTTCAAGAGTTGATATCCTCTTCCATAAAGAGATTTCATTGCTTTAGAGGATGGTGGTTAATGCTCATGAGCAACCTCATCATAAAGTAATCTATCTAAACTATGAAATGATGCTAAAAATAAAGTAAATGTATACAAATCTAAAAGTATCCGCAACTGAAACATGCAATTTTTTTCCTAATTTGTCTCAAGATTTAAGCAAAAAGACATCTATCTTTGATATGCAAAATAAACTATTTCAAAAACCCAATTTACAAATTTGATAGCAGAAACAGTAATAAAAAATAGAAACCAAGATGTACCCAAAAATTGGTCAGGACACCTATATAGGGATTTATTCACCCAAGGGTGAATGAGTCCTTGATTAGGGTTCTGAAAAATGAAAAATGCAAAGTCTAATTTAATGTCTATGTTCTCTGTTTTAGCTTTCAGAAAGTTATTACTATGATAGATTCTTTCAAATTTAGGTGTCTTAATGCCAATGCAAATAGTGATAAAAAGTGAGAAAATTTATAACTTTTGGAATGCAATTTTGAACTAAAATTGAATCTAAATGACTGAAAGATACTACACAATGCAAGATCTATGCAAAATGAATGCAATTTTTTTTTTTTTTTTTATGAATTTGAATAATGCAAACATGCAAAACCAAACCCAAAATTCAATGCAAAACACACTAATGCAAACCTAGATCTAATTTTTTGAATGTCTCTAAATCAAAATTTAAAGATGTACAAAGTTAGGTTCACCAAAATGAAACATAGGAAAATGGTGGATGTGGGATGTGCAAAATAGGAAGACCTAGAAATGAGGGACCCGTTTCAAAAAATATAAAAATAAGTGTCCTCCTAATAAAAAACCAACCTTTTCCTATTTCATTAAGAAGAAGGATAGTGCAACAAGGGATTAGAATTGACTTACAATCCTTAAGGTGAGCCAAATTCAAGTTTTGGGACACTATGTG
Organism: Sequoia sempervirens; assembly: GCA_007258455.2. NCBI lineage: Eukaryota > Viridiplantae > Streptophyta > Pinopsida > Cupressales > Cupressaceae > Sequoia > Sequoia sempervirens. The sequence goes on from VDFB02000015.1 coordinate 24,028,756, forward strand.
GACTCTTCTTCCTTATGATGGGAAAGTGTAAAATATGACTGAAATGCACTTTGGGGAGATAAACTAAAAACACTTAATGAGATCAATTATGCAATGTAAAGCTTGAAATGTAGATTTAAAGCATAATACTAACAGAAAATACAATTTACAGGCTAATTTAGGGGTTGTGGGATGATATCTATCAACCTAGAAAATCTTATCCCAAAAACTGTATAAGGACACTTTAGCCAAATCTGGACACCCCAATATATGACTGAAAGGCACTTTTGGGAGATGAATAAAAGTGCATTAATGATCTAATAAATGAGATCTATCACTTGGAATGCAAATTATTATGATAATACTATCAGAAACAATCATTAACTAGTAGATCTGAGAAAATTAAGATGGTTTGTACTCGACTCCAAAAGTGTCGTAAAGGCATCTTGTTCTACAAATGTGTCCTATCTTTTTATGCAAATTCAAAGGCTAAGCTTGTATCCTTTTCTATGCACTCTTCTCCTATGCCTATAAATCATCAGTCTTGATTTTGGATCTGTAGTAAAATTGAAAATTTTGGTTTTTTTGTATGGGGTTTTTCCTCGGTCAAACCCCAAATTTGGTAATTAAACCTTAATGGAAAGATAAAAATCTAATAAGTAACAATGTGAGCAAGCCTTAACCTTAAGTGCATCTAAGGTGTTAAGATATAAAATGAAAAGAAACCTTATTCAAGTGTGTTAGAACAAGATCCCTAAAGAATCTTTTGTTTGCTTGCTTCAAGTGTAAAAAGACAGGACACTGGGCTAAAGATTGTCATGTTCCTCCTGTTTTTAAGTCCGACCCCATTCTGGAAAAGGTTTGTTGGAATTCGTGAGCCAAGGACCTAAGGGTTTGGATCAGATTTGGACCAGAGACTATGTCCAAAAAAGCCAGAGATTGCTCCCAGGGTGCGGAATTGGGCTCATGGCAGATTCTACAAGGAACCCATGGGTTAAGGCCTCATAAAGGTGTTACCATGAGAGGTAAATCAAAGGGTCATGGTAGATTCGTGATCAAAGAGAACTTCTAGCTCATTTCCAGGGGGATGATACATAAGAGGTTGAAGAAGATCATACAGTTGATCCAAGAAACGAAGGTAGATTGGTTCTTTAAAGAGTTTATTTTTCTATTCAGAGGATGGAGTTGAATGATAAGCTATTGAGAGGTCATGGTTTCAATCATGTTGAGACTAATGTCTAGGGAATTCTTGAGGTGTATGCTCCTCTGGGATGATCTTAGTAGTCTTAGGATGAATTTTTTGGATCTTCCCTAGTTGGTTATGGGAGACTTCAATACTCCTCTATATGATAATGAGAAAGTGGGTGGCTCTCAGGTAGACCCTGAGAGCAGGTTTTCTCTTAGAATGTTTATTGATGATAATGCCCTGTTAGATGTTAAGCTTTTTGGAGCTAGTTTTACTTGGTCTAATAGACGTGTTGGAGTGGATAATATTCAAGTTAGACTGGACAAGGCTCTGACTTCTACGTTTTGGTTTATGGACTTTGCTTGTTCCTTGTCCTCTATTATGTGTTGTGGGTCGGATCACTTCCCTCTCTCTTTTGTGGCGAACAAGCTTGGGAGTAAGAAAATATTTCCCTTCAGGTTTGAAGGCATGTGGCTTAGGGATCCTCATTTTATGGATTATATAAGAATATGGTGGAAAATTAATGTTGATGGAAGCATGATGTTTAGAGTGGAAAAAAAGCTGAATTTTGTTAAGAAGAATCTTAGGAAATGGAACAAAGATTTGTTTGGTCACATTTTTGAGTCTAAAAGCCTTATCCTCAATAAGTTGGACGAGGTCTAGTAGGTCATCTAGTCAAAGGGCTTATCAGAGGATATTCAACTTCAGGAAGATGGTCTTCTTGCTCAACTTCATGATATCATCTCCAAGGAGGAGGATTTCTGGAGACAAAGATCCAGGGCTATCTGGCTTAGTCTGGAGATCGCAATTCTAAGTTTTTTTATCTCACCGCTTTGAGACATAAGGCATCTAATAGAATTTCCTCGATCAGAATGGATGGGTCATTGTTGGAAGTTGAGGAGGACATTCGTGGTGCGGCTGCTAGATATTTTGAAGGTCTCCTGATGGATGACCTGGTCTAGGATCAAGGTAGTGTGGATGCTTCCCTGGAGGCTATTCCCAGTTTGGTTTCAGAAAAGTTGAATAAGGATCTGACAACTATTCCCTCTGCCTTGGAAGTTAAAGATGCGGTGTTTTCTTTCAAAGGTAATAAGGCCCCTAGCCCTGATGGTTTTTCTTTCTTATTTTTCCAGTCGTGTTGGGAGATTGTTTATGAGGATGTGATAAATGCTACTAAGGATTTCTTTGGTTCTAGAAGTCTGCTTAAGGAATTGAATGCAACTTTTATCATTTTGATTCCTAAATCGGCTAATGCTAAGACCTTTAGTGAGTTTCATCCAATTAGCCTTTGTAACTTTGTCTATAAATTTTTTTCAAAAGTTCTGGCTTCTAGATTGCAAAAATGCTTGCCACTTCTAATTTTGAATTAGAAAAGTGGCTTTGTCAAGGGCCGACAGATCCTTGATTCTATTATTATGGTTCATGAATTGGCCCACTCCATTTATGTTTCTAAAAAGTTGGGTTTCTCTTTGAAGCTGGATTTGCTTAAAGCTTATGACAGAGTCAACTAGAGATTTCTTCTGGGTGTGTTGGATCGATTTGGCTTCTGTACGAAATTCATTCAACTGATTAAGCAACTTATTTCTTCTCCTTTGTTTGTTGTTTTGGTGAATGGTTCTCCTTTTCCATTCTTTCTAATCTCGCGAGGGTTGAGCCAAGGTGACCCTATCTCGCCACTTCTTTTCATCCTAATGGTGGAGGCTTTGGGGCGTAACATTCATAAGGTGCTTCAGGCTAAGTTTTGCGAGGTCTTTCACCCTCTTCCAGGTGTAGCCCGATTACCCACCAACAATTCATTGATGACACCATTTTGATGGGGGTTTCTTCAGTGAAGGAAGCAAGGGCTGTTAAGTGGATGTTGGCTGACTATGAAAAGGCTTCTAGCCAGAAGATCAACCTTCCTAAATGTTAGATATTTTTTCTTAGCACTCTAGAAGATTTGTAGCTCAAGTTGGCTAGAATCTTGTCTTGCAATCGGGGTGAATTGTCGTCTTCCTATTTGGGGCTTCCTTTGTGTATTTCCAGGATTTCAGATTCCTTTTGGTTGGGCTTGTTGGATAAATTCAGTAGGAAGTTAGTGGGATGGAAAGGTGTGCTCCTTAGTCAAGCTAGTAAAATTCAACTTATCTCAACCACTCTTCAAAATTTACCTTTGTATGATATGACCTTATTCAAGGTGCTTGTTAAGTTTGAAGACAAAATGGAACAAATCATGAGAAGATTCCTTTGGTCAAGGGTGGAGTCCAAAGCCAGGATTCCCCTTGTGTCCTGGTATTTGGTTTGTAAATTGAAGAAATGGGGCGGCCTGGGGTTTAGAAATCTTAAATCTTTTAATAAGGCTCTTTTGGCTCAAAATATTTGGAGGCTTCTGAATGGGGATGTTTGGGTGGGCTCATCTAGCGGGTAATAAGTACTTGTTTGGTCTTGATAAGCCTTGGGATATGCTTTCTTCGAAAGAGATTCCATCTGGGTCGTGCTTCTGGAGGAATAATTTTCTCTACAGAGATGTGATTGCTAAAGGTGTGAACTAGTTGTTGGGCGATGGGACTAGTATTCTTTTTTGGGAAGACATTTGGTGTGGGGTCTGCCCACTAATTTCTCTCCCTTGGGCCCCTCCTATTGCTCCCCTATTTAAACAATTTTTTGGAGCCAAGGTGGCAGATTACTTTGAGGATGGGGAGTGGAAGAATTTTGATGTTTGGGATCCATCTTTGAAGATTCTTAAGGATTTCTTATGTAAGGTTCGGATTCCAGTGTTTCCTAGATCGGATAGAGTGGTTTGGGCCCCATGTGCAAGTGGTAATTTTTTTGTGGCCTTTGCTTTTTTGAGTTCTTTGGTTACTCCTGAATCTTTTCCATTTTTGGGGCAGCTATGGAATAAGCAGCTAATTCCTAAGGTGAATGTCTTTTACTGGTTGATTATGCAAGGTAAAGTTCTTGCGATTGACAACCTCTATAAGAGGGGGTTTGTGATTCCCAATAGGTGCATTCTATGTGAAGTTAATGGGGAAAATTCTTTTCATATCCTCATTGGATGTGAGTACTCATTCACCCTATGGAGTAAGTTCCTTAGACTCTGGGATTTGGGGTGGGTCTTTCTAGACTCTCTAGCTAAGTTTTATGATCAGTGGAAGTGCCCTTCATACTCCCCTGTGTTGTGTGGGCTCTGGGATCTTCTGGCCCTGCATATTGCTTGGGGACTTTGGAAAGAAAGAAATAACAAGATATTTCAAGATTCTAAGCTGAAGGTTGATAGTCTTTTCATCAAGGTCCATCGGGCTATCCTGGAGAATTTTTCTCTCATTAGATCTGACTTTTCTCGGTGTGAGCCGACTATGTGCCTTGTTGGCTATGATCTTATGGTGACTTAGAATTGGAAAATCTCTTCGGTTCTTGTCATGACTCCCAAGGCTAGAACTATTGTGAGGAGGAACACAAGATGGCAGTCTCCTCTAGCTGGGTAGATTAAAATTAACTTTGATGGGGCAACAAAGGGGAATCCCGAGCCTGCAGGATGTAGGGGGTGTTAAGAGATAAATTTGGTAGACTTCTTAGCACGGTGGAACTCCCATTGGGTACACAAACTAATCATCACACAGAGGCAGAGGCTGCGTTCATGAGTGTTAGATATGCAATTAGTAAGGGTTTCTCCAAAGTCTGGTTGGAAGGCGATTCTATGAATAAAATAAATTATTTGTGTGGTACGCATCCCCCGAGTTGGAATGTGGATCAGTTAATAAAGGATACAATAATTATGTTACAATCTTGTGATGAGACCTGCATCTCTCACGTTTATTGGGAAGGAAACTCTCTTGCTGATTATTTTTCCAATTTGGCTATCAGCCTTAGTGATTTTCGCTCATGGGAGGAGGGATGGGGCAACAAAGGGGAATCACGGGCCTGCAGGATGCGGGGGGTGTTAAGAGATAACTTTGGTAGAATTCTTAGCGTGGTGGCACTCCCATTGGGTACACAGACTAATCATCACGTAGAGGCGAAGGCTGTGTTCATGAGTGTTAGATATGCAATTAGTAAGGGTTTCTCCAAAGTTTGGTTGGAAGGCGATTCTATGAATATAATAAATTATTTGTGTGGTACGCATCCCCCGAGTTGGAATGTGGATCAGTTAATAAAGGATGCAGTAATTATATTACAATCTTGTGATGAGACCTGCATCTCTCACGTTTATCGAGAAGGAAACTCTCTTGCTGATTATTTTTCCAATTTGGCTATCAGCCTTAGTGATTTTCACTCATGGGAGGAGGGATGGGGCAACAAAGGGGAATCCCGGGCTTGTAGGATGCGGGGGGTGTTAAGAGATAACTTTGGTATACTTCTTAGTGCAGTGGAACTCCCATTGGGTACACAGACTAATCATCACGCACAGGCGGAGGCTGCGTTCATGAGTGTTAGATATGCAATTAGTAAGGGTTTCTCCAAAGTCTAGTTGGAAGGCAATTCTATGAATATAAAAAATTATTTGTGTGGTACGCATCCCCAGAGTTGGAATGTGGATCAGTTAATAAAGGATACAGTAATTATGTTACAATCTTGTGATGAGACCTGCATCTCTCACGTTTATCGGGAAGGAAACTCTCTTGCTGATTATTTTTCCAATTTGGCTGTCAGCCTTAGTGATTTTCGCTCATGGGAGGAGGGATCAATCATTCTCGAGAATGCTAGAAACATATTAAGAATTGATGGCATTAGATAAGGTGATGCAGCTTTTATGGCCTTGTACTTCTCCCCATCTGGCTCACTTTGTGGGTGTTTTATGGTTAATTCGCTTTCTTCTAGGCATATTTTTCCAAGGTTTTGTGTGTTTTGTTTGGGCTACCATGGGTGGAGACAGAAGCCGAGTTGAGCCTCACTCCCGTGGTGATATTTGGAGAAAAAAGAAGCTCTGGAACATTCTTCGTCGTGGCAATTTCACTCCATTTTTGGAGAGATTGCATGGGCATGACCCTAATGCCTTAGCCAAGTTTGTCTCTTTCTGGCATAATAACAAGCTTGTGATGAAAGGGCTGGAGGTGGAAGTGAATGAAGACCTTATTGCCACTGTTACGGGGATGTTGACTGTGGGAAGGAAGTTTTTCAAAGACAAAAAGAGTAATGAGGAGGCGATGACCCAGTTTTTTAAGGATGATGAGTGGAAGAATTTGGTCAAGTTAGAGAGTTGGGGTTATGATAGAACCTCTCTCAAGAAGATCTGGGCTAGGGTTGCGGAGGTGATGATGCGGTACGTGATGTTGGAAGGAAGAGTTAAAGCTCTTCTCAGTAACCATTTCACTCTTCTTAATTATTTCAGGCATGGCTTGTTTATTTCCTTTCCCTTTTTTCTTTTATCTTCATTGGAATCCTTAGTGTATGCTCATCTAAAGAATAGGAGGGCCCCTATCCTCCATGAAGGGCTTATTCTACTTATAATGGAGTATGTCCAATCTCTTACCCCGACTCTGGCCATCAAAGGCAAGGAAGAGGTTTTAAGTGCTTTATCTAGGTTATCAGATTCAGACTCCTCTTCGGATGAGGAGGAGGAATGGAGTGAGGATGAGGATGATGTATCCCCTATTGGTGTGGCTTTGGCTTTGAAGAAAAGGAAGGTGGTAGGTTCTAAGAGTAACAGGGCTCCTAAGAGGTTGGCCATTTCTGGGAGTGATGATACAAAGGTAGGGTTGGATGGATCCTCTCCTAAGGTTGTGGAAGTGGTTGTTGATAAAGGTGTTGTTGGTGGGGCTCTTGAGGTTGGGACCCAAGTTAATGTTGGTTTAGTTGAAAATTTGAGAAGACTGTCAAAGAGGTTGGCCAATTTGAAGAAAAAGGATTATGTAGTTGTGGCTAGGGACTCCAAAGAGGCTGAGGAAGGTAAGATTCCTACTGACAAAACGGTGACTATTGAGGATTCTCCAAATCATGACATGCCTAAGTTGTCTCTGGACAAGGAGGTTGTGGATCTAAATGTGCAGGATGAGCAAAAGAAAAATGTTAATCCGCCCTTGAAGATTGATCATCTTTCGAAGAATTTTTCGTACCTGGACGAAGATGATACTTCTATGTTTGGTTTGTTGGATATGGCTAGGGCTGGGGTAACGAGTACCTTCAAATTGGCCAAATGGACTTTGCAAGAATTCAATAAAATCAATATCAAGATAAGAGGATTAAAGGCGAATATGCAGAATGTTCAGGAGGCCTCTGTGTCTGGCATCCTCATTGATAGAATGGTGGAACTGGAAGGTTCGATTAATGACTTTAAGTCACTGTGTGAGGAAAGACTGCAAGCCCTTGAGGCAAAGGTTGTCGGTATAAATGGTGATATTAAAAAATTGTTGCAGGTGAGTCACACCTCGGTTAAGAATAGTGCAGAACCTTTGGAGATTCTCTTTAAGAAAATTGGTCAGCTAAGAGAAGATCAGGTTCTCTTGTCAGAGATCATGGAGAAAGAGAAAATGGCTAAGGGCAAGGGTAAAAAAGTTGCAAAGGATGATGATAAGGTACCTGTTGGCAGAGGTTCGACTGAATAGAAGAAAGCTTTTGATGCTGAGAAAAAGGAACTACTAGATATGGTTGAAAAACATAAGAACTAGCAGATTGAGGTGGCCTTAACTAGTTTCTTGTTTCTTTTTGTTTTTGTTGGGTGTTTGCCTCTTGTAGGTTGTTTTGTTGTTGTTTTGCAATTGGGTGTTGCTGGTTGTTGTTTGTCTTTTTTTAGTTAGGCACCTGTGGTGGTTGGTTTTTTGGTTGTTGGGTTGCTGTCAGTAGGCTATTGATTACTTGTTGGAGCAAAATTTTGTTGTAAAGGGTTTCGGGTCCCTTCAAAACATGTTTTTCCCATATAATCAAAACAAGAACCCTAAATGAACATAAAAATGACAAAGACCTAATTAGCGAGATGTCAAAACACCCTAATAGACTTGAAATTTGTTGATACCTTGCTTTAGGTGGCTAGTAGAATGAAGATAAAAGATGGGATCACTTAGGAAAAAAATTCACTAGGTTTGGGAGAATGGTTAGGTGCATGTCCCAAAACCTAGAATCCATCATGATCCACCATTGGCATCAACCTTCAAATCATGAACAATGCTTGATCTAATTTGGAAAAATGAGCTTGAAGACCTGCAAAAACAAATGAAATGTTGCTCCAAGACTTCAAAATTTCTTGCTTGAATTTTCTTCTTGCTCTTGAGTGTTAATCTTTTGAATATCTTCTCAATATCCTGTCAACTTCTAGTTTGAAATGGTGAAAAGACTAGGCTTTATAAGCTTCCTTTCTAATTTCTCAATTATTAAATCTTGATAGCTAACTTTTGCAACTTGAATTTAGATCATTAAAATGCCACCAAAAACGTATTTCAAATTGGGTTTTGGCACCTAAAGAGGATCCATTTGCCCTTGGGCGAATGGGTCCTGGCCTAAATTGTTGAGACTCATTTATTTTAGGGCCTCTAATTTATTAAATGCATTTGTTCAATGCATGTTATGGTGTCAAAAAATGATAAAAATAGGCCTAAGGATGCATAATAAAGGGGAATTAGGGGCCTATTTTGAAGGGTAAAAATGCATAAAAGGGAGGTCACTAAAATAGGTCCAAATTAAGTGTGAAATTGTACTATCACTTAGAAAGGAGTGCAATTCTCTACACTGCATATTTTAAAATATTCTCTCTTTTATATGATATGTGTAGGGGCTCAACATACAAAAATTAGAGTACAAGACAAGCCTAATTTATAGATTGGAGTAGAGAATGATCAGCCACACATAGTTGATGCCAAGGAGGAAGTCCAACCACACACAATTGATTCAAGAAGGAGGCTCAACCAAATTTTGATGTTAGAGAGGAGTCAAAATTTCTTTCTTCTAAAAATATATTATATATGAATCTAGTTAAAGGGATTGAGAGAATTATTTATTTAAAAAAATAGATCATTTACTTGAAATTGATATACAAAAATTGATTTATTTTGTTGAACAACCTAGTGAAGTTACTAAGAATGCATTGAATATAACTTCAAAGGAAAGAATTGAGAAGAATTTGTTATCATGGTACACTTGATCAAGCCCAACTATTATCAAACATACTTACTGATAATGAGCTAAAAGATCCATTATAATTGTTAAAAGTGTATATTTCATAGAAAAGAGGAAAAGACAACTAGAAAAATATATTGTTCAAAATGTTACAAAAGATTTTAGTTTCATTGGAAAATTATCTCAATAAAATTATAAGAGAAAGTTAAGAAGAGAGATGTTGACCTTTATTGTAAGATCAAAAATTTAAAGAAAGTATCAAATCTCTTCACTTTCAAGTGAAATTGGATTAAGTAGAAAGAAACTAACAAGATATGTGAAAAGGATAAGGGTTTTGGATGATAGTACAATAGAAGGTAATTGGAAGTTGACATGTAGGGATCATCATTCTAAAAATATTGAAGATGGTGTTAGGAATTTGATCTCAAATTTTTGGCATGATCATACTTGTCATTCATTAAATAGTAGAGATGTTCTCAAACATAGGATTAGGCCAAATGATTATGAATTGCATAGAAAAAATTGGTTAGACGTAATACAACATAAGATATATGTTATGTTTTGTAATGTAAATCCTCATATAAAAATTGAGAAAATAATGTTTGAATTGTTAAGGCCATGATATGAAAAGACAAACAAAGTTTCTAAAACTTCTTTTTGTCATCATCATATTGAATTTGATATTTACTATCAGGTGTAAAGGTCACAGAATAAAGTAATAGTGTTGAAAATGTGGCTCCTAAATAGGTAAGCTAGTTAATAACATCAATTTTATGTGATAAATCTAATGATGATGTAGATGGTCCAATGAAATGCACAAAAATACTTTGTGAAACATGTGAAAATTTGAGTAAATTGCGGTTGAGAAATGAAGATATTGACATGGGGCACATGGTAAAATGTAAGAGTTACAAGTTCGTAGAGTATCAATTTTTTTTGGGAAAGAATCCACAAGGCTAGATCATGTAGAAGAGGAACTACCTATTGGAATATTTATGGAAAATTTATGTGAATTGATGCAACCATACATACAACATGATTTTTTTTTAGTAGTAAGAAAAAGAGTTTTAATTATTGAGAGATACTTTCCCACATAAAACATATTTATCAATAGTCAGATTTGAGAAAAACCTCTTTTATCCATCAAAAGGATATTCATGTTAGTGTAAATAGAGTCATTATCATACCTAGTTAGCTAATCACCTTTCTAGGATTGACCTATTCACACCTACCTTAATTTTAGTTAGGTTTCTTTTTCTTTTGTCTCACTTCATAGTATTGAGACACGTGTCCTCATCACTTGAGACACCTAGTACACACCTATTGACACTTGCTCACACACGTGTCAAGTGAGCTCACAAGTCTCCCATCTTTGGAGGGGTATTCAGAGTTTTAATCCTACTTTCTCACCTCCTCATCCTTGCCTATATATGCAAAGCTTTATCATTATATTTAAACACTCTTAATTGTATATTTAAAGACATACTATTGTCCTCATTTTTTTCACTTGTGGAAGTTTGTTTTGAGCTTTCTGATCTTGGAATTCTCCAACATGGTATTAGAGCCATGATAGCATGTTCCTTCCTTCATTGAGGTGGCTCCTGCACATAGCATTATCAATAGAGTGTCATAGATCCAAATGGATACTACCCTTACATTTAGAAGGCCCAGGAAACAACAAATACCTTTCATTTTGTTAATTTTGAGTTTTTGGCCTATCTCGCCTATTGTTGCAAGAAATATTGTTGTAGTTTGTGGCCTATTTTGGCTTATTTGCAGGTTAAAAATATTTTTTTATTGCAAGAATTTTTGTAGCAAAATTTTTATCCATTTCAAAAATTCATGAGTTTTTTTGTTAGAGTTTCATCTGATTCATGGAATCACCTGTTTGTAAGCAATTTTGTAGGTTCTGTGGAGTTTTGTCCAGAGTTTCATTGAAGCTACTTATTTTTCCATTTACCTGAACCTCTCCACCACTTTCGTGGCCTTTTTGACATTCTTGGGTCATCCAGACTGCAACCTTCATCATCACAAAGAGAGAGGGTAGGTTCATTTTATGCTTCAACACACAACCCCTCCATTTTTTTTGGATTGATTCACCAAATTCTCCAGCGCATTAACCCTATGATTGGTCATCTTGATGGCCTCATCCAACGTCAAAAATGGAGTCTGAAGTGACACCGAGTCCATTAGCCTCCAATCGTGTACATCTGCTACTGCAAGAACACCTTACTTCGGTGAATATTTTCCAGTATTCATTTCCATGCCCTCACCATATCGCTACATCATTCCACTTACAAGGCACACCCAAGGACTCGACTTGCAAGCATCAGAGGCATACAATAGGAAAGAGGTGATTTTTATTGACAACGACACCTTTCTGGTTCCAACAACTCCATAAGTGGACTCCTCTACACTTGGCGTAGCCACTTTCCACACACAAGCCTTGGCCAAACTCCAATGAACAAACATATTTGAGATCCACATGCAACTCCCCAATAGTTGTGGAATTCTGTTGTGGATAAAGGCAACTACAATCTCCAATCTACCACCATCGCCCTCCTTTTAGCTTCATACTCTAACAAAATAGCCACTTGTTGCGATCAAGAGCTATGCCCTTTACACTCGGGCTCTTTTTCAGTGAAGAGTTTATTTTTATAACAGTTTGTCCTTGTGACTCAGGCTCCCAAGAAGTATCAACTTGTGCATGTGGATTTCAACAAACTTCAAGACACTTTGGTGAAGAATTTGGTCAAGTCACAAAGCTTCCCTCTTCCAACATAGTAGGCTCTCCAATGGCTCTCTCTGATTTGTTTATTACAACCATCTCACCCTCTATGAAGAGGCATCCATGCCATATGTTGTAGATTTATCCCTCCCATGTGGCCTCACACTATGATGATTAACAATGATAATTAGAAATTAATATTTGTAGTAATTTAATAAATATTAACTTTAAAATTAGTCAATCTTCTCGCTTTTTTAACTACAAAAGCTTTCTCATATGTTTGTAAAAGGGGGATTTTTTTTTTCATAACTTGCAAATGGGACATCAAAATTTCAAGTATGAATAGTCAACAAGAAGCTAGTTCCATCACTGACATATTGGCATCAAGACATTTTTTGATTTATTGTTGTTTAATATCATTTTTAATTGTTTGAAGTCAACATTATAAGCAAATTAAGATGGACATAAATTTCAACCCAATTATCAAAATTTTACATTTTTTTTATTTCTATCAAAATTTCGCAAGGAATTTGATTTTACATGTAACATTATGATTTGGATATCCTATTTTATAAAAATAATCATGCATTATAAATGGTTTATTTGTTAGTTGATCTTCATAACTTGTAAAAATTCTCTTGCACACTATTCTAGGGGGCTAATAATTTTAGGGGGGGAGGGGGGTGGTTATCTTGCATTTCACAAAGAAGTGCAAATATTGTGGGAGCAATCAACATGTGGATGAAATTTTCCCTCATGTCTCCCATCAAATCATTGACTTACTATTGGAGCTTGCAAAAAATTATCTAAGGTATCTTGTGAGACACAATCAATTGGGGATGAACAATGTAGTTGCATTACTTGCATTGAGATCTCATCTCCCACAACACTTGTTGCTACATCTGAATCTAGTGTTGACTCATTCATGAGTTCCAATGATTCTTTGCATCAGGTTATTACTATTGTCATTCTAGATCCACCACATTGGGATGCATATCTACTAGACATCACATCTTTGTTTTGTAGAATCCCAGATTAAGATTTGGATGACGCCATTGAGGCCATTCATCTTCTATTTGATATTAGCTTTGATGAAGTTGCATCATCATTTCCATCTTTAGTTATTGTTCTTTCCTCACCTACATCGGCTTCTATCATGACATATTGTTCAAACAGTCATGAGTTGACCTATCCAACTCAATTATCATCATCTATAGTAGTATCAAGTTCACATCGTCCAGTTATCACCATACACCCATGATCCCTGTTCCTAAATCACATATGGTACCTAATCCATCTTATCAAAAAATTGCATACATCAACATTGGATTAGAGATCTTTTAGAATCATTCAAAGGCATCATTAGCATCATTTCACTCTTTGGATCATGTGCATCATTCAAAGACATTCATCATACTTCCCGCATATTCCTATTAGGAATTGTAAGTCATCTTTCAAACATTTGTGGTGTTGTTTCTTCTCAAGGGAAGAAAATTTTTTTAGCGTTCATGGATTATCTTCAACATCTAGTTTTGAGCATCTACCAACACTACATGCATCATATTGAGGGGAGGCTGCATGGTTTCTCTTCTCCTATTAGTTTTGGGAGGAATCATTTCCTCACATGGAATTTATTACTTCATAGTTTCTAGGGGTCACATGACTTTCTCTTTTTTTAATCTCTTATGGGGGAAACATTCATTTTACTTTGTACTAGAATTAGTCCTTGGGGAGTCATCATGAGTTCTCCATCTATCACTTCTTCTTCTTCACTTGTACATTTTATTTCATTGCATCATTTCTCTTTTGGAGAGGGGTTTTTATTTCCCACTAGGTTTTTCTCTATTACTCCACTTTATGAGAAAATTTATACATGAGTACCTAGCATGGCCTCATATTCGGGACTCAACATTAGTGCATACATTACTCCCTATGTTGTACTGAAGGGGGTTGTTAATGTAAATAGATTCATTATCATACCTAGCTAGTTAATCGCCTTTCTAGGATTGACCTATTCACACCTAGCTTAAGTTTACTTAGGTTTCTTTTTCTTTTGTCTCACTTCATAGCATTGAGACATTTGTCCTCATCACTTGAGACACCTAGTATATATCTATTGACACTTACTCACACACTTGTCAAGTGAGCTCACAAGTGTCACATCTTTGGAGGGGTAGTCAAAGTTTCACTCCTACCTTCTCACCCCCCCATCATTGCCTATATATGCAAGGATTGATCATTGTATTTAAACATTCTTTATTGTATATTGATAGAAATACTATTATGCTCATTTTGTTCACTTGTGGAAGTTTGTTTAAAGATCTCAGATCTTGGCATTCTCCAACAATTCAAACATAGTATTATTATTCGAAGTGGGTCAATATTATGGTGTAAGTGTGTTATCACCCTAAAAAATTGAATTTAGATGGTATTAAGAGTATATGCCTACAACAAGTCATTAAGAAGGAATATCAATTTTATATTAGTGAAAATTTTATAGAAGTTTTTTGAAGATTTGGCAAGAAGGGGTGTGAAAATTGAGAAATATTTTGTATTTTCAAATGGGTGTGTACTATAATTCAAATCATGATGGTCATTTTATGTAGTTTTTAGATATCACCGACATGATAATATATCACATATTTGGAGATTCTTTGAGTGTGGGCATGGAAAGGGTGATTATGATGATGCAATAGCTTGCATCAAACATATTATCCAATGAATTGTGACAAATATTGCATAAATGTTGTACATGATGTTGGTTAATGGTGTAAGAAACACTTCACATATAAGATCAACACATATTTAGGGAGGAAACCATGCCCAAATAGAGTATTTTGGGAGATATCAGGTATGCATTATTTGGAAATGTTCAACTTGTTAAAAGTATTTATTTAAATATTTATTTTATTTGATTGTGATTACATTTTTGTAATTCAAATAAAATTATAATTGTAATTCTTGCTTGAAATGTATATATAATAATTGTAGGTGTGAATTTAGAAGAACAATGTATGGATGCAAGAGAGTAGAGAAAATAAAATATTTGCATTGTGTCATGAGAACATATATCCACACATGAATATTGTGCACTAAGGATTACTCTTATTTTTGCTATGATTACATGTTGGAAGATTATGAGAATTGCAAGAACTACAATGCGGATATGTCAGTGAATGGAATTTGGTGCCACTAGTTGTTACTGACACATATGATGAAGATGAAGATACAAGATTTCAAGAAATTCTTTTGATTTTAGTTGATTATGACCACATTTCAAAATTGATTAAAAAAATTACATATATATATATCACAACTTGTATTTTAATTTTTTAAATTTTAGTATGTTAAAATTTAATTTTAATTTAGTTCATAAGTATTAGAATTCATGATAGGTTCTAATTTTTTTATATTTCATTATGGTATAGGAGATGTTTTTGCAATCATAGTAGAGGTTGTAAACATAGAAGGTGTTAGTTGTTATTATTACATTACACACAAGAGAGGACGGAGTTAACAAAACTAGAAATAAGTGATAGAGTGTTGTTTTCCATAGGTTCAATTTTAGTGCAAGGAGCATATCTCAAAAAAATAAAAAATCAAAGTGGGATTCATTTTATTGATTACCAACCTCACCATATTATGTATCAATATAGTCACCTAGTAATTGCTATTGACCTACCTCTTCATCAAGTTCCACATGCACATGAAAATCATAAGTGGAGATTAGATATATATGACCATGATAGAATATTACACGTTATTTAAGAGCGAGCTTAACCAATGGATTTGTTAGGAAAAATATGGACAACTTTCATTTCATTTCAGGTATTCACTAGGCTTTCTATGGTAGAAATTTGCCTTGGGCAAATACTCGATGTCTTAGGTCTACTAGATCTCAAATGTCTTGTAGAACTTTCAAATTTTAATTTATTCTTTGAAATAAATTTTATTTAATTTTAACTTAAATGGTTCTTAATTTTTTTTTAAATTCATGTTCTCTAGATTCTATTTTTATATTTCCTTGTGGTAGGATATTTGTTCCTGCAATTATGTAGTAGAGGATTTTTAGCTATATTTCATTTCAAGTATATGATCTCTACACTATGAGATAATGTTATTTTATAGGTACTCTTTAACTTAGTTGTCTTATGGACTCACTATAAGTTTATGGTTAGAATAGGTGTCTCAAGTGGACCTTAAATACTTTTACTAGATGTCAGGTGTCTTGTAAATTTTTTAAATTATTTTAATTTATACTTCAATAAACTATGTTTAATTCTAATCTAATCTGTTCTTAAAATTTTTAGAATTCATGACCTATAGGTTATATTTTTTTATGTTTCAAATTATGGAAGGATATTTGCTATGAAATATATTCTTGAAGCTAAGGGAAGATCTTTTTATAGAGAATTTATGATACACTTGTAAATTTTCCTAGTGCTCATGTGAGTTTGGTATCATTAGAAATTTATGGTTAGTTGTAGATGTATTTTTTAAGTTTTATGTGAGTTTAACTATCATTTAGGTATAAAAAATAGCAAGTTTCTTCTATGTAGTTCATTTATATGAACGAATAGGATATTTGTATCTTGAATATTCAGTTAATTTTGTTTAATTTTTTTGGGAGAGACATAATCTTTTATTTTTATCTTGGACAAAATTATTTCATTTTTCAATTGAATATTCAATCTAATATGATTTTGTTTCACATACTTGGACTATATATATATTGGTTTGTAAGTGTTTTTTATCCTAGAGCTATGAACTAGAGAGGCCACAAATATGGGATTGCGACTCAAGCCTCCGAGCACATTGGATTGGCAAAGGCATAGTGTTTGCGATCAAAATAGGTCAATGGAGACTTGAACCTTGATGGCTGCAACAATAATGCCACCACTTAACCATCGAACTATGCAATGAACCCATCATACTTGAACAATATTTACACACATAAAATATTTTATTTATTTATATTAAATTTTCAT
Organism: Sequoia sempervirens; assembly: GCA_007258455.2. Lineage (NCBI taxonomy): Eukaryota > Viridiplantae > Streptophyta > Pinopsida > Cupressales > Cupressaceae > Sequoia > Sequoia sempervirens. Next base: position 24,045,662 of record VDFB02000015.1, read on the forward strand.
TTTTTAATAATTTGTAATATATCCATTATTCTTTTTCTTTGAAACTCTTAATATATTTATTAAAATGTAATTTCTTGATGATTGCACATACATAATTGGAATTATCTTCAAAAATTTAATAATATTTATATTGTTGTATACTATTTTATCATATTTATGGGTTCATCCTTTTTCACATATATATTTCTTGCTTAGTATTTTGAAGAGATTTTTGTACTATTTTTTAAAATCATTTGTATTTTATTCTAAACTCTTATTATAGGCATGAGTATTAATTCTAATGTCCATTTTAGTTAATAGACATCAATCTTTGGTCTTTTCTATCTAAGAGTTATACTTTATGATTTTGGATCAATATTGTTAAATTTTATTTATATGTTTTATTCAAAATTATTTATAATGAAATTATATTTCACTTCTAAATAAATTATTTTGTATAATTTTATTAGGCTTATGAAAAAAAAATTATTGTTAAATTGTTACTAGGGGCAGCACCTTGTATTGATATCAAAAAAGGATTTACATTGTCTTCATCATTTTCTGCAATTTTCACCATGACTACCTTCATCTGGACTAGACGCAGACCTATCCCTAAACCAAAATGGCTTTTCGGCCCTATTTTTACATAGCTCAGAATGGCCCTTGGCTAGAATATCAAACCCCCAGTGGATACCAATACCCATGTACAAAACAAAAACAAACCCTACTGTTTGATGGACTAACACAAGCCTTTACGACTACCATTATCAGACTGACACACATAGCTTGACCTTTACCAAAAAATACCAACTTTTACCACATATCCTAGCCTTGGCTTCATGCTACAATACCTTTTTTCATGACCTGTTCCGAGCATGCCTTGCTTAATCCTCCTCGTCATCAGAAACTACTCTTTTCTTGAAAGCCAAGTAGTCTACCATGACTGGAAAATCTACCCCACAATTTTGATGAGTCGGGCCTTTCGCTTTTTGCTCAAGGTCTCTTCCATCATTCAACAACCATTCTTCACCAGTGTCAAGGTCCCAATCGTCATCATCCCCTGCCACTATCTCTCCTGCCAGCCCTTTATCCTTCACATACTTCATAGCCCAGTCGCAAGGAGGGTCAGACATCATCTTTGTCGTTCTGAGCAGGAAAAAGATGCCTCTTTCTCTTTTGTCCCATAATTTAGCAAACCCTGTCAGGTCAATGGTTCTTATCAGCGAAAACTTCATCACCTCCCCACCATTTCGACGCATCATGTAGTAATTTTACATCATTGGGATCATCAAGTAGCCATCAATGTTATCTAGGGCATCATCAATTTCACCCAGCCACACATGGATGAAGACCATTTGGGTTAGTTTATTGGCTCTCGCCTTGGATACACCCATGTGAATCAGCATTGCCAAAAACATAGCAAGAATTTCCACATTCAACCAGAATCTCTAGTATGCCTTCATAATTTTCGGTCCCAGTACTTTTTTGGTTTCCTGGAGAATCAGCGGATGGGAGGAGACCAACAACCCTCTCAGTCTTTTGTCAGTTATCTCTCCCACAAAGGATTTTTGTTGCTTCTCAACATTTAGAAATAGCAGAGTATCCATTATTCCTGGAACAAACATCCTCTTCAAGCTCGCTATTGCCAATGCACCTTATTTCTTCACTCTAAAAATGGCACTTTCACATTTTTCTTAAGCAATCGCCAACCTTGACCTTTTAAAAAAGACAACCTTACTTCATCATAATGATCAATCATAGTTTGTGCCCTTTGAAGCGTGTCTACCAGCCACCACCTTGCTTAATCTGTCATTTCCTTTGTCTTGGGACTTGTTCATATGTCTTGCTCCTCGCCTTCTATTTATGGACTTTGTCTTGTCATTCTGATCTACTTTGATTTTGTCTTCATTTTAATACGTGCTTCCTTGGCCATCGGTTAGTCCAGTATCTTTGGTGTCCTTCCAATTTTCGGCTTGACATTCCTCCCATTCTGGCTACTTCCTAACACCCTATCTTATTGCTTACATGTTATCTCCTGGCACCTTTTTTGCCAGCTCATCCACCTTGTTGTTTCCTTCCCGATATATGTGACTTATTTGAAATGCCTCGAATTTACTTACCAGTTGTTTGATGTACTACAATAGATGATTTAACTTCCAATTAAGAGCACTACCTCTTCGAATATTGTTGATAGTGATAAGTGAATCCCCCTCCAAATGAATATGCTGCACTCCAATCTCCAAACCCAACTGCAAAACCAATGGCTACAACTCTAAACTCAACTTCATTATTCATGCATAGTCCCAAGGAGATGGATTTTTCTGCTAGATTTTTACCTTATGCATCCCTGGCAATACATCCTACTCTTCCCGAGCTTGGGTTGCCACGCGCAACTCCACCAAAATTGATTTTAGTCCATCCTTCTTTTGGCTCTTTCCATACTACTTTTGACCTTTTAACCTTTGGTGACTGCGACTCACTACTACCACTGAGTAGTGGTGGTTTAAAGCCATTGATTGATTTCATTAGGTTGTCATCCCAATTGATGAAGTTTTTTTGCTTTTCTTCTTTGCAACGAGCATCTTCATTGACTAGTTCTACTATGGCCCTTTCAATTTTTTCCTAGAGTCCATCTTCGCTCATCTCCTTCCCTTGGAAGATCCTTATGTTTCTCTCCTTCCAGATTTCCCATATTACTATAGATGGGGTTATTTTCCATATTCCACCAAAAATTGATTTCTTACCTACTTGAGCCCACATTTTGAACCAGGTTTCAATGTTTGTCGACATGGGGTATTGCAGGTTTATTTTGCTCCTAACTCTATTCCAACATTCATTTGCATATGGGCAGGCCAAAAGTAAATCGTCTGCAGATTATTCACTCTTCTTGCACATTAGAAATCTTCTCAGGCCTTGAACACCAAAGGTTACTAGTCTATCCTCAATAAGTACTCTTTTCTGAGTTTCCATCCAAGCAAAAACTCTTGCTTTAGGAAGGAATTTGTCCCCCACATCAGTTTACATGGCCAGTCTTGTCTTGCCATAGCTAGTTCTTTAATTTTGTAGCCAAAATTCACTTTGTATGTGCTTGTGGATGACCCACACCATTTGATTATATCCTTATCATTGGAGGGAATAAAATGTTTGCTTTTGAGTATCTCTGAAAATGCATCTTTTTGTGCCTGTGGAGTGTTGAGGGTTTGCAAATCATTCCAACTCCAACTGGGGATTCCCCGATTGAACATTATCTCACCATAGTTGGAGACCTTATGCCCCCATACTCGTAGTGTTTCTTCTTTGAGATCTTCCAATCTCAGGGTGTTGTTAATGGGAGGTTTCCCACACCATGAATCGCTCCAAAAGGAAGCACTTTTACCATCTTTGATCTCCCAAGTGACATGCTTGGATATTATTGTAAGGAAAGCAAAGGTGTGGAATCACTTTCCTAACGTCAAAACTATAGGGAAGAATGCAAACAAGTACTTTTAATTTTCTAATTACAATCCAATTAAGACACACATGAATGATTTACAGAAATAGAACAAATACACAGAAAAATGAACACCAGTTTTACGTGGGAAAACCCTATCGGGAAAAAACCCACCACACCAAACTGAATCTCTTTGTATTACAGTAACAAACAATTACATACAAAACAGAGATACAACTCTCTGGTATTAGTCATAGTAGATTTACTCACTATTCATCAGTTACAGAAAATGCTCTCATCAAATCCGATTCAACTCACTATTCACAAATCAGAATCGATCTGCTTTTATTTTATCACATTCTGATTTTGTCTTTTGTGCATCCTTATCCGCCATTACCAATCATAGACAGTTTCCTTTTGAGCAATTGATTTTTCCTTGCATGCAGTTCAGCTCCAGCGTAGCATTGTTGCAAGAAATCAACCGCCAATCATTCGAGTTTTGCTTCCTCTGATTGGTCCACGAGAAGCCACATAGGAAGATCACATGGTCAAAGGCGTTCAAACTTTGTTGGCATAACGGTGAGACACTAACAGTGTCTCCCCGATGCCACAAAGTATTCACTATCGATATCGGCTTATGTCCCCAACAGTCAGTAAGAGGTTTCAACGAACGCCATGAGTCATACCGAGTCCATCGACATCCACTACATTTCTATCGGCAAAAGATTCCTCCATCGGCAAGATGTTTTACCGATGCACACAAGTCATATCGATCTCTACTTTTCCATTGGCAAGACTTCTGCAGATCGCCAAGACCTCATGTTGAAGTCTTCAAGTCATGTCGGTGTGAGTTTTCCATTTGGTGAGACTATCGCTCTTCGGTGAGACCACATATCGACATCCAAAGTCACATCGAAGAGTTATACTATCGGCAAGACACTTCGTTCTCGCTGAGACCTTACATCATGTTCCATCAAGTCTTACTAATTCGGCGAGACTTATCCAAGTCTCTAAGACTTTACAATGAAGACTTTTTGTCACCACAAAAGCACCATGTATATCCCTATCGGCGAGACCGCTCTTCATCGCTAAGACCTTTCATCGAGCATCAACAAGTCTTACCGAGTCGGCAAGACTTATGCCTTTCACTAAGACCTTTCACCGAGCAAAGATGTCATAACGAAATCAACCACTGTCGGCGAGACATCACGTAGTCGCTGAGAGATTTCCCCGAGATCCTTGTGTTAGCCCGATGACCTTAGACTATCGGTGAGACATTCACCATTCGTTGGGACCTCTCCCCGACACCCGTGAGTTAGCCCAATAAGATCAGACTATCGCCCAGAGGTCTCCATTCGAAAAAAGGTCATGCCAAACACAAAAAATCATAGCGATAGACATTATCGACAAGACATCAACTTTGTCTTGGTGACATGAACTTATCAAGCAGATTTAGAACAGTTAGTCGGCCAGACATGAACAATGTCACAGTGACTTTTCCCTTCAGGAGTTCCATGTCAATAAGGATTGAGGCACATATTCCAACAAGCTCCCACTTGACGAAGATCTTACTGACACCTCCAAAGCATAATAAAACTACTGAAATTCATGGGCCAAGAGGCCCATCAAACTGGCACACCACCTGAACTTGTATGTGCTTACAGGCTTCGTCAATGCATCTACAACATTCTTCAGAGTATCCACTTTCTCCAAAGATACCTTCCCATCCTCCACCATATCTCATACAAAGTGATACTGTACATCTATATGTTTCATCCTGGCATGGAAAGTAGGATTCTTTGCCAAACATATAGCACTCGACTATCAGATAGTAATTTATCCTGCATCAAAACCAATGTTAGAACACAAAGCGTTTTAACCAGATTGCTTCTTTATAGGCATGTGTTGCTACCATGTATTCTGCCTCTGTAGTGGACAAAGCGACTACAGCTTGCCGCTTGCTCATCCAACTCACTGCACCACCATTCATCATGAAAATATACCCACTGGTGGATCTTCTACTGTCAATGTCCCCTGCCCAAGTCCGCGATAACCTCGAATACTAAGAGTCCTCTGTGATTCAACCAAGTTTCCATGGTAACACAAAGCATAGTCTGAAGTGCCCCTTCAGATATCTAAACACTCTCTTCACAGCATCCCAATGTATTCTTCAGGATTAGCCATAAACTGACTAAGAACTCCCACTGCTTGGGCAATGTCGGCCTTGTACAAACCATAGCATACATGAGGCGCCAACTACACTTGCATAAGGCACACTGATCATGTCCTCCATCTCAGAAGGATATTTTGGACAATCCTCAACAGATAACTTCGTTCCCTGCATAACTGGAGCAACTAGCTATTTGCAATCAGTCATACAAAATCTCTCCAGAACAGTCTTGACATACTTACTCTGACTGAGCCAAAGATTTCTATTCTTCCTGTCCCTAGTTATTTCCATTCCCGAATATACCCTGTGCACCAAGATCTTTCATTTCAACTTTGCAGATAACTGACTTAAGATCAGAAATCATTAGCTTACTATTTCCTATGAACAACATATCATCAACATAGAGTGCAATAATAAGGACTTGATCACTTTCAGCTTTGTAATATACACAATATCACATTTTGATCTTACAAATCCCAATGACAAAACAAAGTGTCAAATTTTTGGTACCACATTCTAGGAGAGTTTTAAACCATACAGAGATTTCTTCAACTTGCAAACCGTTTTCTTTACCTTTTTCCACAAAGTGCTCTCTTGGGACATATAAATTTCTTCTTCAAGATCACCATGAAAATATTACTTCACATCCATCGCTCAATTTCTAAGTCATAAGTCGCTACAACCGACAAAATAAATCTAATAGATGTCGTTTAGCTACGAGAGAAAAATTTCTCCATAATCAATTCCTCTACCGGGAATAACCTTCGCTAACCGCCTTGCTTTATATTTTTCCCGCCCGTCGGACCTATTTTCTTTTTAAACACCCATTTTTAGCCCACATCTTTTTTTCCCCTTAGACAATGGCACCAAACTCCATGTATCATTCTTTTCTAATGATGCCATTTCTTCATTCATGGCTTCCAACCAAGAGTTTGAATCAGACATTTTAAATGCCTCTTTCACAGTCCTAGGTTCATCAGTGCTAGAAATTAAAGCATAGGCACAAGTAGACTCAATCAATGAAAACCCATACCTATCAGGTTGCTTTCTTTCACAAGTTGACCTCCTCATAGGCTGAGGCTGAGGTGATTCTTCATCTTCTTCAGAACTTTCAGAACTATTTGAGCTCTCCTTAGTATCAAGTACATTTTGATTTTTCAATTCCTCTTTATCTGGTGTCGGAGGAATTGCTGCTACACCCTTTTCATTTTCTGATTTCTTCTCTGACTGTAGATCCAATGTAGAAGGCTTCTACTCACGAAAGATAACGCTTCTACTATACAAAACCTTCTCAGTCTCTGGATTCCAAAGCTTGTATCCTTTTATTCTAGCACTATATAGCCAATAAAATACACTTTACGGCTTTGTTTTCCAACTTAGATCTTTTTTTCAAATGGCACATATGCATATGCCTCACAGCCAAAGACACGAATATGTCTCAGAGAGGGCTTCTTTCCAGACCATGCTTCCAAAGGTGTCTTCTCAACAAGAGTAGAGTTAGGAGAACGTTTACCAAGTAACATGTTGTAGAGGTCGCCCCAGAACTTCTCCTCAAGACTACTCAGCATACTTCGTGCTCTTTCCATTATTGTCCTGTTGAACCTTTCAACTCCATTTTTTGTGGAGTGTAGGTGTAGTCTTATGTATTTTAATCCCATGATCCTTATAGTACCTTTCAAATTCATTTGAACAAAACTCACTGCCATTGTCAGTCCTTAAACATTTTATTTTTCTACCAGTCTGATTTTCTACAAGGTTTTTAAATTCCATAAACTGACTGAACACTTCTGATTTGCTTTTCAGAAAATATACAAATGTTCTTCTTGAATAGTCATCAATAAACGACACATAGTGTCTTGATTTAGACAAAGAAGGAACATTTACTGGACCAAAAACATCATAATGAATATAATCAAGCAAACCAGAAGATTTGTGAGGACTGGAATAAAATGAAACATGATGTTGCTTTCCATATATGCAATGTTCACAAAATTCGAACTCAAGGTTACAATCTTCAAGCCCTTCTACCAGGTTTTTATTTTTCAAGGTTTTTAAACCTTTCTCACCAATGTGGCCTAGCCTATGATGCCAGAGCATAGTCTTCTCTGCTGGAAGTTTAACCTCTATGGAGCTTACACCATCAGGAACGTTTTCCTTCTTTTCTCCATGAGTAGCCTTTAGTGATTTTGCAGAGACACTATTGCATTGAACAACATGTGCATCTAGCTTGTACAAGGTACCAATTCGAGCACCCCTAGCCACCACCATAGAGCCTCTAGTCATCTTACAGCCATTTCCAGAGAATGTGACATGCACTCCAATAGCATTCAGCTTACTTACAGAAAGTAGGTTCCAAGCCAGACCTGGTATATGCATCACATCATTGATTCCCTTCACTCTTCCATCAGGGAATTGGATTCTAACTCTTCCACGACCAACAATTTCCAAAGATGAATCACTTGCTAAGTACACCTTTCCACGATTGTATTCTTCATGCTTCGTGAACCAGTCTCTATGAGATGACATGTGGAAAGATGCTCCAGAATCAATCAGCCAGACATCATCTGATGCCCGTATAGCCAAAGCTGCAATGAAGGCATCTGCATCACTTTGAGAAGAGTCATTGCTAGAAGAGTTCTTCTTCTTCTTTTTCTCCTCCTTGCAGTCCTTTCAGACATGACCAAGTTGCCCACAATTCCAGCATTTCACCTTGGACTTCTTGCCAGGAGACTTTGATCTCCCTTCTAATTTCAATCTAGATTTCTTGTCCTTCTTCTTGCCTTTCTCCTTCGATCTACCTCTGACAGCCAGAGCTTCCTTTGCCATCTCAAAATATTTTCTTCTCATTTCTTCTGATAGTAGAGAAGCAACAACATTTTGCATCTTGAATGTGGATGTTGTACTCCCAATAGCCATCACCAGATGATCCCACGAATCAGGCAAAGAACATAATAGTAGCATGCAGTGATCTTCTTCTTCTATCTTCACACCAATAGATACTAACTGAGCAATAAACATGTTGAAAGCATTCAAGTGATCAGCAACAACAACTCCATCCTACATCTTCAAGTTGTACAGCTTCTTCCTCAAGAACAACTTGTTCACCAAGGACTTGCCCTAATAAATAGCACCTAGTCTTGTCCACAAAGAGGTTGCACTCTTTTCTTCATGCACGTTCAGAAGAACAGAGTCAGCTAAACAGAGCCTTATCAGCCCTTTTGATTTTCTATCTGCCAGGTCCCAATCTTCTTGCTTCATGGCCTGAAGTTTTGTTTCAGACACAGCAGTCCAAAGATCTCAGTCCACTAACAAATCTTCCATTTTGAGTTTCCATAACTCAAAATTGCTACCATTGAACTTCTCTATTTCCATCTTTCTGGATGTGCTCGCCATCTTAATCTGTAACTAAATTATCAGACCTCTACCAAACTCCCACTGGAAAGGATTGACACAAAAAACCCAACCCACTCACAAGGATAGCACAACTGGCCAGGCTCTGATACCACTTGTAAGGAAAGCAGAGGTGTGGAATCACTTTCCTAACGTCAAAACTATAGGGAAGAATGCAAACAGGTACTTTTAATTTTCTAATTACAATCCAATTAAGACACACATGAGTGATTTACAGAAATAGAACTAATACACAAATACAAATGAACACCAGTTTTACGTGGGAAAACCCTATCGGGAAAAAACCCACCACACCAAGTTGAATCTCTTTGTATTACAGTAACAAACAATTACATGCAAAATAGAGATACAACTCTCTGGTATTAGTCACAGTAGATTTACTCACTGTTCATCAGTTACAGACAATGCTCTCATCAAATCCGATTCAACTCACTATTCATAAATTAGAATCGATCTGCTTTTATTTTATCACATTTTTATTTTGTCTTATGTGTATCCTTATCCGCCATTGCCAATCATAGATAGTTTCCTTTCGATCAATTGATTTTTCCTTGCATGCAGTTTAGCTCCAGTGTAGCATTGTTGCAAGAAATCAACCGCCAATCATTCAAGTTTTTCTTCCTCTAACTGGTCCACGAGAAGCCACATAGGAAGATCACACGGTCAAAGGCATTCAAACTTTGTTGGCATATCGGTGAGACACTAACAGTGTCTCCCCAATGCCACAAAGTATTCACTATCGATATTAGCTTATGTCCCCAACAGTCGATAAGAGGTTTCATCGAACGCCATGAGTCATACTGAGTCCATCGACATCCACTACATTTCTATCGGCAAAAGATTCCTCCATCGGCAAGACATTTTACCGATGCACACAAGTCATATTGATATCTAATTTTCCATCGCAAGACTTCTACAGATCGCCAAGACCTCATGCCGAAGTCTTTAAGTCATGCCGGCGTGAGTTTTCCATTTGGTGAGACTATCGCTCTTCGGTGAGACCACATATCGACATCCAAAGTCACATTGAAAAGTTATACTATCGGCAAGACACTTCATTCTCGCTGAGACCTTACATCGTGTTCCATCAAGTCTTATCGAGTCGGCGAGACTTATCCAAGTCGCTGAGACTTTACAACAAAGACTTTTTGTCACCACGAAAGCATTATGTACATCCCTGTTGATGAGACCGCTCTTCATCGCTGAGACCTTTCATCGAGCATCACCAAGTCTTACCGAGTCGTCAAGACTTATGCCTTTCGCTAAGACCTTTCACCGAGCAAAGATGTCATAACGAAATCAACCACCGTCGGCAAGACATCACGTAGTCGCTGAGAGATTTCCCCGAGATCCTTGTGTTAGCCTGATGACCTTAGACTATCGGTGAGACATTCACCATTCCCTGGGACCTCTCCCCGACACCCGTGAGTTAGCCCAATAAGATCAGACTATTTCCCGGAGGTCTCCATTCAACAAAATGTCACACCGAACACAAAAAATCACAACGATAGACATTGTCGGCAAGACATCAACTTTGTCTTGGTGACATGAACTTATCAAGCAGATTTAGAACAGTTAGTCGGCTAGACATGAACAATGTCACAGCGACTTTTCCCTTTAGGAGTTCCATGTCAATAAGGATTGAGGCACATATTCCAACAATTATATCCCTGCATTCCAAAATGAAGTTGCAAATTGCAGAGCCTCTTGGAGGATCAATTGTGGTGAGGATTCTAGTTGGCTCATTTGAATCTAGATATTTTTTTCTAAAAATTCTGACCCACTTTTGCTCATTCTTTGTATATAGGTCCCAAACCAGTTTAGCTCCCATGGCTTGATTCATTAGTGCTAATTGTTTTAGACCAACACCACCAGCTTCCTTTGGGGTGCACACCTTATTCCAGGCCAACAATGGAAATTTTTTCTATTCCCCTATTCCACTCCAAAAGAATTTCCTAGAAATTTGGATCAGAGACTCTTCCACTGCTTTTGGTAATTTTAAACATGACATTGAATACACTGGGATGGCCAACAATACTGATTTTGCCATTAATAATCTTCCTATTGAGGACAACCACTTGCCTTTACAGGTTCCCAATTTTCTTTTGCAACTATTTATTAGGCTTTCCCAATAGCATTTTTTGTTAATCCCTGCAAACAAAGGCATCCCCAAAAAATGCCCAAGAAGAGTTGTCACTTTTAGATTCAGGATTTTAGCCAGATCCTTTTGTAGACTTGGTTGTGTGTTGAGGAAGAAAACCTTTGAATTTCCCCATTTAATGCTCTGCCCTAATGCTTTGTAGTAGTCATCTAGAAAATTCTTAATCACCCATGCTTCCCTCTTGCTTGCCTCCCCAAATATAATGGTTTCGTCTACAAATTTTTGATGAGTAGTGGGCTCCAAGCCATTTTCTACATGTATTCTCACCCACTTCCCTTCCCTTCTCAGGTTTTGTATCCCTCTACCTAGAACCTCTGCCATAATTATGAAAAGGAAGGGGGAGAGGGGTCACCTTGTCTTAGTCCCCATGTTGATGGAAAGAAACCATGTGTTGATCTATTCAGTAGCACAAAAAAATAGCTGTTGAAATACAACTCTTGACCCAATTTATCCATTTTTCATCAAAACCAAAATTCCCCAACACTTCCAGAAGGAAGTGTCTGTCCACCATGTCATATGCTTTAAGAATGTCCAATTTTAACACCATACATGCTTCCTTATTCTTCCTGGTTGAGTGTATGGTCTCATGCGCAATTATTGTGCCTTTTGCAATCAACCTTCCTGGAGAAAATCCACTATGTTCTTATGATATGACCTCATTTAGTACTCCCTTGAGTCTATCTTCTATGATTTTGGTGACCACCTTATACATTGTATTGCATAATGCAATTGGTCTAAAGTCACTCATCATCTGCGGGTCTTTTTTCTTGGGAATCAAGGCCAAAAATGTATGATTTACTGTACCCAACATTACCATCCTTCTTCTTGATTCTTCCACTACAGCTACTAGATCACCTCCTACTACATCCCAAAATTTTTGGAAGAAATCAGTTGGGAAGCCATCTGGCCCTGGAGCCTTGTCTGGATTCATCTAGAAAGCTACTTCCTTGACTTCTTCCATAGAGATTTTTTGATACAGCCACCTATACTACTCTTCATTTATAATTGATGGGATTAAGCTCAAAAAACTTTCCCTTGTTGCTATGTTCTCCTAGTTCTCCTTGTTTAGGATGGCTTCAAAAAATCCAGTAGCCTCCTTATTCACTTCCTTTACAAATTGAGTTACCTCCCCATTTTCTTTCTTGATTTTTGTTATCCTATTCCTACTTTGGTTGGAAATTGCTAATTTGTGAAAATATTTGGTATTCCTATCTCCTTCTTTCAACCAATTTTCTCTTGATTTATGACGCCATAAGCATTCTTCCCTCTTCAGTAATTTTGCTAGTTCATCTTTCAGACATCTTTCATTCTCAAAATCAACTGCATCCATTCCTTTTTCTATTATGTGTTCATTCAGGGCTTTGATTTCTTGCTCCACTCTTTCTTTCTCCTGGAATATGTTTTTGAAATGAGATTTTTTCCATTCTTTAAGTTTGGCTTTGATTAATCCCAACTTCTTGTTAATCTTGTAGAGCTCCAATTTGTCTCCAAACTTGATCCCATTCCACCATCTATCTATTAGCTCCATTAATTGTTCATCCCTCAACCACATATTTTCAAACTTGAATGGGCTTCCCTTTGGGGGGACTTCCTGACCAAAGGAAATCATTATTGGAAAATGATCTAATCCTATGAAGAGTAGTATTTGGGACTCCTATGCAGCTACTAACTCTCCCCAATCACCCCAAACTAGGAATCTATCCAGCCTTTCAGCTATGTTGGTGAATCCCTTCCTTCTATTTGACCATGTGTAAATCCCATTTCTTGTTTGTAAGTCCACTAATTGATTATTGTCTACAAATTCTTGAAAATCATGTTGTATAGCAGTGATTCTTCCTAGTCCCCCTTGCTTCTCTTCATTATTCAAGGTAACATTAAAATCCCCTGCTACTATTCCTCTCTCATTCCTGCAAATTTCCAGTGCACTTGAAATTTTCCTCCACACTTTCCTTTTTTCCATATTGGCAATTGGACCATATACGTTGATGATAAAGAAGTGCTCATTTCTCATCAATCCCTTGATTCTTATCAACAACCAATCGTCATCTTCTTTTTCCATTTCACCTTTTATTGATAGAGGGTTCCATATTACTCCCAGACCTCTAGATGCTCCCATTGCCTCCCTGAATTGTCCTTTCCATTGCATCCAATTGCTCATTTTTTTTTCCTTCTTTACTCCATTTAGATTCCTGAATTAGAATTATGTCAGCCTTTGATTAGTCAATTTGGTGCTTGACCATGTGCCATTTTTCAGGGGAATTTATGCCCCAAACATTCCATGTGATGATCCTCATTTTTTCTTGGGAAGGAGAACATCCTTCCTAGTCCTCAGTTTCCTTTGCCCTGATGCATTGGCTGAAATTACCAACTTAGCTCTATTTGTTCTTCGACCCCTCTTTCCTTTCCTTTTTATGTTTAGTTTTTTTTTATTTTTGATTGGGATTGCTCAAGCATCCTTTCCTCAATCATCTCTCCCTCCTTTTCCTCCTCTTGGTCTTCTCCTTCTACTTATGTGTATTGATCACTCTCTTCCTCCTCAAATTGTGTGTTATTTTCTTCCTCCTCCAGGATCTCCTCTTCTTCATTATTATTGATATTGTGCTTACCTTCACTTCCTCACCTCCCTCCTCTTGCATTTCCCTTTTTAATTTTTTATTTCTTTGGACACCTCTCTGAGTTGAGTGTTAATGTCTTTTTGTAGTTCCTTTGCTTCATCCAAAAGAGTGTTAAGGTCTTTCTCTGCCTGTGTAACCGCATCCTTCGAATGTGCTTGCATTGGGTGAAATTCCTCCCTTCTAACCTATGTTTCCCATTCAATCTTCCTCTTTTTTAATCCTAACAACTCTCTCTGGGCTAAATTTTCCCATAATCGGGCCAAGTCTCCTTGGGATGTTCTATCTCCTACTTCTCCCAATCCCATATCCCCTTAATTTTTCTCCAACCCCCTATTTGAATAGCCTTCCTGGATTGATTTTCTAAAAAGACACCTCCCTGGGCATGCTCCTTCACACACCTCTATTTCTTACTGCCAACTTCCATACTTTTGTCAAAATCTATAAATTTTTGTATATTCCAACTCCCTCTACTATTTCTACCAAGATGTTGGCTTTCACTCCTTTTCCATTTACAAAGTCTTCGTCTACTCCTAAACACACCCCTAGGGCATCCCCTATTTTCACCATAGCCTCTGCATTACAGTATTCCGATGGAAGGTCCACCAGTTTAATCCATGTACGGTTTTTTTTATTGTGTAATTCAAAAGATCAAAATTTGATTTCTAATTTAGGCAATGAAAACTATGTCCATTCAGAAAAAGTGGTTTCCCATATACAATTTCCTACTTTAAATTTTGATCTATGCATTCTATGAGGAAGGAGTTTGGTAATTGATGGATGCTTACCCGATCCTTGAAATTGTTTTGCCACCAAGCCTTGATCTCCTCTTTAGGGCATCCTGGACTACACCATTTGGTGAATAATGCTTTATATGTTAGTCTAGTTACTCTTGCTTCAATCACTTATGTTGGAATTGTATATAGCTTGCTCCCCCACGACCTTGAGCTATCTTCCAAATCCTTTCCTTTCCACTTTCCTTGGAATTTCCTCCTATTTTCTCTTCTTCTATTCAAATCCAGATCTCTCGAGTTCATCCTTCTACCAAATTTTGGTACTTCTCTGCTTCGTTGATTCATTTTTCCTCCGTTCTCTGGATTAGGGTTTTCCAAACCTTTCAATTTCTAGACTTTTTTGGTGCGTTTCAGAATGTTGCTCCCATTACTTCTCCAATTTGTATCTAACTAATCTCTAGGGAAACTTTTTTCCCAGAACCACCCACGCCCAGTGTTTTGCGCTCTCCAATTTTCATCATTCCTTTTCCCTCTAGTTTCCTTCACTCCTAGATCATAAACCTTCCTCCAATCACCACCTCGGTTCCTCCTTCTTGCCTGGTTATGGTTTTGCATCACAGGGTCTCCTGTCTTGTGGTAATGCGGGTGGCATTTGTCCACCTGATTCCATTCACAAACACCCATTGCGGGGTGTGCCCAACATGATTTTCCCTGCCATCCACCTTTGCATTCTCTCCTGGTCGAGTATCCTCTTCAATGTCTCCCCAACACCTCCTTTTCACTTCTTCTGCATTTTTTCACTCAAATTCACCACCTTGCTCCATTTTCCTTATTAGCCTTATAAAATTATAAAATACATGAATAACTCTATTATTTTTTGGTTATCATATCTTTATTTTTATTTATAATATATAAGACAACCATAAAAATAAAATTTTACTTGTTCAAACTCTAGTTTATTTATATGGAATTCCAATTGATATAATATATTTACGAAGTTTTAATTCCATTTGTAGCTTTTGGATCATCCTTTAATAGTTATTTTAGACAATTCTTACTCTCTTTTCTTGAGAAAGCATTATATTGTAAAAAGGATTGAACCATATACTATATAAGATATTGACTATCATATTCATGATCTATTAGATTAGAAATACTATTGATAAATTGTCTTGTCACAATATAAAATATATATTATTTTATTGCATGTTCCAAACATTGGCTTTGTTGATAAATATTTCAAGTAATAATTTTCAAAAGTGAGATTTAATTTGGTTGATAGACATTGAATAAGTTTTTATGTCATGTGGACATATTATTTAATAAAAAAGGGGTTTAAAATTTACACGAATAGGATTTTGATTATGGAAAAAGATAGAGTATGGAATCTCATATGAATTCTCATTAAAATTTAAGTACTTTTTTACTCTATTTAAAGACCAAACACATATTTTTATCCCTAGATATTTGACTAGCCATTAGATACAAAATGTGTGTCCTTATAGTCCATTCTCTCTATCATTTGAGGTAGGAGCTATAGCGATTTACATTTGATGAAAATATATATTGGCATTATATATAGTATGAAATTGATAAAGTGTTTGAGGGTATAATTTGTAGACACAAGAAAATTTTACATATTCATCATCTTTTTCAAGGTAGTTTAAAAATTGTTCAATGGCGCTCTTATGTAATTTAAGTGAAGTGTATTAAAAAACAAAAACTATAAAAATAAAATATACAATATATTATATTATAAATAATTTATTTAGATTTGTTCCAAACATATGGTTTTCTAATACAACATCAATATTGTTAAGTTCATTTTGATTTGAAATTAATTTGTAATTATCAAATATCTATTTATTATATTGTTACATTTTTCCAATCCATTTTATTTTTTATGTTATTGGTAATAAAATAGAAATTATTTAATGTACAAATATAAGAGAAGTTTCTTAATTCCTATCTATATTTTTAGCTAGTCAATAGTAATTCATTTTCCTATATACATTATGCAAAGGAACAATATTGATATTATTTATTAAGAAATAGAAATCAATAAACTATATAAATTACATAATAGAATCCCATAATTGAAAATGGTAAAAATATTGATTAAAAAAACTATTTAATAGTATTTTCAAATACTTTTAAAATTTCACAATATAATCGTTAAAGAAAATAAAAAATCATGCATGTTTCTTTTCATCAATAATGGTTTAGTCTTCTATTATAAAAAGGCATGTGAAATATTATTCTAATCACTGCTAAATGTGGGACCTAATTTGACATATAATAAGCTACATTCCTTCTATTAAAACAGTCAAATATATCAACATTCATGTGAAATTTGTTGGAGTAAATTAACTAATATTTATTCCAGTGCTTAATGCAAACTTAGGAAAAGATCATCTAGTTCTGATTGTGAGTGTTATTGCATTAATTATGCATTTCAATTATTCATGTGTTTTACTCTTTGTGTTTCACACAAGATAACATCACTTAACTGGTTCACACATTTTGTTATCTCACTCTTGTCTCAGTCAGAACTCCATCATTCAAAGTCTCATGTTGAGTTCGCCTGAGTCTACATAAGGATATTCAATCCTTGATTGTAATCATTCAGTAATTGATTCAGTAATCAATAATCATATTGTTTCACATATTTTGTTGTGTAATTATTTCATGGTATTAGAGCTCTAGATCTGAAGATCCTTGTTCGCTTTTTTGAGGAATTTTTTGCATCAGAAGAAATATTGGGAGTCAATCTACATGTCCATTCACAACATTGAAGGTGATTTGTATCCACAAATGGGTGCCTTTAATCAAATACCATGATTCATACATTGGAGGGTGCAATTTCAACCCCAAATCAAAATTTTCCTCTATGAAATTTGTTTGCTCCATATGTGAATTTCCTTTGTATGCGGTGTGAAATCCTTGTGTAGGAGGCGTGATATTTCTTGCATTCGAGGGTAGGGTTTCAACTTGCATGTGGTTTTTGAGGCAAGCTTCCTCATTATAAGTTGTGAAAGCTTCCAAGAGAGGGGGTGGTGTTCATTTGAAGCAGTTGTGATATCTCTGTCTGGCAAGCAAAAGAGAGACTACGCATCTCAAAGATAATTTGCTGGCCCTTTCACAATATGCAATAGGCTTTCGCTCTTTAGATCTTTCAATTGAATCTTATAGCGTCCTCCATCAAGTTTATGTGCCCTCCATATCTCTATGGACTAGTGATTACACAAGGCCATGCAGGTTTGACAGGCTGTAATTTGGAGTTTTCACAGGCCTGGTAGGAGCGATTGGTATAAGGGAATATCAGCCTGCGATTTGTATGACCCGATCACATTTTGCAAGAAAAATTTTGTGAATATTTTCTCCACAATGGAGGCAGATGTAAACCTTTGTTTCTAGATGCATGCATTTTTATTTCCCCTTTTTTTTTTGCATGCTCCTTTCTTTCTTCCTTGTTGATTCTTTAAAAATTGTACGTGCTTTGCGAGCACCACATGATAAAGATCTGGGAAAATTTGGAGCTTTGTAAAAATTGAACTTATATAAAGTTCCATATGGGGGTTTCTACTTAAAGCATCTAGTATAGGTTTCTTTCATTTTGCTTCTGAATAAACAAACTTAGAATATTAAAAGTTGCTAATTAATTGTCAAGCTCCACACTGTTCCTCCAACCGGCAGGAAAAAGTGTTCTTTTGTTCTAAACTCCTATCTACATGAGATTCTAGAGTCACATCCTCGTATGCTTCCAGTGCTTCTTTCTAGCAGGGCTCCTGACTACATAAGCTTCCAGAGTCACATCTTTGTGTGCTTCTAGAGTTTCTTTCTAGCAAGACAATATTGAGCATTGGATAAACAATGGCATCATCACAACCATAGGGCATCTTTACATTTCTTCAGTAGTTGCAACTTTCTTCTTTAGTTTGAATAAATTGTTGGGAGTTTTTTCACTTGGATTTTCTCCTTTCCTCTTTATTGATAGCCACATCACCATTGTCGACCCACCATCTTCATTGCCTTTGCAGTTTGTTCTCTATCATTATTTACAGGATCTTGGATCGACATCATCGCTTTTCGACATGTGGACATGTGAGAATTTTTCAAAGGCACACAACATCTAGATTTAGATTCCAAAATCACCCATTCTTTTGGTTTGGCTTCTCCAATCACCAATGCAAAAATGTTGTTTGCAGGCAGTGGATCATATTCTATCTTTAGGTGGATCATATTCTATCTTCAGGTGTTCATCATTGGCATGGGAGCTCTTTCATTATGGGGGGGATTCATATCTTCATTTTCTTTTCCTTCATCAGTTTTTGCTTCTCCTTAGTTTTCATTCAAGGGGTGTTGGAGTAAATTAATTAATATTTACTCTAGTGCTTAATGAAAACTTAGGAAAAGATCATCTAGTTTTGATTGTGAGTGTTATTGCATTAATTATGCATTTCAATTAGTCATGTGCTTTACTCTTTGTGTTACACACAAGATAACATCACTTAATTGATTCATGCATTTTGTTATCTCACTCTTGTCTCAATCAGAACTCCATCATTCAGGGTCTCATGTTGAGTTCGCCTGAGTCTACATAAGGATATTTGATCCTTCATTGTAATCATTCAGTAATTGATTCAGTAATCGATTCAGTAATCAATAATCATTATTGTTTCACATATTTTGTTGTGTAATTTATCATTTGTGTGTGACAGGTTTCTCTTCAAAATATTATCCAGGGCTTGTGGAATCCCAATCACAGATTCTTTCAAAATTTATATATGTCACTACAATATAAATAGACCAAATATATAAAATGTCAAACTATCAAACATCTTAAACATAAATTTCCATCCCAAACATAAATTTATCCATACATATATGCATAAATATCCACACATGTCAAATATAAAACATGAATCTCCATATCCTCAACTCAACTCCTATTCAAGAGTGATCCTCAAAGTGAGAATATTGCTCTAGTAAATGCATAGAGCCCTAGATAAATGTAATTAAATTATACATGTATATATATATATATATGCACACATATTTCCTATACATACATGAGATATTTATATATATGAATTTCAATTTGGCAATTAATTCACCCATTCACTGTTGTTGATTGAAGCACATGTGCACGTACATGCCCTAACCTCAAAATAGGAGTATCACCTACTAGATTGAGCTAAAAAAGCATGTAAAAAATAAAATAAATTTAAAAATAATTTATTTATGTAGGAATACAAGCATATATTTTAAATTTTATAATATAAATTAACTTAAAGAACTTAAAAATTACATACTTGTGCCATTGTACTAGGAGCTTGAATATCACCATCTCCAGCTACAATGTTGGAATCCATTTACTCATTTAAAGTTCTCTCATACAATAGTTGTAGGAATGATGTGTGTAATGGACTGTGAAGGTGATATGGAATTGATCCTAAATAAAGCATTTGAGCTACAAAACCCATACCCCTAGCAATTTTCTTAAGTTAATCAAGTACCATTTATTAAGCTTGTGGAGTGATAAAATAATCACTAGATGATTGTGCTTCTCTAGTATGTCACTCTTGTAGCCCATTAGACGATCTAACTCTAGTATTCACATTAGAACATTATAAGTCAATTTTTGAACTCTCTCAATCTACAAGGATGTGACCACAAATAAATTAACACCTAAAAAATGGATCCCTAGCTATGATGATATCACTTGGCATAGCCTCATCAAGTCCTTAGACAAAAGATATATTTTCCATTCAATATGACCATCAATTATATACAGTCTAGATCCTCTAGAGATGGGATTCATGTAACTTAACATGGATCTAAGTGAGTAGATAACTTGAATAGACACATCATCAAGTATTGTCCCACATGATCTATAGATATTGTTTGAATCTACATAGCAATATCAACAATACTATCAATTTCTTATCTTTGGGAAACAATAACCACACATGATCACCAATTGACCATTGAGGGATGGATATATCATAAGCATCCTCTCACCAACCAAGATCCTATAAGAATGAGGATATTGATTTGCATGATGATATGCATCCTTATTGCACAACATTTTGTGCCCTTGGCCCAAATATGGAGGTAAATCTAAATAGTTCAATGAATAATTATTGTGGAGAATATGACATAATTTGGTTTTTATTAGGATAATGACCATGGGCAACAAGAAATATAGGGTAAACCAATGATGCCATCTGAGAGCATACACACTTGGTCACTTGATATGCCATAACATTATTTTTGGGGCATACTTAGGAAAATAATCTCTTAAAAAATTATTTTGACACATTTTATTGGACTGTGCTCAATGAAACATCACCATAATATGTTTTGCATATTTTGGCAAGAATAGCCGCTAACGTCTCACTGGAATAAGAACTCTCTTATTACAAGAGAAATGGGGAAGTATGGTCCAGAGATCTATACCCCAATACCTCTTATGTAGTATATTTATACCCCAACGGATATAGTAAGAGAAATAAGCATCTACGGTAAGATTCTAGAAGGAATACTTAACATACATCATATCAAAATCAAAAGAAACATTCATACAATCATTATACACATATATAGATAAACCTTATAACTCCTTTGTATTATATCAGAATTTCACACAATAGTGGGTCTTAGTCTCTGCTTCATAGTATATCTATATATATATCATCCTATCATCTATATCTTCCACATATAATTTGCATTGCATATATACATACATTCCCTTGAAGGGACATGACCGCTAACTACAACTAATTCCTTTTCCCAGTACCACAAACCTTTTTCGATAGCCTATGGTAGGTTTTAATGACATATATGACTTGCTAACATCATCCCACCTTTTAAAATGATGTCTTGTCCTTAAGACATGATGCTCAATTGGGAAGGAGAAGCTTGTATTATATCTTTAGTTGTTCCATGGTGGAAGCCCAGTGTGCTTTTGTTTGTAGTAGTGTACCTAGTTGTCCTTGAATTTGAGCTAAGGTTAGCTCTGCCTATCAGAGATTAGTTGGAGTTGAAATTTTCTTAGTTATCTGCTTTTCCTCCTTCAAAATTATTTGAAGAAGTATTGAGGATAGGGAAAATGATTTGAAGGAAAAATCAATAAAGACATGAACTAAATGCATTCAAAATAACATTATACCTTCAATTCTCCTTCTCCATGGATTGACCTCCAAGTTTGCACACAAGAACTTGTTGATTTGCTCAATTGATAGTGTTGTGAATTTCTCTAAGTGATTTTTCTAGCATAATTTAGTTATCTTCAATTGTGATGATCAAAATGGGATGGAGAGGGTTCAAATTATAATATTTTTTATAGAGAAATGGAGGGTTAAGATCTTCTCATGAGATGGATGATTGAGATTGAATGTTATGGCAAGGCTTAGCCTTGTGACAAGTGTCACAAGGTGGAGGCATGCAACTATGACACGTGGAATGAGGAAGAGAGGAAGGTGTTCTCACACATGTGAGCATATTTTGGGAAAAATAATGAAATGGCAAGTGGAGAGCAAGGTGTGCTCACACATGTGTGAGCACATCTTGGAAAGAACAAGATTGTGACAAGTGGAAGAAAATAAGGAAAAGTGTAAGATGAGTAGGATTTGACTATATGACAAGTGTTGATAAAAGGAAAGTGTAGGGTGGCTCTCATGGGGAAGAGAATCTCACACATGTGTGAGCATCCAATGAGAAGAGAGGTCAAAGGATGACTTGGAGATTGATGGTGACTTGTGCATGCAACACTTGTCACATGTCTCCAAGTTTGGGGAAATGGGTAGAATTAAAAATTAGGAAAAATATTAATGATGATTAAGCCATTGATTAAGTTAGTTAATCATGGATTAATTAACTTAATTAGGATTAGGATATGGGTTAAGTTAATCAATCATGGATTCATTAACTTTGACCAGGATTAGGAGATTTGGAGGAATGTGCACTAAAGATAAATTGATTAAATAATACAATATTTAATTAATTTGAAGAGGACTATAGGATAATTAATTAAATTTGATATTTAATTAATTATAAGGTGGGATGGAATAATTAATTAAATAGTATGATATTTAATTAATTATAGAAGAAGGTGAGATAATTAATTAAATGATGATTATTTAATTAATTACGGGATAAAGATGGATAATTAATTAAATAGTGTAATATTTAATTAATTATATGATAGAATGAGATAATTAATTAAATAATGATATTAACTTAATTGTAAGGGTGATGGCCGAGATTAATTAAAATTTAGAATTTTAATTAATCAAATGTGTGATTGTCAAAATTGGGGTGTCTACATTTTGCCCCTCTTTGATGCGAGGTAATGGGAGGTGATGCCCCCTTGAGAGATAGATCAATTTTTTTTTTGAAAAAATATTTTCGGGTGGTGTCTCAAAAAAGGTAGGCTCAGATGATGCAGAAAAATGTTTAAGAAGAAAAATATGAGAAAGAGAAAGAGGAAATGGAAGGAAAGGCTCAAAAATGAGTTAAATTAGGTTAAATGGGTGCATTTACCACATGTCATAGGGGTAATTAGGGATTGGAGGCTATAAATAGGCTTGAGGGGGCCCCAAAAGTTCATTTTCACCTTGGCATTTCGAGAGGACAAGATTGGAGAGTGCAAAAAAGTGATGGCGGTGATTCCTCGGTTTTGCATCGTGCAAAGCAGGTGAGGGAGTACTAGTAGCCAGAAGACATAGGAGACCTAATACATTATCTATTCCCTAGATTTCAGGGTAGTTTAAGGGTCATTAGTGGGGTAAAATTAGGTTAAAAGGTCAGTCAAAACAAAGGTGTAGTTTTATAGAACCATGCTTCTACGTGCGATTGTGGTGCTTGCATCACATCAAGATGAGCAAGTGTGCCTAAAGCTATGCTTGTGGAGTGTTTTGGTGTCTACGCTACACAAATCAGTGCTTGGAGGATTCGTGCTTGTGTGTACGATCAAGGCACCAGCATGGGAACTCATTATGCTTGCGTTAGAATGGCGCTTATGCTTTGTGAATTCACACCTCCAAGGGGTGAAGTATGCACTTGCGCCAAATCGGTGCTTGCCCAGGGTTAAGGGTGCACCTGTGCTAGATAATTTTGTGCTTGTGCATAATAAGTATGAGCTTGCATTGGCTAGGGATGCACCTACTCCAGATTGATGCTTGTGATAGATAAGGATGCACCTGCGCCTGGAATGGTGCCTACTCTAAACAAAAGCACAATTCTACAAAAAATGCAAGGTTGCAAGGTTTAGAGAATTGAATTGAAATGAATTATTTGCCTTGAGGGTTTGGTACCTTGTAGCGAGCTAATTGATAGGATTATATTATTAAGCTAGGATTTTTATAGTTATTGGTTTGATCTCAAATGACAGACTTTGACACTGTATCTTCTTAAAATATTGTGAAAATTATGCCTATCTTTTCTTAATCAAGTCAAGTAACAATAATCATGGGTACTATTAGGGAGGTTTTGGATTGAAGTGAAATCGATTTATTTTATTTTGATGGCTGACATTAGTTGATGTGATACAGGAGCCTTTGGGTCCTCTTCAGTCATAAGAGAGGCATCCTAGAGTGATGATTCAGTTACGACATAGGTTGACGGAGATGGACGAGGAGTGGCTGAGTTTGATGGGACTCTTCCATGTTTGCAGGGTGCCTCAACTGAGGGCACACCATGTCATGATGATTGCATTAGTGGAACAGTGGTACAATGACACTAGTAGCTTTCACATTTTGACAGGTGAGGCTACCATTACATTAGAGGATGTATGGTGGATTCCATGGCTTCCTATTTGAGGGGAGTTAGTAGAGTAAAATTTGATGCGTGTCGAGGATGACTTGGATAGAGTGTTCATGACTAACAATCTTTTGGTGAGGGTGATTGAGCTTTACTTGGAGTCAAGGATGGGGGAGCTTCTAGAGCTCTCTTTATTTATTGCTACATTGATTACTAGGGTATTAGTACCATATCAAAGATCTCGCAAATTCATTATTGGATGGGTAGGGGTTCTAGATAGGATGTTGTCAGATGGCACAAATTTTGCATGGGGATCATGCATCCCAGAAGAGTTGTATAAAGAGATGCATCTGATTGTTTATAGGGATGGCAGGAGCTTGGGGTGCAATGTGACCCTACTACATATTTGGGTGTTTGAGCACTGTACAATATTGCAGCTAGCTATAGATAGGAGGAGAGGGCCAAGGATGCCCTATGTTTTTGCATATGCTACATTTCTATGACATCGGTGAATGGGGTATCTACCATATTGTAGGTTATTAATGACATGGATTCATTTATTTGGTGCCCATACTATAATTGTGAGGTATGGGATGAGGACCACCTATATATTCCATACAATCAAAGGACACATTATCTAATCGAGTGGAGACCTTGTATCATTGAGTGATATCTACCAGTTCTTGTGATGCGATAGATAGTTTAGACATTGATAGATTGCTCCTATGGTGAAGGCGGTATTGTCTAGAGTTGTATGGGAGAGGGGGATTTGGGGTGACTATATAGAGCCATATATATCCAAGTAGGACTAGTGAGATGCTCTTGTGGTACCTTGGGACCCAAATCTAGGAATGGTAGATGCAGAGATGACACTAGAGTTTGATGCATGGTGGGGGGGATGTAGGCTGATTCGACTGAGGATCCCATGGGATCAGCTGGCTCTAGTTCAAGAGGAGAACAATAGTGGTGAGAATGATGGTGATGATGATAATGATTACAAAACCCCTTTCCCTATTAGGGAAATTTTAGGTTTGTTCTAAAATCCTAACAACCACTCATGTGTATGATTCCTCTTGTTGGGATCCTTCTAAATCTTCTTATCTAAAGCTAGAGAAACTTCTTTAATATTTCCTTTTGGCTTATTCCAAATATCATAAGGGATTTCATTGTGTTTCCTTGGATTTTTTTTGCCTCCCTCATGAGTCTAAAGGGTTAGGTTTGCTTTCCACCTAGCATCAAGGACTAGATTTATGTGTTAAATAAATTATTTGAGCCCTCATTGGAAATTAAGCATGAAATATTTTACTTCATCACTACATCTCCACCAACTATCTATTTCATCGGCCTACCTCAAAGGGGATTGGGTTTTAGTCCCTTCTCACCCTAAAATATGTAGTCCACATTGAAGGTACTTTTATGGTCAAAATTATTTGGCAACCTTGAGAGGCCGCTAATCTTTGGCTTCTTTATAATGGCTAAGGTTTTAGAGAGGGCCTTTCTTTCAATCAACACAATCTCTAGTGGTCTCCTCTCTTTGAAGATCAATGTCATCCTCTAGCTTGACTACCATGGGTGAAAGCTCTGAGATTTGAAAAGAAGTATCAATTCCTAGGAGATTTAATCTCCATATTTTCTATGCCTTACATCCTAGGATGAGGCTAAGGCCAAATATTTCCTTTCTCATCATGACTATGAGACTTTCACAACTGCTATAGGAGTTATTCTTGATTATATGGTTCACAAATTTGACATTCATTCTTTCAAACCATGGTGGAAAGATTGGAAGTGGGGTCCAAACACCACTTTTCATGATTACAAACCATGGATTGGCTACTGTTGGCTTTCTTTGTATTTACCCATGATTCTAAAATTAAACCAGAGATGACATTTGCAAATTTTTTTCTTGGTTTGACATTACATATTTTTCAACATTTGGTCTACGGTTTGGAGCCCAAATTAGTTCACTTTTTTGAATGTATTCTTTTCCAAATCTTTCAAGTTATGTCACGACTAATTCATATGGGAATTAAAGACCATTATTGCCCATTCTATGGACCATTGGATTCCTTCAAACATCTCTTTTAGTTATGTCCTTGAGCTCAACAACTCTAGAATTAGATTCATGATTTATTTTGGCCTTTTCAGCCAGAATCGTTTTCCTATAATATGGTTCTTCTAGGGGATTGGCCTCACTTTTCCCATATATATAATGCTTTCAAGGTGGAAATTCTCTTCAATATTTGGAAAGATATAAATTTTGCTATTTTTCTAATTATGTAATTGATCATGTTTCAATTTTTCTAAAGCTATTGTTTGTTCTAATGTGTTATTGCAATTTCAAGTGTGTGCTAACAAGGTGGCCCTATAGGTGGCTCACTTTTAGGATCTACTTTTAGAGCATTAGGGCAATCCCTTGTATCATGATTAGAGTTCCTTCATCGTCATCCTCTTCTTGGGGACACTCACCTTCTCATGGGCGTTGGAGAGGTAAGAGTCCCTTGGCTCATGATACCCAAGCTATGTGTCCATGTGTCTCTCCCTCGACTCTCCACAAAGAGCAAGGTCCCAAGAGTGCATCACAATCTATTTGAAAATCCTCAGCCTCTCCTCCCCCTCAAGGGTTTTCTTTTGGGTGGCCTTCAAGGGGCACTTTTGGATGGCCTTATGGTGGTGCTTCTAGGTGGCTAACTACAAATAATTCTAAATGGTTTGATACCAACAAGGTTTCTCAATTGGCTTTAACAATTTCTCCTGCTCATGAAGAAGATAAGACTAAATTTGATGAGGGGTGGGATCCTCTTGATTTCACTCCAAACCCCACTAATGTATGTGGTAAGATGGGTGACATAGACCCATCACTTGGACACCTTCTTCTATTGTTCTTGCTACTTAGTGGGTTTTTTGTTTATGCTTTGTTATGCTTTGGACTTGGCCGCATTTGGACTCTATGGATATGATTTCATATCCACCCACCCTTTTCCTATGAATATGTGTACTTTTATTAACTAGCTTAATAGATATGTTGACACCTACACATCAAAAAAATTGTGATGCAAAGTTAATATAGGTTACATAAAAAAATACAATAAAGGTGAGAAAAAATAAATGATATAGTTTTTATGGTAGTTTTAAATTAAAATGAAGTAGTTAATAATATTTTTGCTATTAATATATTTATATTTGTCATAAATTTAATGTGGTCGACCATATAAACTTTATATTTCCAACAAATTATATTATGCATTCCACCATTCATAAGATAAAATAAATATTCTTTTTTAATATTTTGAATAAATCTAAATCATAATACTACTAGTATAGATATCCTAAATACATCTATCTAAAAAATATTGGGGGATATAAATTTGAAATTATTTTATTTACTATATATATGTAGACATAGTTATTTATTTGCTACTTATTTTGGAAATATTATGTTTATTATTAAATATTAACATTTTGATGTGTAAATGCCTACCAAATTTAATGTAAAAGGTAAGAGTTTTTCTTAACACACTCATGTCATTACTATATCCCTTGATACCATTGTAGAATGTCTCTCAACATTAAATAGGAATTAGAAAAATAGCCCACACAGGTAGCATAGTTGGCTTGAGTCTTGGGTTTGCTCCCTAAGGTCTTGGGTTTGACTCTGAGGCCCGAACTTAACAGATGCATGTAGCTTGTGGGCGGTTGTGTGCATCCCAAGGATTAGTCTCGCCTTAGCTCACTTCGCCAACGTAGAGTGTGAGTGCTAGGTTGGGCTGGGCCACGGGGATACCTTGGGTTAACAAAAAAATAAAAGAAATAGATAATTAGGATCACAACCACAAAGTCTAAAATTAAGTATATAACATAATATCATAAGCTTTTATAAAGTAATATAATCACTCTTCAATGATGTGGGTTGAAATGTCCTCCAAGCTTAAAAGTCAGCATCTATATTATCAAGTGTATCTTTAGAACCTTGTGTTTTGTATTTTGACTATTTCTTTCTTCATTTCAAATAGAGGTTTCCATTGCAAACATAGATGTGCTTCTTGTATTGATATTATCAATGTGTCTAACAAATCCTTCCTAGCTAGATTTTAGTTTAGAAACCTTGATGATGTTGAGTCAATTGTTGGATGGATTGGAAAATATCTTGCTAGTGTTTGAACAAGGTGGTCATCTGAAAAATAAAAGATTACTTTTCAAATATAATTACTAGTGAAGAACAAGACTTACTAAAAATGGCAACATAACGTTCCTAACATAAATATTGCATAACAACTTTTTTAGTGGGTTTAAGAATAGTATTAGAAGTGTTAACTAGTAGAGTAGTTTTCCACAAAATTTGATGGCAAAATATGAGAGGAAGACCAATATTTATAGATTTTGATGTGTGTTATTAGTAGAAAATATGTTTGACATATTTAGATTGGGAACATAATGATCGCGAAAAATGATAATTAAATAAAACAAAATCAAATTTCATATAGAGGATTTAGAATGCAATGATTCTTAGATAAAAATTTAGACATTGCTAAAAGGATAGTTCCATTTAATATTGAGACATGAGATGAGGAATAGTATAATAATTGAAGTTGTAAGTAGATTTTGCTTGAGGAAAAACATAGAGATAAGATAAGTCAAGAAGGAAACATGGGAAAAATACGTTACTTGAGAAACGGTTCTTTTGAATACTATAGTATCCTAACTTTTGTGGGTTAACTTTTGTTAACAAGGGATACCTAGGTAAACCAGGTGAAACCTAAGTAGGTAACATTGTATTGGAAAAACCTAAGTGGGTTACCTAGTGGAGGGCAAAAATGGCCCCTCTCGTAAAGTGTGAAAATTTGTGTTCCCCAAAGCATAATAAAGTGAATGCGTTTCAGAACTTATTCCATGCGTTTTGTACAATAAAGCATTGGGATGGGAATCCATATTAAAGTTAAAATATGCTACTCTACACTTATATGCTACTAATAGCCTATACACTTCATATTCTTCACACTTCATTAATATCTTACTATATACAAATCAATAAAATAATAACTAAAGAATTTTAGGATAAAGATTTGGATTGAAGATGGAATAAATATAAATTAGGTATATTTAATTTTAGGTTTGATGTAAATATAAGTGAATAATTAATATATAATAATGTAAGGGAATAAAATAAAATTAAAATTAATAAATACAAATAAAATATCATAAAATTTAGAAATTAAATATTTTAGTTAGAAATTGATAATTATAATAAATGTTTTAAAATTAAATGAGGGATAAGATATATAGTTCATAAAATAATAATGAAGAATAATCGATGATGTATGTATAATTTATCATTGTCTAAAAATTAATGTTATTGGTCTGTATGTTATGTTGAGTTTTAAATAAGCATAAAATTTCTTGCAAATAGAATTTGTAACTCCACATGATTGATCCCATATTCCAAAAAATGACCTAACATGCAATACTATTTTGTAACCTACACAATCAATCTAGTTGAGTGTAGGCCTCTAAAATTTGTTACTCTTGTCTCTAATGTCCATCGACATGTAAAGATTGGCAATATAAAATAGCATGAATGTTTGTGGTTTTAATTGTGTATGTTTTTTTTTTGAATCAACGTTTTAAATCACATTCAATGATCCATCATCAAGAAGAGGACATTGAGGAATGAGATTGCAAAATTAGCCTTCAAAAAAAATCATACTATTATGCAATCTCCTCTTCCTAATGATGGATCATTGAGTGTGATTCAAAATGCCAATCCAAAAAAGCATACATAGTTAAAACCAAAAACATTCATACTATTCTTCATGGATTGTGGAAGAATTGGTCAATTTTGTAATCATATTCCTAAATGTCATCTTCTTGATGATGGATCAATGAATGTTATTCAAAACGTCGATTCAAAAAAGCATACACAATTAAAAACAAAAACATTCACTGTATTCTTCATGTACTGTGGAAAAATTATACCTACTAATATAAAAATAATTAGCTCATGTCATTTTTCGATTCATAATATATATAATAAGGTTTATATATATAGATAGCCTATATAAGCATAAACTATCCTTGCTAATAATTATATAGAAATATGTGTTTCATATAATTATCAATAGGGATAGTTTATGTCTATAAAGGCTATCCACATATATATGTATACATATAAAAATACATATATACTTGTATTTATATATTTATATAAATTTATAAATGTATATGTATATGTTCATATAACACACACACATCTAAATAGTTTATAGATAGTTTTTTTATGTATATCTGTATAATTTATGTTTATCCATGTCTAAAATATGTGTGTATATATAGTTATTTGTTCATGTTTATATATATGTTTATTTTATATATGTGTGTTTTTCTCATATATATATATTATATATAGGTATATATTAAATATATATTTTTCTTTCCTTAGTCTCATTTTATCTTTTTTAGTTTTTTTTTTTTAATTTTGCCCTATGTCTTGAATCATGTGTAGCCTTTTCTCTCTCTCCCCCTCTCTTTTTAACATGTCTTAGTTTGTAACAAACTATTTTTTCCTATAAGTCTCTATCATCTTGATGATGGATCATAGAGTGTAATTCAAAATGATGAAAAAACAAATCTCACACATTTGAATCTAGAAATGACACAAACTAATTATTATGTATTGTGTAAATTTAATTTCTTTAATTAATATAAAATACCTTGGAGGGATCACGAGATTGTAAGGGTTGTGTTCTCCTAGGTCAATTGATGCAACCACATTCATAGTATATAAGGGGGGAGGGGGTTCGCTAGAAGGTGGGGTTCTAGCGAACCCCCCTTTAAATAACATTATAAAAAAAAACCCATTAAAGGGGGGTTCGTAGAACCCTCCTCTTCTAGTGAACCCCCCTAAAGTATTTTCCCACCCAAAATTTATTTTCCCTTCCTCAAACTAATTGTAACCCACTATTATGGGATCACCCACATGAAGTGTGTTAAGTCAATATATTGAGCTTTAGTGGAATTGTCTCCAACATATTGTAGATGCATTGTATTAGTTCAAATCTTGGCAATGAGCCACCCTTTCTTCTTTCTATCTTATTCTTTGGACAGTGAGTCCTCCGGACAATGAGTCCACCTGGTAGTGATCCTTTCTACAATATCTTATAATCAATTATAATATATTGTGAGCTAATCCTCACTGTGGTTTTCCCTTCTTGGGTTTTCCACGTAAATCTGGTGTTCTTGTGTTATGTGATGTGATGCATGCTTTAATTATCTCTTTCCATTTCTACAAGTTTAATGAAATGTATTGAATACATGCTTAAGTGATTTCGGAGAATACTGATTCACCCCCCCTCTTAGTATTCTAGGTGTTCAACAAAAGGAGTCATTAAATCCATCAAAAACTTCAAGGAAAATTATCTAACCTAGAGAAAAGTTCAAAAACAAGGGTGAAAAAAAGCACGAAAAACACCACGTGAAACACAACAAACGAACACATGAGCGCCAAACACAAAAACCATGAACTAGGACCAAGTAGAAACAATGGCAAAAAACAACACGGGTGAGGGTTTTAAGCTCAAGAAGTTGCAAAGCTCACGAATTGCATCAATCGCTTAAGGTAAGAGGTAAAAATGATCGACTACAAGCCTATAACCCCCTTCGGTGACCCCAACTACCCTCATTAATTGCCCATAAATGCTTCTTTTCCCTTGTCTTCTTTTCTATTTTTTTGACATTTAAAGTAACTTGTAATTCATGCTTATTTTGATCATCTGGTAGATGCTACTCATTACACACTTATTTTATTATTTTTTCATCTTTTAATGTAGCATTCACCATAAGTATGGTACAATGAGAAGAGTTGTATCCTTTTTGAAATATTTGTATTCTTTTAAAAGTGTCTAACTATTTAATTTTCATGTTGGCTAAGAATTTTCATATACTTTTAAATGTATGCTCATGCTAGATTCACACAAGCATCAATGCAGGGGCAGAAGGTAATGGTAAAATTAACAATATTCATGTTAATTCTCATTTGGACATACTCTTGTGTTAGACATGGCTCGTTATCTACTCTATATTCATCTTTATTCCACACTTCTTTGCACTAATTTTCATATGTTTGCTCCCTACCTCAAGATTATCCTTTTATCACCTCAAATAATTTCCATGGGGTGTGGAATTGATCCATATCAACCCGAAGGAACACAAAAATGACCCCCTAAATGACCCCCTTTTACTAGCCATTGTGATCCCAACCTAACATACATTTCATGTGACATGTTATGCTATAGTATAACAACATTAATTATGCACTTAAACACGTGGTAATGGATGTGAGGATAAAGAAAAGACAATTAGAGCACAATTCAATTCTAAGGGGCAATAAAGGCATCAATTTTGCATCATGGTATAGGCCTTCTACATGTGTGTGAATGTTGTCTTTAGTTTTCTTTAATATTGTTAATTTGGACCATCAAAGGGGCTTGACCTATGAAAATTAGTTCTCTAATCGGTATAGTAAGCTCCTCAATAGTATATCTAAACACCACTTTGATGTCTCAGATATCTAATAGATGAATGCAAATAAATTATGAGGTGCATTATCTATCAGATCAAGTATATGCAACTAATTTCATATCAACATATCAAATCAAGTCCATAGTTATCAAGATCAATTTTGCAGGGTGTGTTATTGATTCTTAGAGTTTTCTACACTAATATAAACTCAAAGATGTTCATTAGATTAAGGAAGTTAATTTTTAAACAACGATAAATCATTTTTAAATATCATCAACATCCTTTATCTTTCATCAATCCTTAAACTAAATACACTTATCCTCATTTATTTCAATTCTATTATAATCTTAAGTTTGTTTCTTAAATTAATTAATTCTTTAATATTCCATTTAGTGAATTAACACACTAAAATAATGATTTTCCCTTAAATTAAAAAAAACACACAAATGTATATTCATGGCCTTAAGAAATTTTAAGTCCTTAATATTAAAGAGATATGACCTTTAGAATTTTTAAGTCCTTTAAAGAGTGCTATAAAAAGTTACCCCTCAATTGAATTGAAAAGAGGGAGGCCTCCAAATTTGAAGAGCACGCCTCCCAATGAAAGCATGAAAGTAGAGATGATGAATATAATGTTTTATAGGAATGTGGTGGACATTATGATTGGATTAGTCCACTAAGTAAATTATGGGCCATTCGATCATAATATTTTGCATTCCATGATGAGTCCTTACATTTAATATAATTGAACTCTAAATTATGTTTACACTAAGTTAGGATTTTTTTTAATTGATGTAAAGTAGAATGTCATTATGAGGTTGTTTTATATAAAATATTTGTTTTTTTAAAATAAATTAAAATTGTATGAAGTTTTTGGATAGTTGTATTTGTGTAATATTATATTATTGATGTTTTTAATTTTATAAATTATTTAATCTCATAAATATTATTTGTTCATTCTATATTAGATAAGAAATAATATTAAATTAAAAGAATCATTTCTAAACACTTAGCAAAGTTCTTGCTGACTAATATATGTTATCGATCTTGAAAGCATAGTTTTAATCAAGTTGATTCAAATGATTGGATTCTCTCTCAACTTGATAATGTAGAATTTGTACTAATATTTAAAACTAAGCATGGAAAGGTGGCAGAAGGAGTAGTCTTTAACTAGTTTTTAAGGTTGGATTTTTTATTAAAAAATCTTAGTTTAAGATGCTTTGTTATAATGGTGAAATTTTCATATTTATGTCTTTTTAAATGTGTTTGGATCACTTTTGATTAGGTCATAAATGTAATGATTAATTTATAAGTAACATATTCCTCTATATTGATTTAGTTCATGGCACTACACATCTCAATCTCATTATCACTAATCCCCAAAAAATTGTTCTTGGTCCTTGAACCTATTATGTTTCACCCTAGATTATATCTGCAGATGCAAACTTCACCCAAGTCACTCTTGTAATCACTAATTTAAATCTTGACTTTGTAAAATTCAACATTTAAATTATCACCTTGCTAACCACGTCACTGGTCGTTCTAAGCTAACCTAGTGCAAATATATGTTAATTTTGTGTGCTTATTTATATTTACGTAAATTTATTCATTTATATAAAATTGCCTAGGAATATATTGAATGCATCTAGAATTCATTTTTGTAAAAAGAAAAAAATAAATATAGCAAAATTTATCAAAGTACATTCATCTTAAGGGAATTGTAGAATTTTTTTGTTGTCTTTGATCTTTCACTAATAGCCATAAAGCATGTCTATTAATAATTTGACTAAGGAGAACACTCACAATATGATGAGTTCTCCAAACATAGTCTTATACACCACTTATCCTTATGCACATTCAAATAAAAAAACCTAAGTAGATCCCAATCGCCCATATTATGCTAGAGTGGATCATGAAATTTAAACTAGTTTTACACATAGGTTTAGTTCCATACTCCCATAGGTGATACAAAGAAAAATAGTTATTTTGTAGAACATAAAATCTTCATCTAAATCAATCTTATTATTTTAGAATATTAGCAAATAAAAATTTGACATACCTCAAAAAAAAATTCCATCATTATATTTTGAGCCAAGTTTTTGATTTATCTTATTTCAATTCCACAAATAATTATAATTATCAATCCCGCCTTATTATCTAGGTTAATAGTTTTCTACTTAATTACACTTATTTAATTAGCTCAGATAAGTTAATTTTAGATATATTTTCCTCTATATTTTTTGATGAATTTAATTTCTATTACACATCCTAGGGTGGACCTTAGGGTTGTCCTAAGGGCTATGTGTAAATCCCAATGGACAAACCAATCAAAGAGATTTAATAAAAAATAAATAAATAATGATAATTATAATGTAAGATCATACTATTCCTAGTTATGTACATGACCTATAAGAAGAAATATATGGTCTATCTCCTTATTGTTCAACCCATTGTCTAGGGTGTATAACCTAAAAATAATGGTTGTGTACAAATTATACAAGAAAGATAAATGAAGTGTTAGTTGGTACATCATGTTCATATTATTCTTATAATTGTTATAATTACTCACAATTATCAATGGTACATCAATCCATATGATGATATTTAAATAAAGTCATGACATGTAATTTGGGACATAGGTATTGACTAGGATGATGATCATATTGATGAAACCGTGGAGGCTATAATATAACAATTAATATTTGTGGTGTGAATGAGTAGACCAAATCCTCCTAGATCAATCATCCGTCCTTAAAGAGCAATGCTTCTAATTATAGTCAAGTGTGATAAAAAAGTAGAACTAATTTATATTTTGAGCTTATGTGAACCATTTTCTTGAGAAGGAACTTGATGTACTTCAATTATCTAGAAGAGAGGTATCTCTTGTTGCCTTGTTTGTTTGACTCTTATGTTAGTGAATTGATCTAGTTTCACTAGAATTCTACAGTTTAGATTGATATCTATTTAATAAAGTATCTTTACAACATTTAAAGAATCCAAAAAGGTAGAAATTACGGATACAAGACTTGTGTGTTAAAGACTAGATGTAACCTAATATAGGCACAAATATTATGCTTCAATGAATTACATATTGTTTTCTTGGTGATGGTATAGAGCCAATACCAAAGTGGACAAATCGTATGTGTTGTGTACCTAAAGATGTGATAAACTATAATATATATATATATATAAGTGAATGGAGCAGACAACATGTATCATACATATCTTAAGTTAGTTATATTAGGTAATTATGAGGCCTACATGGGTTTAGTTGTTTACCACTCCATTATGTTATTAGGAGGTCTATATAAATAAGGTGAATATCATTGTAAGGATATGTGTTGAGAATGCTATTATGTTTGGGATCTCTTGGAGATATAGTGCGGAGTGGCTTCTTATGTAAGAAGTATTGTGTGATGTTACCCTACCTCAAGGATTATTTTATTTTGACATATATTGGATATTAGGGTGTATTGGTCCATGAACATCTCTTATGTGGTGTGTGAGCTATTATTTTAGAAAAGGTGAGGACAAAGCATATTTTTTAAAGATTTGTCTATATCTTCCAAATCACCATATTTTTTCTACATTTTTAATTGAATGTGGAGGATAAGATAAGAAAGCTACAATGTAAAATTCAACTTTTGATCATAAATATTTAGTGGGTTATTATTTTTTCATAAACTTAATTTTTTTATACATAAGATGAGTATTTATTTTATTAATTATGTTAACAAAACTACAATATGTTTGCATAGCAGGGATAATTTCCATCACTAAAAAACTAGATAACTACCCAAGCCAATATGCCTACTATATGCCAGCATTCATAAAATTAATCCTACTAATATCACAGAGCTATGACTAGAGACGATCATAGCAAAAAGATCCCTTTAATGGTTGTATGCAAAATGCCATCAAAACTAACAAAAATTACCAACCCCATTAGCTAAAAAACCAGAACCCAAAGCCTAACTTATAGAAAGCCATTTGATTTGGCAAAGGCTTTGAAATCCTTAATCCATTCAACCCCACCAACCACCAACAACCCAAAAAAATTCTTAAGAAACTCAACAGCCACCGCCACAATCATCTGATGCCTCATAAGGCTCGACCCTCGCAAATCTAGAAGAAATGGAAAAATCTGCACGGTCTCCTCCAACCAAAGTCACTCCACATCATAGGGCCTCGAGCAGCCTTTACCTTCGATCACCACACTCAGCACCTCATCCACACCTTCCACCAAATATTCTATGAACATTTTAACCAGCAGCCCCTTCGCTTCAACCTTGGGAACCTTATTGTTTAGGAGAGAAGCCAAGAAACAAGAAGAGACATGCGGATTATCTCTCCCGTACTCCTAGCACTCCAAATGGTTGGCACCCAAAATCATCTTCACAGTTGCAATGACCAAAGGATCATAATTGAGAAGAATGTGCTTCAATCTCTGGTCAATAATATCCCTGAAGGAAGTCTGCCTCACTTTCGACCACAACGAGATTGGAGTGTCTGCCCCAAACCTTGCGAGGCCCTCCACTGAAACCTCAATGATGAATTTTGAGCTCTTTGCCATTGTCAACCTTGCACAGATCGCTCTCAGAAAGCAGGAAGGAGAGCTCGAAAACTCCAATTCACACCTACAAAAAAGACTTAGCCAAAAATAGACAAACCAGCCATAAATAAAAATGTTGATCACAATGCTGCCACCATCCTTCACAAATGATACGCTAACCAGCGTGCAAATGTCCTTGCCCTGAGGATTAAATCCTTCAAGAAATATTTACACTCATCACAATGCATGGAAAATGGGGTCGTAGTTGTCCTCCTTTATCCTTCATACTCTGGCCAGTAAGACAAGCATTAACCTTCACTTGCCATCATTAATGCCAACACATACTTCCTTTGCCCCACTGATCCTACCACCGTGGCAACTGATGCCATCCCCCTCCGCCAACTTGGAGGGGCGCCCGCCCTTCCACCCACATATTTTTTCATAAAATTAATTATTAAGATGCAAATATGAATTTTTTTATTTTTTTTTATATATGGAAATTCCACCAAAATTTATAAGCAATCTATTATTGTATTTTTATTTTTGAGGCCAAATTTTTTATGAAATAATCTTATAAAAGTTGGTTGTGTGGTAAGAATTAAGAAAAACTATTTTCAATGGAGGTTCCTATCTTTGTTAGAAATTATAATGGTAAAGAATGGTGGTTCCACTGTAAAATGGATTATTGTCATCTTGAATTCGGAAATGAAGAATTATGTTAATTTGATAGTTGTAGCTTATAAATGGATTTTCACATTGTTTATTATGCATCATTGTAGGGAGTAAATTAAAAAATATTTCTTAGATAGATGGATCCTAAATAAGAAGAGTAACAAGAGGATGAGGAAGAGGAAGAAGAAAAATAAGAAGGAGAAGGAGATGGAGATTATGAAGAATAAGAAAGATAAGGATAATGAGATGAAGAGAAGATGAAAGACATAATTACATGTGCTTTAGCCCCAAGTAATGTTCAATATTTCGATTTCATGGATGTATTCAAAAGGAAAAGTTTTTTCTTTCTAAACACCCTAGCAACAAGTGTAACTTCATTATCTTAGAATTATTCAAGAAGTTATAGGTACAAGAAAAGTGTATCAAAGAAAATAAAATAATGGGCAAGGATATTCAAGTTTTTGAAGATTTAGAGCTCTCTATGGATAATATGTTTTGTATTCAAAATTTTGTGCTTTGGATATTATACTTGGCTATCCTTGGTTAAAATATTTGGGCATGATAACATTAATGTATAAAATAATCTCATGAAGCTTTGGTATACGAGAAAAAAACTTAGAATATGGGATATTACTCATAATTAAGTTCAAATGAAATTAAAGAAAGAGAAATTTTAGGAATATATTGAATATTGAACTAAAAATGAAAGAATAAAAAGGAGAAGAAAGATGAAAACAATATGGTAGAGCATCAACAATGGCAGCCTAAAGGCTATTTTCCAAAAAATGATAGGAATCTTCGTGCATGTGATAGGTCTGGTTACACTCGACATATTCCTCAACATTGGGGACCCACTGGTAATCAACGTAGGCATCATGCAAACAATAATCCCAATGTGCAAAGGCATCGATTTTCGAGGCCAAACTGGAAGCCATTTCTGGCTCACAAGATTCTTAGTAGAGATAAGTAGTCAATCTTTGATATTTATGAAGATGATAGGTATCCCAATGAGAAAAGGCAATATTTTCATAGCAAACAAAGAGATTTTTTTTTTGGGTTTCTTGGCTGACTTTATAGAGATTCTGAGGTAGATCTTAGGTCTTCTAAAGTTGGAAAAGATTCATTCTTTATGCCTCATGCATCAAAACACATAGGGTAGCACATTGAGCCACATACAAGCGATAAAAATACCTCTCAAGGGGTTCCCTTCAATCCAAGTGCAGATGTGATCAAGCGAAATGGGAAGCATGTCAATCATGCCAAGGTGGAAGATAAAAAAGAAACAGTTTTGGGGGATCGGCAAGGTTCTAAGGCACAAAACAATTTTGTTGAAAGGGAACAACAAAACATTCAAAGATTGCAAAAGAGGGAAAGGTTGGAGGAACATGCAAGACAGCCAAATGAGTTACCCCATACAAAGAAGCCCACCAACAAAAAGAATAAGAAAAAGAATCCAAAGGCTAAGAAGCAATCAGGCTTGCAATGGAAATGCAAAGATGTTCCAATGAGAAAACCACTAGAGCAGCAAGCCCCCACAAGTCAAACCCTAACATAGAAATACAGATCAAAAGGGAAGATGAATGTGGTCGACATCACTTTTACAGAGGATCTGCTTCAGAACCAAATTCATGATCTTCGGCATCGAGCTATAATCTGTAAGTTCTAGGATCGTGTTCTTGAAATTGACTTTTTGAAAGATTTGCTTTTTGATGAATGGGAAGGGGTTTCAAAGGTATTTTATTTGGATAAGAAGGAGGGTATCTTTATTGTGTTATTTCACAATAAAGATCAAAGGGATGCCATTTATAAAGTAAAATCATGGATTTATGAAGGCTTTGGCCTATGTATGACCCCATGGACTCCAAACTTTAAGCTAACTCATTTCAGGACTAAATTTGTGCCATCTTGGGTTTCAATTATAGTCACTGCCTCTTGAGTATAGAGAGTTGAATCTAATTGAGTACATGGAAAATTGAATAGGAATTTTTCTTAAGCATGATAAAGGGTTTTTTGCCAATCTGACTTTTCCAGTTAGGGTTTGCATTTTGTTAGATACATCTAAACCTTTTCCAAATTAGATTAATATCAAGTCAAAATATGGCACATGGGAATAGGAGATAATAGTTGAAAATTGCCAAAATTCTTACATTATTTTTCATTCTTTGGAGCATATGAATGTTGTGTGCCCTAATATGGATAAATCTAGTAAAGAAAAAGTGCTTCAAACTCCAGTTGATTTTGATGACCAAAGGATAATTAGTATTCAAACTCAATTAGTTTAGGAGTTATCTTTGAAAGAGGCAAGTGATGTAATCTCTAATAAGGGGCAGGAGCTTACAATGAGGGAAGAGCAATATCAGTCAACCCCATTGATACCAAGGGAAAGTGGAAGATCGAATGAGAAGAGCGTTCAATTATTTCCACACCATATTGTTACTCTTTCAAAACATAGCGTTGAAAGGAGTAAGGTGGGTGAATTGATTTGTTCTTCATCCAATATATCATTACCTTTACCCCAGTTTGAGAAAATTATTCGCCAACTAATGCATAATAGCAGGCCAATTCAAATTTCTTTTAATAGGCAGAGTGAAAAGGAATGCATTCTATTTTTTATGAATATGGGAATAGACCCCTCAACCACTAATGAGGGTTTCTGTATTCATAAATATCAAAATCAAAAAATATTCAATAGGAGTGAGATGCGTGAACTCAATTAGCAGGTATGTCCTGACAAGCTAGATGAATTTGCTCAAAAATTGCTTGAATCTATAGGTTCAGAGCTTTTTGATGACATAGCAGATGAGATTCTTAATGAGGAAGAAGGTTCAAATTTAGTCATGGTGTCTCCACAAGAATCTCTTCTAAATGAGGTTTGTGTCGAAGAAAAGATGGAAATGGATGCAGAAATGGTGGTAGGATTTGATTATTCCCAGACACTATCTTTAGCTAAAACGCCAATCTCCCAGTTACCAACCAAAAAAACACCAAGGAAAAGAGGTTGGAATTCTAAGGCAGATAAATTAAAAGAGGAAATTGAAGCAGGTACGCAGGCTACTCTAGATGGGAGCTTTTCAATTAATAAGAGACCAAGGAGCGCATGCTGCTCTCCTCATATGTAATGAGGATTATATCATGGAATGTCAGGGGCATCAATGCCCCTGACAAAAGAGCTCAGATCAAGTGCCAGATTGACACTAGTGGGGCAGATATATTTTTACTTTAGGAGACTAAGCTATCAAAGGAAGTTTTTGAAGAATTTGTAATGAAATGGGGCAGGTAGAAAGCATCCTTTGTACCTGCCCAAGGAGCTTTGAGAAGTCTGATTTCTCTGTGGAACTCAAAAATAGTTACAATGGATGTTCTAAATGTAGATTGTAATTGGACGCTAATTAATGTGTAATGTTTTCACTTACAATTCAGTCTCATTAGTGTTTATGGGCCAACATCTACGCAAGACAAAAACTAGTTATGGGATAGTTTGACGCATGTTGTATAAGGTTTGGGATGTCAAAATTTGATTTTTGTTGGGGACTTTAATGCAATTGTGCTCTTAATGAAAATCAAGGAAGGATCTGTCCACCACATAAAACAATGGTTGATTTTGGGTGCTTAATATCAGATAATGCATTGAGAGATATATTGCTAGAGAAAGGGAGATTCACATGGACAAATTGAAGGAGAGACTTCTCATAGATAGCGGTTCGATTAGATAGATTTTTAATTTCTCAAAACTGGGCCCTCTCATCATGTAATTTAACTTCTCAAATTTTACCTTTGGTAAGTTTAGATCATTATGCT
Organism: Sequoia sempervirens; assembly: GCA_007258455.2. Classification (NCBI taxonomy): domain Eukaryota; kingdom Viridiplantae; phylum Streptophyta; class Pinopsida; order Cupressales; family Cupressaceae; genus Sequoia; species Sequoia sempervirens. Next base: position 24,087,457 of record VDFB02000015.1, read on the forward strand.
ATATTGCTTTCCATAACAAACTCAACTGGGGTAACAGTGCACAAGCCTTCTTTCAAATTCGAAAAGATGTGGCTTAGACATCCTCTTTTTTGTCATTATTAAGACAGTGGTGGATGAGTGCGCCACTCTAGGCAAGCACAAAGATGTTCCAATTTTTCAAACAATTGCAATATGTTAAGGGAAAAATCAAAGACTGGAATGTGGAAACTTTCAAAAAAAAATTGTGCAGAAGGAAGAGGTAGCAAAACAATTAGCAAATATACATGAGCATATTATTCAAAATGGAATGGATTCTGCTACTTATGATACACAAAAAGATCTTCAACAACAATGGGTAGAGTTGGGTAAGTGGGAGGAAGTATATTGGCAACAAAAATCTCATGAGTTATGGCTGAAGGAAGTGAGTTGGAATACCAAGTTTTTCCATGCTTTGGCTCAGCAGAAAAGAGCATCAAAAACTATTTTCACAATAAAGGATGCAAGTTTAGGGAAACAACTTCATAATGCAGAAGAAATTCAAGCGGAAGGGGTAAAGTTTTTCATGAATATTCTTGCTCCACATAAACATGTTGCTCAGGGGAATCAAGAGGAATAAGATTTTCTTTATGTGGTTTCAACTCTCTTTTCTCAAAATGATAGTGTTGCATTGATGAAACCTTTCACATTATCATAGCTAAGGAAAGTAGTTTTCTCAATATCCTCGGATAAGGCTTCGGACCCAGATGGTTTCACGACTTTATTTTTTCAAAAATGTTGGGATGTGTTGGGGTTTGATTTATTATTGGCCCTTGAGGAATCACGTAGATTGAGCAAAATGCTAAAACATTTCAATGTAACAAATATAGTTGTGTTGCCAAAAATAAAAGATCCCAAGACATTTGCGGACTTTAGACCCATATCTCTCTGTAATACGGTCTAAAAAATCTTCACAAAGGTGATCTATTTGAGATTGCAACCTTTGATTCCAAAAATTATCTCCCTAGAACAAGGAGGTTTTGTCCCAGGGAGAGAAACTGCAGAAGGGGATTTGGTGGCACATGAGGTGCTTCATTCTATTAAATCAAACCACTTGCCATCTTTCATTGTAAAATTGGACATGATGAAAGCATTGTTGGATGTTGTGGATGTGTTGTTGATATGTGGTTGTCATTGATGTCAACACTATTAGCATTTGGTGTATTGAAGGTTGTATATTTCGAGGATATTGAGAAATTTGTAAAAGAAAGTGTTCCAGGTTCCTAGTGGAACTGTGTAGGTCATGAAGGCATCTTGCTATGTACGTTGAAGATCAGCTGATGTGGACTAAAGGGTTTATTCTTGAGAGTATCTAGATCATCTACCAGAAGTTTCAAAGGTTCACGTGTAGATTTGATTGTGTTGTGGTCTGATAGTATTTTTGTGGTCTCTACCAACGTTCCTGAGTGAAGATTGTGTGATTCTAGTAATTCTAGTTGCTACGGATGTTTCTCTGTTGTTTCTTGGTGTTTTTGGATGTCTCTAGATTGTGCTCTATCTTTGTGATATGTCCACATTGTTCAGTGTACTAGTGGTCAAATATTTTTCTCTGTATGTTCTATTTTTCATGTTCTTGGCCGACATGATGGTGCTAACGTGTTGTGGATCCTTGAAAAGTAAAATTTCAATGTTTGGTGCGCTCGTGAATATTGTTTTGGGCCGCATCATTGTTTTAGCTAACAGTGTTTAGATCAACATTAAAAATTTAATTATAAATTTGGGCCGACATTGCAAATATGTTTTTTTTTTTGGCCAACTAAGTTGTTGATGTAATCTCATGTAGCGGATATATAAGAGTGATTGTTTCATCGATGCAAAGTGTGCTTTGTGTGTTGGGTGTGCTCCTATGTGTGTATGTGTGAATATCATTTGATTGTAGAGTAGAGTGTGAAGAAGACCAAGCGAAGTGTGAAGTAGTTTGAGTGAAAAGTGAAGGATTTTTTTGTGCTTAATTGGAACTGTAATCAAGCTTGTGCAAAAGCTATTTTCTCAGTTCATACCCTCTAGATTTAATCCTATTTTGTATTGTTGGGTAGTGAGCCCCTTCTATAACTGAGCAGTGAGCTCTAGGCAATGTGCCTGAATGCATGTGCATTCCCCTTTATTGTTTTTATTATACTTTTAAAAGGGTATAATATTGTGGACTAACATCCACCGTGGTTTTTTCCCCTAACAGGGTTTCCATGTAAAAATCTTGGTGCTCTATATCTCTCTAATGTGTTAATTGCTTATGGTTAATTGCTTATTCATCAGATCTGAGATTAAGTTAAGTTTGAAAATTTTATTATTTTGTGATAACTGATTCACCCCCCCTCTCAGTTGTCTATCCTTATTTTTCCAACAATTGGTATGAGAGCAGGTTCCTTTGAAGAAGTATAAAAGCTTGAGGTGATCCGAGATGGCAACATACAAGAAGGACAATCCTAGATTTGATGGTACTAACTACTCATTGTGGAAAGTCAGGATGCAATGTCACCTAAGGTGTATTGGTGAAGCTTTCTGGAAGATTAAAAAAGATCCATATGTTATTCCTCAGAATGGTCCCTTCACTGCTGATGAGATCAAAGATGCTGAAAATAATATCAGGGCTATTGAAGCTTTGGTGAGTGCTCTGAAAAATTCAGAGATGGAAAATGTGATAGAACTGCAAACAGCTCATGAGATTTGGATGAAGCTAGAAACTTTGTATGAAGGAGATGCACAGGTGAAGATGGCTAAGCTACAGAGTTTGAAAGGAAAGTGTGAGAATTTGAAGATGGGTGAAGATGAAAATATCACATCTTTTATGCAAAGAGTAAATGAAATAGTGATGGGTATTAGATGTGTTGGTGATTCTCTGGATGAGGATGAAATTGTGGCTAAGATACTCAGATCTTTTCCTCCCTCCTACAAAGTGAAGGCTCATGCTATTAAAGAGCTCAGATCAGTAACAAAGATGACAAGAGACACACTGGTTGGCAAGCTTGCTGCTTTTGAATTAAGTGAATTTGGTGAATTTGTTCCGAAGACTGAATCTGCATTCAAGGCTACTGTATCCGGAAGTAACAAGAAAAAATATGGTTTGGGAGAGTGTTCTAGAAAGATATCCAAGTATGATGAAGAACTAAAACAGCTTGAAGATAAAGAAAGAGAGGTAGAAGAATTGGAAGCACTAATTGTAAAGAAAGAAGGTAGAGGAAAAGGTAAGTATGAAGGAGTGTTGCCTATTAAATGTTTTTCTTGCAGTAAAATAGTTCATTTTGCATCAAGATGTCCTGAAAGAGTTCCTAGATCTAAGCCTAACAAGTCTAGATTCCAAAAGAAATGTTACTTTGCTAAAGGAGTGACTGATGATGAGTTTGATAAAGATAATGGAAATGAAGTTGAATGGGTTTTCATTGCTACTGTTGAAAATAGTCTTGTGGCTACTGAATCTTCTCTTGCAGCCCAAGTTGAAGAAAAGGATGAGTGGGTTATTGATAGTGGATGCTCACATCATATGACTGGTGATAAAAACAAATTTGTAAGTCTAGAGAAGTATGATGGTGGTGTTGTAAGATTTGGAGACAACAATGTTGGTGTGCTTCGTGGTAGAGGTTCTATTTTCCTTGGTGGTAAGGATAACACTGATGATGTTCTTTATGTTAAAGGTCTAAAAGTCAAGTGTCTGAGATATGATAGAGGTGGTGAGTTCACTTCCAAGGAGTTCAACTCTTTTTGTGAAGAACATGGAATCATAAGACAATTATCTACTCCTCGAACCCCTCAACAGAATGGAGTTGCAGAGATAAAGAATATAACAATTTTGGATGCTACTAGAACAATGATGATAGAAGGAAATGTGCTCAGATCTATTGGAGTGAAGTTGTAAGCATTATTGTGTATACTTTAAACTGGGTAAATGTTAATGGTAATTCTGGTAAGACCCCTTTTGAGCTATGGTTTTGTTATAAGCCTACTGTTAAATATTTCAAGATCTTTAGAAGCAAATGTTATGATGAAATAGGAAAGTTTGATGCAAGAAGTGATAAAGGAATATTTTTAGGGTACTCTACTAAAAGCAAGGCCTACTGATGCTATAACAGGAGACTGAGAAAGATGGTTGAGAGTGCAAATGTCAAAGTTGATGAGGACTCTGCCAAATCATCTAAATATTATGGTTATGATTTAGATGAAGACAATACAAGCCAAGGGAAGAATTCTTAGACACAGAACTTCAGATTATCCCCTATGTTCTGGTAAAGCAACCTCAATTCATTTTGGTAAATCAAGTAAGTCAGGAAGCACAGACAAGTGCAAGTGCAGAAGAAAGATTAGAAGAACCAAAAGCTTGAGAAAATCCTAAAACTCCAAGGTATGTAAAGCTAAATCATTCTGAAAGTAAAATTATAGGAGATAAGAATAAAGGTGTGAAAACTAGAAGAAAGATTGCAAAAAAATATTGCCTGATTTCCAAGATTGAACCTAAAGATGTCACTGAAGCCTGCCAAGATGAACACTGGATGGAAGCTATGAAGGAAGAGCTAACACAAATTGAAAAGAATGACACGTGGACACTGGTTCCCAAACCTAAAGACAAAAATGTGATTGGTACCAAATGGGTGTTTCATAACAAGCTGAATGAACAAGGTGAAGTGGTCCAGAATAAAGCAAGACTGGTATGTAAAGGGTATTCTCAAATGGAAGGTGTTGATTTTGAAGAAACTTTTTCCCCTGTTACCAAAATTGAAGTTGTTAGATTATTTCTTGCTTATGTTGCATACAAGAACTATAAAGTCTATCAAATGGATGTGAAGTCAGCATTTCTGAATGGAGAACTAGAAGAAGAAGTATACATTGAACAGTAGGATGGATTTCAGCTAACTGACAAGGAAGATATGGTTTGTCGCTTAAAGAAAGCTCTATATGGACTTAAGCAAGCCCCCAAAGCCTAGTATGCTAGATTGGAAAAATACTTACTGAAGCTTGGATTCACTAAAGGTATTGTTGATAGCAACTTCTATTTCAAATTGGACCATGATAAAGAGTTAATTATAGAAGTTTTTGTTGATGACATCATTTTTGGAGCAGATGACAATCTATGTATGAAGTTTGTTGATGAGATGAAGGGTGAATTTGAGATGAGTATGATTGGAGAGATGAAGTTCTTTTTGGGATTGCAAATTACCCAATTAGACAAGGGAATTTTCATATCTCATTCCAAATATGTAAGAGAGCTACTAAAGAAATTTTGGATGGAAGAATCAAAGCCTGTTGGTACTCCCATGGTGACCAGATGCAAGCTAACAAAAAATGATGATTCTCCTAAGGTGAATCAAACTAGATACAGGTCAATGATCGGTGGATTTCTCTATTTAACCTAGACTAGACCAGATATTATGAATGTTGTATGTATGGTTGCTAGATTTTAGGCTGATCCAAAAGAATCACATTTGACTGCTATTAAGAGAATCTTCAGATATCTGAAAGGAACAATTAAATTTGTACTTTGGTATCCAAAGGATGATGATCTCACTTTGAGTGCATATATTGATGCAGATTGGGCTGGAGATGTAGATGATAGGAAAAGTACTAGTGGTGGTGCTTTCTTCCTAAGGAAGAAGTTGGTGTCCTAGTTGAGCAAAAAAGTAGAATTTCATTTCTCTATCTACTGTTGAAGCATAATATATTGCTGCTGCAAATAATTGTACTCAAGTGATATGGATGAAACAAATGTTGAAAGATATCAGGGTGATATATGAAAAGCCTATTGCCATATACTATGACAATTCAAGTGCAATAAATATTTCAAAGAATCTGGTGCAACACTCTAAGACTAAACATATATCAATCAAGTTTCACTTCTTGAGGGAGAAAGTGAATGAGAAAGAAGTCATATTGGAGTATGTGCCTACCAAAGAACAAATTGCAGACATCTTTACTAAGTTGTTTCCGAAGGATACTTTTGAGTATCTCAAAGGAATTCTAGGGGCGATTACCCCTTCTGATAAGAACTAAAAGATGCATTTACTTGCATCAATCTGTGAGCTACATTGCTATATTTTGATCTGGATTGATGTTTTTGTGGTTGCTACTCAAGGGGAGTAGTCAGATGTGCAGATATGTGGTTCAGAGCGTGTATATGGAAAGGTCATGGTTACCTTTGCCATTGATGTCAAAGGGGGAGAAGTGCAATGTGAAAATTATTTTGAGGAGAAGAGCCTTGTGGGAGAAAAGCAGTTAAGAAGCAAGTGTTTTGGGTTAATGGTATTTTTCACATCATGTGTTGCCATCAATGCCAAAGGGGGAGATTGTTGGATGTTGTGGATGTGTTGTTGATATGTGGTTGTCATTGATGTCAACACTATTAGCATTTGGTGTATTGAAGGTTGTATATGTCGAGGATATTGAGAAAATTGTAAAAGAAAGTGTTCCAGGTTCCCAGTGGAACTATGTAGGTCATGAAGGCGTCTTGTTCTATACGTTGAAGATCAGATATTGTGGCTAAAGGGTTTATTCTTGAGAGTATTTAGATCATCTATCAAAAGTTTCAGAGGTCCGCATGTAGATTTGATTATGTTGTGGTCTGACAATATTTATGTGGTCTCTGTCAGCATTCCTGAGTGAAGATTGTGTGATTCTGGTAATTCTAGCTGATGCGGATGTTTCTCTATTGTTTCTTGGTGTTTTGGATGTCTCTAGATCGGGCTCTATCTTTGTGATATGTCCACATTGTTCGGTGTGCTAGTGGTCAAAGATTTTTCTCTGTATGTTTTGTTTTTCATGTTCTTGGCAGACATGATGGTGGTAACGTGTTGTGGATCCTTGAAAAGTAAAATTTGAATGTTTGGTGTGCTCGTGAATATTGTTTTGGGTTGCATCATTGTTTTGGCCGACAGTGTTTACATCCACATTGAAAATTTAATTGTAAATTTGGGCCGACATTGCAAATATGTTTTATTTTTCTAGCCGACTAATTTGTTGATGTAATCTCATGTAGCGGATATATAAGAGTGATTGTTTCATCGGTGCAAAGTGAACTTCGTGTGTTGGGTGTGCTCCTATGTGTGTATGTGCAAATATCATTTGATTGTAGAGCAGAGTGTGAAGAAGACCAAGCGAAGTGTGAAGTAGCTTGGGTGAAAAGTGAAGGAGTTTTATGTGCTTAATTGGAACTGTAATCAGGCTTGTGCAGAAGCTATTTTCTCAGTTCGTACCCTCCAGATTTAATCCTATTCTGTATTGTTGGGCAGTGAGCCCCTTCTGTAACTGAGCAGTGAGCTCTAGGCAGTGTTCCTAAATGCATGTGCATTCCCCTTTATTGTTTTCATTATACTTTTAACAAGGTATAATATTGTGGACTAACATCCACCATGGTTTTTTCCCCTAACAGGGTTTCCACGTAAAAATATTGGTGTTCTTTGTCTCTCTAATGTGTTAATTGCTTATGGCTAATTGCTTATTCATCAAATTTGAGATTAAATTAAGTAAAGTTTGAAAAGTTTATTATTTTGTGGCAACTAATTCACCCCCCCTTAGTTGTTTGTCCTTATTTTTCCAACAAGCATATGATAGGGTGGACTAGGAATTCCTTCTTAAGGTGTTGGCTAAGTTTGGTTTTTCTAATAAATGGTGCAAGTGGATACTATCTTGTCTATCAGGTGCTCATTTCTCAATTCTAATTAATGGTTCTCCCTCGGGGTTTTTTAGAGCAATGCAAGGAGTGAGGCAAGGTGATCCTCTCTCACCCATTCTTTTTATAATCATGGCGGAGGCCTTGAGCAGAGCTATAAAGGTCAAACATACCCAGGGTTTGTGGCAGGTAATTCTAATTCCTAATACTGATGTAACAGTTACACATAATTTATTTGCAGATGACACTCTATTGTACAGGAAAGCAACTATTTCATAAGCTAAGAAAATAAAAGAGGTTTTGGACAAATATTCATCAGCGTCAGGTCAGAGAATAAATGCTCAAAAATCAAAAATTTATGTATTCAATGCTAAAGTTTCCATTAAAAGGAATATTTTTAGGTTGTTGGGTTTCCAAGATGTGGAATTGCCTTGTAAATATCTGGGCATTCCTTTTTTTATGGGGGCTAATAAACCATCATATTGGGCTAAAGTCATTGAAAGAATTCAATAGAGAATTTGTGCTTGGAAGGCCCGTTGGTTGTCTTTTTCAAGGCATCTTCTACTTATCAAATAAGTCCTTTATGCAATCCCTAACTATTTCATTTCAGTGTTGAGGACACCTAAATCAATAGTAAAAAAAATTCAAAAAATTTTAATGAGTTTCCTTTGGAAGGGTAATATGTATGAAGCAAAGAAAATACCTTTACTTTCTTTGGATTGTATGTCGTTGGAAAAATCCAAAGGTGGAGTGGGTCTACAAGATATTTCTAAGCAAAACTTGGCCGTTGGAGGGAAACTTATTTAGCAGATGTATACCAAATCATATTCAAAATGGTGCTCCTTGATGAGGGAAAAATATCTAGATAGTCAAAATCTGACTAGAATATTCACAGTGTTGAATCCTCCTGAAGAGTCTTCCATGTGGAACTTTATGATCTCATGCAGGAAATTGGTAACATCATTTATTTCTTGGGAAGTAAATAGAGGAGATGAAGTCAAATTTTGGGAAGATTCTTGGAATGGCCACCCTCCTTTGAGAGAATGTCAAGATTTGGAATCAGCTATCCCAGTCTTGTCTCACGCTTGGGGAACAAGACTAATAGATTATGTCAGCTCAGTTGAAGCCCCATCAGGAAGGGTATGTTGGAAGGAATTATCTTGCACGCAAATATCAAAGGAACAAAAGGGTCTTTTGCTTCAGGTATTGGGAAGTAGAGTAATTTTTTGTCAGGAAAAGTTGATCGTATAATATGGGCCCCAGCTAAGAATAGTTGTTACTCAATTAAAAAAGGTTATAAGGAAATTCTTAATAAGGGGAGTTAGTGCAGTCCCAAAGGTATTTTTCATTTTGCTACAATAGTGTGGTTCTTCCAAAAGCGGGCAACTTTGCATGGTTAGTATTAAAAAAAAGAGTCCTCACAAGTGATCGGCTAGTTAAAATGGGAATTGCAGAACATTTTAATTGTGTCCTATGCAATGAAATTCTTGAAGATCCTGATAATTTATTCTTGCAATGTTCATTTTATCAAGCTTGATGGGTATTTGTTTTGCAAAAAATGGAGTATTATACTCCTCTACCAAATTTAGTATGGGACCTTTTTCTCTTCTTGGCCTATACTATTCAAGTCTTCTTTTTTTGCATGCATTTGGAAATTCATCCTAGCATTAGTGATATGGGATATTTGGTGGGAGAGCAACAAACGTATTTTTATAAAAACCACTGCGTCCCTCCACTCTGTTCAAGCAATTATTGAAAAAACAATCACAGAAGTTGTCAATGTTTGGGTTCAAGATAACAAAAATGTAGGCTCAGTATTTTCATCTTGGGATAGAAAGATTCTAAAATGTTCGTAGGGTATAAAGCTACCTTTTAAAGGTAGTCTAAAGCAACCTTGTAAAGAAAAAGTGGACAGGAAAACTATCAAATGGTCTCCACCAATGGAAGGTTTTTATAAGCTTAATTTTGATGGTGCTTCTAGAGGAAACCCAGGTTCTTCAGAGGCAGGTGTTTGTATCAAGGATGCAAGGGGAGTAGTAAATTCAGTTTGATTAATAAGCTTGCCTCTAGGAACAAACAATATGGCAGAATTGATGGCTCTCCTTTATGGACTGCTTCTTGCAAGACAACTTCAAATTAATGCAATTCATATAGAAGGTGACTCTTTGATAATGGTAAATGCATGTAAAGAAAGAGCATGTTTAAACTGGCATATGAAATATGTTTTACAAAATGCTTGGAAGCTCTTGGATGAATTCGAAGTATACCACATCTCACATATGTATCGAGAGGGTAATATTCTTGCAAATTGCTTATCTAATATGGGGTGTGATAAGAAGGAAGTCCTCATTATGGAAAATGATAATAATCTTCAAGATTTTCTAGACATAAGAGATATAATTGTCCGAGAGTGTATTCTATAATTCATTTCACTAATTTTATCTATCTGGAAGTTAAAAGTGTTAAAGTTGAAGCATTTCTCACATGGAAAACTATTCAAAAAGGATGTTCTCATGACGCTTAACAAAGTACAATCTCATTGTGAGAAATGTTTATTACTATAAAACAAGGGTTATTTCTCATAATATAATCTTCGTCCTTTATCTCTGCATATTTAAATTTAGAAAGGAGTTAGTAAGGATAGCTTGTCGATAATTGAAGGGGGGGTGTTATCTTATTCACTTATAATTTGGAGAATCTTTTAAAGGACTATCGAAGATTGTCTACAAGATGAGTTGATATAATAGTCACTTCATTCAAAGTGTATTGGTACTGGGAGGCTTATGGCTCATGTGAACAACAAACTTTCATGTCAAAAGCGAGTTGGGAAAGAACTATCTCAAGCGAGTGAAGGTAACCTCATTTATTTGCTAACCCTTGTTGAATTTTTTGTAGGTGATTGCTAGTACTTAACACCATTTATAATGATGGTCTTGGTATGCTTAGCGACAGATGTTCACTTTCCATATTTAGAGGCAAATGTCACTTAAATTCATGATGATATCAGCTGGATGGTGTCATCTTTCTTCAAGCGTGCGAAGGGCTTTATATCTTCCTCAGTTTTATTTGCATTTCGCCACATGTTTAAGCATAGTAGCCGACGGGATTCAAGGTATTGGGAATGAAATTTTAGTCCTCATCAGAGGAAGAAGGGGAAATTAGGGTTCATAGAACTTGTAGCAAGAGAACAATGGAGTATCTACCTCACAATCATTGAGTACCTATTATGATTGCTGACTGGGAATTACCCTTCTTTGAAAAAATTAGGGACTTTCAGCTTGCGTAGGTATTTAAATCTCACTATTATCAGTATAGAAAGAGTGTTGTAAGAATCATTGGAGAAGAGAGACTTTATCCCCAAGATCGATGGGCCATCTTTCCCTCTCAATTGGTTTCCATATTTTTATCTAATGCTTATGATCTGCTCCAGTCTTTACCTGATCTTCAATTAATTGCTTCCAAAGTGGTAAAGGAGGTCTTTTTACAAGATAATAAATTGTTTAAAGGTGTACAAGCGTATGAATTTTGGAAAGGCCAGGGGAGAGTAGGAGGACTCTTTCCTCACCATTTTTTGCTCAACGTGAATGCATATGTTTATGTTCTTGACGACATTAAGAATACACTAGAAATGTAGAGCTTTCGTTATTTGTAGTTGGCGCTAGAAAGACACAAGGTGGAAGTTGGTGGGGATTTGGAGGATGATATTAGGAGACGGACCAATGCAATTCTCACTCTGCTCGACCATGTTCATGCCAAACCAGTTAATGTGCCTGCTCCTCAGTTTGTTCCACATACACAAGCATTTCAAGTGGCTCCTTTGGTGAGTGTTCCAGATCATGCAAGCTCCTCTACTCCCCTACCTCAACGGGAGGTCCCTAACCTTAATATTCCTCTGCGAGCAAATTATTTGGGTGCCAAAAATCAAGAGAATGAATAAAATCAAGCAAAAAATGAAATTGAAGAAATGGAGGAATAAGTGGGATTTTATTTTATAAAGGGTTGCTTTAGAAATAGTATATGTATATAAATGCAATGTCTCTAGGTTTGGAGCTTTTTTATTGCACATAGTTGTTTTCAGTATATAATATAAATGGGACTATAGAAAATGTTTTGAGTAAGTGGAAGTATAGAAAATCTAAGGGGTCTTCTGTAATTTTGTCTACAACAAGCTGCTATGGTATCAGACTTGACTATCAAGAACCATAAAAATCCTTTTTGTAACTTCTTATTATATATTAATATATATCGGCTTTATGCCTTTCGCCAAAAAAAAAGGAGAAGAAAGGTATAAATAAAAAAGAGGAAAATATTATTTTCAACTGTGGGTCAATAAAACTAGTGGTAAAATAGGGTGAAGAATTAAATAAATGTTCTAAAGATAAAAAAAAATAGTGGAATATATAGACATCCGCATCATCATAAGAGGTAATTAATGTAGAGCAATTCTACTACATTGAAATAACAAACTAGTCGATATGGATCTACTTGGAATAAAAGAAATAACTACAATAATAAGTAGCATAATAGAATTAATGGCTATTATAAAAGAAAAAGAGAACATATTATGATTAATAATGGAATTAGATGGGTATTATTTAAAAGTGAATCAAGGATGGGATCTAGGTACCATCAAGTTAAAATTATTGCAAACATCACTTATGGATTATTTGATGATAGGACATGACATCATATTTATAATAAATTGTAACAATCTTACTATTTTTATTATTCTCATGTTTTGGGATGAAATATGTTAATGAGGGATGAATGTTGTGCACCTAGGGATATTATATTATAATCTATACAAGTGTGTAAAGATGTCAACATGATGTATTCATCCCTTAAGTTAAATATATTAGGCTATGAATTATATTAGGCAACTAGGAGGCCTACCTAGATTTAGTGGTTTACCCATACATTATGTTATTAGGAAGAGGTCTATATAAAGAAGGTGAATATCATTGTAAGGATACATATTGAGTATGATATTGTGTGTGTGATCTATTATATATAGTGTAGAGTGGATTCTTCCATAAAATATTGCATATTTTATTCTATTTTTTTATATTGGATGATTAGGGTATCTTGGCCCACAAATATATCTTGTACATGGTGTGTGATATATCTTCTACATTATTAGTGCCACTATCATATGTGTAGATATTACCATTGTGGTAAGGTCCTATTATTCTTGTCTTCTGTAGGTGTAGCTAGATTTGATCACAAACCTAAAAGGTTTATGGTGGACCATATTTGTTATGGTACTACATGTATTGTAAATTATCCTACTACATAATGGTCTACATTTATTGCTATATATGTTGAACATGCTTGATAAAATGAATAAAATTTTCAAATTTCAAGATAAAGGAGTTGCTACTATTGATGGGGTAATGGGATAAGGTATTTTAATGGGTGCCAAAGGTTGGAAACCCAAGAAAAGATAAAATAATTATGTTTTGTAGAGATATGTAAAACTCTATTATAACCATGAAAAATTAAACACACAATTTTATCCCAAGTGTGATTCTTCTTTGACACCTAGGGAAGCACTATAATATTGTTAAATAAATTCCATATATCCACCAATATAAGGATGAAACATGGTGTATTTGGTTAACTTTTTCTCTAACAAAGATAAAATTATTTTTTAATAAATTGCTTAAGAAATTGGTATCTTTATTTTAAATAATACTTTATAAGATTCTAGATTAAATCTATAGATGCTAAACATACTAGTGAGTTGCTTCTAGAACTGAAATGGTTTTCTTGTATGGCATCAAAATTTCTATTTTTGAGAATCTATCAACCACTACAAAACATAATCATTACCTTTGGTTGTAGGGTATCTTGACAAGAAGTCCATGGAAATAAATTATCATCATCCCTTTGGAACTAAAAAAGGTGTGGATAAACCTACATCATGTTGATTGGATTAACTATATGTGGTACATGACCTGATGTATTTGATAATATTTGTTCTAAGGTGTGACTAGAATAAGTGCTTCTACAATACCACAAGGGTCTTTTCCACTCCAAAAATATCCTACAACCTATGACCGACGACATAGTATGGGATAACTACACTTGATCCATGAGGATTCAAAGTATAATTAAGCCACTATGCATCAGTCCCAATAAGATCATTCAATATAAACTAAGCTAAGAATCCATTAAAACTAGCATATTAAAACACGAAAGCTTCAAAAACACATATTCTAATCCATTGAAACTTATCCTATTGGGGGAGTGGTGTCGCATTGATGTGCAATGGCGACCATTTTCCAATCTTGTGGATAAATGAGCTTTTTCCAATCAATTCTATTGAAGAGAATCAACAAAACGGATGAAACATGTGTATGAAAACATGATTTAAAGATATTTTAACATGATATATGCTAAGATGATTTATGAATGTATGCAAAGCCATTCTAAGTGTATGCCAGATGTGAAATATTAAAACCCTAGTTTCAAAATATGCTAAATGGATGTGTAGACACTTAAAAATGTCCTAAATTTTATCATGCACTCGAATCTGGTATACTAACATCATTTCATCTTAAAACCCATCCTATTTCCACTTAATTGATTAAATTAGCCTAGCTATTTAATTAATTGCATCATTTGCATATGTTAATCTAATTGACCTAATTAGGTTAATTCACCCCCTTTCATGCTAAAATTTTGTCCTATTTAATTGAATAAATCAAATTATTTAATTTAATCCCTAAAGTCCTCTTATTGAATTAAATAACCCTAAGTTATTTGATTAAATATCATAACACTTTCCCTGTTTTCATTAAATCATTTATTTAATGAATATCATTTAATTCCCCTAATTTGCACAATTGAAACTTTATTTAATTATCAAAATAGTAATTAAATCTAATCCTCCCACTTGCAAGGGAATATTCTAAGGGAGTATTCCTCCTTTGCACATTCCTCCAAAAAGGGAATATTCCCATGGAATATTCCTTTGCACAATTAAATTTGGTTTTAATTAACTAAATATCTAATTTTCCTCATCCATGAGAATATTCTCTTTCTTCACTCATGGGAAAAAGGGAACATTCCTTTTTGTAACAAACTCTCAACAAGACTTCTTGTGCAAGGTTTGAAAGTGTGTTTGTTTGGATGAATGTAAGCCCTTGATTAAATATCATCTTGCATCCTCAACCCTTGATGGGTATCCATGATCCATGCCTCCATCTTCCTTCCATTCTGACTGTTGATTATCTTTTTCAATCTTATCCCTTCATTTCTCATTTGTCCTCCTATAAATAGGTCACTATTTGGACACAAATGAATCCATCTTTAAGAGCAAACTTATGTTGTTAAAATCACTTTCATCTTGCACACATATTTCATGTTTTAGAAAGCAATTTAGGTTAATTTCTTGCACCATATTAGCTTAGCTTCCATTAATGGCTTCCATGGTAACTTAGTTGCATCCATTCATCATGTTTTGAAATTAAGGTTTTAATATTTTGAGCTTAAACTCTATTTAGAATAGCTTTGCATCGATTATCATAGCATTTATCATGTTAAATTAGCTTTCATCATGTTAATTTAGCTTTTAAATCATGTATTTATACACATATCTCATCGGTTTTGTTGATTCTCTTCAATAGAATCGATCGAAACAAGCTCATTATCCAAGGGATTCGGAAAGGGTTGCCATTCCATATCAATGCGACACCACTCCCCCAATAGGATAAGTTTCAATGGATTAAAATAGGTGTTTTTGAAGCTTTCGTATTTTAATATGTTAGTTTTAATGGATTCTTAGTTTAGTTTACATTGGATGGTCTTATTTGGACTAATACATAGTGGCTTAAATTATACTTCAAATCCTCATGGATCAAGTGTAGTTAGCCCATACTATGTTCGTCGGTCACATGATACAACTAAGTTACCATGGAAGCCATTAATGGAAGCTAAGGTAATATGATGCAAGAAAATAACCTAAAATGCCTTTTAAAAACATGAAATGTGAGTGCAAATGGATGTGTGATTTTAACAGCATAAATTTACTATTAAAAGATGGATCCCTATTCAATATCTAGGCAAGATCTATTAATAGAATAGGAAAAATGAAATTGATGGTCAAGATCAAAAGGATTAATCAACGGTCATAATGGGAAGAAAATGGAGGCATGGATCAGGGATTCCCATCAAGGGTTGAGGATGCAAGATGATTTTTAATCAAGGGCTTACATTCATCCAAACAAACACACTTTCAAAACTTGCACAAGAAGTCTTGTTGAAAGTTTGTTTCAAAAAGGAATATTCCCTTTTTCAAATGAGTGAAGAAAGAGAATATTCTCAAAGAATATTCTCATGGGTGAGGAAAATTAGATATTTAGTTAATTAAAACCAAATTTAATTGTGCAAAGAAGGAAGGAATATTCCGTGAGAATATTCCCTTGCAAGTGGGGTGATTAGATTTAATCAATAATTTGATAATTAAATAAAGTTTCAATTATGTAAATTAGGGAAATTATATGATATTCATCAAATAAATGATTTAATGAAAAAGGGGGAAGTGTTATGATATTTAATTAAATAACTTAGGGTTATTTAATTAAATAAGAGGACTTTAGGGATTAAATTAAATAATTTGATGTATTCAATTTAATAGGACGAAGGGTTAGCATGAAAGGGGATGAATTCACCTAATTAGGTCAATCAGGTTAATAGATGAAAATGATGTGATTAATTAAATAGCTAGGTTAATTTAATTAATTAAGCGAAAAGAGGATGAGTTTTAGGATGAAACAATGTTAGTATATCATATTCGAGTGCATGATATCATTTAGGACATTTTTAAGTGTCTAAATTTTTCCCCTCTTTGAAGCGAGGTACCTGTTACATTGGTTCAAAGACTGACGCTTTTTGGATTAAAACTGCTACTTAGATCAAAAGATTAAAAAAATTGATTTTTAGATGCCCCACTGTTGCCCCAGCGGAAGGAATAAGTTGGTTCCCTAACACCTTGGCGAAATGGCTTACCGTGTGCTTCCTCTTCACCTTTTGGAGCGGGTTTGAGAGTACCAGCACCTAGCAGACGCAAGACCTCACGTATGTAACTCAAAAAATTTCTTGATTTTCTCATTTAGGTGCATTTAAAAGCGCATCAAAACTAGGTTTTTTAGGGTTTCGCTATATAGCGACACACAAGAGGCATCATAAGTGTCGCTATTGATTTTATAGTGACTCACCTTTTGTTTAGTAGTTCACCACCATTCTTTTCTTTGGTGATGCTTTTGATTAGGGCATTTCAAGGTTGATATAGCGATGCATAGGATTTTCAAGTTCAATGACGCTAAAAAATGATGGGTAATGCACATTCCAACTAGCGATGCACCCAAGTTTTTGGCTATAGCGAAGCATGCAAATGCTCAGATTTTGATCATTTTTCCATTTTTTTGGAAAATTGAAGTTGTGTGTGTGATGTGTGCGGGAGGATCCTACACCATTGATGTCGTGAGAGCATCGATCTGACATTTGGAAGTGGCATGAGATTTTGATGACTGGGAGGTAGAGCAGCTGGGTATGTTGGGGTTAGGATTCATTTCTTTCTTGCCCAAGGTCTAGACCCACCTAGCCATGATGACAACACTTATTGAGAGGTGGCATAGCGAGACCTCTTCATTTCACTTGCCCACTAGTGTGGCCACCATTACATTGGAGGACGTTTGGCACATTTTGTGATTGTTGATTCATAGAGAGCATGTCATATATCACATAGATGTCGGGAGATATGCATGTTGTTCCCTTCTACACAAATGGAAAATTATCTTGGTGAGCTCGTAGATAGATCTTGATCTATATCACAATCAAGTTCATATTTTTAGATTGTTCATAGCTACACTGATCTTTGGAGTGATTTCCCCAAACCAACAGGGCAGAGGTTCCAGTCCCAGATGGGGAGTAGCATGGGAGGGGATGATCAGGAGGACCACCATGTATGCATGGGATATACAATTCTTCTTGCTTCCTTGTACCATGACATGCATCGGGCAGTTTACTGGGAGGGTAGGAGCATTGAGGCAGGTGTTACATTGCTCCACATTTGGGCATATGAGCACATTGTAGTTCTGAGGCCCCTTGTTGTTCTAGCAAACATTCATGAGGATGAGCCTATTGTCTTCAAGTACATGGTGTTTGACACTCCAACACACGGGCCTTACAGGTTTACCATATTGGCGTCGTGTTATTGATGACATGACAATATTTTGATGGAGACTATGGTTGCAAGATCTAGCATGGTACGATGAATAGAAATAACTATACTTTTCTTGGCAGACCCATTATATGCAGGGGAGAGAGCACACAATGATAGAGCGGTACCTGCCAGACTGCATCGCTTGGCAATTTGGCGAGGTTCATGATATTCCCATCGATGGTTATATAGCAATATTTGTGAGATCACAGAGAGAGGTGTAGTGGGGAGCCTAGATTGACCCCACTGTGGTAGTCAATGGGTTTAGACAACTTGTTGTACAGCCCCAAGCTTACGATCAGGGTATACCAGATGCAGGGACCACCTTAGCTTATGATGCATGGTTCAAGCCACCTACTCGCCTAACAGATCCAACAAGGGGATACCCTAGAGGCAGAGGGAGAGATAGAGGTAGAGGCTGAGATGGAGGCCGAGATGGAGGCAAGGGTGGGGGTCGAGGTCGAGGGAAGCAGCACGAGCAGGACAAGGCACATGTGCCAAGGGATGGGCACCAACAGCAACCAGATTAGGGTCATCAAGACCTAGGGCAGCAAGATGGTCATGATGGACAAGTTCTGAGGGCACCACTACCTCCTCCACCCTTACAACCAGATGCATAGTTGCAAGCACATATATAGGCTCTTACAACAAAGAGAACACAACTATAAGCGTAGAGGGATCAGCTGCAGCAATAGTTATAGGACATGCCAGCACAAAGAGACCATGAGGTTCAATTGCAGCAGCAAATGGAATTATAGCTAGCCCAAGATATTGGGCGAAGGCAACAACTTGAGGCAGTGACGGCTACATCATAGGGATAGATAGTGTCTGTGTGATTGTATAGAGAGGCAGTTACTGAGGATGCTTATTGTACCACATGCATTATCATCGTGGTGGTTCTCAAGCGATGAGACAACTAGATTTTTCACAAAGAAGCGGAGCACCACCTAGAGTTGAGGATCAACCATCAATTAGGGGTGAGTTGAGCAGCCACCAAGGCTAGCTATTTTTTTATAGGCGCTTGATTATTGCCTGATTATTTATATAAATATACATTCATGAGCTCATTTTTGATAGCCTAGAATAGGGACTGTTTCAAAAATATTTTTGAAGAAAAAAGGAAGATTGAGGAAGAATTGAGGTTACTAAACTAAGATGTTTGTGTCTTAGGGATGGACAACAAGTATTTGAGAGAGAAAGAACTTCTCAAAAACATGGATGAAATCTTGGATAAAGAAGAAATCTTCTAGAGATAGAAATTGAGGGGGCTTTGGTTAAATGCAGGCGATAAAAACATAAAAAAATTCACAACTCCACCAAAGCAAGAAGAGAAGCTAATAGGATAATCAGTTTCAAGACCACGAATGGAAAAAAATTAGACAAAATTGAAGATATTTTCTCGGCTACCGTGAATTTCTTCTAGAATTTTCTTAATGATGGGGATGGCTCCAAGTTGCAGGATTATCAACTCATTCTTGGGTGCATTCCCAAGCTAGTCACTAATGCACAAAATGACATGTTGGTCAGCAAGTTCACTGCTGAGTAAATCAAGGAAGCACTCTTTCAATTGCACTCTAACAAGGCCCCAGGCCCTGGTGGGTTCCCTACTTTTTTCCAACACTATTGGGAGATTATGAGAGACGATGTGGTGGAAAGGATCAAATATTCAAGAGCAACGAGCAAGGTGTTGAAAGAAATCAACAATACCTTCATCACTCTAATTCAAAAAAAGGAGAAACCAGAGAAATTAAAGGAATATCAGCCTATTTCTCTTTATAATACTATATATAAGGTTTTGGAAAAGGTTGTAGTGAATCATATCAAGAAGATTCTCCCTAAGATAATTTTTGATGAACAAACGGGTTTCATGCTAGGAAGATCCATTTTAGATAGGGTGATCATTGCAGAGGAAGCAATCCATTCAATTTCAAAAACACATAAATAGTCCATGCTTTTGAAACTCGGTATAAAGAAGGCATATGATAAGGTAAATTGGAGATTCTTATTCAAGGTTCTTAAGGCATTTGGCTTTCACTTTGGTTGTCTCGATTGGATCTTCAAATGGATAGCCTACCCAAGATATTTAGTTCTGATAAATAGTACTCCCAAAGGTTTTTTGGGGCTTCAAGAGGACTCAGACAGGGGAATCCCTTATCCCTTTTCTATTTATTATCATGGCAGAGGCTTTAGGCAGGTCAATCTCCAAAGCAGTTGAGGATGGAAGGCTTAAAGGAATTCAAATCACAAGTAGGATGACTACAATCACACATCAACAATTTGCTGATGACACCATGTTATTTAGCCATGCTAGGGTGGGGGAAGCAAGGATTTTCAAAATAATTTTGGCAAACTATACCACAACTTCAAGATAAGAGGTAAGCTTTGATAAGTCCAAAGTTTTTTTCTTCTTCACTAATGACCTAAGAGAAAACTAGATTTTGCAAGTTCTAAAGTTCAGGAAGGGAAAGCTCTCATGTAAGTACTTAGGTCTTCCTCTAGCAACTGGAGTTTAGCCTAGTAAGCTTTGGGATCCATTGGTGTCAAAATTGGAAAGAAAACAATCTTCTTGGAAAGGCAGGTGGCTTTCATGGATAGGGAGACTTACAATGATCAAGGTTGTTGTGGTGGCCCTTCCTATTTATATGATATCATGCCTACCTTTTTCATGTGGCGTTAGTAGTAAAATCAATCAACAAATGAAAAATTTCTTTTGGAAAGGAATTCTAATAAGAGGAAATTCCCATTAATTAGTTGGGAGAAAATTTGCAAAATGAGGGAGGTGACTGGGATAGGTCTTAAAACCTTGTCTCTTCAAAATAAGGCATTGGGCGCTAAGTTGGTTTGGTGAATTTATATGAACCAAGATCTCAAGTGGGTTAAAATCTTGAAAGCCAAGTATTTGGAAGAGGGAAAAACAAGTATTTTCACTTTCAATTCCCTACCTAAGGGATCAAGGATACGGAATTTCATATGCAATTGCAGAGATTTAGTCTCAGACTACCTCACTTGGGACATAAGAGATGGGAGATTGAAACTTTTTTGGGAAAACTCATGGGGCGGCTACAACAGATTGGCAGACAATGTTGAATTAAGGCAAGCAATCATAGTAACAAAACAATCATGGGGAAGCCAAGTTAGGGATTATTTGATTAATTCCAATGTCGGTGGTCACCCAGAATATCATTAGAAAGATGTTATTTCATTAGGCCTAAGCAATGAGGTGGCCTCAGCCTTCAAAGATGCTCTCAACAAATGACTAATTTATATCAGGGAAGGGAAATATGTGTTAATATGGCATTTTGTGACCTTAGGTGCTTATAATTCCTGTGATGGTTACATATTGTTGGTAAAGCAATAGGAATTGAAGTTTGATCTACTTAGTGTGCTATGTTGGCATAGCAACTTTCTTCCAAAAGCATGCATCTTTGTTTGGGCAGCCATCCAAGTAGGGTCTTAACCACAAACAAATTCAAGAAAATGGGATATAGTGGCCCTCCAGATGTGTGTTATATAAATCAGATGAAGAATATGGGGACCATCTCTTTCTAAATTTCCCTTTCATAGCTAGCTGTTAGCAATGGATTTGTGCCAAGTTGCATTTGATCATCGCCTTTCCCAAAGACATTCTGAGTATGTTTAAGAGGTGGGCTATTCTTTGTAGAAATTCCATGTATTCTAGTCTATGCTGGACATGTCCTTCACTTCTTCTTTGGGAGATCTAGAAAGAAAGGAACTGTTGCATTTTTTAGAATGTTGAGATGTCCCTTTTCCTTCCTAAACAAAGTGGAAGCAAGCATAGTGGAAGTGTCAAATTTGAAAGTGTAGAAATCTAGCAGGAGAAAGGTCAATTTCTCAAGCTGGGATGCAATCATGAGGCAGAATTGGAATGGATTGAAGGTTCCATCCTTTGTGGGTGAGGGCAGTGATAAAACATAAGAAGAATAAAAAAATGTCAAATGGAAACCCCCTAAGAGAGGTTGGTTTAAGATTAACTTTGACAGGACTTCTAGAGGCAACCCTAAATGCTCTGGTGTTGGATGCATCGTCAAAAATTGAGAGGGAAAAGTTGTAGGAAAGTTAGCAAAACCACTTACTTTTGGCACCAACAATGTTGTTAATCTACAAGCTACTCATATAGGAATTAAGTTATGTGCAGATCTGAAGTTACCAAATATTGTGGTTGAAGGGGATTCGGTGGTGGTTGTCAATGCTCTTCAATCAATACAATTGTAGAATTGGAGAATGGGGGAACTGTTGGAAGGAACTATGAAGCTTCTCAAGAGCTTAAAAAATTATACTATTAATCATATCTTGTGCAAAGGCAATCAAGAGGTGAAATTCCTTTCGAACTTGGACATAGATCGACAGTCGTTTAAAGAAACTCTTGTAGCTTCGGGTGGTGAGTGAAGAAGAAATTTGTGGGAGCCACTCCAAAAATGCAAATGTGGAGTGGCCATTGTCGTGGCATTTAATCACCTCTCTCCCTTGCCATGAGGAAGGACACTTGGTGTGGTTCGCGTGCATTGGATTATGGTGGCGAGTGAGCTAGACTCCTTAATCAACTCAAACTCATGTGGCTAATCATATTGGTGTTATGGTTTTATGTGCACTGAGTATGCGGTCTTTTCACTGACCGAATCACATGCTTAATTCCTAGTGGCCTATCATGGATTCAGTCTCATTTTCTAAGGCATATTAGTTGTGACGTGTATATCTCCATTTTGTATGTTTAGTATAATTTGTGAGTTGTCCTTTTGACAGTGCTTTGGGGCTTTCGTTGGCTGTGTGTGGGTTAAATTTAGTAATTTCGACCATTTTGGTATGGTGATGTTCATAATACAAGTCTTTGTGAAGGGATTGGAAACCAACAACATGGATACTCTGATTCAGTTACTCAATAGCAAGCGACAGATGGATTTTCTTGGCCTTGTGATGTCACTAAGGTTGTAATGTATCATCTGCCACCTCGATTACCTCACATTTGTGGTGATGAAATGTGTTATAGGGAAGGGTTTTATGGAAGGGGCCAAAGGCTATCGGCTTGACATGAATATATCTTTTAGGGTTTTGGCGGGTATGTTGGATGTGAATGTCCCTAAGGAGGAGGGAAAGGTGATAATGTAGA
Organism: Sequoia sempervirens; assembly: GCA_007258455.2. Lineage (NCBI taxonomy): Eukaryota > Viridiplantae > Streptophyta > Pinopsida > Cupressales > Cupressaceae > Sequoia > Sequoia sempervirens. The sequence goes on from VDFB02000015.1 coordinate 24,110,413, forward strand.
AACTCTTCAAGAAGGATTTGTTGGTCAGGTTGGAGGAGACTTTAGTAGCTACCACATTTGGGATTGGTATCCTACACCCACACGACTTGGGGCTTCTTGAGGTCCCAGGAGAAACTTTGAAGTACTATACATTTCTCCTCGACTTGCAGGGTCTAGAGTTGATAGAGCACCGAAGACTGGTGGTTGCAGGGTGGAGTTTATGAGGAAGAAGTATCATCTTGCTGCGGTCCAAAATGCCTCATGGAAATTTGATTTCAAGGTCTTCGCCCAAAACAATATCTAGTAATAGTAATATGTAGTGGTGATTGTTTGTTCCTTGTCTGGTGTTGTTAGAGGTTAGCTTGTCATCGACATATATAAATTTAGTCAAGATTTTTCTTAGCTTGTTTTCTGGTTTCCATTGTAATGGTTGGTTGGGTTGGCATTCGGTGCTCAATGGTATGCTTTAGCAGTTCTTTGTTAAGGGATAGCAAACTTCAACCCTACGTGATCAATTTTGGGGGTATGATGAATCTTGGGCATAGGTAGTTCTGGTAATTGGTGTTGCTAGTTATCTCGTATCCTATAGTCCATGGGCACGAAATGTAAAAATCTTTTTTGAAATATCAATAGAAACTCTATCTTACCTATCAAAAAAAATTATGCTTCTAAATAAATAAAATCATTAACTAATAATTTAAATTTTATTTTCATATCTCTACAATTCATGATTCAATTATAAAAAATTAGGAAACTATTTTCTATAAGCATTACCAGTAGAAATACTTTATGAATATATCCTTGTATTATCATCTTATATATATTGCAATGATGTTAGTTTCAGCTATATAAGAGACATGTGCAGTTGTATAGTCTTTAAATTAGTGACAAATTTTGGGGTTGAACTCGTCATAGCTACAACTACAAATCTATTTTATTATTTTACCTTTAATCTCCTTTAATACTAATTAGGGTCACCTCTAGAATACTCACCTAGGTTTAAGTTGAGCCTAAAGTATAAAAGAGATCATCCACTCTCATTCATTAGCTTTTAACACCCCATAATCTATGGATGAACCTTGGTTTTAATTTCATGATGAAAACCCCTAGCCTTGAAAGTTAAATCATGTTCTAGAATTTTAGAGCAAGGGTTTCATGACCCAACAAAATGGTGCCATTGTTGGGTATAATTTAAATCATTTTGCATTAAAAGACCCTAGTGATTTGAGTAACTTTTATCCATAAAATTTTGTAGCAGCATTGTGGTTTCAATAGTCCTAGTCATAAAAGTTGAAAACTTATCTCTTCTTTTTTAAGAGCATTGACTATATTCAATAATATTCAATGAACCCAAAAAGTAAGTTATTCACAATGTTGTTGTGGATAGAAGAAGACAATGTGGATATCATTCTACATGTGAAGATCTTTCATTTTATATAAAAAGGTATGATATATTGAAAGACAAAGATGTTAGTGAGTCCTCCAAACAAAATAATCAAGACCAAGTAAGTACATCTAGAAAAAATAATATATATGTAGATTTTAGGCATTAGTATCAATATACTTTTGATGATTCTACTAATAACTTGCTTGGAACAAGAGCAAGAATGAATAGAAATGAATAATATGTGCATAGAAATAATAGAATGATTGGTAGAGTGAGTAGAGATAGGTCTAGGGGTGCAAGTTTGAGAATGTTTGGCATGTCTATCCAAAACCTAAAAGCACGTGTTGCCACCCAACACCATTTTTCTTCTACTAGGTCACAAGAGCATATACATGATACATAAATTCTTGATGAAAATTAGTAGATACATATTGATTTTGGAGAGAGAGAATAATTAATAAGGAGTTAGCTTTATTTTTCCTTGCAAGGAAAAGGAAAAAATAACTTATGTTGAGAATGAGAGAAGAGAGCAATAAAACTAGCAAGATCTAGCTTAAGTTATAGTACCTAGAACAAAAATTAAATCAACATCAACAACAATGAAAAAATAGAAATCAATGATAACTTGCTCGAACCATAATAATAATCAGGTTCCATAAAATCAATACTAACAATAGTTCAATCAGTAGAAAAATAAATGGTTTGGAAATGTTCCAAACTATATACATCAAATCCAAAGTTAGGCTCGAAGGTTTGCTCCTTTCAGGAAACCTTTGGGAGTGGAAAGTGGTGTAGGGTCACCTTGATGCACCTATTGAGGAAAATTGTTGCAAATGTTGATAAAATTTGGTTTTTGGTTTGATTGGAGTCAATAAGGTCATTTGAGGCCATTTTGAGTCATTTGGATTCATTTTAGGATGTTCTAGGATGTTTTGGAGTCATCTTGTGAAAAGTTGTAAAAGTTACTGAAAGTTGTCAAAAAGATGTAAAAGTGTCATTAGAGTTAACAAAAGGTTGTTGGTCAATTTTTTCATTTGGATATGATTGGGAAATGATAAATAGGTCTTGTAACATTGACCTAAAAGGCTGGAGAAGCTTTGAATGAGAAGAAATCTTTTTTGCCATGTTGAATATTGATTTTTTCTATGAAATTCGACTATATTATGCCTTGTATGCCCTGTTACGATCTAGTACATCCTTGCGAGTGAATTAGGAATTTGAAGAAATTCCTTAGTCTCCAAATGCTTTTTGTTTGATCAAATTTCATTGCATTTTGTAAAAGATATTGCAGTTTTTGTGAGGACGGGTATAAACCCTACCTAGGGTTTCCAAGAAACAAACAAAATGATTGGGTAGAGTTTCCACCGATAAAAACCAATACAAATTGGTGGAAATATTTGTCTTAATTCTTCCCACATGATTGCAGAAGGATGAAGTCTAATTCTTAGTCTGTAAGAAGTTCTTGATGACAGTATGTTTGCAATCTTGTGTAAATTGTCCAAAAACCATAGGGTCAATGTTGTTTCAACAAACCATGCACCATTTGATGTTGATAAGTGGGAGAACCATTGTTGGAGGCTGTAATAGGTATGCACAGACCTGGACTTGGTTTGATAAATTGTGTTTCTCTTGTGTTTGATGTTTTAGTCTAAGGTACTAGTGGCAAAAAGCCCTAAATAGCATGATTCATGGTGTCAAATACTTGATTGGAGATATGTACACTTGGAAACCTTTGAAGTATGTTCAGATTGGTCTAAACAACCCAATTTTCCCTCATTCCATGCTATCCTCAAAGGTTGAGTGCTATTTGGCTGCTACCCCCATGTTTTAGGCTTAAGAACACATTGTCTAGTGTAAACAAATGTGCATATTTGCAGCCTTGGTGTTGAAATCTTGTTTGAAAGTGTTTGGAATGTTGTTTTAAGTCCTTCCCCTCTGCATTATATTGGTATCAGAGCCAATAAAGACAAAAGTTGGTTTGGTGAATTGAAGACAAGCAAAGATGCCTCCAAGAGGAAATGTTTTTGAAAGAGCAATAGAAAGGTTGGCCAAAGAGATTGGAGACAAAATTTCCCGAGAGATGAGAGAAATGAAAACAAGTCTTGATACAAGGCTTATAACAGTTGAGACAAATCAAAGAAGAGGTGTGATCACAAGAGATTTGAGTGATCAGGAAGAAGAAATGGATGAAGACATTCCACAACAAGAAGAACCCCATGAAGAAAGAGATGTGGAAGAGTTGAGGATGGAGAGATTGTTGAAAGAAGTCAGAGGTGAGGGTTCCAAATTGGAGATGGAATTCCTGGTGTATTCAGGTAGCCTAAAAACTGAGGAACTTCTTGATTGGATTGGAGAACTAGATAAATATTTTGAATTTGAAGATGTGCCAAAGGAACAAGTGAAGTTTTCTAGAAAAATTGAAGGGCCATGTATCCCTTTGGCAGGACTATGTGCAAGAAGAGAGAAGGAAGAAGGGCAAAGCAAAGATCACCTCTTGGAATAGAATGGTGGAAAAGTTGAAAGGTAAATTTTTTCCTAGTGATTATGCCACACAATTGTATAGGAAACTCCAAAATTTGAAACAAAAAGACATGGATGTAAAGACCTATACTAAATAATTCTACAAAGTGAGTATTAGATCAGGCCATATGGAAGAGGATGTTGATAAGGTTTCAAGGTATTTGAATGGACTGAAATATAGTCTACAAGATGAACTAAGTCTCACAAGTCCTAGAATGGTAGAAGAATGATACCAACTAGCTATAAAGGCTGAAGACAAGTTGAGAAGGAGAAAAGAGAAAAAAAGCAGAGGTAGGGGAAGGACCTTTAGAGGAAGAGGGTCATTTGTTGGGAGAGGACAGTCCCAAAGGTCTCAAGGAGAGACAAGTAATGCTCAAGAACAAACTTCTTCTGATTCAAGGGGCAGTTTTAGGGGAAGAAGATCAAATTTTAGAGGTAGATTTGGGAGTAGAGGAGGATCAAGTGGATTCACTGGAAAGTGTTATAAATGTAATAAATTTGCAGGCCACCAAGCATGGCAATGCCTTGAAGAACAATCATCTACTTCTTTTAGGAGTGAGAGGAGAAATCAAGTAGCACAAGGTGGAGATGTTGAAAGTGTAAATTCTTCACCACACATTGTAGAACTAGAAGTTGGAGAGTCTTTGACGATGAGGAGAACCTTGATCAAAGTGCCCATGGAGAAGGAATGACCCCAAAGAAAATCACTCTTCAAGACTACTTGCAAAATCCAAGGTAAATGTTGTCAGGCTGTCATTGATTCTAGTAGTACTAATAACTTGGTTTCTATTGAAATGGTAAATAAGTTAAAACTAAAAAGATTAGCCCATGCCACTCCATATAAGGTCTCATGGCTAAACAAAGGGCAACAAGTGTTAGTGAATGAGAAAATTTGGGTAGAATTCCAAATAGGGAGGTATAAGGACAAAGTTTTACGTGATATTGATGAGGTAAAAATAACCTCATCAACATAATGGGTTCAATATGCAAATCTAAACCCTTCAGCCTAAATTACCCTGCCAATTAATTACGTTTAGGAAAAATAATTGCTCTCTTTTTATGAATAAGCATGAAAATTTTACTTCTTGAAGTTAGGAAAATTAAGCTTACTTATGTTGATTTAATGGTTTAGTCTTTGAGCATTTTGCAGGTCAACTCCACTCCCAATTACCATTCCAGTCAAAAGGGAAATGAATGTGGGTCTTAATACTTTTTGAAAACAAGCGAGCAGGCGCCAAAATTTCAGGAGCACACGTTTTGGGCTGAATCTTCATAGTTTTGTTATTTTTCAGTTTCAAAAACTTTGTGGCTCGTACGAGCCTCTTTAATATTGTATGTCATGGGCTTTAAAGTCCATCTATTATTGGCAATCTGTTAAGAGACTCTATCAAATGGAAAGTAGGATTTTGTTAGTCATTTTCATATAAATATGTAACTGTTGCAAATGATCAATGGACAGAAGATTATTGTTATGCTCCCAATATGTCTTTTGAGTAAAAACTACCATATGAATAAAAAAAATGAGTTTTCCCACCAATATTTGAATTACTGAGCAATGTGAATGAAGTCTTTGGAATGAAGTAGTTTGGAGATTTCCAATGCATGTGATCTGAGATAGCTGTAGGCACACCTGAGAGCTGGCCACTCGAGGGTTATAGATAGATAGATAAGTATTCTACTTCTTATTCTATATTTTCTTTTAGTAGATAATAGTTGAAATTGCAATTCATTTTCATGAGTATATGTTATGTTGTTAGTGTCAAGCCTGCAGGTTGTAGCTAAGTCTGTAGTTTCTGAACTTAACATTTGAATGTTCGGAGCACCTTTCTTCAGTTGATTTTGTTAAATCATTTTATGTTAGCAGTTAGATTGTTATCTTTTTCATTAGATAAATGTTTCCTAACTTCTTTACATGTTTTACTTCTTCAACAATTTATGCATTTTTTAGGTTAATCATTTCCATGCTTTCTAGTTTAGCGATGATGCTCTTCAGATTTATAGTTTTATGTTTTCTGGTTTGAATCATTTCCCACTTTCCAGATAGATGATTCATTACTTTCAAGTTTAGAGGCCCTTTAGCTTAGAACTCTTATTCATATGGTTAGTATTTAGGAAACTCGAGAGAGAAGTTGAGATGTCTTCTATTGCATATAGTCGTTGGACACTGCCCGGTCGATATATTGATGTGTTTATTCACTGAAGTGTTAGGACCTAATGACAACCTGTCAGATATCATTCCCATGGATGTTTTCCATACGCTGCTAGGTAGACAATGGCAATGTGATAGGAAGGTAGTCCATAATGGTAGGAAAAACACCTATGTCATAGAGAAGGATGGGGTCTCTTACACTTTGACACCTTTGAAAGATGAAAGCCAAGGAAAACAAGTGGGATCTAGTGTGATGGTGGTAGGAGAGAAAGAGTTCATCAAGACCATGGAAGAGGAGAAAATGGGCTTTGCAATCATAGCCAAACCTAGATCTCTTGTAACAACAGTTAAGATGGATGAGTTGCCTTTGGAGATCCAAGATTTGCTCAAGAAACATGTTGATATAGTGGTAGATGATATTCCAAGTTCATTGCCTCCAATCAGGGATATAAGTCACCACATTGACTTCATACCAGGGGCTAGTTTTCCTAATAAAGTTGCATAAAAAATGACACCACAACAGAATGAAGAGATCAAGAAGCAAGTGCAGGAGTTGCTTGATAAAGGGCTAATAAGAGAAAGTCTTAGTCCTTGCGCGGTTCCCACTATCCTAGCACCTAAGAAGGAAGGAGATTGGAGGATGTGCACTGATTCAAGATCCATAAATAAGATCAAAATTAGGTATAGGTTCCCAATTCCAAGGATTGAAGATTTGATGGATTGTTTAAGTGGAGCAAGCTACTTTTCCAAGATAGACCTTAAGAGTGGGTATCACCAAATTAGAATAAGGCAAGGTGATGAATGGAAGACAAAATTTTAAAAAAATGAAGGGCTCTATGAATGGCTTGTGATGCCTTTTGGTCTCTCCAATGCACCAAGCACCTTTATGAGACTAATGAATGAAGTTCTCAAGCCTTTTATTGGTAAGTTTGTAGTGGTTTATGTTGATAACATTCTTGTTTTTAGTTCTAGTAAAGAAGAGCATTTACATCATTTGGATTTGGTATTAAGGAGATTGAATGAAGAGAAACTAATGATTAATCTAAAAAAGTGTGAGTTTATAAAGAATGAGCTACTATATCTTGGGTTTGTGATCACAAAGGGCACATTAAAAATGGATCCTAGCAAAGTTGAAGCAATCTTGAATTGGCCTTCACCCAAATCAGTTGCTAAGGTAAGGAGATTTCATGGCTTAGAAAGCTTTTATAGGAAATTAATTAGGAGATTCAGTCATGTATGTGCACCAATAATAGACACCATAAAGGGAGATAGGAGAAAGAAGTTTATTTGGACTAAGGAAGCTGAAAAGAGTTTTCAGTATTTAAAGAAAAGGGTAGCAAAGCAACCTATATTGGCTTTACCAGATTTTAATAAGGTATTTTCCATTGAGTGTGATGCTAGTGGCTATTGTATAGGTGTTGTATTGAGTTAAGAGAATAGACCCATTGCTTTCTTTAGTGAAAAATTGAATGAGGCAAAAAATAAATACTCTTCCTATGATCTAGAAATGTATGCTATGGTGCAGTCTTTGAAAAAATGGAGGCATTATCTACTTCCAAAGGAGTTTATAGTCTTTACTGATAACCATGCTCTCTAATTCTTAAACACTTGAGAGAAACTCAGTCATAGGCATGCCAAGTGGGTAGAATTCTTGCAAGGTTTCACTTTCACCATTAAGCATAAGAAGGGACAGTTCAATAAAGTTGTTGATACCTTAAGTAAGAGAGCTCTTATGGTGCGAGAAATTCAATTGAAATGTGTTGGAGTTGAATCATTAAAATGTATGTATGTTCATGTTATAGATTTTAAGGAGATATATGAGTTTTTTTTGTAGCTTCACAACAACACCAATGAAAAATAGTTGGATTTTCTTATTCAAGATGATTTCTTGTTCAAAGGGGCACAACTTTGTGTACCTAAGTGTTCAATGAGATAATTTTACAAAGGAAAAGCATTGTGGTAGTCTTGCAGGTCATTTTGGCCTTGATAAGACCTTGGAGCAGTTAAGAAGGCACTATTTTTGGCCTAAAATGCAATCTGATGTAAGGAAGTTTGTTGAGAAATGCACCATTTGTCAAAGGGAAAAGGGAAGTAGCACCAATTATGGGTTGTATCAACCCCTTCCTATTCCTCATAGGCCTTGGGAGTCATTAGCATGGATTTTTTAATGGGGTTGCCAAGAACACGGAGAGATTTTGACTTAGTTTATGTTGTGATTGATCGGTTCTCAAAGATGGCTCATTTCATCCCTTGTAAAAGCACCAATGATGCATCATATATTGTAGGTTTATTCTTCAAGGAAGTGGTGAGAATTCATGGTTTCCTTCTCAGTATTGTTTCATACAAAGATAGTAAGCTCATTAGACATTTTTGGAGGAACTTGTGGAAGAAACTTAGCACCAACCTCAGTTTCAGTTCTGCCTATCATCCCCAAATTGATGGGAAGATTGAGGTGGTTAATAGAAGCTTGGGAAACCTCTTAATATTCCTCTCTAAATAACATTCTACTTAGTGGTATCTTATCTTTCCTCAAGTAGAGTTTGCCTATAATGATTCCATGAACAGGAGTATTGGGAAAAGTCCTTTTCAAGTTGTTTATGGTTTGAAACCTAGAGAGGTATTTGAGTTGAGGTATATCAGTGGAATGGAAAGGCCAAGTGTTGAAGGAGAACAATTTGTTGTTGCAATGCAGGAGATCCATCAACAAGTTAGGGAATAACTTCAAAGTAGTGTTAACAAGTATAAACACAGGGGAGATATGAAGAGGAGAGAATTTGATATCAAATTTGGAGATTTGGTTTTATCCCATCTCAAGAAAAAGAGATTTCCAAAGGATCAATACCCCAAGTTGCAGATGAAAAAGATAGGGCCTTGTAAGATTGTGCATAAATTTGCAAACAATGCTTATGAAATTGAGTTACCCCCAAGTGTTGACATTTCTCCCATATTTAATGTTTCTGATTTGCACCCTTTCAAAGGGGATGTTGTTGTAGGTGATGGAGCAAGTTAATCTTGATTCTCATATGTTGAATGGGTTCAAGATCTTCCACCTAGCAAGCTTATGGAGTTGGAGTGTATCATTGATACCAAAGAACTCAAGAAGACAAGGAACAAGGCATATCTCCAATATTTGGTCAAGTGGAAGGGTCTTCCCATTGAAAATGAAACATTGATGAATGAAGGATACATTCTCAAGCATGGCTACACTGTTGTATACCTTAATTCAAGTGGAGCTTGATTTTTTTCTCTCTAGGGAGTATAGTGCAGAGGCACCCTGGTGCACCTGTTGAGGCAAATTGTTGCAAATGTTGATAAACTTTGGTTTTTGGTTTGGTTGGAGTAAATGAGGTCATTTGATGCCATTTTGAGTCATTTGGAGTCATTTTAGGATGTTCTAGGATGTTTTGGAGTCATATTGTGAAAAGTTGCAAAAGTTGTTGAAAGTTGTCAAAAATGTTGTCAAAAAGATGTAAAAGTGTCATTAGAGTTAACAAAAGGTTGTTGGTTGGTTTTTTCAGTTGGATATGATTGGGAAATGATAAATAGGCCTTGTAACATCGACCTAAAAGTTTGGAGAAGCTTTGAATGAGAAGAACATCTTTTTTCCACATTGAATATTGTTTTTTTCTATAAAATTTGACTGTATTATGCCTTGTATGGCTTGGTATGATCTAGTACAACCTTGTTGGTGAATTAGGAAGTTGAATAAATTCCTTAGCCTCCAAATTTTTTTTGTTTGATCAGATTTCATTTCATTTTGTAAAAGATATTGCAGTTTTTATGAGGACAGGTATAAACCCTACCTAGGGTTTCCAAGAAACAAATAAAATGATTGGGAAGAGTTTCCGCTCATAAAAACCCATACAAATTGGTGGAAATGTCTATCTTAATTCTTCCCACATGATTGAAAAGTGATGAAGTCTAATTCTCAGTCCGAAAAAAGTTCTTGATGACAATATGTTTGCAATCTTGTGTAAACTGTCCAAAAACCCTAGGGTCAACGTTGTTTCAACAAACCCATGCACCATTTGATGTTGATAAGTTGGAGAACCATTGTGGGAGGTTGTAATAGGCCTGCATAGTCCTGGATTTGGTATGATAAATTTTATTTCTCTTTTGTTTTATGTTTTGGTCTAAGGTACTAGTGGCAACAAGCCCTAAATTGCATGATTCATGGTGTCAAATACTTGATTGGAGATATGTACGCTTGGAAACATTTGGAGTATGTTGAGACTGGTCTAAAAAAACCAATTTTCCCTCATTTCATGTTGTCCTCAGAGGTTGAGTGCTATTTGGTTGTTTCCCCCATGTTTTAGGCTTGAGAACACATTGCCTAGTGTGAACAAATGTGCATATTTGTAGCCTTGGTGTTGAAATCTTGTTTGAAAGTGTTTGGAACGTTGTTTTGAGTCATTCCCCTTTGCATCAGAAAGGTATAGATAGTTGGATTTATTTGGAATCCCTAATTACCCTAACCCAATACCTAATAAAATAAGAGGAAAAATTCCTAAGTTTTAGGGTAATAATTCAACATTTGGAGAACATATAACTTATTTCTTCAATAACAAAAATAAATATGAGATAGAGAAGATGTGATGATAAAATTATTTATATATTCCTTGGAAGAAAGTGCCAAAGAATGGTACAAAAGTATCTCAAATAATATTATTGTTTCTTCAAAGGTGTTCATGAATATTTTCAAGTTACAATATGGGGATAGGATTGATTCCAATTTTTCCATATATGAACTTATCACTTCAAAAAGAGCATCAACAAGATAATAGTGGGTTTCAATAACAAATTCATCACTACAATGATAAAGGTTACCACCACACCTCAAATCTAATGAATCAATGTGTTGTTCTCTTTAGTATGGCATATTTGATTTAAGTATTAGATATTATTTGTGAGGCAAGGGCCCAAAAAATTTTAGAGAAGCCTAAACCACAACTATAAACATTAAGAGAAATATGAAGGCTTCAATTAAACATGTTAAAAGATCATATGTAAAATATCACAACCAAATATAATTTCCCCAAGAAAGTCACTTTCTACTAAGGACAAATTGGACAATTTTATGGGTTTCATGAAGGACCTATCATATAAAGTAGCAATAAATTATAAGGGGATACCACCTCAAAATACAATGACTCATTTTAATGAAGTACAAGGACTACATAATAAGCTTTACAATATTGATTGGTTCAAGAGACCACAAAAAAATGATAAACAAGAAGCCCCTAAGAAAGGTGGTTTCATATAGAAAGAAAAGGATACACCAAATCCATTGAGGAGAGACCATGTAAAATTCCAAGAGGTGACATCCTAGTGTAAGTCTTGTTTCCTCCCTCATGATCTATCAAACTATGTAATTTCTCTTTAAATTATTAGAGAAGAAAAATTTCTAAATGAAGAAGGTGGTGTCAAGTACTATGAGGATGAAATAAACCAACTAGATGATTATGAGCATGATATAGAATATGAGGAATATTAAAATAATAGTTATTATGTAGAATACCAAATACTTTAATATAAATTTAGTGTTTGTCTTAATCAATATGAGTTGCCAACTTAAGATTTTGAGCATTCAAGGGAACTTGTGAAGCAAGTATATAAGAAAACAAAAACTTCTAATGATGACATAAATTTCCTTAGTAATGCATCAAAAGTGCAATATCAACCTAGATATAAACTATGAGGTATGCATGTACTAGTCTAGGGAGCCTATTGTTAAGGCAAGTAAAGTTGATACAAAGGTTGATAAGGATAAATAAAGAGTATATGTTGGAGATGGAAATGGCATCCAAACCAAAGGGGTGACTAAGAAAAGAAAGGCCCCTATTTAGCAACCAACAAAGAAAAAGTATATACCTAGGGCTCGAGATCATGTCATACCATCAAATGTTATTCCTACCTCATAGATAAATATCCCAAGAAAATTAAGTAGTACCATTGAAAGAGTTGAGTGGAGTTGAAGAGAATAGAAGGATTCAAAAGGTAAGAACATTTGATCCTTTTGATGTAATTATACCTTTTATTCTTGATGCAAAGGATGTAATTGTTCCACATGACACACCCAATACAAGCTATCACCCTAATTGATATGGCCCAAGTTTTAAGTCAAGTTAGGATCTATGTGTCAATAAGAGAACTCTTTAGGATTCTTGAATATAGGGGTAGGGTTGTGTCTTATTTTATTGTTTTAAATGTTCCAACTTATCCTACTACCACAAATGATGTAGAAAAGGACAAGGAGGATGAAGAAACCATAGAAGTGTACCTAGGGGCTTCCCTAGTCAACAATCAACTAAGTGTTTTTTATACCAACTTAATGATTAATGGATGGATATTATATAATTGTATGTTATACTCTAGTTCCTCCTCTAATTTCATGCCACATCAAGCTATGAATAAATTAGAATTACAAGTATCCAAGTCTTAAGGTAAATGTTTTTTTCATGGACTCTATAGAAGTGAATGCCATGGGTATTGTGAGAATTTTGAGGTTCAACCTACTACATACCCAAATAAATCATTCTTGATGGACATAGTAATTGTGATTTTGTAGGGTTAATCCCAAAGTGTGTTGGTTAAGTTGTGGCATTGTTGATATTGCCACCAAGGTTCAAATCCCCACTGGGCGTAGGCTTGTGCCTTCGTTGATCCAATGTGCTCACAAATTATGAATTGTTGTGGCAAGCTTGTGCCTTTGTTGATCCAATGTACTCACAGATTGTGAACTATTGTAGTGTTCATGCCAGTGGTTTCATAGGCATTCATGTCGATGGTTTCATAGGTGTTCAGGCCTGTGCCAGACCCTAGTTGGGCTAGTGTGCTTGCGAGCTTTGTGACCTCGCTGGGCTACCATGCTCATGGATCTAGATGGTTCTTGTGCATTCATGTTAGGGATGAGGTCTCCTATTTGTGGCCTCACTAGTTCATAGTTCCAATCAAAAGTGTGTACCAATCAAATAATAATTGCGATTTTTCCTCCCAAATGGAGTATGTTGCTATCTAAAAAGTGGGAAATGTCTACTAGAGGTAGCATTTAAATAGATTTATCCTATGCTACCATCCTTGTGCATGGGGTAAATGTTAACTTACAAAATGAATAAAAGATATTGGCCAATGTGAAGGACAAGTACAAACCACCAATGACGTAAATTTATTTGATGTTGGTATGACCATTTCACTAGTTTTTGTGATGAACATGGGAATAAGAAAGTTGATCTCATCCCTCACCTTGCTGGTGAAATAATATGAATAATTTATGGATCATATTTTTTATGGTCTTGTTCAAAGGATGTTTCAGGTTAAAGTGTTGTCATGTTTTCACCAAGTGGTGAATTGTCCAATTTTTCATTTAATTTGACATTTCAATTTATAAAAAATATTGTTGAGTATGAAGCTTTATTGTTAGAGCTAAATATTGCTCACAAGAATGGGATTAGGTGCCTAAGAATTGAAGGAGATTTAGAGCTAATAGTGTAACAAGTAAAGAACATATGTGTCGCCAAGGAAAAAAGATTGACGATATATAGAAATATTATTTGGGATAGCATGGAACTATTTTATGTAATTGGCATTGAATAGGTGGAGAGGTAAATAATATAGAGGAGATTCTCTAGCAGTTATAGCACCTAAATATGATTTGGAGGTTTTTTACTCTCACATATTGTTACAATGTGGAGATTCTCATAAGGCCAAATATTCAAGACAATATTTGTAGCTAGCAAGTATTTGATTACAACTAGAAAATATATAATTTCCTTGATTGTGTGGATGAAATTGATAGTCAACTCATAAAATCACAACCTATGGTTGGAGTTGATGATGAAAAATAAATAACGTTCTTGAGTCAGATAGTGCAGTTAAAAACCAACTCTCTTCCTAAAAGGGCTTGTTGCATTAGAAAACATGTTTGACAATGGAGATCATTACAAGAAAAAAAGCAAGCCAATTCACACAAAATTATGTTGAAGGTGTAAACCTAGGAATAGAGGAAAATCCTAAAATGATTTATATGGGGAAAAATTGAAGCTTGCCAAAAAAAATTGATAACACTATTGAGAAATTTTTAAAAATGTTTTGAATGGTCTTATGATGAACTCAAAAAACATAGGAAAGATTTGTTTCAACATACTATTCCCCTCAAATCAAATGCAAAACCTTTCACAAAAAAATAAAGAGCCATTAACCTAACGCTTGCTCCACAAATACAAAAGGGACTAATGAATTTGAAGGATGAAGGTATCATCAAACCTATCATGCATTATAAATTGGTTTCTAACCTTGTCCCAATGAGAAAAAAAGAATGAGGATATTAAATTTTGTAGATTTTAGAAATATGAATGCCAAGTCTCTTAAAGAAAAATACCCTCTCCCAAGCATGGATCATTTACTACAAAAGGAAACAAGTTGGATATTGATGTCTATGATGGATAGATTCTTAGAGTATAACTAGTTGGCAGTCAAGAAGTTAGAACAACATAAGACAATATTTACAACTCCTTGGTGCACTTATGTTTATGTGACGATGTCATTTGGGTTGAAAATGCAAGTTTTAATTTTCAAAAGGAAATTCATGTTGTATTTGTGGGTATTATAAGATCATGGTAACATACCAAGATAACCTCATTGTATTTTCCAAAGAAAGGGGCGATCATTGTAAACACCTGGAGGTCATTTTTAAGAGATATCAAGAATATGGGATTTCTTTAAATCCTAAGAAATGCATGTTTTGTGTTGAGGAGAGTAAATTGTTAGGACACATTATATCAAAATATAGGGTGAGGATATACCCATAGTGATTTAATGCAATTTATCTTATCCCTCATCCCAAATTAATTAAGGGAGTGCAATCCTTCTTTAGACAAATATTTTTTTTAGGATTTTGTTCCTAGCTTTGTTCAAAAGACTAAGGCCATCTCTAAAATTCTAAAGAAAGGAAAATAAGTTGTATGGAGTGATGAACTATTTGAACCATTCAAAGGTATACAAGTATCTTAAGGAGGCGCCTATTTTAGTAATATTATATCATTCTAAACCATTATAGTTGTTTTATTTTTCTTATTTCTATACACTTGTTCTTATATTACTTCAAAAGAACAAATAGGGGTATGCAATACCCATTTCCTTCTTTAGTAAATCATTACAAGTTATTAAGTTGAAATACTCAATTATGGAGAAGCATGTCCATGCCCTTGTAAAGGACAAATAATTTTAAGCCATATCTTATTAGTACAAAGGTTATTGCTTATGTTTCACACTCAATAATAAAAGACATCTTCATTCAATAAGAAGATTCAAGTAAAATATAGAGGATCAAAAAGATCCAAGAGTATGGAATGGAAGTGTAGGTTACTAAAATGGTTAGGTTTCAAGGCCTAGCCATTTGATGGAAAAAGCTAATTTGAAAGCAATAGAAAATATAGAATCCACTAGTACTTCTAGCTCTTTCCATCTAAATGATAACTCGTGGTATAAGAGTATAGTTATTTATTTGGAAAAAATGAATCACCCTTTGAAGATGAATTAAAATCAATAGAAAAAAGTGAAGTTATAGTCACATAGTAATGTACTAATATAGAATGATTTACTATGGATAAATCATGATGGGTTGTTGCTCAAATTCTATGACCAAGATAAATCAAAGAAAATAATTATTGAGCATCACCAAGGTGTCTGTGAAGGACACTTTAAAGCTAAGACCACTACTCATAAAATCTTCAAGGTAGGATATTAGCAGTCCACCTTGTTTAAGGATGTGGTTGAGATAGTAAAAAATGTGATGCTTGGAAATGATTTTTTGGTAAGTTGAAGTTTAAAGGTGCTCTCCCCCTCATAAAACTCATAGTTGATGCTCTTTTTCAACAATGGGGGTAGAATTTATTGGAGAAGTTCAAGAAAGATCTAATAATGGTTACAAGTGGATACTTGTGTCCACTGATTACTTTACCAAGTGGATTGAGGCAATTCCAAGTCATAAGGCTTCATCTAAGGTGGTAAAAAACTTCTTGATAAACAATATAATAATTAGGTTTGGTGTCATGTCCAGGATTATTATTGATAATACATGCGTGTTTTAGATCTTAAGACATATTGAATATATGTTCTAAGTTTTGGATCAATATGATAAACTGATTCCCTTATCATTCCTAAAGCAATGGATATGATGACTCTAACAATAAATGCCTTGTAAAGTTCATGAGAGGAACTCTGAATATGAATAAGAAGAGGTGGGATGATAAGTTTAGGTGTGTAGTTTGGGATAACAAAATAAATTTCAAGCAAGCTATTGGTAGGATCCCTTTTGAGCTAGTCTATAGACTAGAATGTAGAAATAACAATTAGTCTAGAGTTACTTGTATACCAAATACTACATGACATTGAAGAAGAAAAAGATGGTGTAACTTCTACAAGAATACTTGAATTGATAGAGCTAGATGAAAGCAAGAGAGTTGCACATGCAATATTTTTTTTTTAGAGACAAACAAGGAAACATCTCTTTGATAAGAAGACTCTACAAAGAAACTTCTAAATTGGTGATGTGATTCTCTTCTAGAATACTAAATCCAAAGACAAGTGAAATCACAAGAATCTTTATCATCTCAAGAACTTAGATGGGACATGACTAGGGACATGTGATATTATTAAGAGATATGATTTTAATGTATATCATCTCAAGAACTTAGATGAATAATTAATGGAGCTTCCAATGCATGGTCAACATCTTAAGCATTAAATTTCAAAGGTAATTAGGCTTTTGATTGGTAAATACATTTTACATTTAAATTATATTTTTCTCATATTTTGTCCTCGAGTAGTCATTGCACCTATTTGTCATGATGAGGCATTTTACCATGATTCTTTATTGTTGTGTTTTTTATTTTTATGGTTTTCTCCTACTAAATTCTTCTAGATTCTTGTTGTGTTTGCAAGAGACACACACCCCCAACTAGAGCCACTATTGGAGATATTGTTAATTTTCTAGGGAATTACTTAGGGTTTTTACTATGCCTTTTGATTTAAACCATGATTCTTTATTGTTGTGTTTTCCCTTTGAATATTGTTGTAGTTGTTATAATCTCACATTAACTAGTTTATCTAGTGTAATCACTTAAGTGGTACAAATAGTGATATGAAGGGTCATGGTTTTATCACCCCCTTATCTTCTTCACTATTGTGTGCTTGTGTTAATTGTTTGTTTTCTTAAAGATCCCTAGTTGTAGGCATTTTATCAACTTGTGTACACTCTTACTATTAAATTATGTTATTTATCTTTACAGTGGCATCCAATGTAAAGGTAGAACCAATATTTTGACACGCTATGAGTTTTTCATAGCCATGAATATGCATGCATCTATCTAGCTACTAAAACAATTGCCAAGTCTATCATTATGGCCTAATTTGAATTACGACATTTCAAATTTGTACTTCTTGATAGAATGAAGGAGATCTAATATTATATGTTATTGTAGATGCATTTTACATTATTTTGTTGAACTATGACATAGGATACAATCAATTTAATTAATTGATTTAATTGAAAGAGTCATTACATATTTTTGTGGGCCTTCTAAGTGATCATTTATCTATTTTCTATATGTAAAATTTCTTATTTTCATTTGGGGGTTGGTAATTGTCATTTCCAATTGACTTCTATGAGTGCTAGGTATTTTTTAGGGTTCCAACTATTGAATGTCAATTTTTTGAGAGTATAGTGGATTCTAAAGCATTTGAAGGTCAACAATTATTGTGGATATCTAAGATAGAATGTCTCCAAGGTTATATTTATGTTTTTAGGGAAATCTATAACAATTTGTATAGTTTCTCTCTTCTCAAATTTGTTGACATGAATGTAAATAATATTTGATAAATGTCATGCAATATTTTTAAAACAATTTAAACCTTGTAGTGATCATTTATTTCTTCCATATGGATTTGTATATCATAAATTTTAATAATTAAGTATGTTCTTTGTCTGATGTCTACTCTTTGATGGATTTATGTTTAGATCATCTTTCTATGTTTTCATTCACTATTTCTCTCCTCTTGTCAATTGTGACTTTATTGCCCATTTGAATAAGCATTGATCATCTTTCTATGTTTCCATTCACTATGTATCTCCTCTTGTAAATTGTGACTCTATTACTGGTTTGAATAGGTATTGGTCCCAAAAAAAATCAGTCAATCATGCTTTGAAAAAGTAAAGTCATTAACTAATAGTTTAAAGTTAATTTTTATCTTTATAATTCATGATTTAGTTATAAGAAATAGGGACAATACTATCTATGAGCATTACCAACAAAAATACTTTGTGAAACATGTCCTTGTATCATCATCTTGCATATCTTGCAATGATGTTATTATCAAATCTATAAGAGCTATATGTGTAGTTGGCTAGTATTTAACTTAGTGACTACTTTTATGGTTGAACTTGCCCTAGATACAATTACAAAGATATTTTATTATTTTACCTTTCAACACCTTCAACCCCATTTAGGATCGCCTCTAGGAATACTCTGTGGGTTTAAGTTGATCTAAAGTGTAGGAGAGCTTATCTACTTGCATCCATCAACCTTTAACCCTCCATAATCTATAGATGAACCTTGGTTTTACTTTCATGATGACAACCCATTACCTTGAAAGTGAAATAAAGCTCTAAGATTTTGGAGTGGTGGTTTTAGGACCCAACATGATATACAAAAAATTTAAATTTGATCCAAAATTATGACAAAAATTAGAGAAATGCAATCATAAATAGATAAATTTAGTTATACCATAACATAGTGGTTTATGTGGGGAAACCCCTCACTCTAAAACCTACATATTGTATCATTAAATTTGTAGAGGATTACAATACACTCACAATGCAAGTATTTATAGTATTATGTAGCAACATTAAACTTAGATTTAGCAACATTACAACACCTAAGTACCCATAAATATCTCATATGAAACTGATTTCTAAAGTGCCAATTTATAGATAAATGAAAAATTTGGGAAACCACGAGTGGTTTCAAAAAACCATTTTACAAAACCCCAACAAGTGGCACCCAACTTGGGCATAATTTCCATTGTCACCCATGAAGATTCCATGTTGCCTACTAAATTTTTAAGTCAATAATACAATAGTAACTCTTGGCTTGACTCACTCAACATGGGCACCCAACTTGGCTTGGTATGTCATCTCAAAATAGGCACTATATGATAAATAATAAAGCTTTTCATAGTTGGTCAAGATTCCAAAGTGAATCCCCCATTTTTAACTCATACGTGTGTCATAAGATGCCATCATAACTTGTCACTGAATCCCACAAAAGAGGGGTGCTCCAAATTTTCCATATTTATCCATGTTATGACATCTTGAAACTCATTAAAAAAAGCATTGACACTCGGCATTAGATGTTGTACATAAATTCCAATGCTCCATATGAGGTAGAGCATAACTATTATATAAAATATATTAAAATATAATATGTTATTATGAGAAAATGCATAATAATAAAAACAATTAAGATGAAAACTTGCAAAAAATTGAGATGCCTTAATTACCAATAATGTCATCTAAATATTCTCTAAGACCTTCGATCATAAAAAATTTCTCCATAAGTACTAGGTGCCCTGGTAACTCTCCCACCCTAGAGTAGCGAGACAACTTGACATGAGAAATCCCTTATTGAATATGACAAATCCTAGGAATTTGTAGCATTATCGATTCTATTCCTCTATTATTTTCTATAATTTTTGACATGGTTTTGCCTTTTGTGATATTGTTGTTACCTATTTTATAAGTTTTTATTTAAGGTTATTTACTTGTTTGACTTTTAATAATTTTACATCCCTAACTTATTTCTAATTAAGAAGCCAAAATTCTACTGCATCACCACCACCACTACTATTGTGGCTATTATTTAATTTAATTTCCCCTTTAGAGTTCAATTTATCATCTATTTCTACCTTGGGTATTCTTCCCAAGGAGAACATGCCTTTATAATCTTCTTCTTCTTCTACATATTCCTCTTAAACTACTTATATTTATGCACCACTTATCTTTATAATCTTCTTCTTCTTCTTCTACATATTCCGAGCTTAAACTACTTATATCTATACACCATTCATTTAAATATATAGAGGTATATGAACCACTATATATTCCTTATGCAAGGTCAATTCTTCCTATCTAGAGTCAAATACTCCATCAGAATTTACAAATCATTTTAGGTTCAACAAGAAATTTAATATATTAAAGGGCTCCTTCATTTCTATGACCTCAAAATATACTACCCTCTTTATTCCTATTAGGTCTACATCCATGTTTTTGTAGGTTCCTATTATATCTACATGTGAACCATCTACCAATGTGACATTGTACAAGGTTTCATGAAATAATGGTTTTCGTACATCTTCCCAAACCTATCTAGGAAATACATTAAAGTTGGCTCCTAGATCCACCAAGGCTTTCCTATTCTATCTCCCATAAACCTTTACATGTTTTAGAAGAGGATGTTTGTGCCACCTTTTGTATGTTTTGGTTATACTACTTATTTGTTGTGTTATGTTTAGTTCTTAACATTTATTCCAATACTTGTTAAATTGTTTGAGTTTTCCTAATATATTCTCTTCCTCCACAAAAAAGGTCAATTACTGTAATATTAGTACTTCCTTTTTTATAAAAAATAAGCCCTTTGAAAATATTCTTTCTTTTGTTCTTTTTTTTATAGTCTTTGTGGCTTTATTTACTATTGAATCACGACCTTTCTTAGTGGGGAATTCTTCCACACATTTTTTTTATCTAATTATTTGCTACTAATCATCTCTTTGTGGTGTCTTTACCACCTCTTTTATTACCACTACCTTGTTTTTATTCTTATCCTCTAGGTCATGTCTTTTCTCCTTGATGATTTCTTCTTCCTCCAATAGTCTTTCCAATTGTTCTTCCTATATTAGGTAATTTTCTTTTTTATTATCTTCATCAATTGGCTCCACCCTTTGACATCTACTAGCATTTAGAGTTATAGGTGCATTCTTAGGTAATTTTAGGATAACCTTAGCTCCTTTTAGTGTATTTGGTCTAGATAATTACTCAATATTTGTGGTTGCTTGATAATTATTATATAATATTATGCAACTCTTGGAGAACCATATAAATCATGATCAAAATCATTATAAAATGATGCAGTCAAGATTGGGGGGTCTTATCAAAACTACCCAATCTTGCAGCCTTATCATTTCATCCAACCCACATTAACATAATAATGGAGAAATAATATGAAACATCTCTTTATTTTAATGTTCATACACATCCATACATGAAAATTCCTCAAGAAAAATTACATATAGTGAGGATTTCAACAAGAAATCAAATTCAAAATTTTTACAAGGGTTTCTAGGCACTTCATGCTTTCAAATCTTCAAAGTCTTTTGCCTTCAACTTTCTTGGCTTCACTCCTCTTTGTAAATCTGGTTTTTTCCCTTCATCCTTCAACTCTCATGGCTTCCTTGACCACATAAAACACACCTAAAACTTTCTTCTTCTCTTCTTTTATTCCTCTCCTCTTGGAAATATATTTTGTTTGCACTTTCCTTCATGCAATCCTTTAGAGCAACCTGCAAATTCTTTCCTCAAACTTGTTGATTCTAATTGTTGTCTCTTGACACCATTAAATGTTGTATTTAAAGAGGGTTTGAAATACGTGAAAACCCAAAAAAGTGGTTTCCAAACTTGCTCTTTGATTGACCCTTAAAATTCCTGCAAAAAAATGAAACAAAACGTAGTTTGTTGCTCCCAGAAGTGTCATTAAGAGTTGTTGAACCACATCCAATGTCTTTTTGTTGTATATTCCTTTGGAAAATGAATAAAATCAATAACCAAGTTGTGCTCATTCACCCGAAATTGGAAATTGAAGAGTCATTTATTTATTTTTCCAAAAATTACTAGTTTTTTCTGCATTATAGGAACCAAAACTAAAAGAACAAGACCAAAATGGAATGCCAAGAGTCACTTGTCTTATGCACACTTCCTTAGGTGTCCAAGTTGAGAAAAATAATTAATTTTAATTATTCTTCCTTCAAAATCTCCTTCGACCATGGTAAATTGACATTTCAACCCCTAGAACCTTGAAATTGCATAATTTTGGAAATCACATTAAACACCTTGCTTGACCTTGATGTATGAAATGGAAATAAAGTCCTCACAAATAAAAACTTCACAATATGCTCTTGAAGCTCAAGCCCACACCAAAAATGTAAAAGAATGAACATGAAAGGAAAATATTTTTTTGGTGATGCAGGATTGCTTGTGAGCTCGGATGCTCCTACATCATAAAATCCACAACCTTTTTTTTTCTCTCTACAATTAATTGTATAATGACTTGTTTTGTCACACTTCTAGCATGTAGATTCTTCTATCCTTCTTTGTCCTTATTTTCTTCCTCTACCACATCCTACTCTAAACTCGTTATAATAGGGCCTATTATCATTGTAATAATCTTTGTAACTCATAAGGTTTCACATTCAACACTTGTGATGCTTTTTTAACTACATTAATGGTTTTTTTTAATTCGTAATAAGCAACTATAGTTGCATGGATTATATTAATTATCAAAAAGTCTTTACATATCATGGATAGCCCGCAGTCTTGGGCATAGCAACAGTGCTTTAGTTACATCCCATATACAAAACAAAGATCAAAACAACCCCCACCCCAGACACAAAACAAGAATGATAATGCAAAACAAAACCAGGCCCACCCTGGAAACCTGCACCAAATCAGTCGACCTCATCATAGAAGTTCCTTGTTCCCACCACTGCAACAAAGTCTCTAGCCCACTGAATACCATTCATGTCCACTAAGTTGAGCTGCCGACGAAGAAAGAAAACTCCCATTCTGGCCCAGCGCTTGTGGCGAGCAAGTCCACGAGCGTTCACCTGCAAGAGGAACGACTGTCGTTCTACGTCCACACCCTGGTGTAGTAAACGGACGATGTCATTCGGCCATGGAATGCTGACACCCAGTTTCACCACTATCACTATGTCCATGTCATCCATTAGAATCGTAGACTTGAATACCTGCCTTAACAATAGTAGACATTGCACCTTTGAAGTGCCCCGATCCAATAAAGTCGCCAAGAAGATGGAAGAGATATTAGAGCTCACTCGATATCTGCTAGCCGAGATCGAAAAATCATGCCCAATCACCATTCTAACTGCTTCCAGGCATAGTATGTCCTTTACACAGAATTTTCTGGAGCCTCCTGTTTGTAACAAAGCCTGGGAAAGTTGTCTACTTCTTGGCACTTAGCTGGCTGGGCTTAAGTGTCACACACTAAGCTCTGACTGTCGGTCAAAAACCTGTTGCCATTTCCTGTTTCCGTTTCTATCTTCTTGTGTGCAGGCTACGTTCAATCGATCTGCAGAATCTGTCTCCGTACACAGAGAGCAGTACTTAATGTCAGAGTAAGACTTATGATTGAACGTCCAGTGAAGAGGCTTGTGGTGTTGATATTGATTTTTCAAAGTTTTTTTTGTTAGTTAAGATGAGATTTTAATGATAAAGGATTTTTTCATGGAAGTAGTGGAAAGAAATTTGCGGATGAAAAAATTGTGGAGTGTGGAGTGAAATGTGGGTTTTTATTACTGAATTTTTTATATGTTTTCGGTAGTTTCCTTCAGGATTCTTATTCGTTAATGTAAATATGTAGGATTAATTAATTGTCACAATAAGTTAATAATTAAATATTTTATATATTTTAAATAGTAATAATTATTAAATATGTTAATAAATGTATATGGTAAATAAAAAAATTATTTATTTTTAGATTTGATGTTTAATTATATTATGACATATACAATTTGATTATGCAAGTGGTTTTGGAAATTATGCAATCTTTTCTTATACTTGATTTTTTTACTAAAAGATGGTTTTGTGTCAATTTGAATGAGTGAAGTTGATTTGTTGTTAGTTGAATATTTTTGAGTATTCATTGGGTTTGTTGGAACATCTATGTCTTTGGTAAATTTATGTCTAATATATCAAGATTTGTGATTGTGTTAATTTTGGATTTTTTTTCCATTACTCCTAGCATATTCAAGGTCAAGTTAAAATTCTAGGTTGACCAAAGTCTAGTGGACAACCTAATGAATGGATTTGGAAAAAAAATATGAAAACACTATACCATGTTAGAACCATAATTTATGGTTCAAGACCATAATCTACAAATCTCTACCATGGAAAAGTATTAGGAACATAATTTATAGGTCAGGAACATATTATTCAAGTTAAGAGTAATTTTTACAATTTTTTTGAAAATACAAGTTCTAGAGTTCTAAATGATTAATTTTTTTATTTCTAATGTTCATATATAAAAAAATAATAAGTAATTACCATAGTGGAATCTTTCTAAAAATTATGTATGGTCGAAGTTGAGATTCTTATCAAACTTTCTACCATGATGAAATTTGGATGATGTTACTTGGTTGTGAGTAATTGATGAATTTGTGATTTTGGTGTGTGTAAAAATTCTAATAAAAGATTAAAGGAAAATTTGACAATATCCACATATAGTAAATGAAACCCTAAAAATTTATAGCATACTCTTTATATTTCTTTACAATAATATTCACCTTCTTTATATAGACCTCTTCTTGATAACATTATGGAGGGGTACACCATTAAACCAATATTTGTGATTTTAGAGAGCTTGATTATTGACATTCTGGAGTGAGATTTTCACATTTTAGATAGTAGAAAGGGATAGAAGGCACTCTAGATCAAGATTTTGAACTTGAGTGACCTATAGGGAAAATCAATGGAATGGGAAAAGAAGCAAGAAATATCAATCAAGTAGAGTGAATATTATATTTTGATGGATTTATTTTCTTTTGGTTTGATGGATGAGAGCAATATATTTCAACTTACATGCTTTATCTATGGAATTTTTTACTTTTCTAAATTTGATAGGGATATGTCAACCTCATACAACTAGGAAGATGTAAGGGCTCATCACCAAAGTTTAGACCAAGTGAGTATAGACATCATGAAAGTGGAATAATGGTATGTGGAATGTGTTTCTTTTAAAATGCAACATTTGACAAGGAAAGAAATGGGTGATTTTCTTATAAGTATATATGAGTTAACAACGATATCAAATATTATGAAATCTATCTATGGTATTTGAAAGAAAACTTTAAATGAGTAAAATTTACAAACAATTTTCTTAATAGTCAAGGTTGCTTATCAAATTTAGGCCCTAATATTATGACAACATTTTATAAAAGTGACAAATTTTTTCAAACTATTACAATCTTTGTAATGATCATTTTGTATTCACAATGAGATTTGTCTAGCTCAATAATAGATTACTAAGTATGTTTTCATCTATAATACTCAGACCTTGATTACATTTTAATGATTTGATCAATTATTTTGTGCTTCTAGTTTCTTTGAAATTACTTCTCATTAACTTTGACACCATCCATTGATAGGTACCAATTTGGGAATGTATTGGCTCCATGAAATAATTAAAAAGAATAAATCATTACACTAACCATTCTAGTTTAGTCACACTCTCAAGTAGCCCATGGTTCTACAATAAATAAGGTAAAAAGTTACATAAATTTTGTTTGTCACTTTACCTTGTGGTCTATGTGGATTGCCTCTACCTTACACTCATTACAAAAATGATGAAATTAGCTATATAGACGTATTAAGATAGCTAGTTTTTATTGGTGAGTAGTGGCATATCTGCAGTCAAGTCAATAGGTTCGGTTTAACTATCACCATTTTTTTTGTCTACATTTTTTTTAAATCAAATCTCTAGGAATACTCTCTTGAGTCTAAGTAAAGCTCAAAGAGTAGGAGAGTAAACCCACTTTCATAAAGTTGGCTTGCAACCCTCTATGTTTTGTGGATGAGGAAGTTTCAGTTTCATGATGACAACATTGGCCTTGAAAGTGGAAATATGTTCTAGGAAGTGGATCAATCGTTTATGAATCAACACACTCTTAGTTATATTTCTACCAAATGGTTCTTAAAAATACTTAATATAACAAAAAAATAGGGGGATGAACACCAAACACTATGTTATAGTTTATCTCCATAACCTTAACCATTTAAAAACTATTTAGTAGTTTAAAAATTAAACTAAAGTACTACAATTCTTATTCTTCTTATATCTTTCAATTTTGAGTGTACACATCTCAAATTACTCATTTAAGTTCAACTTTAGTTGTTTCCAAGAAAAAAAATTGGTCACTTTTAACCCCCTTTTGGCGACCAATTTTTAGGAACTTCCCTACCCATTCTTAGGTTAGAAGATCTAACACTTTGTATAGCTAATTTACCGAAGCATGAAATTAAGGTTTATATTCTAGTGTCACAGTTGAACATTTGAGCATGATGTGCTAGCTTAATATTTTCTCTTTTTTCTTCTACATAGAGGAGCCCCTATGTATCATTTTAGAGGACTTGTATTTGTGTAATGGTTAATTTATCAATAAGCCTAATAGTATGCAATATATTATCATAAATATTTTTAATATTATCTTTTTTTATGTTTAGCTATTATGTGTACATTTTTCTATTGATTAATGTGTCATGAACCTTTGCTATGCTTAAATTTCTTGATGCAATCTCTCTCCCTTTTCACCCCCCACACACCAAATTCAATATTAGCTTAGGATAGATAGGGATCTAGCTCTCAAATCCTAGATATTGTCTTATAGGTTCCACCCGTATTATTTTTTATATTGATGAAAATAGGATTGAACTAGGTCTTGACCCTTTTACATAGTAGCAACCAAGATGTTAGAGAAACTACTCTAATGAGATATGAAATAGAAAAAATCAAAATAAAGAGAACCAATCGGTCATAATAGGGCTTCCAAATGCACAACATAAGAATAACAATAGGACACAAAATATAACCACTACCAATCAAATTTTGTAATTTTCTAGCTTCCTAAAACTCCTTAGATAATAAATTAACTAATAAATTGACCTTGTCTTCAAAAGTGACCTCCATGAGTTCTCCAAATTGGGTGCTTGTGTCTCTAAAATATTTCATAGTTTTGACTCTTTCTTTTTGCAGGGACCTCATGAGAAGTATCTCATTTTATTTTGTGTACTTCATCCTATAGTACACAAATATCGGTAACAATGTTTGTAATTATCCACCTATATTGTTGCTTGCAATCATTTCCATATTCTTAGTCTACATGGTGTATTGGCACTTGAAAATGACCTTTAAATCAATCGAATAGGTGTATTGCATGGAGATGTGTGTCATTCATTCTCCCTCTTATTGAATTGCCCAAGGTCTCTCTAGAAATGGTAAGGATTGATATAATCCAATATTTTTACTTCCCCCTTTGTAACTTGACAAGTCTTGCAATCTTGAATAAATTTTCTCATTTCTTTATATTTAAGAACAAAAATAGTTGTCATTCACTAATTCCATAGAATTATCTACTCTAAAATGATATTCTAAACCACCACTATGCTCATCCTTGATAAATACTCCCTCATTGAGCTTCTACGAATGCACAACTAATTACCCTTCAAAGAACATCTCATTTTAAATAAAATAATCAAGTCACGTCTATCTATATTTTTTTGGTTCATTACATTCTCTTCATGCTTCCATATAATTAGGACTAACTTCATACAAATATTTCAACTCTTTAAATCCAACTATCTTTATTGTTATATCTTTCAAAAAACATTGTCTCCTACTTATTACATCAACTACCTTATTTGAATTTCCACTTTTATGCTTCAATGCAAAAGTATAACAACATTGATCATGCATTTTCTACACTATTGTTATGGTGATGTTCTATTTTTAGAAATATATTGATTATGATTTTTTAATTATTTACTAAAAGAATAATTGCATTTATCCACACATAATATATCATGATTAAAACTAAATAACCCATTATAATTAACCTTAATGAAAAAATTTTGATTGAAAAAATGAAAAACTATTTAAGAATTCAAATGAACTCTCCTAAAAAATAAATTATTATTCCAATTAAATCTTAAAATAAATAAGTCTAAAAAAAATTATAATTATAAAAAAACAATAAAAAGAATATAAATCTTAAAATTTTAAAAATTAAAAAAACTGAAAAAAAAAAAACAATAAGATTTACCAATATAAATAAATTTAAATAAAAAAAAATGATATTTTCACTACAAATTTTACAAAATATTATTCAAATTACCTACAATAACTTAAATTTCAAAATAATAATATGTTCATTTAAATATAAAATCACTATGGAGATGGTGTTCAAGCCAGCATTCTATCCTCTCAATTATGGATCCCGAGAAAACTACCAAAATAATATAAAAAATTCAATAGCAAAAACCCACATTTCACTCCACACTCCACAATCTTTTCATCGGCAAATTTATTGGAAAGAATCCATCATTAAAATCTCATCTTAACTAACAAAGAACTTACTTTGAATAATCAATGTTATTGGAAACCTTGAAGTTAAGGTCAACAGCACAAGTGGAAGCCAAATTTTGGAGAGCTTGATCATTGATTGTTGAGATCATATTTAAAATCTAAAATTTTAAGAAGTATCAAATTGGTGAAAAAGCCTCTTCACTGGACGTTCAATCAGAAGACTTTCACTCTGACATTAACTACTGCTTCTTGCATACGGAGAGAGATTTTGCAGATTGATTGATTGATTGATTGATTGATTGATTGATTGATTTTAATAACGTCCATGAGACCAGCCAGTCTATGGGACCCATGAAATGAAACCGAAAGACCACATTAGCCAAGACAACAAAACAAAAGCCGATCCCACCGAACTACTTCATGTTGTTTTCCAACTCTTTGCTGATTTTGTTTCTTCTGCTGTGAATTTTGATCAAGTAACTTGTTGTTTTATCAATCTTTTCTTCTTCAAACAAGGCCGCTAAAGACTTGACTTTTAACAAATCAGGATAGAAGTATCGGATGTCCTCGTAAGCCTTACATTCCATAATGTAGTGCCACTCTGACTCCACTAAACCCGAAGAGCGGAAACAACAAATCCTATCCTCCCACAACTCTTTGGGAATTTCCACCTTCCTGTTTCACATCTCAAACGGTGTGAGCTAGTTCTTAACTAGGCTATTAGCATTTTAGCCTTCCACTTTATATCAGCCCCCATGTAAAAAAAATTCTCATGATCACAAGTAGGGTTAAAAAGCAAAACATAATGTTCTCTTTTCCAGCCAAGCTGTTTCGACCACATGATATTTTTGAATTTCTCTTTTACATACTTTTTCATTTCAACTTTTGTGTTTGGACACTCTTGCATATTGATCCCCCATTTTCCCATCCACTTGACATTTTGCTTCATCCACGTACTCTTCCTTCTAGTTAATGTTTCTTCCACCACAATTTTGGGCCATTGGTGTTCCTCCATATTCTCTATCCTTTGCAAATAGCCTAATAAACGAATTATCGCTGCCATTTCTATTGGGAAGACACCCACTTTAGCCAAAAAAATCTCATACAGGACTGTACTTTTTATTTTGAAATTGCTTGTGATTAAGTGCTTTTGGAGTCTTTCTATTTGTTTCCACTTCACAGCCGACGTGCTACAACCCCAAACTTCGCAGCCATATAAAACCATAGGCATAACAAGCAGCCCAAATAGCTTCTTTGTTTTCCAATCCCATAACTCAGCCAATCTATATCTGTTTTGGAGCAAGTAAAGAGCTTTCCACCCCCCTTGAATTCTTTTTGTCCTACAAATCTCCCAATTGAGATTCTTGCAAAAATCAAGACCCAAATACTTGTATTCACTCACCACCTGCAAAGTGCTTCCCTCAAACTCAAAATTTATTTGCTTCCTAGCCCTTTTCAATGTCAAAATCATGACCTTGGTTTTGCTGATGCTGACTTGCATTCCCACATCTTGACAAAAAGTTCCAAAGCATTTAGATGTTCTTGAAGACTATTTTCATAATTTGCCATTAAAGTAAGGTCATCCGCATATAGCAGCAACTTGACCACAAAAGTAGCCAAAAGAACACCATCACCTCCCCGCTTGTCCAACCACTCTTCTAATTTGTCTATGTACAACCCAAACAAAGTGGGGGATAGAGGGCCGCCCTGTTTGACACCAATGTTGCTCCCGAAGCACTCGGAAAGACCTTCCTTTGTTCTGATTTTGGCCCTCACTTGATCATAAAGTCTATGGACAACAGCTCTATATTTTTCTGGAATTCCAAGTTGTTCCATTCTATCCCAAAGTTTGTTTCTAGGTACCGTGTCAAAAGCCTTTTTGAAGTCAACAAAACAACAAAAGACCTCACTACCCTGTTTATCCCAAACTTTTTCAACCATGTGCCTGAGAGTAATGCAATGGTCAATAGTAGAATGCTTTGGTCTAAAACTAGCTTGCCCTTTCACCCTCTTATCCTCCTTCTCAGCCCAACGACTGATTCTTCGCTCCACCATGCTTCCAAAGAGCTTCCCAAAAAGAGGGTTAATCATTATAGTACGATAGTTTGACAGATTGTTGACATCCCCACTCTTGTGGAGAGGGATAACAATGCTCGTGGTCCAATTTGCAGGGAAACCATGTTGAATGACCCTATTGAAAATCTTTTTGATATGTGGTGCCAAGAGCTCTAAACCCCACTTCAAATATTCTACTTGCAGCCCATCAATGTCACGAGCCTTGCCAACCGCCAAAGCTTT
Source organism: Sequoia sempervirens (assembly GCA_007258455.2). Taxonomy (NCBI): domain Eukaryota; kingdom Viridiplantae; phylum Streptophyta; class Pinopsida; order Cupressales; family Cupressaceae; genus Sequoia; species Sequoia sempervirens. The sequence continues at coordinate 24,141,167 of VDFB02000015.1, forward strand.
TATACCACTTTTGATATCCTTTGTGGAGAAAAGTTTATCATTAGAATTAATTGTCGGAGGGTATGTTTTGTCTTGGTCTCTTTCATACAATATTTTTGCATATTCTAACCATTGGATGTCTGTGATGTTATTCTCAATAGAACCTCTAGCTTGCTGCAATTCTCTCCAAAAACCTCTCAGATTGTGCTTTCCAAGAGAAATTAATTCCCTCCTTCTAACAATCATGTATTCCTCTCTTTTTGATCTTACTAATTTTTCATACAGTTTTTTATTTGCTTGCTTGCTTCCCAATATTTTCAAACTCCTTTTAGCCACCTTACACTCTTCGTCATACCATGGATTTGCAGGAAAGCTGTTTTTGGGATCCCTTTTACCCTTGGCTCTTTTGCAAGCTATGAGAGCCTTGTGAATGATTGCCATCAGCTTGTCGTTGTTTATTATGCTTCGATTTCTAGTGGGGTTGCCAACATTTTTTATTCCCTTTAACTATTTTTCAAGCATTCTTTTGAATATGTCCTGAATCTTGTCGGTTAGGAGAATTTTGTCTTGAAGACCACTCCCTTTGCACGGCTGCGGACTAGCTCTTTGGTGGATAGTTTCTCTCATACCAAGCTTAATGTAAATGGGGTTATGAACATATTTCAGTTCTATAGGACAACTCCCTATTTCCAACTCTATTATCCTTGGAATGATACTTTGAGAACCAATAACATAGTCTACCACACTTTTCCCATTGTGGGTATGACATGTGAAAGCTCCTAAGCTTGGCAAAGTGCTTAGACCGTTACAAATGATTAAATTGTGGAGGCAGCAAAAACCCAACAGATTTACACCAAAAGATGAAATACCACCTTTTGAGTCCTGAGATACCCTTTGCCAACTTTGGTTTTCTTCTTCCTCTAACCATAGAGGATTGCTATTTTTCCCCTCTTCCTTACCAAAACAAAGAGCCTGATTATTTGTTGTTCTTGCATTAAAGTCCCCAAGTAGGATAATCTTGCCTGAATCACAATACTTTGCTATGTCAATTTTTAGCGCTTCATATGGGTCATCTCTATCTAGATTTATTTTCTTGTATGCTTTAGAGCCATAAGGGGCGAAATAACAAGCTACAAACCAAATCAAAGATTCACCATCTGTTATCTTCACCCATATGTATTGGTTATTTGGGTCTTTCTTTTCTATATTTATGATTCTCTCACATTCTTTCCTAACCAAGATTGTTACTCCCCCATGCCCCTTTCTGCTCTTTGTTAGCTCATTCCACACTGAAAATTTATTATAACCTTCAAAATCAGGTATCCTACAACCTTCATGCTCATGTGTTTCCATGAGAGCAATGATATCCTTGCCTTCAGCTATGGGCCCCAACCCAGGCCCCCTCCTCCAAGGGTAGCCTCTACAATTCCAGCTTACCATTGAGAGGTGATCTTGGGGGCCCCCGCCTTCCTATTTATTATGGTTCGTATTGTCCCTAAATTGGGCTTTCCCCCTATATAACCATGCATCTTTTCCTGCTTTTCTTGTTGTTATAACTTTCTCCCATTCTTTTCTTCTTTCTTCTAGTTGAGCTGGAGTTAAATCCTCATCTATATAAAATGTTGTGCCTTGGAGGAACCTTTTGTTTCTTAAAATTTGGTTCCTATTTTCACCACTTTTCAAGGTTACTCTTATATTCCTACTCTTTCCTCCTCCCATGGTTTTACCAATTCTATTTTCTTGGAGGATATGTCCTCCCCACTGAAGCTTACTTAATAGAAAATCCTTTACTACTCTACTAGTGACTTCTCCATCACCATGCTCCTTCAACCCTTTAATTATTATGTTTGTTGCCCTACTCTGTCTGTCCTTTTCTTCCCACATTTGTTCCTTGATTTGCTTCCTTATGTCCTCCCTTTGCACTGTTGTTGCCTCTTTTTCCATGTGAGCCCACGTTTTGTCCTCTTCTGACATTCCCATTTGCATGTTTTCCTTGACCCCACTGCCTACTAGAACTGACTGAGACACTTTTTCATGATGAGAAACTTGATTTACATCTGTTTGAACATTGTCTCTAGCTTTAATTTGACTTAATTCAGACTTTAAAGTCAACACCTCCCTCTGCCCTACCTCCAAGTTATGATGTAGTTTGTTTATTTGATCCTTAAAATATTTATTTTCCTGTGCTAGCTGCCGGTTGGATTCAGAGAGTGCTTGAAACTCGCTATCCTTCACCTGTTCTCTCTCTTCTAACATGACAAGCCTCCCTTTTAGAGCCAATAATTCCTTGACATACAGCTCTGAAGACCATGTTAAAGGGGTTGATGTGGGGTTGTATACCTCCTTGCTATCCTGACTTTCTTCTCCACCTTTTGCAATGGTCTCAAGGTGCTCCTTGGATTGTTGCCCCGAGTCCAACCCCAACCATGCTTTTGCCTCTAACTACTTTTCTTTCCCAACTTCATGTAGATTTATCTAATCTTTATCCTGAAACTGTGTTGTTACATTAGGCTGATTTAGGCCCACATATGATCCTACACGGGAATTGTAGGTTATTTTGGGGAGAATTGCCACAAATTTTTTGTTTCCCAACCTTTTTAACTTTTTTGCTATTCTAACTTGCCTGTGTTGGAGAATCCTCTTTTACTGTTTAGCATTAACAAAAGTTAGGTTTACCCCCGCGTCTGATTCTTTTGCCTGAATTTGTTTCTGTTTTTGAAACTGCCATAGCAGTGATTGTAGAGCTCCATTCGTGATGAATGAGTGTTTAGTGGAGCTCTCCAGGTTGCAGGGCATGCCATAAGGGATCAGCATGCTTGCATTTGCAGCCATTTGGCTCACCCCTAAACCCACCACTTTTGCCAATAAGTTGCCCCTCTGCTAATGAATTGAATGTGTGTTTGTCTTAACTGTTTTATCGGTGTGTTTTTGCCAATTTTGTTGGAAGACTAAGGTGCAAGTTTGAACAGAAAAAAGAAAGAATAGGAAATTTTCCAAAGTTGAATAGAAGACGACAAACCCCAGATTGGGCCCTAAGTTAACCGCAAAAGAAACGAAGGGTTAGACAGATTTACTCCTTACCCGAGATTGATTAGATGGACTAGCCTGCACGCAAGAAAACGGAAATAGGTATAGAAACGGAAACGGGTTTTTGTCTGTCAGAGCTTAGTGTGTGACACTTAAGCCCAGCCCACTTAGCTTAATCGGAGTATGCATCTTGCAATGTGCTTCAACAATGCCCATCCTGCAAACCTAAATAGCAAGTCCATTAAATTCACACATGTTGCCACCATGATCAACATCAACCTAAAGCATATGTAGCCAAACGTGTCTATCATCAAACGCAAGGCACAATACATGCTACTAATGGAACATGACCTTCAAATCCCATTGCAGGTTGATGTAATCTTCCAGGGTAGTTTGTATAGTACAATTTTCCACCAGAGCAATCCTCACTCATGACGAAGAATTTAAGAGTGACATCGTTATTTAAGTTCATGCCAACGTGTCGGATTTAGCTCAATGAAGTACTAGTTAGGGGGGAACTATCACCATCACTGCCAACATGTACGCCCATGTGCCCGATCTAGCCAATCTAGGCCTAGACAACTGAGCCACCATTGGCACACGGGCATTAACTACATTAATGTTGTATTGTTTTCTCTATTTAAGTTTTTTATCATTTAGCTTTATCCATACCCCTATGTTATGGTTCATTGTCTTCATATATATGGTTATACCTAGGTTCAATTTCTTTTTCATCTCTTAATTTGAACAATAGTAGTGAACAATCATCAATTTCATGGTCATCCCATTCACTACAAATTCCACAAAAAACAATCTTTAACCTTCTAGGAGGTTTCACAAGATCTACCTTTATTATCAAAGCTCTCTTTTTATCTTCTTGTATTGGGCACTCAATCCTTAAATATCCTTTGTTAGAGTAGTAATAACACTAGATTTTTGTTCTTTAACTTGACATTACATCCTAGTTGTTCTCCACTTTAGTTGAAATCCCTTGCTTAATTTTCAACTACTCCAATTCTATTTTTATTTTTTTGGTTTAGTATTTCTTAATTTTCCCTCCTCTATGGTTGCACTTGAATCCTTGATGCCAATTCTACTACCTCCACATATATTTTAAAATTTATTCCATACCATAATGCTCTAATTATTAGTAATAATCACAGCACAACCAATTCAACCTTTTATTTTTCTATCAAAGGTTCCTTGAGTTTATACTCCCTTAAATCATTGGTCAAATTTCCAAGTAGGTGCCCTTTTTTCTAAAAAATTTCCTTCATTTCACTCATAAGTTTTGAAGGGATACTTGGGGATCAATTTTTTTTTTAAATTATTCTTTTAGATCTCTACATTCTTTGTCATGCTCAAGACATGATTTTATGTACTATTTGAGAGCTTCATCTCTTCAAGTTCCCACAAAAAAAAAGTTTAGTTTGGTTGTCTCTTGTCATATTTCTTATCCACAAGGAACTTAAGATAAATATATCCTCAAATGCTTCCTTAATATCTCTTCCAAATATGGGTAGTTTACTTTGATTTTGGTCCACTTTCAACTAATGGGTTCCTCTAAATTATCCCTATTTTTGAGGGTTTTCCTTCAATTTTTTGATATAAAAATTGGTTATTAGTCCAGTAACTTTTCCAAAAATGGATATACACTCATAATACATATGCTTTAACACATGAAGTGCTATAATTATCTTATGCCAACAGAAGAAGAAAGATTGTAACATAACACCCATAACTACTCACAAAAAGAAACTTTCCCAACATCCCAAACATAAAGCATAACTGCTATATTATTTAACTGTTTATAACGAGGTGGGAAATTATATAGGCCCATCTTGAGAGAATTATCAATACAATTTTTATCTCCTACCCTAGAAATTCGGGATGAGGACATGATAGCCTCCTAAACAACATCATCTTCAAAGTCACAACCACTAGATAGTAAAGCCTTTGAGCACTTTGACAACATCGTACCCACCTTCTAACCAATTTAGTCTAGAGCCACTAGGATATCAAATTGCATCCATTGGATATCATGCAAATACCCATAAAAAATCCAAGTTCATCTCTGCCAACTATAAGTTATCCACTAGGTTGTCATGAAGTAGGATAAAACAAACAACCATGGAGAGAATTTTTGCTTCCAAGGTCATCAACACAGCCCCAAAAAGATTCCACCTCCCCCTAGTACACCCTAGATCTAATAATAGGTTAGCCATAATGAATGTTGACCTCTAGAAACCCATCTATCTTCTTGTAAATCTCTAGAATCCTTGACAATCAAATCTGAAGGGAAGTTTTTCTATCCACATAATTGACATATAGTTGTATATAGTTGCCTCCCAAAAATTATCCTCATTCTTCTACATTTCCCCTTCTAAATCATGTGATTCCTCCTCTACCACCATGTTTCCCCCTAGTGAGTAGCTCACTTCTTGCCTAAAAAATTGTCTCCTTCGACCACCTAGCTGAGCATCATTTCCTCCCCCCTCCATCTGGTCCCCCACCACTACCCCAACTGTTGCCTTATCATCACCCAATGCCATTAATCTCGCAACACCAACACACATAGAGTTAAATAATGGAGGGTTAAACATCAATGATGAAACTAATATCAATTAACATCCCACCTTTCCAACCATCACATCACCAAATCCCCACCATTGCAAGCATACCTTCTAATTATGCCTTTGCTAGCCTCAAAATCTCACCATCCTTTCCAATTAATTTTACTTACCCTACTAATCTTCACATGATCATCATTTGTTTGAACCCTTACTGGGTGAGGGTTTTCCTTCAATTAGATTCATACCTTTGTCCTCTTTTTTATATCATTTTTCTCCTTGTTCTTATGGTCTTTGGTTGTCCTATTGTACTTTTTAAATTTTCTTTGATTCATTAGCTTTCTTAGCTTAATTTTACCTCTAGATATTATATAACAAATAAGTCTCTTATAAACATCTCTTTGCACTCTATAACAAGCTCATTTCTCTCTACTTCTTACTTGGTTCAACTAACCCACTAAATATAACCTCAATAATAATTCTTTTCTTAAGTGGCATGGGGGATGAATCCTAGTCTAGGGGGTCCACTTATTCATGGATCCACTTTAGGGGATAATATTTCATTAGTTAATTATATTCTATTAGTTAAGACATATTATTAGAGTTTTAGTGAAACAAAGGTATAGGGAAACCTTAGAGATTTCACTTTAGGGTTTGGACACCTTCCCCTAATTTCAATGGAAATGTATGGAATGGGGATTTGATGGATTTGGAAAAGGTGATTTAACCAACCTTGGACCAAATATTAAAGTGATCCAAGGATGAAATGCAATGATTCAATTGACCTAATATGCAAATTAGTGTTTTGATGCAAATACAATAGATCTAGGAAATCACAGACAAACTACATAAATGGACTGAGTGGGACACTATGCACCTATAGTATAAATTTGGAGCTAAAAATGATGGACATAGGTGCCCTAGGTGCCATTGTAGTTATAGAGACAATTCATATCTATTTTTGTAGTCCTCCGGTGACAGATCAAAGCTTTCATTTTTTGCTTGTCGCATTGTTGGATCGCAGTTGGATAATTTTGTAACCGAGTTTTCGTGAGTTGTCAAGGTGTAGGGTTTCAATTGCAACAATAAATAATTGATCTTCAAACTTCTTTCAATCTTATTCAAACTTGAAATCTACACATTCAAAGAGAGAAGAAAGTTTGTGCCATTTAGGGGCTTGCCTCAGTTAAACCCCATGTTAGTTTTTCCACTTCCACAATGACAATGTCAATGATAAATGTATAAATGATAGGAAGGAATGATGAATCCACAAAGTGCTACAACTCACCACCCTTCAATAGATTCTTTGAAGGACTGAAATCATACACATCTCCTCAAGGCTTGGATCATGCATGCTTGAATTACTTGAGATGTTTGAATTGCTTGGAAACCTACAAGGATTAGTCTTCACAAACAATATGAAAACATAAACATGAACACACTCACATAGATTTTGACATGATGTATGGATCTTGAATTGCTGCAATAAATCCTCTAATGGTTTCTCTTGACTTGCTTGATAATTCTCTTGATCACAATTCTTACTCTTAATGCTTACTTAATGCTAGATAGGTTTGAAATGATGCAATAACTAGGTATTTATATGCTATTATTCTAATTTCTAGAAAATTAAATCCTGACAGTCGACTTTAGATATTTGAATTTCAAATAATAAAATTTTGGCATTGACATATTTGATTTTGGAGCCAAAATAGGGGTACATAGGTTCCCTAGGCGCCAGTGTCCCAAGCCTATTTTTTGGATTTTAAGGAGTCAGGGGCAAAGTATTAAATGAAAGCATTTGTTTTATGCTTGAAAATTGTCAGTATATGTTTAAAATGGGTTATGGAATGCGTAATTTAGGAAATTAAGTGCTCAATTAGGTCCAATAACTTAAGGGGGAGAAAAACATAGTGTGAAATTGTCAAGGGTGACAATTTACGACACTACATTTAGCCTGCACTTTAGTGAGAGTATGAACTTATGCTTAGACTCGCACTAAAGTAGAAAATATATGTCAAGAGGGGTCCGAATGTACAAATGTTAAAGATATAGGATGACAAAGGATCTAGGGGGAGTGCACAAGCCCCCAAGATCTAAGATCCCATGGCAAGACAACATAACCACAAAGGAACGTACATGTATAAAATACAAGACAACATACACAAACATACATGATGTCAAAATGAAATGAAAAAGGAGGGTATGGATAATCAAGGATAACAAGCTATGTTATGCTAGGATCCACACCAAAGGCATCCATGACTTACAGGCTAACAAAGTTTGATATTTGCTAGGTGAATCACAAATAGAAGGCAATACAAACTAGTGAAGTCCAATATTCACTAGTGAGCCCCCAAGACAAAGTAGAAAAATGAGAAATAGACAAGGTCTAGTGAAGTCTGATATTCACTTGGTGTGTACCCCTAACCATACCAAGAATTATACTCCCTGATAATTTTGATAAGGTGCTACAAAAATGCTCAAAGTGTTATGCCAACGTATCACTAAATTCAACACGTTTGAACAAAGTAAAGTGAAAATATCAATTTCAACACATCACTAAGTCAAAAATGTATGAACAAAGTGAAGAAAATAATGCCAATGTATGCCTCCACCTTAAAGAAATTGATAAACACCATGTTGTGAGCAATTTATTTAAGGTAGAAAAATGATAAATGTCATGCAATAAAAGGTAATGAGAGCTTATTTAGAAAACCCTATGCCAGTGATATGTTTCCAAATAAAGCTACGTCATGATAAGGGATTTACCCCCATGTGCAATGCAACAAACAAAAGGTGAACACATAAGGGATCCATATATCTGAGGTCAGTATATGTCTTTACTACAGTGATTTAATAGAGCTCAAAACTGACATCATTTCCCAAATACTCATGGAACAACAAACACAATGGATGAATGACACATAGAGAGAAAACAAACAGCTTTTGGGTCAACATGGAAGAGACCTAAATATCTTGATGCCTTGCATTTTCCCCAAAAGGAAAACACAAGACCAAAAATAAAAGGCAATGTTAATGACATAAATAAGAATGGAGATACAAATAGAAGAATATCACGATAGATTTGTTTCCTTTGTATCCTTGCACCAATAGAGCAACAAGGGTCATCCAAAGAAAAATCACAAACACAAAGACACACCAAGCAACACCACGTAGGAGATCACATCATGTGCAAGCAAACACAACAAAGGAGTACCACACATGCAAGCTAACCTAAAGTAGGTCATCTGCATCCAAATCTTGCTCATCATATATAGAAGGCGTATAACTAGTCAAAGGGACTACAACAAGTGTCGTACTAGGAGCATCACCAAGTTCAACACGTGGTGGGTCACTCTCATTAGGAGGATCATCATGGTTGCCCCATCTAAATTCATAGACTTTGAAAACAACAAATTAAGCTCATTATACACTTGCTCATCAATTTTAGAAATTTCATATTTATCATCCAAATTTATCACCATGGGAAGTTTAATGATAATGTTGTATGTTCTTGTTTTAGTTCCATGTCTTGTTTTGGTGAAATTTGTAATTCTTCTTGATTTTTTTGCATAGGTGTTTGATTGTCAAGTACCATTTTATTCTTTTCTTCCAATTGATAGGTAAGAGCATGACACCTTCACCTATACTCTTTAGAATTTCTATTTCTTCTTGTTCATTTTTCAATTTGTGAGGGTGTAAGGGCAGGTTTCTCGGCCATTGGTCTCTTTTCTTCCCTTAAGGGAGGAATTGAAGGGACCACAAGGGTTTGGTAAACCACTGTCTCTTTAGGTCTATACACTTGCTTTGTGTTTGGAGGCACAAAAGGAATCATTCAACTGTCTCTTGATCTTTTGTATGATATAGGTGGAGAAACATTAACATAAATACCTTGATTACTTGGAAGGGCCTTTTTCTTTGGGCATGGGTTCACCCACAACTGGTGGGGGAGGAGGAACAACCATAGACCTATCATTCTCAGGAATATTGCTAAGGGATATCTCTGTTATGCACTTTTCCTTAAACTTTTGATATGACCTAGAAAAGAAGTCCTCATGAGGTTTAATAGGTTCCATAGGTTGAGGCCAAAAGAAATCTAAGGAAAAGTTTCAACGGGAAGACAAAGGATTAAATCCACTATGATACACTATGTATATTCGGTCTTCGAAACGAGAACTTTATGCACTTATGGATAATCGATGGGATGAAATTCATGGAGCGTAGCCATGGGTAGCCTAGCTTCACAAAAAATTGGTTTGACAACGAGATGATAGAGAATGATGCATCTAATTTTTTTGGTCCAACTTTAAGAGGAAGAGTGATTGAACCAATCGAAGGGTGAGCAAAACCATCATGAGTTTTCAACCATGCTTTCGATTGTTCATAAGAGTCTTGATAAATTGCATGCACATACAAGAACTCCTCAGTGATCACATTCTCTATGCACATAGGATCAATGAGTATTCCTTGTGTAGGTTTGTTATTGATATGACTAGTGATATAGAGAGGACCATCAAGCATATGTATGGATGCGTCAATATGGGTTAAAGCAATATTGGGTAACAAAGTGGTTTGGACCTTACGAGGTTGAACATCTATGAGATTAACCATATCTTTTAGACCATCCTCATCATCACTCTTATAACCATCCTTATCATCATCATTATTGTCAACATTCATATCATCATTCTTAACATCACAAGCTTGCACAAAGTTGGACGAATGGTTTGGCATTGGATTTATGAAAATTTGCAAGTTTTGGTTAGCCGAGGCAACAAACTTGTTCCCTTTATCATTAACATCACCCAACTGAATGTGATTAGAGTTGATGAGGTCTTAAATTTGATGTTTAAGATGTATGTAATGCTCCATATCATGTCCATGTGTGATGATATTGACAATATCCTTTTGAGTTAAAGCTTGGAGATAAAGGTTTTGTTATATCCATAGGTATGATCGAAGGTAATTGGATTAAGTTTTTTCTCAAAAGTTGTAACATAATTGAATGAAGGGAATCAAGAAACTATGTGAATTGTCTATCTCTTGTGTTGAATTGACATGGAGTTGAACTTATCACTGCAACTTGTGGCTCAATGTGGTTGGTTGTTTGAGGTGTGTTTATCTTGATAAAGTTCTTGTTTTTCTTTTTGAATGGTTGATAGTCTTGTTGAGGTATGGATTCAGATTTCTCAGTAGGATTTGATGAAGATGCCTCTTCATACTAACTAATCACATTCTGATAATCATGAAGAGTTGTACACAAGTGTGTGAAGGATGGATATCTCATCAATAAGATCTTATCCCTAATGTCAGGTTGCAAGTTCTTAATGAACAGTCTTTGAACATCCGCATCATGAAGAGTAAGATTGATTTGTGAGTGTAATGACTAATATCATCCTATGAAGTCATAATTTTCCATGTTTTCCTTGTTTACACCTCACTAAATTAGTTAATGTAATATGTGGACCTATGTTTTCTTGGAAATGTTGTAGGAATGCATCAACAAGTTCATTGAACGAACGAATCGAATTATTTGGCAATGAGAAAATCCATTCCAAGGTTGTGTCTTTCAACGACCTAGGAAAGAGTTTAGCTAGGAGCTTATCTTCAAATATGAAGTCACTACACAATGTCGTATAAATTGATATGTGATTATTAGGACCTCATTTACCATTATACTTCTCAAACCTTGGAATCTCCATGTTTAGTGGCATGGTTGTTTTTAAAATTCTAAGTGACAAAGGGATCCTTTTGACATATTGTGATGGATTTTCATTTTGAGCTTGGTTCAATGTTGAAATTTGTTGTTGGAGTGAGGTTGCATTTTGCAAAAGTTGATTGATGACTGAATCATTGCTTGACATGTTTTAGGAATGTGGTGAATATGGTGGGATTGTGTAAGTGATTGGTGGACTAATATGTTGCAAATTTATTAGTGGTGATGAAATTTGAGATGTCATATGTGATGTCATGAAGTTATAAGGATGCCCACAGGAGAACCCTAAAGTTGGAGTTATGCCATTTTTGGTTGTATCATTGATGATACAGATGTAAATGTATAAGTAGTAATAAAGCGTATAGTTGTTGGGAGAGAGATTTGACTTCCTCCTTGGCTTTGAGTGTACCCCAAAGCTTGAGCACATCTAGCCATTGTAGGAATGTTTGTGTCGAAAATATGGGCTAGGCTATGCAACACCTCTAATCCTTGGGCATCATTAACCAATTTCCTTAAGTTGTCTACTATAGGCACTGTTTGTTCAACTAAGGATTCAATACTTAGGTAGTCTTGCAATCCCTCTAAGTCTTTGTCTAATTGTTTTAGTTTGTCTTCGAGAACATGCACAACAACAGTCTCAACATCCATAAAGGTACTTGTTTGTGAAGTTGTAATTGATATGGTAGGATTAGGGATTGAGTCCAAAATGGGCATGGTATTGGAAATACCTTGTGTGAAAGAGTTAGAAAACTCAAGATCCACAACAGATGTAACAACAATGTAGGATGCCATAAGTCTACAACTACATCTCATTGAAGTATTGACAATATGACACTAGGTCGTGAAACTCATATAAGTTTTAAAACACCAAGTGTGCACACTATGAACACTAAACTATTAAACAATCGTAGTGAAACACTCAAAAAAAAAACCAGAGAGCAAAAACAAGCAAAGAACATAGAGATAGAGGTTTGACAAAAATATGAGCCAAAAAAGGTAGGACTATGGTGCCTAGGATGCTTATGTCCTGGACAAGGTTTTGTAAAACTCAAAGTTTGGCTATTTATGATATTGTTTAAGGCTTCTGTGTCTGTGTGCAAATAGCTTTGACAGTGAATGTTTTTCCAAAATTTGTTCAATTTATGATAATGTAATTAAAAATACAAGTGTGCAAGAATGTTGAAAATGCTTGAACAATTAATGATAATTGTAAATGTAATTTCCAGATCTAAAATGCAAAAATTAATTGATTCTAATATGCTAAATCTAAAAATGATGATGTTAATATGCTTTTTGAAAGAAAAAAAATGCAAATTTTCACTTTTTAGCTATATGCAATTGAAATGTAGATTTGAGCTATAATGACTAAAATAAACCCTATTGCAACCTATGGTGCAATATGATATGCAATTTTTTTGATTTTTTTTTGCTTTTTTTTGCTTTTTATGATGCAAAAGTGAATGCCTAAATGAAAATTGCAAAACAATACAATGCTAAACCTAGATCTAGGATGCAATGCTTCAAATTTTAGAAGGTATATAATGTTAACATGTCAGGTTCACCAAAATGAAATGGAGGGAAAGGGAAACCTTAAAGCTTTCACTTTAGGGTTTGGACACCTTTCCCTAATTTCATTGGAAATGTATGGAATGGGGGTTTGATGGATTTGGACAAGGTAGATGACTGACTTACAGCATGATAGGTGAGTTAACCAACCTTGGACCAAATATGAAAGTTATCTAAGGATAAAATGCAATGATTCAATTGATCTAATGATGTAAATTAGTGTTTTGATGCAAATACAAGTATGGGAAATCATATACAAAAAACTGCAGAAAAAGACTAAGTAGGACACTATGCACCTATGATATAATTTTGGAGCTGAAAACATTGGACATAGGTGCCCCAGGCACCACTGTCTTTGTAGGGCTAATTCAAATTTATTTTTGTAGTCTTGATGTAGGAGCATCCTAGGAAGACCTACGATCTACATCATCAGAAAGACATCTTGGTTTGGTTTGGTTTTATTCTCTGTTGGAATGCAATTTCAATTTTGAGCCATGGTCATCTGAGGAGGAAGCAAGATGACATTATTTTCATTTAATTGATAAAATGCAATGTAACATTATAGGTTTTACTTTGAATTTGAAGTTCCATATCTTGAAATAATTGTCAAACTTGTTTGCGAAAGATGATTATGATGATCAAGAAACTAAAGGGACCTTCTATGTATGTTGAAAAGAACAAGCAAGAATAATAAATAAAGAGTAAAATTGAAGATCCATGCCCTAATAGATATGAGGGGTCACAACTAGCTGATAGAAAGAAGAAATTTACTTAGCCAAAAGATAAGGCAAAAGAGGCAATTTAAAACGTTTTAAAAAAAAAATTGTAGACTTGGGGGGGTGCAGCTAGAAGAATGTGAGGAGGAACATAAGAGAGAATTAATAATTGAATGTAAAATGACAAAGCTACGGGTATGTTGACCTGCAGAGAGGGAAGATGAAATAGAGGCAACACCAGGTAAATAGGGGGTTCTATTAGAGTAAAGGTCGAGACTCATCTATAATTGACAATAGATTTGAATAAAGAGAAGAATAAAGGGGGTTGTGAAACAGTTAAAGAGAAGATTATAAACAATTAAAACAAAGTGTGTATGAGAATTGATAAGGAAGGTCGATAAAATGAGAGATCACAATAGGGAAGGGAATGCCGATAACAAACATTAAAAATGCCACCAACAATTATGAATGAAGAGGTCATGAATAGTTAAAAAGGGCGAGCTATGCAGAAGTGTAAAGAGAATGTAGGTGAAGAAGAAAACCATGAAGGATGAGGATAAGGGAAGATATAGGTTGCATAGTAAAAATATCAAAAAAAAAGTGTAAAGTTTCCAAGGGGGTGCACAGAAGTTGAAAAGGCACATGACAAGAAACTAATATATTATTGTATAATGGATCAGAGATCATTAAAAGATAAAAGGATATGATCTATGAGTGAAGAAGGAGGTTGCAACTACCATTGAGCATTGTTAACAAATAATTATAAATTTTGAAAACAATGTTAATATTGCAGATTATGCAATGGTTTACCTGTAAACATGGACTGTGGAATCAATAAAAATAATTGAATTTCATTTGAGTTTTCACCCCATTAGAATTGGAAAGAAACTAACATTATTATGTTTGTGGTGATTTGAAATTGATATCAATTGACAAATGAAATTATCAAAAATCGTTTGATGTTGCATGTAAGTTTCATATTTATAACTGAGTATGAGATTGGAATATTTAATCTTCTTGGTTTGTTGGGAGTTGTTTGGCTTTGTGTGTGTCGGAGAAGAAGAGTTTTTTTGCTTGTATCAATGGTACCAAAGTTAGAGTTCTGAGTGCATAGGTAGAGTGTCGAATGCGAGGTAGCCTATGCCAGAATTGGTGGGTAGAGTGGAGGAAAGAAGGCGATAGAGGAGAGCTCGTGAGAATTGTTGCAGGTAGAGAATCCCTGAGCAATTGAGAACTAGAAGTCACGAAGGAATTTTTCTTTGTAGATTGTAGAGCATGTGAGTTGTGAAAGATTGCAACAAAGGAAGATGGGATGGGTCATGATGAGACTTGTGAGAATTATGTTTTGGGAGCGATATTGAGAAGAAGTGGAAAATCAAAAGTTTGAAGAAATGGAAAAGATAGTCTGTGAAGAAGTGGGAAGATCCAGGCTAGGATAGAGGTATCAGAGAAGAATATGGAAAAATATGAGAGGATATTGGTAAAGAGAAGTGAGAAGAAGAACGAGGAAAATGAAAAGAAGAGTAGAAGAAAAGAGTGTTGCAGCTAAGACAAAAGGAGAAAGATGTGAGAGCAGCCTCTACAGAGGTACACAAAGAAGAAAAAAAGATGAAGGAGAATGAAAAAGTGAGAAGTGAAGAGAATATGGTAGCAGAGGATGGAAGGAATGAAGATGAGAAGGTGCACGTTGCAGTGAAAGAAGAGGAAACACAAGTTGCTACAATGAAAATTGAAGAGGTAGAGTGTAATTTTTTTGAATTTTGTGATGAGAAATTTGTTATAAATTTGCATGTTGTTGAGGTGAATAAGGAGTTAGTGCAAGTAGATGGAAAGAGAGATCATGTAGTTGTAGTCTCATATTTGTATGTAGATGTTGTATATTTGCTTGTAGAGGTTGTGGAGGATGATGCAGGTGGAGCTTGGTGGAGGTGGCCGGTTTGTGGTGGGATGAATCCCACAAAGGAGGAGAGGAGAAGAGAATTTTTTTGAAGGATGACAGTTCATGGTGGACATGAGTCCACAAGGGGAAGGAAGAAGAGGGTGCAACATTGCTGGAGGGAGATGGTGTGTGTTCTAGCAAGATGCTAGAAAAAAGAGGAAGAAGAATTAATTGTATGCATTAGGTTTGATGATGGAGTTCCCTATAGGTTGGTTGCAACCTAGAAAAGTAGTTCAACTACTCAACTCCACCTTTGTGAGCCTATGCTCACAAATTTCCTACCTAACGTGTCTGATGCAGGAGAATCTTGAGAAAATCTACAATCCGCATAATCATAAATACATCTTGGTTTGGTTTGGTTTTATTCTCTGTCAAATGTAATTTCAATTTTGAGCCATGGTCATTTGAGGAGGAAGCAAGATGGCATTATTATCATTTAATTGACAAAATGTCATGTAATGTTATATGTTTTACTTTGAATTTGAAGTTTCGTGCCTATTGAAATAATTATCAAAATTGTTTACGAAAGATGATTATGATGATCAAGAAACTAAAGGGACCTTATATGTATGTTGAGAAGAACAAGCAAGAATAAAAAATAAAGAATAAAAAATGAAGAACCACATCTAGTTGGATATGAGGGGTCACGGCTAGCTGGTAGAAAGAAGAAATTTACTTAGCCGAAAGACAAGGCAAAAGAGGCAATTTAAAACTTAAAAAAAAAAAAAATTGTAGACTTGGGGGGGTGTAGCTAGAAGAATGTGAGGGAGTGCAAAAAAGAGAATTAACAATTGAATGCAGATTGAAAATTCTATGGGTATGTCAACTTATAGAGAGGGAAGAGGAAATAGAGGTTGCACTAGGTAAATAAGGGGGTTCGATTTGAGTAAAGGTCAAGCCTCATCCGCAAATTGATAATAGATCTGAATAAAGAGAAGAATAAAGGGGGCTACGAAATAGTCAAAGAGAAGAGTACATAAATAATTAAAACAAAGTGTGTATGAGAATTGACAAGGTAGGTCGATAAAATGAGAGATCACAACAAGGGAGGGAATGCAAATAACAAACATTAAAAATGCCACCAATAGTTATGAAAGAAGAGGTTGCAAATAGTTAAAAAAGGCGAGCTATACAAAAGTGTAAAGAGAATGTAGGTGAAGAAGAAAACCATAAAGGATGAGGACACGTGAAGATAAAGGCTACACAATAAAAAGATTAGAAAAAAAAGAGTGTAAAGTTTCCAAGGGGGTGCACAAAAGTTGAAGAGGTGCATGACAAGAAACCAATATATTATTGTATAATGGATAAGAGATCATCAAAAGATAAAAGGATATGATCTATCTGTTATCAATAAGATTTGCACCTTGTTGAAACTAAAAGTTCAACAATCTATTGACACATGGAAATGTTCTCGAGTTGTGGGTAACTCTTTGCGAGAATGAATCACCAAAGTGAGTTGGTTCTCCGAATGATGATCCTATTCTAAATGATTTTTTGGGAAAAGTGATAGAGAATACGACTGAAATGTAAAAACCTATCTGATATGATCTCAAACTTAATGATGACTTTGATATTCTACCCACAGCAATCTTCAGAAAAACAACAGTGAATTCACAATCTCTCACGAACACCCGTACAAAATTGATTTGCATGAAGATTTAGACCTAAACACATCATGCAACCTGCATTAAATGAACTTTTTGTATCAATGATTTGTAATAATAGGACATGAAAAGGATCTGTAAAATAGAATCACAATGTAGACATCATACTAAAACTGCAAATAGAGACAAAAATTGGAGATAGGAATGCTGCTTTTATTGAACGAAGGAGTAAAACTCTCAAAATTTGAGTACAAAGAAGTTTACAAGCTCAAAAATGTATAAGAGCAAGAAACTAGAATCTGAACTGGAAAAACACTAAGTTTCCCACAAGATATACCTCCAAAACCCTAATCCTAGCCAAAGAAGAAAGCTCAAGGAAAGGTATCAAAAACTACCTCAAAAGTTTGCACAAAAGCGGAAAAACACACTTTTTGCAAATACATATTGAAAAGCCTCTCAAAATAGGCCAAATCTGCTTTTAAAACAAAAAAAACACCTTATCTCTCCATCCAGAAATTGAAATCCGACCAAGGAAGAAAAGCAATAACAATATGCTAAAAATAGCAAAGAATAAAACAATTTGTTTTATTCCTGCTTTACATAGCTTGCAGATTTAAAATTCTCTCAATTTGACTCAATTTTTTGCAACCTAAATATTTTAGAAATCTTTTGCAAAAAATCACAAACTTATATCTCCAATACATAATTGATTTTCTTAAAAAATCATAAAAATTACAAGGCATATCTCTTCTCATCAATATCCTAATTGATTTCTTTAAAATCAATTAAAAAACAAAACCAAGGCACACTCATTTACAATTGATTTCTATAAAATCAATTAAAGATAAAGCCTAAGTCATTATAGGAATATTATTTCACTAAGGTAAGATAATAAGAAAAAAAAACTAGGGCTTTAGGCTTTGAAACACCATACCAAGTGCCTATTCCAAAACCTAGGTAAACATATCAATAGAAATGTTGGAAAGGCTCGACCTAAGGAATGAGTGACCATAGCATTAATTTTGAGCTTCATATTTAAAAAAAACATTGACAAAAATCTTAAGTCGAAATAGGGCAAAGTGAAACCCTAAAGACAAAACAAAGAGATCCCTCAGATTTCGCATCATTTGCAAAAATGGCTTTTGAGAATAAGAGCTCTGCATGAGCCGCCACCATACTTAGGGTTTGAAATTTGAGACTCCATTTGAGCTCTCTTCTTTTTGATCCTCCACAAGATTTGAGCTCCATAACTAAGGGTAAGTGTTATTTCCTATATTCTATTCATTCTTGGCTTCTTTGATGAGAATAAAGGCCTCACTGGCCGCGGCTATAACATATTTCTGATGCACCTTTTCCATCTTTGTATTCCTCTACTCACTGGCCACCATGAGGGAATTTAAGCTTTGAAATTGAAAGCTCTGTGGAGGCTTTGGCCATGGCTAGTGTTCTTCTATAGGCGAAAGATGGTAAGCCTTTATTTTCCTGTGTTGTTTTCCATTCAAGTAAAGCTTAAAAAGCTTAACTCTTTTGTGAGAATATGATTGTTTTAAAAGAAATTTCCAACCATTGCACAAGTCGGGAGCTTGATATATTTCTTGATGAGTTTTAATGAAAAAAGGCTCCATCTACAGATTGTTTACTCCAATTTTTAAAGATCTGAAAGAAAACTCAAATGGGTCCTTTCCCTTCTGTGAATTGATAGAAATTTTTAAGAGCCAAAAGCTCTCTCCAAGCCGCGCCACTCATGTTCAAACTGAGTATTTTGGGAACCTTTTTGGGCTCGACCCATGATTACGTTTTACATCTCTTGGATTCTGAGACAAAAACTTGATGTGGGTAAACTGTATTTGAAGAAAATGTTGCCTATTCTGAATCTTTCAAGCTCGACCATGAAGGCATTGTATAAATCTTTGTATTTTATCGAAACCCCACATGGATACATGATATTTTAGAGAAAACACATTTCTTTTGCCTTTCTATTGAAAAACCCTCACATGGGTACTTGTAAAAATTAAGATATTCTGAGTTTTCAAAACAAACCTTATATGGGTAATCTGTGACTTAGAAGAAAATTGTTTACTTCCTCTGGAGCTTGACCCACCATGATATTAATTTTGCATTCGTGAAACCCCATGGGTATCTTTGAAAATTGTAGTATCTGTATTATGATTCAAAACCCCAATGTGGGTATTCTGGAAAATGAAAGAAATCTACATTTTAGCTCAAGTCCTCACATGGGTATGCTGGAAATAATGAGAAATTTGTATATTGAATCAAAAATGGCATGTGCGTATTTTGTATGTTTTGTCATATATTCAAAATTTGGGCTTGACCCACCATGGCTTTTGTTCGCATTTTTGAATTATGTAAAAACCCTTATATCGGCAAATGTTACCTTTGAAGCAATCTACATTTGGATTTAAATACTCATATGGGTATTTTGAAATTCCTGTACAAACTTCATTTTGGCTCTGTCTATTTTCCCTTCATTTATGAGAATCAACATATATAATATTTGCTCCATTTTCTTTATAATTTACTGCTTTCCCTATGGAAAACCCTAGCTTGGCCTTGTAGATTTCAATTTTTTGTTTTCACATGAAGAGAAATAACATAACCCCAGGTGGATTTTATGAAGGAATTTGTTGTTTATAGGATCAAAAACTCATAAAATAACTGAACGATAGAAATCTTGTATTTTCAAAACTCAGTATTTTCAAAATAGCATATGGAGCACATTCCTTTTTTACAAAAGTTACCATCTTTCACACAGGAATTTCTTGATTCACACCTACAGATTGCTCGCTTGTTTTAGCCTCTTATACATTACTGTGATTCTCATGTCATTTCATATTGTTTCAGCTTGCATCTTTAAAGCTCCTTCATGTTTTGTGAAGTTCCGCTCATTCTGGAAATAACTTCTTCACATTGTAATTCTTGTTCGATCTGTCCATATTTGTCTGATACTTGTCCCCTTTCATTCAAATGAGAAACTGGAGCTCTTCACATGTCTCCATGCTTGACTGTTATTTCATTTTAGGCTCTTCTAATTGGCACTCTTCATGCATTTTTATGTTCCATTTAATAAAACTGTCTTATGCCTTGCTCTCTTCTAAAATGACAATTTGAAACAACACTCTTTGTTGAGGCATTATGTATGCCTGTTCACTATCATTGCTTAAAGATAGAATACTGCTAAAATATCATGAAACAAGATGCATAACAACACCCATGGCAGAAAAATGCAAGCTGTACAACAATACCTGTGATTTGGAATCATGAAAAGATGTATTTAGTTGGATTAATTGAGCTCATTTAAGTCCACTGTCCACCTGTAGCTTTCAAAAAACATTTACTTGATTGTTATGAGTGAACAGTCCGCTTGATGGCTTGATAAATGAACTCTCCTTACTCTTTCAGTTGTATAGTACTTTTCTTGATGAACATGACGATTGCACTCCTTCTCTCAGCCCCATCTGTAATGTATAAGGGGCAACATGCCGAGCTCTACGCTTGTGGGAGCCCGTTTTTTCCCACATGCTTGGTCTTCAAAAGATAATCAACTACATGACTTTTCCTATACCTGCACAAGGAAACAAACGATGTTAGCATAAAAACAATGTGATGGTGATGTTTCCTCTTTTCAGTTCATGTTTCTGTTCCTTCCCTTAGTTGATTCCATGCATTTCGAAGAGTGAATTATATGTCTGTTGGTAGAGCTTGTAGTATAACTCATATCCTAAGCTCTTAATTGACATCCCTCTCAATCTCTTGTAGGCACACCCAGGAGCGGAAGCAGGACAGAGCAAGCAGCAAGCGTCTCAACCGAAGATGAAGAATCAGGCAATGATGGATATGTCTTATGCTATCTGTTTCATTTCTTTTACCTTCAACTGTATAGTTTACTTTCCGTAATGAATGGAATTAGCTAAAACCATGGCTTGTGTGGATATTTAAGTTTCTTCTTTCATTTCCATTCTGAAAGAAAAGCATTAAAATGCAATGTTGTACTTGTCATTTGTATTCTTGCAATCAAATGAACATATTGTAATGTGAATCATTTCATGAAATAAACAAAAGCACTCTGTTGCTTAATCATTTGTACACTCAGCTCTGTACTCCATTTGGTTTTGCAAAAAATATGAGAAATACTTCTGAAACTTAATTTTTCAAAACACTTGCATAACTGTCACTTGATGAATGATGAATAAGGTGCAAACAACACTTAAGCATATGCAGAAATAACTGTAATTTTCACTTTAAGATATAACAATATTTAATCCAGCTCCACCAATCGAGCTATAGTGAAAAATTGGTAACACTATCAATGAAGAAGGAAGTCGCAACTGACATCGAGCATTGTTAACAAAGAATTGTAAATTTTGAAAACAATGTTAGTATTATAGATTGTGTAGTGGTTTACTTGTGAACATGGATTGTGGAATCAATAAAAATAATTGAGTATTTGAGTGTTGCCCCATTTGAATTGGAAATAAATTAACATTATTATGTTTGTGGTGATTTGAAATTGATATCGGTTGAAAAATGAAATTGTCAAAAATCGTTTGACATTGCATGTAAGTTTTAGATTTGTAATTGAGTATTAGATTGAAATAGTTAATCTACTTGGTTTGTTGGGAGTTGTTTTGTCTTGTGTGTGCCAGGGAAGAAGAGTTTTTTTTGTTTGTGTTAAGTCCTCTGGTGTCAGATCAAAGCTTCCATCTTGTCGCACTATCAGATCGCAGTCGGATAATTTTGTAACTGAGTTTTCGTGAGTTGTCAAAGTGTAGGGTTTCAATTGCAACAATGAATAATTGATCTTCAAACTTCCTTTAATCTTCTTCAGACTTGAAACCTGCACATTCAAAGAGAGAAGAAAGGTTGTGCCATTTAGGGGTTTTCCTTGGTCAAACCCTGTGTTATGTTTCCACTTCCACAATAGTAGTGTCAATGATAAATGTATAAATGATAGGAAGGAATGATGAATCCACAAAGTGTTGCAACTCACCACCCTTCAATGGCTTCCTTGAAGGACTGAAGTCATACACATCTCCTTAAGGCTTAGATCTTGCTTGCTTGAATTGCTTGAATTGTTTGAATTGCTTGGAGACCTACAAGGATTAGTCTTCACAAATAATATGAAAGCATAAACATGAACACACTCACATACATTTTGACATGAGGTTCAAATCTTGAATTGTTGCAATAAATCCTCTAATGGTTGCTCTTGACTTGCTTGATAATACTCTTGATCACAATTCTTGCTCTTAATGCTCACTTAATGCTAGATAGGTTTGAAATGATGTAATAACTAGGTATTTATATACTATCATTTTAATTTCTTGAAAATTAAATCTTGACACCCAACTTTAGATATTTGAATTTCAAATAATAAATTATTGACATTGACATATTTGAATTTGGAGCCAAAATAAGGGGACATAGGCGCCCTAGGCACCAGTGTCCCAAGCCTATTTTTCAAAGTTTAAGTCTAGTTGGGGGCAAAGTATTAAATGAGAGCATTTGTTTTATGCTTGCAAATTATTAGTAAATGTTTAAAATGGGCTGTGAAATGTATAATTTAGGAAATTAAGTGCTCGATTAGGTCCAATAACTTAAGGGAGAGAAAAACATAGTGTGAAATTGTCAAAGGTGACAATTTACGATGCTGCATTTAGAAATCCTTGTGATGAAGAATTTGGAATTTAAAAGAATAACCGCATCTTTCACTCTAGTTCATCTCTATGTTTGTGGACCTAACTTTTATGAATGTGGACACGATCTAATGTGTGCGAGTTTGTTATGATATAATTTGTCCTAATTTAATTTGCTTAGCTTGATCTTCATACTTGAATTAATGTAAGGGTTGGAAGTGTTTATAAACACCTTTCAAGAATGTTTGAATCACAAGGTTCATGTTCTCCTAGGTTAGATCCCTAAATGGTCCGACTTTACAACTGTAAGTGAAAGGATCGAGGACCATGTAAAACATGTAGTAGTCCTTGAATGATGTCACAAGATGTAGGTTTTTTTTCTTAGTTCTTGGATCTAGATGTTCTCATATTTAATATTCCAACATGATTTCTAAATGTGTGAATGAGTATCCTTAAACATAATAATCAAACACACAAACCAATAAAATGTTCATTAAATCAACTTATAATAGCTAGTGAAGTGATTACCAACTTTTTTTGTTTTGTTGAGGATAAACATCCCAAATCATTTAGTAACACATTGGTTTTAAGAACTCGAATCACTAGTGCACAAATAATCAACCTCTTTTGTCTTAGCATTAAGGATTGAGGGGTATTCCATTCCACCAAAGTCACTCAAGCATGACCCTAGCCTCATCTATTTAGAGTGTCATAAGCCTTTGCTTCAATAAGACTTAATCCTTGGTCGACTCTTTGTGATCCTTTCAACTTTACCAATAGATCAAATACCACTTGCCTAGCAACATATAAACATAAATTTAAAATTTTTAAAATAAAAAGTTTGAATCCACAATAGTGGAAGTAGCTTGGATCAAATTGGCACATACAGAATTTAATCTAAAATGATAAAAACTAAATCAAAAAGATTGTAAAATCAAACATCGATATATAAAATATTATGAACCAATTTTATAAACTCCCCCAATAAATTAAAAATTGTATACGAAAATGCCACACTAAACCTAAAACACAGGCGAGGAGAACAATCTTTTGGTATAGCAGAGAAACAACGATAAACAGGAGTGCCAACACCTTGAAAGGAAGCGTGGAGTGAGCAATCCAGTGTAGCCGGGTTTTGGAAAATGGGCAGGGAGAACGAAGTAGGGTTAGACGGTGCAAAGCGCAAGCAAGCTTGCATAACGGTTCTCTGCAAATATCTCTCAATTGATCTTCCTCCTGTAAGTGCAGAATTCTTACTCGCTTTCTCTTCTCTCCATCGACATTATCTTCCCTGTTCACGCAGACAGCGAGTCATGTAATATTTAGCAACTGCGGCTTCATTAGAAGAGTTTTTATATTTTATAGAAACGATATAAATTCCTCCAAATGTTCAAAGCTCAAGTCTTTCTTATAAAAGCCAACGAGGATTAGTCTGCATTGCTCAATCCTGTTTTCACCTAGAGCACGCAGATTCAAAGGAAATGTACTTTTCGCCAATTCACAATCACAGTTACCATAGAGTACACAGGGAACCACACTTTGCACTTCTATTATGCAACCAAAATTACTACACAGTTTGGCCTGCTCTGTCTTCTGGAGTACAGAGATCTTAAAACAATAAACTAGTCCTCTATTCTGTATTTCCTACACTGATCATCTTGCTCTTCTTTCTCTGTGACTCTATTGGGTTCAATCAAGAAGCCAAACCTCTAGTTGGAAGTGCCTACCAAACTATCTTTCTCTTTTATCGGTCAATTTTTTTTTTTTTTAATCAAGATTGCCTTTCACGGCGGCGTTCAAATAAAATACAAACCAAATTCCAGTCAGCAAGTGCTTGATTTTCGCCAGACATCCTGGTCCGAGCTTTCTATGTTTCTAGTTCTTCTCTAGTCACACTGGCCGAAAAGTCATATAAAGTATTTTAGTTTGTGGTTCTAAAATACTGTCTCCGAGAAGCATGCCAATTAGACTTCCCTGTTTAAACCTTCATAATGAATGTTCGCTTCATTTCAGTCTAAAGTAACAACATGAACATTAAACTGACAAGTTTGATTAGCAGCTCTCTTATAACTCGTGGTTCAAATCATCGTGGTTATTGCTGTTAAAATTTTGTTCTCGTGGATTCTTTTTGATTGGTAAATAGGGGGGCATCAATTTACAGAATCCCTCCCTGGTTAAGAATTTAGAAAGATTATTTCAATCTCGTGATTATTTAAATGCTTTAGTGGCTTTTATTTTGGAATACATAATATTTATTCTGTTACTACGTATTCTTAACCAATGTTTTGTTTTCAATTCATTTAGAGCACCACATTGTTACTTGTTTGATTTTAAAAAATGTGACATATTTAGAATGGATGACTATAACATCTGATGGCTCTTAGATAACAAGTCCAGCAAAATATATTTCTAGATGATTGTTGTTTCAATTGTTACATTTGTTTCTCTATAAGCTTTACTTCCTGTGTTATTGCAATTCTTTGTTTTTAGCTAATCGTATAGTTTGGTGCATGCAGGATGCTTTACCAAAAGCATATTTAGAATGGCCAGACCTTAAATCTATATGCATGAACTTGGTAACAACATCGGGAAAAGAAAGCGTTTTGGGCATCTCTTCTGAGGAACATGAAGAGGTGATAATATTTACCCTTCATTAGTAGGAAAATGATAATTTTAGTTCATATTTTATGAATATGAATGTACTCCCTTTTTGTTTTGCAGGTTTGCAGATGGTTAGAATATGCAGACAGTTTTCATTTAGATCCCGACTCGGGTTTGTCTAAACTAAAGAAATTTGATGAAAATTTACTTCAAAGGTCAGTTCTTGCAGGCAAGGGATTAAGCCCTTCTATAGCTGATGTGGTTGTGTGGATATCGCTTCATGATGTTGTGGTATGAATCTTTTCAGGCACAATCCCTTATATGTATTATATACAAAATTACTGGAAAAATAACAGGCACTTTATTATGTGTGCCTTGCATCTCTCTGTTAATGTTGCTGGATGCATGTGACACCCTTTCTTGAAAGCATGGGGTAAAGACATTGGATTTAATTCACTTCATTGTTTGGTATCATTTGAAGAAAAATTGGAATTGATTAAGGGCATGATATCTTTGGATTTGGCAAAAAACAATCCTTTTTAAGATGATTTGGCAAAAAACAATTCTAACTGAATCATTTAATCGTGTTATTGGACAATTCTGTAAAAGAAGCTGAAGTTGTTTGTTTGAATTGCTTGCAGATTGGGCTTTCTGCGGCTGACAGAAGAAGTGTCCCAAATCTGATGCGGTGGTTTGATTACATTCAGGTAGCAAAAATGTTTCAGTTTATGGACCGTTTCTTACTCTGAATTTTTTAAAGAGGAAATTGTTTACAATGTTGTGTTGTTGTTAGTGTAATCTATCTGTTTAAGATTGTGATACTTCAATAAAGTGCTTGGTAATATGCCACGCATGTTTCTCTTTTTACTTTCTTTTTCTTTAGTTCTTTATTTCTTTGTGGACCGATTCATTTTAAGCACCAGGTTATGTTTAACCTTCTTTCCACATGGTTCTACTGTCAAGGCTTTTTCACTGTCTGTGTCATGGATAATCCCAGGCTGTTAGGAACTTTCCTCGTCTGGATAAGTCTAGAGGAAAGGCCAATAGAAATATTTAAATATGTGCCATGAAGGAGTTGAAGAAATACAGATTGGATGGACCGTCAAAACTTCAATGTTATGAGCATAAAACCAAAAGTCTTCTTTAGTAATGGATCCCCTTCAAGGCATTATGATGTGTCTATGCCCTGCATTGGTGTGGACATGAGCATGTGACATATTAAGGATTGATCTTTTTCTAGTTCTTGTTTTCTCATTATTTTAGCTTCTACAGGGACTCTTTATCTACCAACATTGTAATGTAGATATTCATGGTCGGTGTCCTTAATGATCCATACAAAGCATAGACATCCATATCTAATTCACCAACAGAAGTCTTTTTTATTCATTTACAGCTTAATTGATGTCGAATGTCATTCTTTTTGCATCTCTGCTTACGGAAACAGATAATTTGTTCTGAGAAATGAGTTGTTTAAATGTTGTGATTGACATAAACTAAAATGTGCATGAAATAGAACAAAGCAAGAACTGAAGCATCACAAAGATAGAGCACATCCAAAGGTATTCTTACCCTTGAGAAATCAAATGTGGGGAAGTTCCAAAAGAATAAGGCCTTGCCTTCTCTTGCCTCTATCTCCTCTTTGTAAGTTTACAAGCTTACGGCCTTTTCAAGACTTTCATGGGAACTGACAACATCAATGGTATCCTGACAGTTGCAATTGCTCTGCAAATTGCTTCCAAATGCATACCATTGTACTGCATTCACCTGTAGAGTTCCCTACAACACTCAACTAAGAAGTGCTTAATGTAATGTCCCCTAATTGGGAATGCCCTAAATTTGCCCTAATTCCTCAATTTCCAAATAAACAAATGGGTTAGAGAATACCTTTCACCTGATTGAAGCCCTGCAAACAGATTAGAAACCATTTACTACAATAATACTAATTAGCAGATTATCATAATTAAACAGCAGTAAATTCATGACAGAATTATTAATTCAATCATAAAGCACTCTAATATCTTTGGAAGGCTTAACCATAGGAGAGCATGGGAGAAAGTGACTTTGATGGGGTGTCTTGTATCCTCTACCCTAGGCCCAAGAGTGGATACACCATCCCTCTTGGCCTCATGTGGCCCATGCCATCCATATGAGGTGGTCTACCCAGTGAGTTGTCCACTTTCCGTTATCCCCTTATCTTGCCAACCATTTCCCTCTCTCTATGATTGGACTTCTTGTGCTGATTCATCATGATGGAGGGGTGAGGTTACAACAGGGTGCCTCGGAAGCCCATCTCTCCTAAGCCCAAAGGCAGTACTCTCTGTACCCCCTTGGCCTCATTGGGACTATTTGGTCCCCACCTTGAGGTGGCGTACCTAGGAGAGTGCCCCATCACCATACCCCTCTTGCAATCCCTCATCTCCTCAACCATGGCTGAAAACATTCAGGACATATAACGAATAAACTGTGGAAAAAGCATTAATTCAGTTATACTTAATATACACTGATATATGTAAACAGTCATAACAGCAATGTATCATTAGTAAACAGGCTTAACAGGTTCCATAGGTTGAGGCCAAAAATAGTCCAATGAAAAGTTTCCACAGGAAGCCAAAGGATTAAACCCACTATGATGAACTGTATATATTTGATTTTCAAATGGGAACTTTATGCACTTGTGGATTACCGACGGGACGACATTCATGGAGCGTAGCCATGGATAACCTAGCTTCACACGGAATTGGTCTGACGTTGGGATGATGGAGAATGATAAATCTAGTTGTTTCAGTCCAACTTTAAGTGGAAGAGTGATCAAACCTATTGTAGGGTGAGCAAAACCATCATGAGTTTTTAACCATGCTTTTGGTTGTTCATGAGTTTTTATCTGAGTGGATCATTGAGAATGATGATCTTGTATTTATAAAGGAGGACCATGCATAGGTTGATCAAGCTGATTGTGAGGTAGAACTTGTAGCAATGGGGGAGTGAGCCTGTATAGCTAGAGACAAAGAAGTTGTCTTGGATAATTTGTTTCTACCTTGTCTGTGATAGAAAGGTTGCAGCTGCTTCTTTGACATACACATTACATTGTAGGGTCCAACATCATGCATCTTATGTTGGGAGGAGTGGCTCCCTCACCTTATCTTAGTTTGATATTTTTATGCACTTGTTTTGCTAATACCATCTGCATGCATTTCTAAATCCATTTTTGTGTACAAGAAATCAATTTTAAGCATATCAAAGCCATGTTTCTTTCGTATCAGCTTTCAAGCTTGAAGTTCAAATTTCAATATCACATTTATTCTGTGTGTATATGTGTATGGTATCTAAACTAACTTCTTTTTGTAGACATGTGTATGGTAGATCTAATTGATTAATTTTTGTATAAATTTGAAGTTGATTTGATATGGAATACAATATAATGAAAATTTTCCCTAAAATCGGCTATTTTCACAAATGTTTTAAATTTTTTGAGTTTTGCTGAGTTTTTCCACCAAGCCTGTGTTTGAGTCAAAAACCAGCTTGCTAAGTCTAAGTCTCAATAGCTATCAAGTATCAATCACTGAAAGTTTGCCATTATACAGACTAACAATGCTGGCCAGAGAGTTTTCTAGTGTTGAGAGTATCTGCTGGAACTTTTAAAAGATATAATAGAGTATTTTAGGCTGTTCTAACCTCCAAAGTGGTTTTGTTGAGGAAGTAAAAAATCTAGTGATACAGTCCAATCACGGAGATCCAGATCAATTATGGAGAGGGGCTATCTTCATCTTATGCCAATCACTGGATCAATCAATGCAGGCTGTCCTCATTGTTATGCAGCTGGTCTGGACATTCCAACAGCACATTGACTGACTGAGTTGGTACTGATGGAAGTTGCAGGTTATTATATGCATCTGTTGTTTGAGATTGGTTGAAAGAATGAGGTAATTAGGTTGAAAGGCATAGAAGATTGACATAGGGTCTGATTCCTGAAACCCACAACCTCTTGAAAGAGAGCTTAAAGTCTCTGGTCAGAGTGACAAAAGAAGGCAGGTAATTTTCCCTCAATAATTTCTCCAAATGACTGATAGTACCTTCCTTGGATCCCCCAATAAAATGGCCATCAAAAATTGAAAATTTCTTGATTATATGCCTCCCACAGAAAACATTAAGTTTGCAAATTCTGTCATACTGGGAGACAGAGGGTCTTCCTCAATGTGGAGGCGGTGAGCTTGCTCTCATCTGGCAAAGTGGGAACCTAATACCATTTGACTAGCATTTCTTTGGTAAGTTGTCTGTTCAACAATATCACATGTGACATCTGCAGGTAATTTTTTGGAGTAGGAAGTTAGTTTGGAGTTGAGTCAGATGAGGGAAGATCTAGACCATTTGGATGATTTGTCCTTCATCATTTTTTTAGATCTCCCTTTCAAGGAAGCAGATGAGGTGGGAATCCATGAGTATCTTAGGAAGGGAGGTGAATGGTAGAGATAAACAGCCGAGGTAGTATGCTCTCATGAGACCTTTCATTGGATCAACACAGCCTAGCAAACTTTCTGCCGCGGCAAAAGTCTTGCAATCAGTTATGCCTTTTTGTGATTGTACCTTCAGGTACTCAACATTCAATGCTTTCTCATTAATTTTAAAACTCTCACGTACTTTAGAATGTATTGCATCTTGCACCGCCTTAACTGAATTCATTGTAGGGGGTATGTTTATATCATGTTTTTAAAAGGTAGAAGACACATGACAAATAAAATTACCTTCTCTGTAATATATTAGTTATTACTTACTGTAAATGAATGAAACTTGACCGTTGTTTTTATTTGATTAACAGCTCTAGATTTTGGACTTCTATATGGGTTTTGAGGAAGCCAAAGAATATTTTTTTTTGATTCGTAATTATGCAGCAGAGCTGCATGCATTATATTAAGAGCAAGAAAAAATTTTACATCCTTTTTAGCCCGTCTTGAAACTGGGCCAGTTCGAATGGCACTGAGTGCCCACAACCACCCTTACAAAATCTCCCAAAAAATGCCAAAATTCCGCCTAGGCCGCGGATCCGATTATCAGTTTATTAGAGCGACACTGGCCTCATGGCCTATACAAAACAGTAACCAAAACAAACATCAACCACCCATCAGCCACCCCACCTGTTACCATCATCATTCTGCTTCATCGTAGAATCTGGTGGATTCCACCAAGTTTGCAAACACCCGACACCACTCCAAGCCTTCTGTTTCATTCAATCCCAGCCATCTACACAGGAAGTTGTAGCCGATTGTTGCCCATCTCCTGTGGCACTCCAGACCTTCGGCCTTTACGTCCATGATGAAGGGAAGCCACTCCACCTCTACACCTTGTAGGAACATTTTGTCGAATATCGTCTGAGAGTGGGATTCCAACTCCCAACTGCACCACTGCCACCACATCCACGTCATCGAGCAAAATTACTGCCTTGAAGACCATCCTAAGCAATAGCAGGCACCTTAGCTTCGGTAGATTCAGGTCTAACAGCGACACTAGAAAATGAGAGGCAATGTTAGAGTTTGCCCTTGTCCGATTGTTAGAGAAGTAGAACCTCTTCCCAATCACCATCCTCACGGCTTCTAGACACAGAATGTCTTTGTTCAAACAGATCTTCTTAAGCCTTTGATCCATGATGAAACCTGAGAAAGCAGATTGCTTTTTTGAGCAGCGTAACTTAATCGGAGTATCCATTTTCAAGAACATCTGTTCATTTCTTGAGGCTTCATCGCTTAATATAGTCGCTTGGCCTTGATAGGATCGAAGAGCCAGCTCAACTCATTAATTCTTTCTGCCTCCAAATTCGCTTCCTCTTTATTTTCATACGGCTCCCTGGAGGTGGCATTCAATTTTCCTTTGCAAGGATGTACTTAAGCTTCCAAGTGTTTTCTTTTGGAGAGCTTTGCCATATGTTTTCATCATTACCCTTCCACTATCTACTCCTCCCATTCTGATGCCACCAACTCCTGTGAGTGAGCTCCACAGCCGCCATTGTGGAATACAATTAATATTTGAGTCCCTGGATGTAGATATGGCTCGTGCGGTTGATCTTTTTCCCATCCCCGATGGTGTAGTAAAGACCCTAGTGACAGGGCATGTCAGATCTCCTCTTGGGAATTCTTACGGCCATACGGGTGGTTAGCCATGTTGGCTGATGTGATGTCAGGATCTACATCATTGTCCTCCTATGGGTTGCCCATGAGCCCAATATGGCCACTTGGCACAGACAAAATTGATCCATTGGCACATGGGCAGGAAGCCAAAGAATATTGTTAATATGTAATTTTGTACAAAATTTAGGCTCTAGTCCCTTGTTAAGTTCCTCATGTGATCTTTTTATAAGAATTTTAACTAGTTAAGTATCAGATCGAAGATATAATGGCTTACAAATAATTGTTTTATTCAACTTGTATATCAGTTATTCTGTCATCTGTGAGACAAAGTAGTTGAGCATGGTTTATTCTTCATTACTTTTCTATGTGCTCATGCATTTTGTTTGAAGGAAGACAATATTGTTGCCAAGTTA
The DNA here is from genome assembly GCA_007258455.2 of Sequoia sempervirens. Classification (NCBI taxonomy): domain Eukaryota; kingdom Viridiplantae; phylum Streptophyta; class Pinopsida; order Cupressales; family Cupressaceae; genus Sequoia; species Sequoia sempervirens. Next base: position 24,173,071 of record VDFB02000015.1, read on the forward strand.
TAAAATTTGTTGAAGCAGCTTTACCAGACACTACTTGTTGGTAACTTCCTGAGTAGAAAATATCTGTTCTTCAAGAAAACTTAAGATATTTTTTGTCATACCATATTGTCATAGAAAAATGTTAAGAGGGAAATAACTGAGTTGAACTTGTAAAAAAGTGGGTAGTTGGAATTTTTTTAGCAATCTGGTATTTGTTATTTCAATACTGTAAATTGTTTTCTTGCTTTGCAGAAAATCTTTAGTTGAGTAGCAGCAAAATTCAACATTTGGTGCTATTCATCAATGACTTTTGTTGCTGTGTAGACTTGCTACTTATCGTTGGTTGAGCAAAGTCATCTTTAGTTGCAAATATAAAATTGTCAGTGTAGCATTAACTTTCATTCTTCTAAAACAATCTGCTTTTGCTGCTGGGATTTTTAAAGTGAATCTTTTGGTTTAAAATGTAGAATAAGGAAGACTTCACTGCAGTATATGAGAAAATCAATGTGGAAAAACAAGAATTGGAACCAAAAGTGAGTTTTGTTTGCTGCATTTACTTTTTTCATTCAAGCTGATAATTAGTGATTTTTTAAGATTATTATTTTGATTGACAGAACTTGCACTTTCTCTCATTGCTTGCGATAGGGAATTAAAGGAATGCACACATGAAATTAATATGATGCGCGCTTCATTTTTCTTTGAATCTTTATATATTGTTAATTTATTGAAAATCCATGTCACTTAATTCAACTTGATTGCCTTTTAATTTGCAATGTGCAATAGTATGTAAAACCAAATTTATTCCATTAAAATAGTTTAAATTCTGCAGTTGCATTTACTAGATCTAGTAAATGGATTTTTCTTGTTTTCATGTCAATGTACACCCAAACTCACAGAATGGCAATTTTTTTGTATTTTTCAGTCACCTTTTATTCTGGTAACTAGTTGTTATACTATCTTTAGACTTTCTTGGGATTACTTGGTTAAGAGTCTCAAGAGGATCTCTTGAATGAAGGATTCTTTTTGTGCACCAGTTTGAAACAAATTCGCATCATTACCACCATATATCACCCAAAATTATCATCAGTGGAAAAACTCAAAAAAACATTTGTTTCTTACCTCATGCATGCAGAAATGTCTGTGCGGTGATCATATCTATTGTGTACATGTTGTACCCATACAAAGTTTTTCATATCGTGTCAATTTTTGAGTCGAATGAAAGCCCTTGCCTACTGCTTCATTGCTACATCCTTGCTTATCATGGTCGTGAATGCTGTACTTTCAAGCTCTAATCAGTGTCTTTGCATAGCCAAACAAAGGATCTTTCCAATGCATCAGATGAGGCAAAGTTTGGAGCTTAGATGTGGCATAAGATGCAGAAATGGACATCCCAGTGTATTGGAGCATGCCAATACTTGTGTGGTCTAAAGTGTTTAAAGAGTCAGAAAACCATTGTGAAGGTGTTCATTTAAGTCAAAAACATTCAAAATGAGCACTCAAGCACGGAGAGTGCAACATAATGAAAGTTGTCCAAAAATTTGCAAACACATATAAGGCCCACTCACCCCAAAAGTCCACACCATTGTGAATGAAAGGCTAAAGTGTTAAAACATCGAAAACTACCATACTGTTTCCAAGCACATGTCATAAAGTGCACGCCAGAATAAGTGAAGGCCACAAGTTTGATAATTGAAAATGTCCATGTGATGCCCTGTCATGTACTATTAAGGACTGAACAAATTTTTTAAAAGATAAAAAGAGGACATGTTGAGCCCCAATGTGCTCCATTTGAAGGAGAAAAACTCTTCTTGACAAAGTTTGAAGGTGGTTTCCAACACATAGAGCACGCCTGTATGATCCATGAGAGTTGATTAAACATCAAAAAGGGCATTTCATGCCAGATGTGTACACTAGCAGAGATTGACAAGTCTAAAGGGGCAGCCCATAGACAAAAACTCATCCTCAACTGCCTTTCCATGATGTTGCAAAAATAGAAAAGCACAAAATAGGCGTTTGGATTGGCATCTAACATTTATGATACTCAAATGCTAGGATTCAGCAGGTTTTCCCACCATTCAAACACCATTGAAGGTTTTCAATTTCCATCATCTTCAGCTATTGTTTCAATAGTTTTGTTTGCAGTTTTTTCAAGTTTGGAGCTTCTGTTTGTTGCCTCTCCAAACATCTTCAGCAGATTTGCAACAGGTTTCAAGCTTTATTGCAGCTTTTTGAAGATTTTACTATTGTTTGACTTTCATCTACAGCAGCTTTAGCAAATTTTCAGTCATCAAAATATACTAAACAGCAGATTTTTAGGCATCCAGGGTTTCAGTGATTTCCTAAGGAGTTAAAGGCAAATTATAAGCAGTTTGCATCCAGACATCTAGGGTTTACTGTGCATAATTTCATCAAAGAGTTTGTGTGAGGGTTTTAGAACCTTGTGTTGGCCACATCCTAGGTTTTTCAAACACCAAGATTGGAGATTTGTGTAAAACTGAGGGTTTGGGAATATGTTTATTCAGCAAAAAGGAGATTTTTAGATTCTAATCACCAAGTTTGAATAAATTTTGACTCTTAGGGTTTATCATGGAATGCCACTTTCAAATCATTGAATCCTCTTTGATGTTGGTGTTAGAATATCGGAAAATCAAGAACACAAAGCTAGGATACATGAACATGCAATAGGTAGATTTGGAAGAAACAATCAAAAGCAGCAATTGCCAGGAGACAGCGAGATTGTGGGCTTATTGAAGCCTTATCTTTTCCTGTTTCCATTTAGAGCCAAGAATTTGTAATCACTTATGCCAAACACTATGACCTTGAAAAGAGGGAAATCCACATGGTAAGTGATCATAGTTTTGATGTTGATTTAATTAAAAGTTTTTCAATTTGTTGCAATAGGAAGAAACACAAGATCAAGGAATTTTTATTTTAAAAATAAAAAAAAATATTTTATTTTTTGCTCAATATTATTTTTATGGTGAGTCATTTAATAAAGAACTATCAAGTATAATAAATGCTTTATCAAAAGTCAACGAAATATGATACAAATGATTTTTTTTTAAATTAAAAAAAGAAGTTATAAATACTATTTAGATTGAAAAATGCCACAAATCTGTTGGCGTTACAATTCTCACCTCTGGAGTGCGTATTGGCAACGGACAGCTATGCACAGTGCGTAATAACTGCTCTTCAAATTAGGAGGGGAAGCTCCCTCTTTTGCTGATATGCGTGAAAAAGTAAAGTAATCTAATTCCTATCTTTTTGACTCAGCTGGAAGAGGCACAAGGTTAAGAAACCAAACACATTGCAGCTAAGGATTTTCTCTGGTTTTGCAGATCTTTAACTACAACTAGGCAAGCGCTAAACTATCATATTTCCTCAAGAAACAGAGCATGAGGACTTAGGAGCAGGGAATTAGTTATACGATAATCTTTAAGTCAAGATTTCCAAGGAGGAGACGACTCCTATCCGAGGCGTGGGCTGAAAGAAAGGTTATTGGCAACAACATCAAATGACAATCTCCACTTCTAAATTCCCAAGGAGGAGACAACTCCTATCCGAGGTGTAGATATGAAACAAAGATTATTAATCATGACAACACATGATAAACCTTACTTCTAAATTCCCAAGGAGGAGACGATTCCTATCCGAGGTGTAGATATGAAACAAAGCTTATTAATCACAACATGAAATAATAACTAGGACAACAAATTATATAAACGAGACATGCACTCAATGAATGATCAAACCGGCAATTATATTTAATCTAAGGTGAACAAGTACCATAATAATAAGATTCGGGTAAGGCGGCTCAGCTATTTATTATCACAATAAAAGCTCTTGAACAGATACAAAATAGCAATACTACAGGTAAGGTTGCTTAGCATGTATGCTATTACGTGCAAAAGTTATTATAAATGAGCAAGGGTGCTCTTATTTATAAACTTCAAGGTGTAGGGAACCCTAAAATCACCTTGAGTTAACATGAGTCTTGCAAGCATGCAAGAGTTTATTGCTAAACCTAAATAAATGAAACTATACAGTTAACTGGAAAACTACCATCAGTTAACCGAAACAAAACAAAACTGAATGGACATGTGCAACATGCAAGTCCTTATTGAAATGAAAGTTAACCGATCCTAATTGAAAGTCCGACCTCCTCCAAAGATATCTTCGAGGATGAGATAAACATGCTTAAAGTCAGCAATTAGAACTCAAGACTGATGTTGATTTAACTGCTGCTTCTGACTCTATCCTCGGGAATAACTGCAGGATCTAACTGACTGTCTACTCTAAGCCATCACGGGCTATCACCACGTCCAGAAACTGGTCGACTGTCTCATCTTCTGGCACCTTGACGCTATCCACAATGTCAGACTACCTGTTCAACTCCTTCTCACCATCTTTGATCACCCTCTGGCATTCTCTGACCTCTTCAGTTGCCTTGTTGAAACTAGTTGTCATCACTGAGAAGTGATCCAACCTGGATGCCACAAGATCTCCATCAAGACTATCACGAACCAGCTTCTCAAACTCGGTCATTATTGCATCAAGCTCAGAATATGTACCATCCTCACGAAGATAATGGCACGGAATCTGAGTGATAAACCCGCTAATAAGTTTGAGAGCTCCGACAACATCCTCTTTGAGCGCAAACATCTTTGTAGAGATTCTCTCATACATTTCCACTTTGAAGAGGTTTTGTTCTCTCCAAGCGAAAACCTTCCTTTTATCCTCATCTGCTACCTGCTACAATGGCATCATATGCAATTGCCAACTGAGTAGCCACTGGATCCCCTGACGAAGTTCATGCGCCTTATGCCTTAACTGATATAACTCTGTGAGAAGGTATCGGCCTGCAACAATGAAATCTTCATTCCAGTTGTCCAAGAGCTTTTCACGATTGACTAATCAATCCAACTTCTGTTGTTCTGCAGGTGTCCCTTGAAGGTGTGGAAGACCAGGTGCTCTGCTTGAGTTTCCATGAACGAGATCTGAGATGTATTGCCGGAGTTGCTTGATTTCAGCCTTGAGGGCTGCCTTATCTTCTCCGTCCTTCATGACACGCTCTTCAAGATTACTTGCGACAACCTTAAAGAGGCTCACGTCCGTTTGCTGAGTGCTCCTGCCAAGATTAGCTTTAACGAAGGTGAAATCACCAACATCAACTTCATCCAGGCTTTTGCCCTTTGGTGGTATAGCAACTTCAACGACGATCTCTGCTTTAGGAGTCTTTTCTATGTGCACCTGCTTCTTGCTCTTCTTGTTTGACTTATCCTGATAAGGACTTCCAAACTCAGATAGATCAAGCTAGTATGAAGGCTTTCGCCTCCGTCTTCGTAAAGACCTCTCGAGCCAACATGAATGATCAATGTTATCTTCTCGAGGAGAGACTGCTGCTACTGTATTGACCTTTGATGGATCAATTGGCGTTGAGACTTCTCGAACCGGTGATTTTGGCTCTGAGTCAATATCAATGGGAGGTGACTGTGGTGAAAATAGCGAGCCAAGGGATGAAGAATCGGCTTCAGCGTGTATCACTGTCTCCATTGGAACTTCCGGCACTTGCTCGATCTGCTTTTGCTTCCGTTTGCCTATGCTTCTCCCCTTCGTGTTCCCACTAACTCTGACACCTCTAGGTGGCTTCAAAATAACCTTAACTCGAGGCCTTGACCTTGAGGTAGAAGGTAGTGAAGAAAACCCTATTGGCGGCTCTGTAACTGGAACTGTCCTTTGCCTTCTCTTGCTGTCCAAGAAGTACATGCTAGTTTTGATAGCTGCTCTTGACAGGTCCTCAATTGAAGTACTCTCCCTGGCGTACCAATCTGGTTGGTGAAGTGGCTGGCGAGCAACTTGATCTTTGATGTATGTGCTAAGCAACACCTCTCCGTCATCATTTGACAAACCCTCAACATCTTCTGAGAGGAAATCAGCAAGCTGAGGAAGAGTAAGTCTGTAGTAATGATGTCGGCGCACTTCAAATTCGTCTTCGCAGTTAGCCCAAAAGTCCTCAAGTGCTAGCCTGTGTGAATTACTTCACTCCAACCGTGCTGAGTAATGACCCAATGGATCATAAGAATGCCTCTCGATGAGATACTTGAGGTGGAGTTTTTCTAACTTGTTCGTCATTAACTTGCAATCAGTAGCTGTCTTGCATTTGTAAATACCCCATCCGAAAGGAAAGGTGAATACTTGCTTGTGCCGATTGGGAAGAAAAGAGTGAACCTCTTGAGCTTGTCTCGGGAACTCCATGAATAGGACTTTGTCTGACGGGTACCTCAGTAGCATCAGAGGTTCTCCGGTGTAACCATACACTCGAATATATGTGAAAGTGGGGAATTGAATGAACCAATCCGCCCAACTCTCCATTGTTGATCTTGCCTCTAGTAAAATCCTAATGTGCATTTCCTTATCGAGGTCTTTGACTGTCTTCATGAGGAAGTGATCATTCACTGCTTTGAAATCTTGTTCAGCCTTTGAGAACTCCAATTGGGAGTAATATTTGTGAATATGCTGAATACCAAGAGTTCCATTGATCTTCAAAGTCCTATAATTGCCTTGGAACGCAATTAAGTAGACCAGATAAGACACCATGTGAAACTCGTGGGTTTTAAGGAATCTTGTGATTTGTTGGTGAAAACATTCGTTGATTAACACGGCCTAGTCAAAGTGTTCCTTGTTGTTGATAATCTAGGAAATGACATAGAACATCCACTTGTAAAGTTGGATATGTTTGGACAACTTTCAGAAAAAGCTGAAAAAGGCTTTGGATGAGGCTAAAAATAGCCAGCTGCGGAAATTTTTTTTCAGAATTTTTCTGAAACATGGGTTTTGTAGAGAATTAAATTCTAAGGCAACCTAGATTGTCAGAAATTCGAAAATATGAGTTTTAGCAAGGCATGCAAAGGCTTTTCAATCGAGAACTATAGTGGTTTTATGGTTTCCCGGGGGAAATTTTCCCAAGAAAAATTGGCATATGGGTTTTGTAGGTAATGAAATTCTAAGCCAACCCAGAGGATTCGATTTTGGAAAAAGTGTGTTTTTGGCCCACATGCAAAGGAATCTTCGAGAAAAAGCACAGTGCTTCAGAAATGGAAGCAATGAGGCAATTTTGTTGAAAAAATCTAAGGCATGGGTTTTGTTGCTGATGTTGCCGACGTTGAAATATGTGAACCCAGATGATCAGATTTTGAAAATTTTGCTGTTTACTTTGACATGCGAGAGAAAACCTAAGACAAGAATAGAAGAATTTTAGAGATAGAAAATAGAAGTTATTATTCTGCCTTTGAAAAAGTCGCCTATGCTTGAATTCGATTTGATGAAGTCTGCATGCACTCGAAAAATAAAGTCTAAAAAATATATCTTCTGAACAATTTGGACCTGGCACTGCGAAGAACACTGAAAAATATTGCTCGAAGCACCTTCAAATCTTTGCTTGCTCAAGAAATACATGTTTGCTCTCACCTGTGATGTGAAAAATAGGCGCCCATATGACTTAAATAAATAAATTCATTAAGCAAGGTGTCACAATATGCATGCAATTCCTAAATTTAGGCGCCTCAATGCCATTGGACCTCTAAAATGTATGCCACCTTTTGATTGGACCTCAATAACAGTTACCTGGATGAGAAATAAGCCCTAAATAGGGCGCCACCTCCATGTATTTCAGTTAATTGTGCATGCAAAAATAAGTCGTCCAATTGCAAGCAAGAATTAAGTCTAGATGAAGTCGATTAACTGAAGATTAAATATTATTTAAATTGAGTTCTCAACCTCCACCTTTTTAGGGCGATTCATGCACTTCAGTTCAAAAGTCAAAGTTTGACTTCTAGGCGTCACCTTTACAAACTTAGAAATTTTCTTGAAAATTTCATTTGCAAACCTCATCAAAGCCCATGTTCGATCACTGATTCTGATTGATTGATGTATCTAGAAGACTGGCTGATAGTTTCATTGAAGACCAGGACCAAAACTGACAAGAAACTCCTTGAGGCTGCAAATCCTAATTCTGAGATTTGAGGCTTCAAAATTCAGGGCGCCCCTGGCCTCCAAGGGCGATTTTAGCTTCAAACTTAGTCAAATTTTCATGCATTTTCATCATTTTGAAGGTGATTTTGACCTCCCTTCATCTCATGTCTTCCGACGTTCGGAAAAACTTCAGAACTGATTGACAGGCTCACTGCGGAGCTAGCTCCATTCTGCACAAGAGCTCTTGGAGAGCACTTTTCCAAAAATCATCATTTGCTAGCTTAAAATCATGGGCGCCCTTGGCCTTCAGGGGCACTTTTGTTCCTAGACAACCATTTTCCAAATTGGCTAAATCCACACTTAATCCTTGGCTGCACGCTGCTAAGAAATCCTCCAACCCGGCTGAGGTATGCAACGGAAAGCTAGAAGCGTCACGGACAAGATGAGTATCTGAGATGACCAAAAAGACTACATTTGAAGCTCAAAAACCTTGGGCGCCTTGTTGATGCGGGTTTTGTGACCTCAACCAACATTAGAATAAAATACCCATTGGAATATCCTACTCTCTCTTGAACAAAGTTTCCAATGTGCTGAGCTAAGTGATCACAAAGTAGACTCCAAGGTTCCTGATGCGTATAGGATAGTCTTAGTTGGTTTGCTATGTTTTGCTGGTATTTCAAGGGGGACTTACGCTCAAATTATTGGTTCAAATCTTCTTCCCTTAAGACTCTTGCAACAAATTTTCAACACTTTGGAATATGGATACTATTGTCTATGAGTGTTGAGATCTTATTGCTATCGATTTTGAAAATAAAATAAAAAAGGATAAGGGTTTTAGAGACTAGGCTAATTCTAAACTATTCCTAAGAACTCAAGAGACAAGTGTTGGATGGTGAAATTCAAACCTATCTTTGCTTTGCCAAGTACAATGACTACAACAACTAGACAAAGTTGGTGCAATCTTCAAAGGGATTCACGAATGATATCCTATTACTCAAGACAATGATCAATTCGAACAATGAACATAAGTAATAGAATTCGAGTTTAGTAATTTAAAAGTTCGGACTAACCTTACACATCAAATTCAAAATCATTCAATTGAAAAAGGTATGAACTAATTTCACCATTATCAACACTATCAATCCTTCATTCATTTAAAATTGCTGAAAACAAATCTATTTTATTGAGGAAATATGAAGCTTTCAAACTAACAAATGCTCATCAATGAGTCAAATCATTATTTTGATAGCACTCTTCGCAACAATTTCACAAGTCTCCCTGAACAAATGAAATGAGAAGGGTTTATATAGGCACCCCAATTACAAAGCAACGACCTAGATTGATCTGAGATCAACGACCAAGATTATTTCCAGAAACCCTAATTTAGAAAAGCATAACTAACTTTTGTGACACATGGCGCAAGGAAGAAGAGCCACTTGGAGCATGGAAGACACTGACACCTTGCAGGCTAATCAAGTAAGCTGGATTCCAAAACACAATTCCCCTTGGCTTGTTCTCTGGCTGTGAATGCAATTTGATCAAACATTGCTTGCGATTCCTCTTGAGTTCTGCTCAACATCTTGTGGCGACGAGGAATGCCAAACACTTCCCTAACCGAGTCTTCAGTGAAATAAACCAAAGTTATCCCATTAGGTGCCTTGATGGATCGTGCTTGTGGATCATACCTTCTGGCGCATTCAACCATCAATTCACTACATTGAACCGTAAGTAGAAAACCTGCTACTTGATGAAGTCCACATTTGATCATGTTTGCTGCTATGGGCGTAGACATTTCATTCTGGGTGCCAAACATCCTTCTCTTGTGTTGGATTACATTGAATTGCTCAAAGTTGGTATCTCCAACTTTCCTCCACTTAGATGATAGCTGGGATTCTGTATAAAACCCTTTGAGAACCTCCCTGACTTGATTCTTCCAAACTCCTCCCACATTCTTTGATGTAGACATGGTGCCTGTATGACGCTTGAAGTTAGAAAACATGCATTAATTGTAAAGAAGGCATTGTCCTTAAAATCTTAAGGTTGGGTAAGTGCTCTAATTAATTGATTTAAAATTCCAGAACTTGACTGCAAGGGTTGATTAGAAAAGAAATTCCGAATTTAGCCTGTAGTAAATACAAATACAGAATGAATTCTTATTACCAACCCTTGCTCTCTCAAGAATATTTAGAGAAATTTAATTATTTTACTGGAATTTGTGAGCTTGAAGCTGGAATTTATCTGCAAACTTAAGGTTTAAATTGTCATTCTTCTCCAAATTTGCAGCTTGTGAACCTGCAGAAGTTTGAAAAACTTGGAATTTTGAGAACGTATTTGATTTCTTGTGCTTGGACTGATCAGATTTGCAGCTCATGCAAAATTGAAAAAAGACGCCTATGGCTGTGTTGCAGCTTGCTGAGAAAAGTTTTAACTTGTGTTGAATGAAAAAGACACTTCAAGCGCCTCCTTTTATAAGCAAAATCTTTTCTCATTCAAAGAATTCGACCCCCCTCATGATTGGTTGCTTTATTAAAAAAACATGAAGAAAACTTATCCTCTTTTTGATTTTTTCCTTGAGCGCCCTCTTTGCTTGCCTGTGAAGTTTTCAAACAATAAAAAAAAACTTAAGTAATTTTTATTTTAGCTTGCTTAGGAAAATCGACCTTTATGTGGAATTTTTGACTTTGGAACTGGATTTTCCTTCTCCAAGCAGACTTCATGCCTTAGTCAATTTTGTGGGTTTCTTCTTGGGAAATATGCCCCCCAATTGGAATTTTCATCATTGCAAGCAGATTTCTTACCTTAAGGGGGTATTTTTGATTTTGAAAACTTCAACATGGAATTCTTGAGGTTTTAACTAGATTTTCCATCATTTGCCTTAAGCAATTTTGTCCACTTTGAGTTGAATTTCTACTTTTAGACATATTCGCCCAACTGGAATTTTACCTCATCAAACTGGATTTTACTCTTGGAGGTGGGGGAACTTCAACTCGATTTCTTAACAATTCAACTGAATTTTCATCATGGGCGAACTTCATGACTTGAGGAGGATTTTCTCATGTATGAGGCAGACTTTATAGGTTTTCTGCCTTGATACTCTGAAACCCTAACCCTGGCACTTTCTAAAAATAGAAATTACTAAAAATAGAAAAAAGCAAAAAGCAAAATTTCTAAAAATAGTAAGTCCCCGATTGGTCCCAAAATGCCAAAAATAGAACTTTCGAAAAAGCTAAAAAGCAAAAAGCACAAAAAGCAAGGTTGTCCAAATTCGCCCGTTGAGCAGTCGTTTTTATTGCAACAGCCCTTCTGAGCATTCCTGTGGCATCAAAAACTTCATTTGACCCTTTGAGCACTAACCTAACCTACTCAGCCATCTCAAATCTTGACAAGTTTTGACTCAAACCCAGACCTTGAACGCGCCAACCCATCTTTGCTTTGAAAGAGACTCAAATAAACTGAAGCTAACGCCAACCCTAAACACTAAGACACTAGACAAGACTAAAGAGGGGGTCCCCATTTGCAATGGGGCGATGTGTGATTAGGTCACAACACGCCCCTGGCCTCTAGGGGCGCTTTTGCTGTTTCCTGACATTTTTGACCATGATTAAACCTTATGTTTGACTCCTGATTTCAGCAATTCAGCAACTCAGATTAACCCGCTGGAGAATTCATTGCGAAGCTTGATCAAGTTTGAGACAAACATCCTGGGTATCATTTGGTCAGAAACCCTCATTTGGTACTTCAAAAAGATGGGTGCCCTTGGCTAGTAGGCGCGCTTTTTGCTCCAGTGTTCATTTTTTCATCTCCCTCATTTCCCGTTCAATCTTCAGTTTTAGGTGCTAGATAGATCTTCTGGGTTGGCTGGTAGGTTCATCACGAAGTTGACAGTATTTTAGAGAAGTCCTCTTGGAAGTTACAAATCCCGAAAATGAAATATGTGCCTCTGAAATCTAGGGCGCCCCTGGCCTCCAGGGGCTCTTTTGCTGAAATATTTCAATGATTTTCACCTTAGTGAAAAATCCCCTTCGAGACAAAGCATCATTTTGAACATATCTTGCCATAGAAACTTCGTTTGAGTGTTTTAGGCTTAGATTTCGACACCTGGTCTCTGGCCATCTGCCATTGATGACCTCAGATGTCCTAACTTTTCACCTGAAGAAGCGAAAACTACCCACCAGACTTAAACTGAATAAAACTTCACCACTGTGATCGTGAAGTGAAATAAACCAATCAAAACAATTTTCAGTCAATTCTGACAAGTTTCAATTTTTTAGGGTTTTTGACCTAAAAACAAGGGTCTAGAAACCCTAATTTTCAAAATTTCCAAATTTTTTGCAATATCTTCTTGACATCAAACTGACTAAAAGCCCATACTTGATTTGGCCAAAAACTATGTTTTGACATCATTTTTACAAGGTTTAAACCATTTTAAGCAAAATGCCTTAATGAAGCAAAATTTTTGGTGTGGGTACAACAAAATCATTAGTTTACATCTTTAAATTCTTGACTGTTTGTTTGTTATATTTGACATAATGTGATGCATACGGAAAAAACCTTGTTTTTAGTAGCCCTAACTGCCAAAAAATTGGGACACACTATTATGCTGTCTCCCAAGTATGCTTAATGGTTTTTAGTGTTAGTTTTAGGTGATTGTGACTCATAAATATGTACAAAACTATGGCAATTCTCATCATTCCCATCATTCCCCTCATTGAAGCCCTTGCATGACCTCGTGCTATGTATTCATACTCAGCCATTTTTTGCTTAGATGTTGCCTTAAAATCATATGCATTTGCATGCCCTAGTTATTTGGGTGAATAGTCCCCATTGTTTGATGTATTTATTCTCCACATTACTCTTTCTTTGGAGTTGATGTGCAACCCACTCCAATGTGCAATTAGATATTGCAATGATAGATAATGGAATCTAAATCCTACCCATGAAGGTCTATTTTTTCTAACCACCTTAAGATTATACCCCATTCTAGTCAATGTAACTCAAAAGTTATAGATGGAACAAGGCTCCTTTTGTAGACTATCAAGGAGTTTAACCCATCTCCTCTAACAACATTTTATTGCCTCTTTGGTCAAATACATTTGATATACCTCAAAATAATTTAGTAGCCTTTTCAATAGTCTATTTGCAAAGGTTTCAATTCTAGTAGTTCACAACAGTTTCCACAAAGAATACAACACATCAATGGGTCATGGGTGCTCCCAATTGTTTTTCATAGGTTGGTGTGTTATTCTCTATCCCTCCTAATTTCATTTAGCATAAATGATAATATAAACTCTTAGAGTGACATCTACAAAGAACGGGTTGGGGTTCATTTTGATTTGTTTGGGGTTATGTAGTGAGTGTTCCATGGAGTTTCAAAAGGGGGGAATGAGTTTCTGGATGACAAGTGGATGAAGTTGCACGTTGTTTGGCGTTACAATTCACACCTTTGGAGTGCTTATTGGCAACGGACAACTATGCACAATGCATAATGACTGCTCCTCAAATTAGGAGGGGAAGCTCCCTCTTTTGCTGATATGCGTGAAAAAGTAAATTAATCTAATTCCTATCTTTTTGACTCAGCTGGAAGAGGCACAAGGTTAAGAAAACCAATACATTGCAGTTAAGGATTTTCTCTGGTTTTGCAGATCTTAACTACAACTAACTTAATGCTTAATCTATCCTATCTCCTCTAGATAAATAGAGCAAGAGGAATCAGGAGCAGGGAATTGGTATACGATAATCTTTAAGTCAGGATTTCCAAGGAGGCGGGACACCTATCCGAGGCGTAGGATGAAACAAAGGTTATTGGAAACAACATGAAATGGTAAATCAGCTCTCAGGATTCCTAAGGAGACGGGACACCTATCCAAAGCGTAGGTTGAAAGAACTTACTGAAAACAACAATAAACGATAATCTCCACTTCTAAATTCCCAAGGAGGAGGGACTCCTATCTGAGGTGTAGATATGGAACAAAGATTATTAAGCACAACATCACACGATAAATTTTATTTCTAAGTTCCCAAGGAGGAGGGACTCCTATCTGAGGTGTAGATATGAAACAAGCTTATGAGAAACAAATATAACCCAGGACAGCAAATTGTATGAAGGACCTATCACACAAATAAACGATCAACCGGTTTTATATTAACAAAGTGAACAAGTACAATAGAACAATATTGCACGGCAAGGTGGCTCAACAATTTATTATCACAATAAAAGTTCTTGAAAAGATACTAAATAGCAATACTATAGGCAAATTGGGCTCAACATGTATGCTATTACGCACAAAAGTTAATTACAAATGAACAAGGGTGCTCTTATTTATAGAACTTCAAGGAGTAGGGAACTCTAAAAGCTCCTTGAGTTTACAATCAGTCTTGCAAGCATGCAAGAGTTTATTGCTAAACCTAAATAAATGAAACTATACAATTAACTGGAAAGCTACCATCAGTTAATTGAAACGAAACTAAACTAAACGGACATGTGCAAAATGGAAGTCCTTATTGAAATGAAAGTCAACTGATAACTAACATCAGTTAACTGGATCCTAACTAAAAGCCCGACCTCCTCCAAGAAATATCCCCAAAGATGAGATGAGTATGCATAAAATCAGCAATTAGAACTCAAGAATGATGTTGAGTTAACTGCTGCTTCTGACTCTATCCTCGGGAATAACTACAGGATCCAACTGCCTGTCTACTCCAAGCCATCATGGTATCACCTCCTCCATAAACTCGTTAATTGTCTCATCCTCTGTCACTCTGACGCTATCCACAATGATAGACTGTCTGCTCAACTCCTTCTCTCCATCCTTGATCCTCTTCTGGCACTCTTTGACTTCTCCAGCTAACTTGTCAAAGCTTGTTGACATCACCGAGAAGTGATTCAACTTGGCCGCCACAAGATCACCATCAAGACCCTCATGAACTAAGTTTTGGAACTCAGTTTGCATAGTCTCGACATCTTCACGAAGATAATGGCATGGCATTTGAGTGATGAATCTGCTCACAAGTTTGAGTGCTCCAACAACATCTTCTTTGATCGCAGCCAACTTTGTAGAGATTCTTTCATATGTTCCCGCTTTGAAGAGGTGTTGTTCTCTCCAAGCGAAAAGCTTCCTTTTATCCTCATCTGCTACAACGGCGTCGTATGCAACTGCCAACTGGGAAATGAGAATCAGGTCCTTCGGTTTGCCCTCTGCCATAGTCAATTTAAGCCGCTGGATTCCTTGATGAAGATCATGTGCATCATACCTCAATTGATATAACTCTGTGAGTAGGTATCAACCTGCAATAATGAAATCTTCAATCCAGTTATCCAAGAGCTTCCCACGATTGACTAACCGACCCAGTTTCTGTTGATCTGTAGATGTCTCTCGAAGCTGTGGAAGAATGGTTGCAACAGTCGATGTTCCATGAATAAGATCTGAGATATACTGCCGGAGTTGCTTGATCTCAGCCTTGAGGGCTGCCTTGTCTTCTTTGTCTTTCATGACTCGCTCTTCAAGATTACTTGCAGCAACCTTGAAAAGGCTCATGTCCATGTGCTGAGTGCTCCTGCCAAGATTGGCTTTGACGAAGGTGAAATCACCAACTTCAACTTCATCCAGGCTCTTGCCCTTCGGTGGTGTAGCAACTTCAACAATGATTTCGGCTTCAGGAGTCTTCTCTATGTGCACTTGCTTCTTGCTCTTCTTGTTTGATTTATCTTGATAAGGACTGCCAAACTCAAATAGATCAAGCTGATATGAAGGCTTTCGCCTACGTCTTCCCAAAGTCCTCTCGAGCCAACACGAGTGATCAATGTTATGCTCTTGAGGAGAAACTACTGCTGCTGTTTCAACCACTGGCGGATCAATTGGGTACTGAGGCTTCTCGAACCGGTGATTCTGGCTCTGAGTCAATATCAATGGGAGGTGACTGTGGTGAAAACGGCGAACCAGGAGATGAAGAACTGGCTTCAGCTTGCACCACTGATTCTACTGGAACTTCCGGCGCCTTCTGAATCTGCTTTCTCTTACTGGTGCTCCTTCCCTTCGTGTTCCCACTAACTTTGACACCTTTAGGCGGTTTCATGATAACCTTAACTCGAGGCCTCGACCTTGAGGTAGAAGGTAGTGAAGAAAACCCCATTGGCGGCTCTGTAACTGGAACTGTCCTTCGCTTTCTCTTGCTGTCCAAGAAGTACATGCTCGTTTTAATAACTCCTCTCGATAGCTCCTCCACTGAAGTACTCTCTTTGGCATACCAATCCGGTTCGCAAAGTGGTTGGCGAGCAACTTGATCCTTGACAAATGTGCTAAGCAACACCTCGCCATCATCATCTGACAAACCTTCAACATCTTCTGATAGAAAATCAGCAAGTTGAGGAAGAGTAAGTCTACAATAATGACGACGACGCACTTCAAATTCATCTTCACAGTTAACCCAAAAGTCCTCAAGTGCTGGCCTGTGTGAATTACTTTGCTCCAATCGAGCTGAGTAAATGACCCAAAGGATCATAAGGACGCTTCTCGATGAGATACTTGAGATTGAGTTTAGACAATTCATTGGTCATTAACTTGCAATCGGCTGCTGTTTTGCACTTGTATATACCTAGTCCAAATGGAAAGGTGAATGCTGGCTTATGTCGATAGCGAAGAAAAGAGTGAACCTCTTGAGCTTGTCTCAGGAACTCCATGAATAGGACCTTGTGTGACGGGTACCTCGGTAGCATTAGAGGTTCTTCGGTGTAACCATACACTCAAATATATGTGAAAGTGGGAAACTGGATAAACCAATCCGCCCAACTCTCTATTGCTGATTTTGCCTCTGGTGAAATCCTGATTTGCATCTCATTATCAAGGTCTTTGACTGTCTTCATTAGAAAGTGATCATTCACCGCTTTGAAATCCTGTTCAGCCTTTGAGAACTCCAATTGGGAGTAATATTCGTGAACATGCTGAACACCAAGAGTTCCATTGGTCTTCAAAGTTCTAAAATTGCCTTGAAAAGCAATTAAGTAGACCAAATAAGAAACCATGTGAGACTCGTGGATTTTAAGAAATCTAGTGATTTGTTGGTGAAGACACTCGTTGATCAACATGGCCCAGTCAAAGTGTTCCTTATTGTTGATAATCCGGGAAATGACTTACAATATCCATGGTCGGAAAATATGAGCTTCCTCCTGACCTGTAACTCGGTTGAGCAAAGTAATCAAGATAGCAATCTCGCCTTTGAACTCTCCATGCCGAACCTTCTTTGGCAAGTTGGTCTTCTGTTCTTTTAGGCACCTTTGAGCAACCTTTCTTTGAGATCTTTCTTTGTCTCCTTCCCATATTTTGACGCAATCCTCCATGACTATGGTAAAATTGTCTGAACGAGGTGGAATGGCAAGACTCTTCTTGACGTCCCTTGGCTTGAGGCTGCAAATGACTCTTCCATCGGCTGATCTAGTTTGTCTTGTGGATGAGTCGTAATGCGTAATGCAAGCAATGACAAACTCGAGATCAAAAACCGTGATAGGAATAGATGCCGCTGTCAGCAATCTGGAACACTCAAGATTTTTGACTGTCGTGCTGCTAATGCCTTCCAATGTGCTCAATTTGACCACTGGATATATGTGACCCAAGTTTGTATCAAAGGTTTTCAAAAAGTCATGCACTAAGACCGATTTGGCCTTGTATTCTATTGGGTTGAATTGCATTTTGAAAATATGGACTTTTGACTGTAAAGTTGGATATGTTCGGGCAAACTTCAGAAAAAACTAAAAATGGCTCTAGATGAGGCTAAAAATAGGCAGTTGAGGGAGAATTTTTTAGGAATTTTTCTGAAATGTGGGTTTTGTAGAGAATTAAATTCTAAGTAAACTCAGATTGTCAGAAACTCAAAAAAATGAGTTTTAGCAAGGCATGCAAAAGGTTTTCAGTTGAGAACTGTAGTGGCTGTAGGAATTCTGGGGGCAATTTTTCCTGAGAAAAACTGAAACATGGGTTTTGTAGGCAATGGAATTCTAAGCCAACCTAGATGATTCAATTTTGGAAAAATTGAGTTTTAGGCCCGCATGCAAAAGAATCTTCGGAAAAAAAGAATAATATTTCAAAATGTGAAATAACGGGGCAATTTTCTCGAAAATTTTTGGAACATGGGTTTTGCTGCCGATGCTGAAATATGTGAACCCAGATGATCAGATTCTAAAAATTATGCCTTTTACTTTGACATGCGAGAGAAAACCTAAGACAAGGATAGAAGAATTTTAGAGATATAAAATAGAAGTTATTATTCTGCCTCTGAAAAAGTCACCTATGCTTGAATTCGATTTGATGAAGTTTGGATGCATGCACTCGAATGATGAAGTCTGAAAAATAAATCCTCTAAACAATGTGGACCTGGCACTGCGAAGAACACTGAAAACTGTCACTTGTAGTGCCTTCAGATCTTTGCTTGCTCGAGAAAATATGTATTTGCTCAAACCTGTGATGTGAATAATGGACGCCCAATGCCTTAATAAATAAAATTTATGAGTTAAGGCATCATAAATGCATGCAAATATCAAAAAATGGATGCCACCTTTTGATTGGACCTCAAACTCAGTTAACTGTATGAAAAATTAGCCCTAAATTGGGTGCCACCTCCATGTACTTCAGTTAACTTTACATGCAAAAATAAATTCGCCCTTTGCAAGCAAAAATTAAGTCCAGTTGAAGTCGACTTGAGAAGTGCAACTGAAGATTTAATATTATTTAATTTCAGCTAACTAACTCCACCATTTTGGGGATACCCATGCACTTGAGTTCAAAAGTCAAACTTTGACTTTGGCGTCACCTTTCTAGACTTAGCCAAATTCTTGAAAATTTCAATTTGCAAACGTCACCGGAGTCCATGTTCGATCACTGATTATGATTGACTGATGTATCCAGAAGACTAGTTGACAATTAAATTTAAGAGCAGGATCAAAACTGACAAGAAACTCCTTGAGGCTGCAAACCCTAATTCTGACTTCTGAGGCTTCAAAATTGAGGGCGCCCCTGGCCTCCATGGGTGCTTTTAGCTTCAGACAGTCAATTTTCATGCATTTTCATCATTTTGAAGGTGATTTTGACCTTACTTCATCTCGTGTTCTCCGACAATGACAAAATTTCAGAGCTGGCTGACATGCTCACTGCGGAGCTAGCTGAATTTTGAACAAGAGCTCTTGGAGAGCACTTTTCCTAAAAACAACATTTAGCAGCTGAAAAACATGGGCGCCCTTGGCCTCCAGAGGTGCTTTTTCTCCCAGAGATAGCCATCTTTTCAACTGGCTGAAAATCCACTTAAACCCTGGTTGCAGGCTACTGACAAGTTCTCAGACTCAACTGAGGTATGCAATAGAAAGCTGGAAGCGTCACAGATAGGATGAGTATCTGAGATGACCAAAAAGACTGCATTTGAGGCTCCAAAACCTTGGGCGCCCCTGGCCTCCAAGGGCACTTTTGCTGTTTCTTGACATTTTTGACCATGATTAAACCTCATGTTTGACTCCTGATTCTGGCAGTTTAGCAACTCAGATTAACTTGTTGACGGATTCGTCATGAAGCCTGATCAAGTCTGAGACAAACATCCTGGGTATCATTTGGTCAAAAAGCTTCATTTGGCACCTCAAAAAGATGGGCGCCCCTGGCTAGCAGGGGTGCTTTTCTGCCAATGTTAGTCAAATTTTCAACTCCCTCATTTCTCGTTCAATCTCCAGTTTCAGGTGCTAGACAGATCTTTCAGGCTGGCTGGTAGGCTTTTGCCGTTTCTTGACATTTTTGACCATGATTAAACCTCATGTTTGACTCCTGATTCTGGTAGTTCAGCAACTTAGATTAACTTGCTGACGGATTCGTCACGAAGCCTGATCAAGTCTGAGACAAACATCCTGGGTATCATTTGGTCAAAAAGCTTCATCTGGCACCTCAAAAAGATGGGCGCCCCTAGCTAGCAGGGGCGCTTTTCTGCCAGTGTTAGTCAAATTTTCAACTCCGTCATTTCTCGTTCAATCTCCAGTTTCAGATGCTAGACAAATCTTTTAGGTTGGCTGGTCATGCTGACAATATTCCAGAGAAGTCTTCTTAGAAGTGACAAATCTCAGAAAGTTGATTTGGGCCTTTGAAATCTAGGGCGCCCCTGGCCACCAGGGGCTCTTTTGTCTCCAGAGTTAGAAAAATTTCGATTATTTTCACCTCGACGAAAATCCTCTCCGAGACGAAGCATCATTTTGAACATATCTTGCCATATAACCTTCGTTGGAGCGTTTTGAGCTTAGTTTTCGACACCTGGTATCTGGCCATATGCCTTTGACGACCTTAGAGTTCCTAACTTTCCACTTGAAAAAGTGAAAACTACCCACTAGACTTGAACTAACTTTTAACTGAAACTGACTTTACCATTGTGATCGTGAAATAAGCCAATCAAAACAATTTTCAGTCAATTTTGACAAGTTTCAATTTTTAGGGTTTTTGCCTAAAAATAGGGGTTCAAAAACCCTAATTTTCAAAATTTTCCAATATCTTCTAGACATCAAACTGACTAAAATCCCATACTTGATTTGCCCAAAAACTATGTTTTGACATCATTTTTACAAGGTTTAAACCATTTTAAGCAAAATGCCTTGATGAATCAAAAAATTTGGTTTGGGTACAACACATGTAAGATATAATTATATTATTTGACAATTAATTATAAAAATACTAAATAGTAAATAGAATTATAGTTTAATAATGTATCATTATTAGTAATCTAGTGTCTTGGATCAACCACTTGTGGAGATATAGTATGGGGCAAGCCTTTATAACTTGGGTAGAGTGCAACACCCCAAGCCAGTCACACAAGTTAATCAAGGACTTAAACCTTAGACCTAGTGAGGAGCATGTAATGTCCCCTTTTTTGCTCGTCTCAGCTTCTCGTTGATTAGCCTATCCTTTGGCCCTTGTAGGCTAATATTCTTGGTTAAAGGGTCCTATTTGGCAGTTATCAGGTTGTTTCCTTCTCCAGAGTTCAATATCATTTAGGATTGGCCTTTGGGAGTGAGTTGGGACTCAGTTGTGCACACTTATAGTAAGTCACATGGTTAATGGAGTCCAATGTTACTATTTTTAGCAGGGCACTTGGATGCGCAGTTGACATAGTGGTTGACCTCCTGGTTTAGATGGAATGGAAGAATAATGTTTAATGAGCAAATTATGTTATTTTAATTATTATGAAAGTTAATCTTTAATAATAATTAACTATTTAGTCGAAAAGTACATTATAATGTTATATTATAACTTTATGTCAATGGGACCATTAAATGATTTAAAAGACATTAATAAAGGGGATTAAAAGGGGCGCCCAGATCATTGAGATATTATAAAGTGCATTAAAGGCAAATATTAAAATATATTTAAATGATGAGAAGCTTCTAGAGGTCGACCTAAGTCATGAAGAGTATATAAGCCATCAAAGCAAATGAAAAAGGATTCATTCATTCATCATTATTGATTTTTAGCTTTGAAGAGTTTTTCCGCGGAGAAGAGGAAACCTAGGGTTTTCTGATATATCGAGGCATTGGAGAATGAAGTATCTTCATTGTGACAGCTACTTGAGGTTGTGAAATATATTCTGAAGGTTGCTCTTTAAGGTGGCTGTAATCAGCAGTCAATTTGTGCTTATTGGAGGAATTTCTACAAAGTCTTGAAGGGTTTCATTGTGAAGAACAATCATTAATGGCTGCTGCCATTATTACCAGCTGTGATCAGGCCATACTATCTCCTTTATGCCAGCCGTACCAGTCATTAATGCTGGCGAGTTGCTTCCTAGACCGAAGCGCCTAGTTTCTTGAGCTCATATCACCTCTATATTGGGCGTCCAGGCCAATGAAGGCATTTGCTGTTATTGTTTAGCTGGGAAAGTCATTATCAGCAGCAGATCGATTGCATTAAGGGTTCAGCTACAGCAAATGAACATTTCCATATTATCTTAGGTTGCTTGTTGATTATCTTGGTATGCTTACTCTGTAGATTTCAAATAAGAAAATTCAATATCAAATATATCTACATCTGTTCCCAGCCATTATCATTGTTTATTTGCATTTGCTTGCATATCTCTTTTGCATTTCATTTCCTGGCATCTATTTTTTAAACAAATACAAAAAAACTTTAAATAATAGAAAAACCGATCAGAAGTGCAAAGTTTATCATATTGGGAGAACAGGGGTTCTTACAGAGCAAGGCTTTATTGCTGCTCACTCCATTGCTCAAGCCAAACCCTAGGGGCATAAATATAAATATATTAACAATAAATTTAATATATAAAAGTATAAAATATTGAATTAATTGTAGCATAATATTTAATACTATTAATATAATGTGTAATATATGATATATAATGTTTAATATTATTAACATATTAATATATGATATAAAATTTGGCGTGATGATCAATTTTCAACATTATTTGGGAGGAAGATTTGTTGACCAACAAGCTAAGTCTTTTCATCACCCAAATGCTGTCGAGGTGGCGATTGGCAAACATTGCCCTTTTGGGATCTTGGAGGCAAAATTATTAGGATCTTATTGTGGACAAAAAACATCAAAGTTGATTTGGTTGACATAGACTTGGGTTCAAAAAATTTCATTGCTCAAATACTTAGCAATTATTGGCAAGGTTTGCTAGCTTTTAGTCAGCTTGCTAAGGTTTGGAGAAATGGATCCTAGAGAGTTGGGCTGATTATCTCAAAATTAGATTCTTGCTAGAGGGACTTTTTGTTGTATTAGTTCAAAATGAAGATTCAAAGAAGGTTATTTTGAATGGAGGGCCATGGTTGATGGATGGAGGTTGTTTTTTCTTGTAGGACTAGCAACCTAACTTTGATCCAACTACTGTTAGTTTTATGATCAGATGTAAAGCACAGAAATTTAATTCAAAATCAACACAATAACGCAGCAGATACCCTGGGAAAACCCTCCACTTGAGGGAGAAAAACCCAGCAACAATATATCACTTATATATTGAATGTCAACAAGAGTTGTCTCCTTTACAAGAGGCCGATATGAAGGCCAAAATATAAGCACCACAATCTGATGCAACACAGATACAAGATGATGTAATTTGCTGATTATAAACTCAGCCTTCAACTGAATATCAATCTGCTCTTGATATCTTCTTACACCTTCAATTTGCACCAAGAATATTGAACAACGAATGTGTTGTACCCAAACCAATTTTTTTGCTTCATCAAGGCATTTTGCTTAAAATAGTCTAAACCTTGCTAAAATGATGTCAAATACAGTTTTTGGGCAATATCAAGCATGGAGTTTTGTCAATATTTTGTCAGTCAAAAGCAATATCCATTGATCAGAACCTGAATCAGAGACTCAGAGCAAAGCATTCATGGTGGAGGAGCATTTCATGACGACACTTATACTTTTATATGGTCATTTCAATGGCTAAGATGATGATTTCAATGGTCAATTTTTGAAGATTTCTCAAGGAAAAGCAAAATTGCGCTCCTGTAGTCTAGGGGCGCCCTTCTTTTTGAAGGCCTAAATTTTGTGATAAATGCACATGAATCCAGTCAATCTCTTCAGAATTAGTCTGCCTGTCCGATGAGCTATCCTGCGAGGCTATCTGAGACTCGTAACTCCGGTTACTGGCAACAAAAGTCGAAGATTCCAAAGTTCCAGATTGCAAAAGCTTGTCTTGTACCAGTTTTTGCGCCCCTGTAGCTCAAGGGTGCACCTCTTTAAAGGGGGTTAGATCTTGGTATTCCTAATGATTGATGCAGTCAATCTCTTCATGACTAGTCTGCCTGTCTGACGAGCTATCGAATGTAGTGATCCGAGTCCCAGAGCTCTGGCAGTCGGCGTCTGAAGATGAGCTTATGGAGAGATTTCACATCACAGAGCTTCCTCACATGGTGTAATTGCTTTTCCAGTGCGCCTGTAGCTCAGGGGCGCCCTTCAAAGTGACCTCTGAAATGGTAGAGTTTGCTGACGTGGTCTTCCTGACATCAATACTACTTTAGCCTAGCTTCGCGATGCACCAAGTTGCATGTTAATCCGACATTTTGAGAGATCGAGGCAGAGATTCTACCAAGCACATAATTTCACGGGCGGACTGGCATAAAATGTTCATTGTATTCCTGTAGGCCAGAGGCGCCTAGCCTTCAGGCCTGTCAGATGAAGTTGCTTGTATTCGAAGTCTTCATGGGATTTGAGCGTAATTACTTTACCTATTCAACGAGCCCATCTTTCAGCCTTCGGGATTTGGCAAACGCTCGTACGTGCAAGGTCTTTGGCGAAATACTGAAAAGCGAAGACAACTCAGAAAATGGCTAAGTCTGGTTGTTTATTCCATCTTGGGAAAGGCGCCTTTCTATTTGAGGTCTTAGAAGCAGTTTTCTTGCTTCGTCACTTCTAGAGACGTCTCTTGTATGTCCTTGTGGGTACGCGTTGAGGCAAGCGGTGCTTAAATCAGGTCCTCCTAGCTCCAGATATCAGAGATCAAAGTAGGGCATCTGGTCGGAGTTGCACTTTCGTCAAAATGGTGTTCGTGCCTTTTCAAGCCAGGGGCGCTTTTACTTTAAAGGTCCTTAATGCACTTTTCAGATGCCTTGCGTATGTCTATTGGATGCAGAATACCTCTAGTCACGCAATGAGCTTGGTTGCCTGTCAGCAGGGTTCAACGTTTGTTGTCAGCAGCCATTTGAAGCGTCAGATGGCAGTTTGGAGAAATGGTTAAGTCTGGCTCCTGAAAATCAATTTAATTAAGGGTGCCTAATTCTTTGAGGTGTTAAATGATGGATTTTGCAATGATGACTCCTAGCAGACATTTCTTCCTTGCTCTGCAGGCTTCGCGATGAATATATCTGTTCAGTCTCAGCATCATCTGGTCAGTGAAGTTCGTCGGTGAATCCAAGTGCTTTACTTGGTTTGTCAACTGATTTTAAATAATATTTAATATTTATTTTTGCATATTTAAGCATTAAATGGCGATTTTCTAAAGATGGCGCCTCATTGCAAATTGCATGATAAATATTTTATTATTATTTATTTCGGGACTTCGAGTCAGTGTCAGTGTAACTGGAAGGGGTCCAATCAGAAGCCTTCTATTTCAGTCGAGGGTTTTTAGTCTTGCAGTCACCTTTGAGGTGCGAATTTATTCTATTAATTCAAGCATGGCGCCATCATTAATCATTCACACAGCTTAAGAATTTCGTATTTCTTCAGAGCAGAGGCGAGTATTATAGGTTAGACGAATTTCTCATCAGCAATCATTGGTGAAGACATCAAAACACTTTCTTTGCAGGTACAAGTCAGAATTATCAGCGAATTTCAAGACCGAGTGGCGATTTTGGCAGAGGAAAACATCAAAAAACGTCTTTCTTCTTCTCAAATTCTTCTATTACTCGTCTTAAATTCTTTTGCATGTTTGAAGAATTGGAAAATTTTGGCAAAACAAATCATCTGGGTCTATTCAGAATAGCTTCCTCGAGAAAACCCATGTGCCAGAATTTTTCAGGAAAATTTACTCCAGAACATTAGTTCTCGAGTCTCTAATTTTCTCAACTGAAAATTCCTTGCATGGTCGAGTAGAAGCCAAATTTTCACATTTATGACGTTCTGGGTTGTCTTAGAATCTTTTTTTGGACAAAACCCATATCTCAGATTTTTCACTAAAAATTACCCTTCAATCGGCTATTTTTAGCCTCAGCAGGGTATTTTTAGCTTTCCAGAAAAGTTGTCAGAATATAGCCGTGTTCACAGTCAACAGGCGAGTTTTTTAGAGTGCAGTTCACACAGACTAAATTCAAGACCAAATCGGTCTTAATTCATGATTTCATCAGAAAAGCTGAGACTGATTTGTACCAAGTGCATTCAGAGGGTTGACAGCAAGTTCGTTTGCATTTCTCACAACCAGAGTGTGCGCAGTCAAGCTTCGCAGTTTCGTCATGCAACACTCTTTCATTAAGGAAAAGCGTCAGAGACATCAAAGCTGCAGAAGAGATAGTGGTTATCACTTCAGTTACGAAGCCGCCAAAGTTATAAGTCAGTGAAATGCTAGTTTGAATGTGCAAAGATTGCCAAGATTGCTCAAGTTGCTGACAAGTAGTGAATCGTGACGACCTTTAGATGCTGATGCAGTTAACAATCTCGTTGAGGGATTGGTTGTTCGAGATCACGGCCAATAGACTTCAGTTCCCACTTCTCAGAATAGACATTAAACACATGAGTTAAACTTGGTGTCATCTTTTCAAGTTAACTCACTGTCACATCTCATGCATATCTATTCTGAGATCAACTTTATTCAGTTGGAGTTTCATTTAGGGTTTACGTTAACTGATGGTAGTGTTCCAGTTATCTTGCTTTCAATAAGGACGTGCATGCTTGCACATGGTCCATTTAGATTAATTTGTACCGGTTAACTGATGGTAGCTTTCCAGTTAACTGTATAGTTTGCTTTATTAGGGTTTAGCAATAAATCTTGCATGCATTGCAAGACTGTAGTTGACTCAAGGTGATTTTAGGGTTCCCTACACCTTTTGATGTCTATAAATAAGAGCTTTTGCTCATTTGTACATAACTTTTGCACGAGAGAGAAATATATTGTGCCTACCTTGCCCTCAATATTGCTCGTTCTGTATCTGTTCATGCGTTTTTACTATTATGATGAATTGTTATGCCACATAGGGTTTCATGCAATTATAATGGTGAATTCTTTCCTTAGATATAGTGGCTAGTTGATCGTAGATTGTATGCGTGTCTCGCCAATGCAATTTATTATCCTAGTTGGCTATTCTTCATGTTTTGTGTTCAATAAACTTGTCCAGATTGAGCTGATAGATGTGCCACCTTGCCTTCAAGTTGAGAATCTGTTCTTGGTTATCGTGTGATGTGTGTGGAATAAACTTATTCAGATTGAGCCGATAGTTGTGCCACCTTGCCTTCAAGCTGAGAATCTATACTTAGTTTATCGTATATTGTTGTTTCCAATAAGCCTATTCAAACAAGCAGATAGTTGTGCCACCTTGCCTTCACGTTGTGAGTCCGTACTCGGCTTATCGTCAGATAGTCATCCTTGCTCCATTTCCTCATGCTCTGTTTTCTTGAGGAAACTGGATAGATTTAAAGTAGTTAGCTTAGTTGTAGTTAATGATCTGCGAAACTAGAAAATCCTTAGCTGCAACGTTCTTGGTTTTCTTAACCTTGTGCCTCTTCCAGCTGAGAACAAAAAGATAGGACTTAGATTACTTTTCTTTTCCACGCATTCCAGCACTACGGGGGAGCTTCCCCTCCTAATTTGAAGAGCACTCATTACGTAGTGTGCGTAGCTGTCCGTACAAACCTGCACTCCAGAGGTGTTAGTTTTTACGCTTACAAAATGGGTATGGAATGAATGAATATGAATCAATGAGATGCCATCGAACATATATACAAAATGGAGTGGAAGACGTGACTCTTCAAAGCATCATGTCGGCCTTCATAGAAGAATGTGTCCCTTCAAGATCGCGTCCATAATAAAGGAATGTGTCCCTTCAAAAATCGCATCCACAATATGTATGATGTCGGCCTCACCAAGAATCATGCCTCTTCATGAATTCGAGCCTTCATTATAATTAATTATCTTTTAATACAAAGGACGTGCCTCTTCATAATAAATCGCTATCTCTATAAATTAAATAGCCAACGGCTATCATTTAATTTATTCAACATTGTAAAGGAGATCGACTGGAATAGACACCCTACGCTGTATGATAACATCAACACTCGCTCTCAGCTAGGGAGGATACTTCCAACTGCATAAGACATATCACCTCATTGTGATGCCAACCACAATGGCTACTCCCATATGTGGAAAGGAAAAATATCACCTCATTGTGATATCAACCATCATGGCTACACCCACGTATGGTATATACAAGTGCTCATCACTCAACGTGATGTTGTCACCTCATCGTGACGTTCACCATGTCTCTCCCAGAGGGTGAAAACACAAGTACAAGAAAAATCATCACGAACTCTCCCACATGATGTTGTCATGGAGTCACACACATGACATCCACCATGGCTCTCCCAGAGGGTGGAAACAAGGGCTTTCACCTCAAATCTCTTTCAAAGAGAAATGCATTAACAAGGGCTTGCACCTCAAATCTCTCTCAAAGAGAAATGCATTAAAGAAGATCACTGATACTGAGACTCCTTCTCAGCTAGGGCTTCATTCTCCACCATACCAAGCTTGTCTCGAAAGTACACAAACTTTATCCTGGAGAGAGGCTTGGTGAGAATGTCTATCGTCTGCTCATCAGTGCTGATATACCTCAACTGCTTTCCTCAATACCATATCTCTGATATAGTGGTATTTGATCTCAACATGTTTAGTTCTGTCATGAAACACAGGGTTGACAGAAAGCTTTACATAGCTATGGTTATCACAATGAATGATAGTTGGCTCCATTGATTGATCAAACAATCCTGCAAGGAGCTTTTGAAGCCACATTGCTTCTCGAGCTGCCACACAAGCTGCAATATACTCGGCCTCAGCTGTACTCAGTGCCATTGAAGATTGCTTCCTGCTACACCAGGAGATCATCGCAGACCCCAAACTGAAACAACATCTAGAGGTGCTCTTCAGATCGGTGACACACCTTGCCTAATCAAAATTAGTATATCCGTGCAGCTGTAAATCCACACCAGAAGAATATCTCAAGCCATACCCAACTGTGCCACGCAAGTATCTCAGGATATGCTTCGCTACAACTAGATGTATTTGCCTTGGTTCACACATGAATTGACTAAGTGCACTCACTACATAGCAAATATCCGGTCTAGTATTGACTAGATACATCAATGATCCAATCAACTGCCTGTACATCGTGGAATCCACCAAATCTGAACTAGTTGCAGCCTTTTTCAACTTATGCAAGTTGGTCTCCATAGGTGTAGACATGGATTTGCAATCCATCATACCAAATCTCTTTAGAATATCAATGGTATACTTCCCTTGACTTAGAATCATCTCATCATGCTTCTGCCATACTTCCAAACCAAGGAAGTAGTGCATGAGACCAAGATCCTTCATTTCAAATTCAAAAGCTAACTCCTTCTTGCATTTGATAATGAGGTGATCTTCTCCAGTAAGAATTAAATCATCAACATATAGAACCAAGATTAATGCTTCGCCATCAATTACCTTGAAGTAGAGGTTTGAATCAACATCATTCTTGGAGAAACCCAAGCTCATCAGTTAACGATCAATCCTTTCATACCAAGCACGGGGAGCCTGCTTAAGGCCATACAAAGCCTTCTTCAGCCTGCAAACATGAGACTCCTTCCCATGTACCTCAAAGCCGTCAGGTTGCTCGATATATACCTCTTCCTCGATTACACCATTCAGAAATGCTGTCTTCATGTCCATCTGGTGAATCTTCCATCCTTTAGATGCTGCAATAGCAATGATGGTCCTGACTGAAGTATAGCGAGCAACTGGAGCAAAGGTTTCCTCATAGTCAACTCCCTCTTTCTGTGAGAATCCTCTAGCCACAAACCTAGCCTTGTACTTCTCAATGCTCCCATCAGCCGCATGCTTGATCTTGAAGAGCCATTTAGAAGATACCACAGATTTGCCTTCAGGTCTAGGTACGATGTCCCAAACATCATTCTTGAGAATGGATTGATACTCTTCAGACATAGCATCTCTCCAAACCTGTTGACTAGTAGCTTCCTCAACACTGGAAGGCTCAGATTCAATGATTTGACTCATTAATGCAACATAGCTGGAAAACTTATGAGGTCTCTTACTTTTTCTGAAGTTCCTCTCGGGGTTGCAAACCTTTCTGCCTCCTGCATTGTTTGGCTGGCCCAAAGAGGTCTTTTTCTTCCAATCACAATATCTGTAGGCCCATCAGTAGGTTCCAAGGGCTCGACTGGATCATCATCTTCTTTAGGTTCTGGAGCCTCCCTCTGAATCTCAGGAGCATGGTCAACTTCCATGTCCTGAGGAGACTCTTCATTATCTATCTCCATGTGAGTGCCCTTGGATCTCCTCAATGCAACATCTTTTTCAAATGTAACATCCCTACTAATCTCAATCAACTTTTGACCTGGAATGTAGATTCTGCAGGCTTTTGATGTCTCATTGTAACCTACAAATATCCCCTTCTTTCCAGAAGGTTCCAACTTTGTCCTTTTATCTTTCGGCACATGAACATACACAGGACAACCAAAGATTCTCAAATGACTTACTTCCGGCTTCACCCCTGTGAATGCTTCTTCGGGAGTCATATTCTCCAAAATGCGGTGAGGACTTCTATTCTGAACATAAACAACTGTCCTAGAAGCTTCAACCCAAAGGAAGGTTTGCAGATCTTGGTCATGAATCATAGCTTTGGCTGCTTCCACAATAGCTCTGTTCTTCCTTTCAGCAACACCGTTCTGTTGAGGATTGTAAGGGACATAGAACTCCCTCTTAATCCCTGCTTCAATGCAAAAGTTACGGAAGTTGCCGGAATGTACTCTCCACCGTTATCAGATCTCAGAACCTTGATCCTCTTCTCGGACAAGTTCTCTACCTGAGCTTTAAATTCTTTGAACCTCTCTAATACTTCCTCAGATTCTTTAGATTTCAAGAAATAAATCCAAGTCTTTCTAGAGTAGTCATCAATAAAAATAATGTAATACAAGAAACCACTCAAAGAAGCAACAGACATTGGACCACATAAATTAGAATGAATAAGATCAAGAATACATTTAGATCTACTTTCACTACTATGAAATGGACCTTTAGTAGTCTTACCCAATGCACAACCTCTACAAATGCCTTCATGCTCCTGGTTGAGTTTCGGAAGGCCCGTAACCATCTTCTCCATGGTGGGTAGTGCTTGAAAGTGAAGGTGAGCCAATTTTCTATGCCATAGTTCACACGAACTTGATGAATGATGCAATAGAGCTTGAAGTGGACAAGTGCAAAGTTTGTAGAGGCACTCATGTCGAACTCCAATCACTTGGGCAGTCTTGATACTTGAGTTCTTTGGCCATGCAAGAACTTTACCTTCTAAAAATGCAACTTGGTACCCTTTGTCCTCCAAGGCTGAAATAGAGACAAGGTTTCTCTTGATGCCTCGAACAAATAGCACATCACTCAGCTGCAAGGAAATACCAGAATCCAAGTGAAGAGAGGAGGTCCTAACTCCTTTCACATAATAACTAGCATCATCTCCAATAATGACTTGTTTAGTAGAATCTCTCTCCACCAAATTAGTTAGATGCTCTCTAAATTCGGTAATATGGTTGGAGGCACCACTATCAATCAGCCAAGTATTGTTGTCGGTAGGAACACTGCTTGAAAGAGCTGAATAGAATAGGAAACCACCTAAATCCTTCTACGAAGAGATCTCATCAACATCAGCAATGGAAGCCTGTTGATTAGGCCTGGATGGACAATCCTTAGCATAGTGACCATACTTGTCACATCTAAAACATTGAACACGAGATAGATCCTTCTTCTTCTTGAATGCAGGAGCACCATCAGATCCCTTATCTCTATTCCTCTTGAAATATCCTTTATTTCCACCTTTCCCTTTCTTCTTCGAGGATTGAGTGGCAAGAACATGAATGTCTTCATTTGTAGAGCTTTTACCAATACCTCTTGCAGCCAATCTAGCCTCTTCTTGAATACAATCCGCTCTCAAACAATCAAACTTGGGAAGTTTCGATCTCGCGCTGATTCCTTGAATGTAAGACTCCCAAGATGAAGGAAGACCATTAAGAGCCAGCATGGTCAAATCCTTGTCATCAACAATATGACCAATAGTAGAGAGCTGATCTCTCAACTCGGAAATCTTCATGAAGTAAGCGATGATGGATTCTCCTTTTGCCATCTTGACATGATGAAGTTGTTGCTTTAATGCAAGAGCACGACTCGTGTTGTTGATCTCGTACATCTCCTCCAAAGTCTTAAGCATCTCTCTTGCCGTCTTCAACTTGGAGATGATTGGAACAATATGATCCTTCATGGAATCAACTAGCATCTTCTTTGCCATAGTATCTTTCTTCTTCCATTAAACCTTCTCTTCCTCATTAGTAGGCTCAGGGACTTTGCTTTTCACAAACTCAGCTAATTCATTTTCCTCCAAGGCGAACATAACTCTGAATCTCCAAGATGTGAAATTAGTTGCTCCCTCAAGTCTATCCTCGATCTTAAGTCCATTCACCATCTTGATGATAGGATAGATGCAATCAAAGATGAGAATCAGAATAGAGTATATTGCTGCTTGACTAAATCTGATCAAGATCTTCCTTATACCCGCTCTGATACCATGTTAGTTTTATGATCAGATGTAAAGTACAGAAATTTAATTCAAAATCAACACAATAACACAGCAGATACCCTGGGAAAACCCTCCACTTGAGGGAGAAAAACCCAGCAACAATATATCACTTATATATTGAATGTCAACAAGAATTGTCTCCTTTACAAGAGGCCGATATGAAGGCCAAAATATAAGCACCACAATCTGATGCAACACAGATACAAGATGATGTAATTCGCTGATTATAAACTCAGCCTTCAACTGAATATCAATCTGCTCTTGATATCTTCTTACACCTTCAATTTGCACCAAGAATATTGAACAACGAATGGATATGGAATGAATGAATATGAATCAATGAGATGCCATCAAACATATATACAAAATGGAGTGGAAGACGTGACTCTTCAAAGCATCATGTCGGCCTTCATAGAAGAATGTGTCCCTTCAAAATCGCGTCCATAATAAAGGAATGTGTCCCTTCAAAAATCGTGTCCACAATATGTATGATGTCGGCCTCACCAAGAATCATGCCTCTTCATGAATTCGAGTCTTCATTATAATTAATTATCTTTTAATACAAAGGACGTGCCTCTTCATAATAAATTGCTATCTCTATAAATTAAATAGCCAACGGCTATCATTTAATTTATTCAATATTGTAAAGGAGATCGGCTGGAATAGACACCCGACACTGTATGATAACATCAACAACTACCTTTAGCATCAGTAAACGCTCATGTGGTTTTTTCTTTACAACCTCCTGATTGAGTATTAGGATCTCTCTCCTCTCTAAAACTAGTAGTGCTCTAGGCGAATTTCTATGTGTGGGTGATAATGTGCTAAATGGTTGTTTGCGAGTTTATGTTGCATCTGTGTTAAAGTGGATGTTTCCAAACCTCTTTCAAAGCATGTCCTTTTGATCATAGATGTGACCCGGTGGGTGTGTGGAAGTAGAATTTAGAAGTTGTGGGTCCTACCCCTAAATGCTACCACTATAGAAAAAAGGACACATTCAAAATTTTTATGTAGATTTGCAAGCAAAGAAGGTTTGGAGGTTGAGAATGTAACCTCTTGATCATTCTCATTTGGAGAATGATATTTAGTTAGTTAGTCTTTGCAGTTTTGCTAGTTTCTTTATTGTTTGCTCTTATAACTCTTGACAAAGTAATGAGAGATTTTTTGTGGCACTGATCTTAGGATAAAATGAAAATTCCACTTTTGGCTTGGAATTATGTTTGTTTGCCCAAGGTTTAATGGAGGGGCTGGTTTGAAATATTTGGTGTATGTTCTCAAATCCCTTGGCCAAGTGGAGTGCTTTATTTGAAAAGAAATATCTAGATTCGATGACCAGTCCAAGATTTTCACCATAGTAAATCTGTTGAAAGGTTCTCATATGTAGAATTTCTTACTTCACTGTAGACTTATTATCACTAATCATCTTACTTGGGAAATGGTATGGTAGAAGTGCTAATGTTAGGGAAGATTCTTCAAATGGTTGGCATTCTTTGAATGGTAGGGATGATTTCAAGGAAGTTTGTGAGGTCTTGATGGCCTCTTTGGGGAGGAAGGTTTGGGATTATCTAGACTTTCGACAGATCAATTGTATGGAGCTTTTCTCTTGGAAAGACCCGTCTTTCTTGCCATTTGTAGAAGACCAAAAAGCTCTTTGAAAAACTTAATTGGACAGCAGTAAATTTTTTATAGTATAAGATTAAGATGTGTTGTGATGGTCATGCTCTAAAACTGGCACCTACTTAAGTTTGTTGGGTTATTTGGTTGCTTTAGGCTCATCAGATAAGTCAGATTGGCCTTATTTGTATTGGCACAAAGCTTGTCTCTCCAAAGAAAGTGGCGTTTGCTTGGTTTTCAAATGTTTTTGATGGATGATTAGTTGAAGAAAGTAGGATTTTTTAGTCCTTCTAGATGCCACCTCTACTATATTAATGAAGAAACCATTGCTCATTTGTTGATCCATTGCCCCATTGCATTCAAATACCAATCTTGGTTGTGTGCACATCTTTATTGGTCTAATGCTCTTCCAAAGATGTCACTGTTAACTTTTCAAGAGCTGGCCTTTTTTGAAACCTAAAGCTCTTTTTCCTTATCTTTGCGTGGTTAGTCCCTGTGAAATGTACACCCCTAATTTTTTTTTGAAAATAATCAACTGAAATTAAGCTTCACCTGAGATAGGCAAGGTGAGAGCATGCAGTGTATAGGACCATACAACTATCTAGAATGCAACAATTTAGAAGGAAACACACTAGTCGACAAGATGACCAATCTCACTTCTTTAGTGGAGTGTGCTATGCAATAATCGGAAACGAAAACACTTCAACGCTTATTCAACATAGTGTACAATTATGATGAATACAAGCACTTCACGCTTATTCAATGGAGTGCAATTACAAAGCACAAGAATTTCGACTTATTCAGTGGGGAAATACAAAACTTCCTCTTGTTTAGTGGGGTAAGCAAATTGCGATACTTCCACTTATTTAGTGGGGTAAGCAAATTACGATACTTCTGCTTATTCAGTGGGGTGAGCATATACAACATTTCCACTTATTCAGTGGGGTGAGTAAATACATTAAAAGCAAGGATAAAACCACTAGTGGTACTACCATCGAGTGTGTTACAATATATCAATGCATTACAAAATCATTATTAGAGAACATTATCTTGCTGATTTATGCTGATAAAAAGCTCTTATCACAAATCTTAACTACTGCAACAACCTAGAACGAGCCAAATAATATAGATAACAAAATACTCAAGTACCCAACAAAGGTATACCTTAGATAGATGACATTAGAATGTTGATTGCAGGTCTGATGTCACTTGGTTCTACTAATAAACTATCAAATCAACACTGAACACACACTGAGAGCACACTAAAAACTATTGATTACTGAAATTTCACTAACACTGATAAGATATAAAATCCTCCAAAAATTAGAAAATACATTGCAACTCCAAAAGATCCAAAGCCCATCTCAAACATCCTGAAACTATATATATGAAATATAAGTTAAAGTATAAGGAAGTTAGACTTAAATGTTTTTTAAATTTTTTTCATGTATTGCCCTGAATGACCAACAAGTTCTCTTGGAAAACATTTGGCAACAAATAACCAACCCTAGGTGCCTCCAAATTGTAACAAATGAGCAACAAAAGTGAGGCATTTCACTTCCAAACTTGCCACACTTAATCCATAATTAGTACAACTTGCTTAGAAATGGTATGGCTCATAAATACTTCAATCTTTCCATCTAAAGCTGTACAGCCTGGACAAATACCATCAGCAGCAACTAAAACAACAGGAAAAATGAATTGGTTATCCAACTAGAAGATACTCAAATGGTACGACCTCCTGAGAAATGGTATGGCTCATAAATACTTCAATTTGTGCATCTAAAGCTGTACAGTCTGCACAAATACCACCACCAGCAACTAAAAGAGCAGGAAAAATGAATTGGTTACCCTACTAGAAGATATCCAAATGGTACAGCCAGAAAAGGAGGGTACAACTAGCAGGTAAGCACTGGTACAACCAACAAGAAAACCTTCAAAATTGCCTTTCAAAGACACTCCAAGCAACTGAAATACTTTTAGCAAAACAATGTTAAACCCTTGTAGTTCAGAACACATCAAAAGCCTCCATTTTTGAAAACAAATGGAAAACTTCACCTGCAGGTGTATTTGTGGCTTTTGTATGAAACCGCCAAGACCACCTAGGGGGTTCTTGTCCTCAAAACTAGTATTTTCAAGAGGGTTTTTTTCTTCAAGAAAATCTGAGATGAACGCAAGTTCTCTCAAAGCATAAGTAAATATTATTTCATGTCTAACCTCAACAATGAGCTTTCAACCTCCTTTTATAACATTCTTGAGGGAAAATAATAATAATAAAATAATAATTTTTCGTTTTTCATCCACAAACTCCTTTTTCAAAATTTATAATAATTCATTATGTGCAAAGAACCCCTTGTGCCTAGACATCCACCTAGAGGCACAACTTAAAACACTTTTTAATAAATAATTATATCTTAGTTGCCTTTTTTAATATTTCCTCCTTAGGACAACTTATGTTATAATTATTTAATAATATAATTATTCACCCAAGTTGTGAAGCATTAAAATGATATAAATATAAAATTTTGACCATACTATAAAATCATTGAGTACTTAGGATGGTGAACTGAAGCAACTTGGCATTTGTCTAAAAATAGCATGCTTCTCCAAGAAGTTTGGAGAGCTCCCAAAAGGATGGAATCACATTTTGAAAGCATCATGAAGCTCACCAAGACCCTCTGAACTCATTGCCATGAACAAAACCACCGCTAGATCAATCTTGTGTTCTCCAAGAAGTTTGGAGTTCTCCCTTGCCCACCAATTAGCCTATGAGACAACTCGGAAAATAGGCTAATTGTTCACAAATTGATTATGCTTTTGAAGGGGACATTACACCCTCACTTTTAATTTGGCATATCTAGAAAGAAAGAAATCGAAAGATTTTTCAAGAAAAATATTTTTCTATGGATGATATGCTTGCTAGAGTGGATGCGGCTATTTCAAAAGTGGTTATGGTTAGAGACTTTGAACAATCTCAAAAATAGAAAGATGGAAAGCCTCCTAGGGCAGAGAGATTCTAGACAAGTGGAAGCACTTAAGTCTTCCCCTTGTTCATGGGGCTATTGGAGTTCAATCTAACCCTTAAGAAAAAGCTAAAAATGGTCTCCTTGTTTGGTTTCTTCATATTAAACTTTGATAGTGCTTCAAGGGGCAATTTGGGGGCCTTTGGAGCTGACTATGTAATAAGGGAGTCTTTAGGATCCCTTATTTGAATTGACTCAAGAAAATAAAAAATGGAATGAGTAAGGAGGTTAAGGTGTTTTCTTTGTTACTTGGTCTTTAGGTGGTAGTGCCATGTGGTATCTCTTTTGTACAAATTGAAGGTGATAATATGATCATATTCAATGCTATATGCAACCACAACTCTCGAAACTAGAAACATGAGAATATTCTTAGGGAAAGTTGGCCTATTTTGGACAGTTTGGAATCCATTATCTTCCATCATTACTATAGGGAGGCAAATGAGGTGGTAATTTATTTTTGACATGGAAAAACAACATGGTATTTTTGATTATGGTTAAAAGAGGGATTTTGAAAGGGACCCACCCTTTTACAAAGGCCAATAAAGATATATCATAATATTGACATGGAAAAACAACATGGAACAAATAAGACAAACAACAATATAACAAGAAGTCATTGTCACCCCATCAATAGGGATGATGAAAACAAATAGGGCAGACCACCTAATAATAACAACAAATCCATCAACTCAAGGTGGCTTGAAGCCAAGTCATTCTAGGGAACTTTGTATCTTACCAACAACTTTATCCTTTGACTCTATTGAGCCAAATTCCTTTTTGGTAGAATTCCCATTTTTAAGTGCCAAGCTTGAATTAGATAGAGTAAGGGGCTGCTAGTATGTTTCTCGGCTTGAATCATCTTCATATTTTCCTTATTAGTGGTCATCAAGGTGGGAAAATGTTGAAACCCAAGTGTAGGGTTGAGGGCATTTATATAATGAAGCTCCCCATCCAAGCCCTCCCTAATAGTTTTCCTCTCCTTACAAATCTTCTCCAATCTTCTCACATCAAGATGATCCTTGCTCTTAGAAACATGCAATTAATGGTATTGACTGACAAGAAGAAATGATACTCGATAATAATTTGCTTTAATGGGAAGGCCCTAAGGCAATATGGGATGCCTTGATCCTCATGGATTATGCGACTTTAATCCCATTCCTTTGATTTTAAAGGTCTAATCGATATTTTACCCTCACAAATTGTGAGTGTTTTTCTCACACTTGGTATGCACGTTTAATTTGGTGAGACAACTATGAAGTATTGCTCTCCCTTTATTAAAAAGTTTTATTTTTTGTGAAAATATAATTGATCTCAATTGCAATGCAACCAAAAGTTCATTTATATGTAGAAAAAGGGAGATGTCATTCAAGGAACCTATTTAGGATTTGTATTTGGGCAAAAAGATTTTGTGGTGTGGTTTGGCTTTGTGGAGATGACAATTAAAGAGAATTGGGTCAAATGACTTGTAGGCTGAAACCATAAGTAGGGTGAATATTGATATTTCTTTGATGTTTGTCTCAAATCTTTTGGACTTCCTCAAAGATAAGGAGTTGGTGAAAGCATTGACAATTCAAGTTGTAAGAGCTAAGCTCAAAAGTGGCCTTGACAAGGCCCTTGAGGTGACATTAGCTTTTCTTGGCAAGGCATTTTTGGTGGTTGGAAGTGAATTTTGTGGTCTTGTTTCTATGTGGTTTTTTAGATAGGTGGAAGCTAGGTTTCAACTTTTGCTTGGGGAATCAAAACGTTTGTGGAGTTTTTTGGTCAAAGGCAGCAAAGATTACTCTCTTGATGTTGACCTTGCTTGACGTTGGACACCCTATAGGTAGTCTTCTACCCACATGGTTAACATTAGAGTGGAGTGGGTGAAGAAGGCCATCAAGGTGTTGGTTAGGATGGTACAAGTGTTGCTTGAAGAAGGAAAAGCTAGTGGTTTGGGGTAGTCTCTTGCGATGGTCATTGAGTTGGATTATGTTTCCCTTGCTCTTGGTGGCTGGTTTGCTATGTGGATATGTTTCTTAGTTTAGGTTTGTTGTTTTTTGTTTTAATGTGGACTAGATAGTTGATGAGTCCAAGAATACTTTGAGGGACTCTATTCAAAACTTTGAGTTGTGGCCTACTAATGGCCTACTAATACTGTGGAATACTTTGAGTTTTGGTAATACTTTTGATTATTAATATAAAGGGAGAGGGACCAATCCATCATTTTACAAATAAAATAGTATTATATAAGTATTTAATTTTTTAATATAGTTAATATATAATATATAAATTTTCATATAATAGCTGTGGGTTCTATAGGGGCCTATGTCCAAAGTATAAAATATTACAAAGAGGCCTAAATGCCAACAAAAGCCCAAAAAAGGCATAAAAGAAATTACATCAAAAACACAAAACCACAAATAAGTTGGAGAATAATGCTAACATTAAGCAAAGCGATACCTATATCAGAAAACTATCCAAACTAAACATGCTAGTGAGCTTCGTTTTCTTGTATGATCTCAGAACCATTTGAGAGGAAGCCTTCTTGTAAGAAACCATAGATCACTTACCCTCCCCCTGGGTGATTGCTTCAGCATCCTTAGCCACAACAAAAGGCAGCCATACCTCTTGGGAGACGAGCAAAGGGACAACAATGTCTACATCTGTAGAATGCACACAAATAGAAGGAAAGGATGCTGATTCCTCCATCTCCCTAGTATAGATTGAAAACACAATCTTGTAGACACCCAAAGAACAGGAAAGACATCTTAATTCTAGAGATGTAGGAGACTGAAGAGATTTAGGCTTAACAGCTAAAGAAGGCCACAAATTAGGAGCACAAAAACTTTAGGATGCTGCCTTCAATGTATTTAGGATGTGGGATATAATTAGTAATTAATTCTTTTTGAATGGTTAAATATATGGAACCATGTGATTAATTCTTTTTGGCATTGTGTATTCTTCACATGGTGTTGGAAACTGTCACAATCAAGGAAACATTTGATGAATTAAACATATTAAATGATTTTGTGGAAATGTACAAGCTACATTGATTTCTTACTGTAATTACATGTGATTGAGACCCTCTTTTTGCAAGTAGTTTTTGAAAGGAGTTCTGTTTACACATTGGCCTGTATTTGACAATGAGCTACATGCAAACTGATGGTCAGACAGACTGTTGACATGTGATTAGAAGGATATTTATGGTGTTTTTCTTCTAATAAATATAACCAATGGTTTAAAATGGTTGCACCCTGCCAAATACCACTTAGTACATCAATTAAGATGACTTGATTCATTGCTTTTTATGGGACCAACTGCCAAGAATCAAGGCTTTCATTGGCACTGGTATCAAGGTTCATCAAGGCTATCATTCACACCAGTATCAAAGTTCCATCAGCTAAAAACTATCTGCTTGAGTAGCGTAAGATAATCTGCATTCTTAAGAAAAACTTGGAATGCACTCATAATCACATGAAACAAGCTGATTTACACTGAACAGAGGAAAAATTTGGAGGAGGTTGGTTATTTGTAAGTCTTCAACCATACAAGCAAACCTCATTAAAGCAGAGCATTCAAACTTCAATGAATTGCCCAAGTTTTATGACCATGATAAGATTTTTTCTGCAGCTTATGCATTGGAGTTACCAGTATCAAGTCATGTTCATTACAAAAAGAAAATGGGTATGCATGCTCCTGTTCCTCTTCTTGAAACTTGTACAAGGAATTTGCTTATTAGCCAGGTTGCCAGGTGATTTTCTGAAGAATATTCACAGTTCAAGAACATGTATTAAAAAGTTAAATAATTACAAGACAGAAGCTTACGTTAACAAAGTTAGGTTCTGAGCTAAGCTGGAAGATGTTTCAACATTTTTGTTATGCACCATAAAATCTGCTGAGCACTTAAATAAGTGGAAGAATTTACTGAGAAATGAGGCAGTTGGGGAACATCAAATGGTCGCAGGTCTGCGTCCATCTTTCCCTATGCTTTGAGGAAAATGCATTGCAAGCAGAAGAGATTTATAAGAAACTAATATCCTTTAATTTTATTAACATATGTTATCTGAATCTCCAGTTAATTCAAGGCACTTCTGAAGTCACAGTTGTGGTAATATTTGGATTGTTTCCTATTTTCTTGAAAATTATTTCAAAAATGTTCTTTTTAGGAAGTCTCGTCAATTTTCTCCTATTTTTTCTACCCTCTTTTTGGTATTTTTGATTTTTCCAATCAATCATTTAGTATTGTTGCTGATCAATTGCCATTCAAGGTTTTTGAAGTGTTAGAAACTTAGATGTAAAAGAGAACGATAGATGTTTCTAAGAGAGAACAATAGATGTAGTTCATTGTAATAAACTTGGGGCAAAATCTGTTCATTTAGCTACTGGGTTACTCTATCTATTTATTCTGCCTTTCTGCACATTTTTTTTACTTTACTCAGTTCCTGTCTAACAATTAGATCCATCTATTTTGGTGAAATGGCAATCTAATATGTAGTTAAGTGAATTCCTTCCTTTCCAAGAGGTCAGGTGGCACAGTAGAGTTGGAAATGTTAGTAGTATAGATAAGAATTAGTGGCCTCTCTCTACATATTTAACATGGGCCTTTCATGTTACCATATCCCTTCGATTTTTTAGAGGCATCTAAAATACAAGTTATCTCATTACCTTTTTATATCATGAGTAATGCAAATATTTATCTTATCCTTGCTGTAACAGTTGGTAATATGCATATATTAATGTCTGGTTGCATGATGATGGCAAACTCTAGTGTAAGAATACTGTATATTTCAGCTTTTCTGTTTCCTTTCTTATATTAGCATTTCATGCTGAAGGGCTGCCCCTGGCTTAAATTTTAAGTTAGCAGTGTAGCTGATGAGAAATGTGGCTTCTACAAAAATAAAAAGATTTCATTGTCAGTTGACTTGGGGGGAAGTCTTGGTCATAGTTCAACATAGACATATTGTTGGCGTAACAACTAGCACCTCTGGAGTAAGAGTTGGTACGGAAAGCTATGCACACTATGCAATGAGTGCTCTTCAAATTAGGAGGGGAAGCTCCCTTGTTGTGCTTGACAAAAGTACTTGCAAATGGAAATAAACTAAACTATATCCTGTCTTTTTGTTCCAGCTGTAGAGGTACAAGGCTTTCTCGAAAACTATATACGTTGTAGCTGAGAATTTTCTGGTTTCGCAGATTCACTAACTACAACTAAACTTAATTACTTAAATTCTATCCAGTTTCCTCAAGAAAACAGAGCATGAGGAAACGGAGCAAGGTTTGACTATCAGACGATAAACGAGTATAGATTCTCAACTTGAAGGCAAGGTGGCACATCTATCAGCTCAATCTAAACAAGTTTATTGGTAACATCACACGATAAACTGAATACGGATTCTTAACTTGAAGGCAAGGTGGCACGACTATCAGCTCAATCCGAATAAGTTTATTGTTCACAACAACACACGATAAACAAGTGCAGATTCTCTACTTGAAGGCAATGTGGCACAACTATCATCTCAATCTGAACAAGCTTATTGAACACAAAACAGATTTATCTAAACTATGGAAAGAATTCACCATTATAATTGCATGAAACCCTATGTGGCATAACAATTCATTATAACAGCAAAAGCATGAACAAATACCAAAAGAGTAATATTGAGGGCAAGGTAGGCACAGCATATATTTCTCTCTCGTGCAAAAGTTATTTACAAATGAGCAAAAGCTCTTATTTATATACATCAAGGTGTAGGGAACCCTAAAATCACCTTGAGTCAACTACATCTTGCAATGCATGCAAGATTTATTGCTAAGCCCTAATAAAGCAAACTATACAAACTGGAAAACTACCATCAGTTAACCGAAACATCTAATCTAAAAATGGACAATTGTGCAAGCATGCACGTCCTTATTGTAAGCAAAGTTAACTGGAATACTACCATCAGTTAACGAAAAACCCTAAATGAAACTCCAAGTGTGTAAAGCTAATCTCAGAATAGATATGCATGAGACGAGACAGCGAGTTAACTTGAGAAGGTAACGCCAAGTTTAACTCCTGTGTGTAATGTCTATCTTGAGAGGTGGGAACTGAAGTTTACTGTCCATGATCTCGAGCAATCAATCCCTCAACGAGATTGTTAACTGCATCACTATCTGGAGCTATGAGACTCTGTCGAAGAATGCTATGTTGGTGCAGCATATCCTCACCAGCTGTGATCTGAGACTGAAGTTCACCTCTGCTCCTTGTTACCTCAGCGAACAATGCTGACATGACTGTAAGCTGAGTAACCTTACAGCCAACGGTCTCCCCACTGAAAATGGTATGAATGAGTGCCTGAAGCTCTGACTGAACATCGGTAAGCTCAACATAGGCACCACCCTCAATTTGATATCGGCACGGTAAGCGAGATACTAGAGTCCTCACAAATCGGAGTGCACTAGTGACGTGCTCTCTACTCTCAGCCAACTCTGACGCCAAAGTGTCCTCTATCTTTGCCCTGAAAACCAATTGTGTTTTCCAAGAGTAGATAGCTTCTCTATCCTCTGCATCTATGACTGCATCATATGCCACACTTAGGTGAGCAATCATAATCTCATCCCGGGGTTTGTTAATTGCCATATCTCGCTCCTCATCTTGGAGACGAAGACTGAGCTCTCGTGCATTGTACCGCAACTAATATAACTCTGTGAGCATAGCATGGCCTCTAGCAACGAACTCCTCCTCCCATTCATCCAAATGCTTACCATATGCAACTAAGTTAATGGCATCTGGTCTATGCACAAGGCTAGAAATATATTGACGAAGCTGTCTGATTTCAGCCTTGAGGGCTGCCTTATCTTCTCCATCCTTCAGTATCCTATCCCTGGCACTGTCTGTAGCAACTTGTAGGAGATCAACCTGAGTCTGGCGTGTGCTACGACCAAGGTTGACTGTGATAACCTCAAAATCTTGAGATTCCAACTCAGCCAAGCTCTTCCCCTGTGGAGGTACAGCAGTCTCGACGACAATCTCCATGTCAGTGTTCCTCTCTACATGGACCATGTTCTTGACCCTCTTG
Organism: Sequoia sempervirens; assembly: GCA_007258455.2. Taxonomy (NCBI): domain Eukaryota; kingdom Viridiplantae; phylum Streptophyta; class Pinopsida; order Cupressales; family Cupressaceae; genus Sequoia; species Sequoia sempervirens. The sequence continues at coordinate 24,216,996 of VDFB02000015.1, forward strand.
TCTGGCGCATCCTGGTAAATCTCATCAAAATCAGAATGATTAAGAACATAGGATGGCTGCCTCCTCTTCCTTCCTAGCTGAGCTTCGATCCAAGATTGGTCTCGGCTAATGCTACTAGAAGGGTTTGTACTAGCAACAGGAGGTACTGACGAGAGTGAATATGTAGAGGACCCACTGCGAGGTGGAGAGTCTAAATCCAATTCAATGAGAATTGGGACTGGTGACTGCTCTGGAACTGATGTAGGAACTTGAGATTGAACCTCAAGTACTGGCGGACTTTGAACTGGCCTCTGAACTGGCTTTGTGACCGGCTGTTTGTCAGGCTCCGTGTGTGTAACAGTGGCAAGCGCCTTGCCCTTTGAATTATTTGGCGCTTGACCTTTCTTGGGAGGATTACTCCTCTTCTTTTGTTTAGGTTTTGATGAGGAAGGTAGCGAAGGATTCACCACTACTGGCAGCTCTGCTCTAGGAACACTTACCCTCCTTGTCTTCTTGCTGTCGAGGTAAAGTATACTGTTCTGAATAACTCTACTTGACCTCTCTTTGATAGTTGCGTATTCCTTGGCGTACCAATCAACTGCTGGCAACGGTTGTGTATCCACCTGCTCTCTGAAAAACTGAGGAAGAACTTCTCCCTCATCATCTGAAAACCTCCCACATCTTCTGACAAGAAAACATAAATGTGAGAGAGAGAAGCGGCCGTAAAAACCGAACCTCGAAGTCAAGAATTTTGCCCAGTCCTCCATAGAAGGCTCATGATATGTGCCAGCAAGGCGAGTTATAATGAGCAAGATTTCTTTCTTGTCTGGCATCAATTGCCGTCTTGCACCAATACATTCCAAACTGAAAAGGAAAATTGATAGATGGTCTGTGTGGCGTAAAAGACGATGAACATCATGCATCTGTCTCAGGAACTCCTGAAAGATTGTCTTATCCGAAGGATAACGTGGAAGCATAGCTGGATTTCCTGTAAATCCGTATACTCGGATGTAGGTGTATGTCGGGAACTGAATAAACCAATCTGCCCATCCATCCATCGCTGCCCTAGCAACTGCCGAGATACGAACGTGCAACTCCCGGTCCAAATTTCTCACCGTATAAGTCAGAAAAGCCTCATGAACACAATGGAAATGACGTTCAGCCCTGGTGAACTCAAGCTGATCATAATATTGGTAGACTTTCTGAACACTGAGAATGCCCACGGTGTTTAATCCTCGGAATTGACCTTGATAAGCGATCAAATACACGAGATACGAACACATGTGAAACTCATGGGCAACTAGGAAACCGGTGATCTGCCTGTGGAGAATATCGCTGATGAAGGATGCCCAGTCATAATGCTCCTGCCCAGAAATGATGCGACCAATAATGTAATACATCCAAGGCTGGAAAACATTCGCATGTGCTTGACCTGAGACACGATTCAGGAGTGTGATTAGAATCGCATACTCATTCTTGTATTCACCATGACCCACATTGTTTGGCAATCTGTTCTTTGCTTGTTTTAACCATCTTTTTGCCATCTTCTTCTGACACTTGTCCACATCAGCGTCAAATGCCTGTTCACACTGCTCCATGGAAATAACCAGACTGTTCGGGTGTTGAGGAATGCCAAAACTCCTTTCAATGTCTAGAGGCTTGAGACTGCAAATGACTCGTCCATCAACTGACACTATCTCGCGAGTAGTAGAATTGTAATGCTTAATACAAGCCATCACAAATTCAACACAATGAACGGAGATAGGTATGGAAGCGGCCTCTAGTAAACCAGACTGCTCAATATTTTGAATAATTGAAGCTCTGATCTTAACCGGATCTAGAACTGCTTCTGGCAACACTTTGTGAAGATCTGTCTCAACCAACCTGAGGAAATCATGAGTAAGGACTGTTTTGGTCCTGTATTCGAGCTGAGTGAACTGCATTCTGAAAAATTCGCCTGTTTGATTGTGAACTTGACTATGTTCTGACAGGATTTCTGAAAGCTAAAAATAGCCTGCGAGAGTTAAAAATAGCCTTTCGAAGAATTATTTTCAGCGAAAAATCTGAGATATGGATTTTGTCCAGAAAAGGATTCTAAGACAACCCAGAACGTCAGATTTGCGAAAATATGACTTCTACTCGATCATACAAAGACTTTTCAGTTGAGAAAATTAGAAACTCAAGAACGAATGTTCTAAAGTTAAAAATTCCTGAAAATTCAAGCGCATGATTTTAACTCGAGGAAATTATATAGAAATGATCCAGATGTTTGAACTTGTTGAATTTGTCAATTTCAGGAACATGCGAATTGTAATCTGAGAGAAATTTGAGAATCAAGGAAGAAAAGACGTTTTTTGTATGCTTTTCTTCAATGAAAATCGCCCTTGATTTCTTCAAATTGCTGACAATTGTGAACTTTTAACCTGCAAAAGATATGTTAGATAAAATCGCCTTTGGAAATTGATGAGGAATTCGCCTTTGATTTGCTAGAATTCGCCTTTGCTTGAGAAAAACGAATTTTCCTTGAATTTGTGCCTTTGTTCTTGATAACTACGAACTTGCCTTTTGCCTTGAGAAATTACGAATTTCTATTGAAGTTTGAGAATTCGCCTTTGCAAACTGAAGAATTGCGAATTTGCTTTAAGCCTTTGCTCTTTGAGAATTTCGCCTTTGTTTCTTGAAGAATTGCGAATTTCTTTTAAGAAATACGAATTTTTGTTTGAAACTATGAATCTCTTTGAAAAATACGAATTTCTCTTGAAGACTGAATTTCACTTAAGAAATATGAATTTCTCCAGAGCTTTGTGAATAATAAATGAAGGCGCCATGCTTAAATAAGATAAAATTCGCATCAACTTAGCAACTGCAAGATTTAAAACCCTGATTGAAATAGAAGACCTCTGATTGGACCCCTTTTAGTTTCACTGCCACTGACTGGAAGTTTGAATTTAAATAAATAATAAAATATTCATTATGCAAATAGCAAAGGCGCCAAAAATAGAAAATCGCCATTTAATGCTAAAATTGCAAAATAAATATTAAATATTTTGAACTTCAGTTGACAATTTGAATGAAGCTTTAGGATTCACCGTTAGACTTCACTGATTCCGAAAAGTCATCTCTTGAGCTCATAGGCGTCCATTTGCTCAAGATATTGCACTTTTTATTAACTTCCTATTTTATAGCTGACGACAAAGTCACGACTGGCCAACTTCAACACTGATTTCGAGTGACCGGGAGATGCTGAGACTAAGCTGGAGAATTCATCGGAAAGCCTACTGAACAAGGAAGAAATGTCTGCTGGGAGACATTACTGCAAAATCCATCATTTAATACCCTGAAAAATTAGGCGCCCCGATTAAATTCATTTACGGGTTCCAGACTTAACCATTTTCCTAAACGCCATCGACACTTCAAACGGCCGACGGCGAACGGTGAATCCTGCTGACAGGCAACCAAGCTCACTGCATGCCTGGAGACATTCTGCATCCAACGACTGTACGCAAGGCATCTAAAAGCTGTGTTAAGGGCCTCAAAAGTAAAAGCGCCCTTGGCCTTCAGTTGCACTGGCACCATTTTGACGAAAGTTGAACTCTCAACCAGATGCCCTACTTTGACCTCTGATATTTGGAGCTGGGATAACCCGATTCGAGCACTATCTGTTTTAATGGACAGCCAAAAGGACCCACGAGAGAAGTCTCCAGAGGTGACGAAGCAAGAAAACTGCTTCTAAGACCTCAAAAATGCCAGTGCGTATTTTATTTAAAATATCCGCTCCATACTTGGCCATTTTCCGGATGTCTTCACTTTTCAGCATTTCGCCAAAGACCTCGCACGTACGAACGTTTGCCAAATCCCGAAGGCCGACGGCTAGGCTTGTTGAATAGATAAAGTAATTACGCTCAAGTCTCGTGAAGACTTCGAACGCAAACGACCTCATTTGACAGGCCTAAAGGCTAGGCGCCTCTGGACTATAGAAATACAATGCAAATTTTATGTTGGTCCGCCCATGAAATTACGTGCTTGGTAGAACCTCTGCCATGATCACCTGGAACGTCGGATCGACAAGCAGGATGATGCAATGCGAAGCTGGACCAGAGTAGTACTGATGTTAGGAAGACTTCGTCTGCAAATTTTGCCATCTTAAGGGTCATTTTGACAAGTGCCCCTGAGCTATAGTTGCGCTGGAAATGCAATGAAGAAGCTCTGGAACGTGAAATCTCCATTATAAGCTCATCTTCAGACGTCGGCTGCCGGAGCTCTGGGACTCGGATGACTGCGTTTGATAGCTCGTCGGATAAGCAGACTAGTCGTGAAGAGATTGACTGTATTAGCCACCAGAAATACCAGAATCTACCCCCCCTTTAAGAAGGGCGCCCTCAAGCTACAGGCGCGTTTTTTGCTGAAAAAGGACAAATTCCTCATATGTGAAACTTTGGAAATTTCAACTTCTGTCGCTAGTTGCCGGAACTGTGGGTCTCAGAAAGCTTCACTGGATAGCTCGTTGGATAGGTAAACCAATTCTGAAGAGATTAACTGTATGTATGAGCATTTTCAACAAAATATTGACCTTCAAAAAGAAGGGCGCCCCTGGGCTACAGGTGCACTGTTTTGCTTTTCTCTGAAAAATCTTCATAATTTAACCACTAAAATCATCATCTCGATCACTGAAATAACCATGTGCAACGTGAAATGCTGTCGTGAGACGCTCCTCCATCGTGAAAAGCTCCATTCTGAGTCTCTGATTCAGGTTCTGATCAATAAGACTGACTTTGACTGACAAAATATTGACAAAAACTCCATGCTTGATATTGCCCAAAACTGTATATTACATTCATTTAGCAAGATTTAGACTATTTTATGCAAAATGCCTTGATGAAGCAAAAAATTTGGTTTGGGTACAACACATATTTAATCTTTTCCTTTGGCTTTGCTTTATTTGAAATTGACACTTGAGTTCATTTGTATTTCCAGATTTTTCCAGGAAAACAACTTCAGCCTGGAGGGGATGGTGTTAACTCTACAGTTATTGGTTCCAATATAAATATAACTGATGGCACAGAGAAGGTATCTTAGTTCCAGCAGGCATATTTTATCATTTACAAATACTTCTCAATTAGTTTTATTTTCTTATTTCTCCTTATACACACAGAACATAGAAAGTCAAAGCTAAGCTCTGAATGTGAGTTTATTAACATGTCTGACATTCAGTTGTTTAATTCCTTTGACCTAGGATTTACAGCATAACTAGATTGTGTTCTACTGTCTATATGTTTCTTATTCTTCACTGCCATATCAAGGTTGAAGGTGAAATCAAGTACTAGTAAAAGTGTTATGGCCCAAAAAAGACATAATATGTTTATCTAATTAAAAAAACAATGGGAGACAGTCTCAACCCAATATCCAGAGAGAGGCATCAAATTAAACCAGGGAAAATTTAAGAAATCTGTAACTGGGCACCAAGTGCAATGGGATCCAATGGAGCAACTGAGATCACTCCAAACAGTGACATAAATATTTGATATGATATCTCAATTCTGGAATCCATCTTGATAGTCACAACAGCCTCTAAGTCTCCTCCGCAGATGGTGACACTATGCATAGAGAAACTCTACTTGAGGATACACAAGGTAGTAAAAGGTCAAATTATCCTAGTTGAGATGGAGAGACTAACTATGATAGCATTCTTCATGTGAAATGAGACCTATATAGCTGACTTAAGGAGGAATTTAAGAGGTATTTGTACAAATACCATCAAATTTACGTGCCTGTTCATCTTCACAATCTGGCCTATTCATATCATTTATTGTGCAGCACTAGCAGTTGTCTTGCAATCGGCATAATAGACAACAGAATGCACAGGGTAACGCCATGGATATGTTGGTTGCTTTATCATGATATCAATTTTAGATTTGTGTTTTGATATGTTCTTAAACAGTTAATTGAGCGAGTTTTCTAGTGCTATTTTTCAACCTGCCCAAAGATTTTATTTTATTCCCATTTGCCCTTGACATGACAAATCTTGATTACCAATTATGTTGGTAATATTAGTTGAGAAATCAATTAGTTCACAAGCCTATAGTTGTTTTTAGGGTTGTTCTCACTTTGAAAGTTTTTTGCTTGCATCTACTTGGTATGAAAGTTTCTTTATGCAATGTATTCCATGATTTTTGATTGAAATCTCTAGCATGTTGATTTCTCCAGATAGATAAAAGTAATAATGTAGAAAAGAAGGATAAAGAAAATGAAAAGGGAAAGGAAAAGGATAAGAAGAAAGCCAAAGAAGAGAAAAAGAAGAATGAAGAAAAGGAACCAATTGAAAAGAAGGAAATAGAAGTCAGTATTTCAGTACTTGACATTAAAGTTGGTGTTGTTCGCAAGGCTTGGAAACACCCATCAGCTGAGAGGTAAATGTGTAAATGATTAAGAAGCTATTGGTTCTTTTCCATGTTTCTCTATGCAGAGAAATGCCATGAAACTTGGAAGATTGTGACTCTTACTCTTGAAGTTTTGTGTTTGACTTGTAACAGTTTGCTTGTTGAGGAAATAGATGTAGGAGAAGAAAAGGTGCGACAGGTTGTGAGTGGATTGGCAAAACATTATGGTGCAGATGAACTACTGGTATGTGGATAAACTCATAAGCAGTGGCGTGAAGAAATATTTCACTTGGTTTTCTTTTGTCTCTTTACATTTTTGCATCTCTTTGTGTTTGTTTGATGTGGATATAGAGAACACTTGAAACTTCTACATCTTCTGGGATGAATAGACCATCAGTTGCGTTTGCTTTCCATTTTTAAGGAGGGTGATAAGAAAATTGTGATCAGAGATATTCTGTATTGGATGAGATGCCTGGATGACTGTGTAGCGATTTTATCTTGCCTTTCCAAAACAATTTCCATTGTTTCTTTGTACTAGTCTATCTATTGGGGTTACTTTCCATTTTTAAGGAGGGTGACCAAAAAACTGTGATCAGGGACATATTATTTGGAATGGGATGTTTGGATGGTTACATCTTGATCTTATTTTGGCTTCCCTGAATAATTGTCATGTTCATGAGAATCTGGATAGTGTCTATTATTAATAGGAGCACATTTCCAATGCAAAGCATTCCTCTAACTTGGTTCTCTTAATAAATATGTTTTTTAGTGAAGTTTCTGGTTTTCAATTTTATGCTGTCCATATGACAATACCTACTTAATACATTCTACAAGTGAAGGTTGGAGTTTTTGCTGATGCATGTGAACACATAGCTACCTAGAGATTGAGAGAAGCCTCATCATGCATTCCATTTTTTGTTGCAGAATCGGCAGGTGCTTGTTATTACAAATGTAAAGCCAGGGAAGCTCAGGGATATGATGTCTTCAGGTTTGGTGAGTAATGATGTTTTTCTTCTTGTTGTTTTCATCTTTCATTAAATGTATAGGCTAAATAATTTTTTTCTTTCACATGACTATTTTCAAGCAGGTCTTGTATGTTATTGTGTTTTCTCCTCGTGTTTGTGACATGATGATTCCCTACCCTGTTTGAACTTATCATCAATTGCCCTTTGTTTCTTCTCTGTCCTTATCTATATTTAAAATTTGATATAATCACAGAATCTCAGAACCCTTTTTAGAAAGTAACATATCAGAAAGGGGAAGGTTTGCTTGCATTCCTGTTGTGGAAAACGACTGGGATTGTAAACTTTTGCAAAACTTTCAAGAAACAGTTTTTCTGCTCTCACTAGTTCAATAAAAAATGGTTAATTTTGCACAGATTCTGACTGATCTTGGTAATAATAAACAGAAGAAATGAGAAATATATGCAAATTGAGAGTTAGATGAAGATTGACTTGAGATTTTCATAGAAAAAGGAATCTTGTGAGTATGCTGCACGAAAACATGAAGTGTGACTAAGAGAGTTTCTACAACCATGATTGCTTACTCCATGGTTTCTTTCAGGTTGTGTTGCCTTTAATATGGGTATTCTCTCTGTTTTTTTCTTATCTTTGTTTATCAATTTTGTTCTTATAGTTCTAATGCAGAACTGTTTGTAGTGTGGGATTCTCTTTTGCTCTCTTGATCTTTCCTCACCTTGCCTTTTATATCTTTGATTTTCCTGCTTTTGTGTCCCATTTTCTGTACCTGAAATCTGGTATCTGTATTTTCATTTATTATCAGCAAGGATATCTTGGTTCTTTAGCAATTATGCAGAGGCTTCATGGCGCCCCAGAATCTTTTGCTGGTTGGTTCTGTGTCTCGTTCTCATGGGTCTGGAAGCAATAAGCAATATGTGTTTTTTTTCTTAGAAAATATTGAAATCCTCTCAGCTTGAAGGGTTCTTAAAAAGGAAATGGGGAAGTTTTATTTCTCCCCTGTATCTGGTTAATCTCAAAGTAAATCGGGATATTCATTCATTCTGTATTTTTTCCGCTGAAGAGATGGCATGGAAATTGCTAAATCCTCAAAATATCCACGTAGATAAGGTGGGCCATCATTTCCTAGGTTCCTCGAACATTCCTTACATGAACTATAAATGGACGGAATTTATCAAGTGCCCATTTGTCTAAGTATTCCCAAAATTTGGCTGACATGATAACATCGTTAGCAGTGGAGATCAGTGTTTCTTTGAGTTTCAGGGATGGTGGGATGTGAGGACCCAGTTTCAAGGATGGCAATTTTTTTGTCTGGATTTTGGTGATGGCTATCAAAGATTCAAAATAATATAAATAAGTAATATTAAAAGGCTAACAATAACTTAAACTAAGCTGAGAGTAACTGATTTTTTAATAAGTATATACAATGTCTTGAATTTGCAATGACATTCCATTGTTTTAATTATTCATTTGATAATTATAATATGATTCTTAAAATTTATTTTTATCTATAAAAGTTACAAAGTAAATACTACAAATGACAATGATCAAAATGACAAAGAGCCAAAACAAGTTGTACATCTAGACTGAGCAACAAGATTAGAAATTGGAGTCATTATTTGATGGAAATTTTGGGAACTGCTAATCACTGTAACTTCTGGACTCAAATCTCTCTTACAATTTAGAGTTTAAGTGGTGTGAAGTAAGATACATAGTTGGAATTTCTGTTGTATTGTTATTTCTCTCAGCTGAGTGCTCAAGACACTAAAATTTCACACCCAAACGATGTCTCTATACCCTAAGTATCATAGTCAGTACATGCAATCACGTTTTAACTTCTTTAGGATTCCCACGTAATGATTGATTTTTGCATTGAACATGATCACTAGTAGGCTGTAGATCACAAGCAAGTGATTCCTCTTTCTTTCCTTGTTCTTGCGCCTTTAGCTCTCCTTCTTTCCCAATGCTTTCTTTGCTATCTTTTAATTTTCTTCATGTGTAGGTGATGTGACATTATTGGAATCAACTATTACACTAGAAGATGCTTTATGATCACCCAAAGGGTCCATACCATTGCTATCCAAAGCACTGACATGAACTATGCTAGCCTCTAATGTAGGAGCCTTTTGTGAAACCTCTTGCAAGGATGATATAGATAAATCATTACCCAAGGCTGTCCTAATGCCTTCTTGATTCAAATCAGCATGTCTATCAAATTCAGCATATAAATTTTTGCATACCTCATTGGAACTTGAAGACACCCAATCATTCTCATGAAGAGTTGTATCAACCATATGTGAAGATTCTCTAAACAATTCATAAGCTATAGTGTGATATTCCTTCCTTGCATGCTCAATCTTGTGGCAAAGATTCGGGTGCATGTCCATGTAGTCCTTGAAAGGAAAATTCTCCTTAACACGTTGAGGAAGAATGCTATACTCCTCAAATATGCTAATCACCACTGCTTCTTTGTCTTGTGGTGTTGGGCTTTTGCTAGTAGAAAGTGAGGATGATCCTTTAAAAAGTCTCAACCTTGAAAGTGAATCATCTAAACACTGCAATTTTTGTATGGTCTTGTATTGTGTTTGTTGAATTTCTTTACATGTCTGTTTATTGCTAAACAACTTTGCCATGACCTTTTTCGCCGTCCCAACTGAATACCAAATCCAAACTGACTGGTGCACAACTGATTTCACACCAATTGAATGCAATCATTACCCAACAGGCTAGCAGGAATATGGCTCTGATACCATTGAAAGATCCCTGTCTTATTCTGTCCCAAAAACTCAGTTTGAATGGATTGACATTTCGTCAAACACTTGGCATGAAAAGTGTTTAAGTTCTGGTTCCTTAAGTCTGATATAAATTTTTGAGTGTTCTAATGCTGGTTTGAAAGATGTTTCAATGCCAAAACATAGACAATAACATAGAAATGACAGATAAATGATTGCATACTCATATATCAAGGAACCCACTTGCAAATATGCCTTTATTGATCATATAACATGTCTGATATAGGTTATATCAGTCTATTACAATCAATAAAATATATCTCCAGTTGATCAAATAACAATGTATGACATACCTGTGATCAATCCTCATGAAGTATACAAGATATTGCTGATATGACGACGAAAGATACCTGAAATGGAATACAAAAGTGGCTGCTACAGGACTGATGTTTGATATAGAATGCTAATGTGAAGTATACAAACTGAAATAGCTCCAAACAATCCCACGAACCTCCCTCAAGGGTAGTACACCAATCCTAGAAGGCTGTAATAGCCTTTGGGAGTGCACTTAGGGTTTCAACAAGCCTCAACAAGCCACGATCTGCCCTTAATATGCAAAACCCACGTCTGATATGTATTCCACAATGCCTCAAAATGATGTGCCAAACATAATATTCAACACCCACAAAGATAGATACCCAAACCACCAAAATGGTGGAATTAAACATGAACCAGCACCATTAAAATTATATCAACATGTAATCCATCAACATTTCACCATAAAATCAATGCCATAATGCTGCCATGAAACCCTATAGGTGAAATCTGCAATATCTCCTCAAGATATCAATACCCAACTTCAAAATTTGTCATACAAATCATTTCCAAGTTGTTACAAAATCCTAGCAGCTGATAAACCTGCAAATACCTGCTTTTCCAGCTCTTTAGTCTTGCCAAATGAGGCCAATGAAGTGCAAATGTAAACCCTAGGTGGATTTGCCTATTTTGTGAACTGGGTTTTCGTCCAATTCACTATCCTCCAAGGGATTTCGTCCTTAGAAGACCTGTATGCTGCTGAAACCCTCTTTCAGAGCTCAAACCTGCAATTTGCTTTTGTCAAAATGAGAATAAAATGCTCAAAAAAGAGCCCAACACTTTGCTTTATAACGTCCATGAGCTTTTTTTAATAAAAAGCAATAAAATATTCTCCTAAAGGGTCTTTTCTCATCAAAAGAAATAGCCATCATTTAAAAACAACTTGAGTTACTAGGATGGGGGCACTTTTCACTATTCATCTTACGATTTTCAATTACTATTCACTTTTTACTATTCCCATAAGGCAAACTTAAATTTTTCACTTTATCCCTTGATTCACCAACTGAACTCCAAACTGAAGGACTCGTAAGTCTCCCAGCTAAACTCCCCAGCCCTCGGCTGGGTCCCCTAACCTTTCTGCTGACCCATGGGAACCCTAATAGTAGGCCATCCTCCGCTATAGTTTGAGCTGCCTAAGGAAGGGACATTGCACTTCATGACAAAGGGGAATTTCAAAAGTTGAAATTTGCTAAAAATATTCTAAGTCTGGAAGATGCATGCCTTGCTACAAGAGAGATGCTACACAGTCAATGCCTTGGCCAAATTTTTGAATGTCTGTGCATGCAGAATGGTGAAAGCAATCACAACGGTGAACACGTTCGTGTCGTCGACAACGATTATTAACCCATTCAAGGAACACGGTGAATGCGAAGCGCGAGGAGGTCAAAATCATCAAGAAATGACCAACTCTGGAGCCAAAAGCACCCCTGCTCGCCAAGGGTGCCCATGAATTCAAGAGGCCAACTGCAGTTGTTAAGAATTGAAAAATGAGTCGTCTTCTTCAGAATTCTGCTAGCTTTCCAGAGAAGAAAGCAATGAGATGTCAGTTTTTTGGATTGGTTATCTCTAGATGATCTTTCCGGATTCAGCCCAACTTTGCAACGAATATGTTCGCTAGTCCACGAGACCTATCAAATGACAATAGTTGTTGATCAAACAAGCATGTGAAACGGAGAATGGTGAAGTTCATCAAAGCAATTGTACCCTTGCAGGCCAAGGGCGCCCAACATTTTGAGCAATCAAATGTGGTTTTTAACAGCTGTCTTCTCCAAGACATTTGCTCAAAATCCTTCGAGCTTTGCGATGAATCCAGTTGCCAGCTCACGGGATCTGTCAAACACTCACAAATGAAGGTTAAGTGCGAAAAACATGAAAAACTGACTAAGTATAGAGGAAAATGCACCCTTCTAGCAAAAGGCGCCCAACTTTTTGGAGCACCAGATGCAGCTTTCGTGCTTCGCAGCCTCCAAGAAGTCCTTCGTCTTGATCAATTTTCGCGATAAGACCATCAACAAATTCAATGGAGCAATCAAACATCCGGCAACGAAGACCAAACTGGAGCATTCCATGAAGGGTTACAAGGTGAAAATTGTGTCTCACAAGCACAAAAGTGCCCCTGCAGGCCAGGGGCGCCCAAACTTTTGAGCCCTCTTAATCAACTTTCAAAGCTTGCAATATCAGTCACCCTCTCCAAAATTGAACTAGTTTTCCACTCAATATCTTAGCATGTTCATGGGAATCATCAATGATCGGTGATTGCAGATCAAAGCACAAAAGGTCAAGAATGGAGGAATTTGAAAGTCTTTGAAAATTGCTTAAGTCTAGAAAGAAAAAGCACCCTTCTAGGAAAAGGCACCAAAGGATTTGAGCCATCAAAACTAGATTTTGAGGTTTTCAACTCCTCCCAGTAACATCTCTTTAGAGTTGATCCAACTCTGCAGTGAAACTGTCAGCTGAGCCTTAGGGTCAATCAGGCATTTAGAATTTAGGATCAAATGAAGGTTGTCTATCAAGCAGAAGTTGAAAATCTTCAAAAATATCCTAACACTGGCAAGGTGGCGTCCAAAGTCAACTCCCAGTTGCAGATTTTGAAGACATTCTCATGTCTAGGCGTCCCAAAATTGTTGGAGACTCTTTCAGTTAACTTTCAATCATGCAAATTGACTCCTCAATCATGGTTTTGGTGCCCTGATTGATGCTTCCACCTCCAATTGATATTTATCAAGCATCTGGGCATCTATTCTTCATTATTCTTTGAAGGTTGAAGAGCAAACACAAATATTTTCTCTTCAATGCCATTTGAAGTATCAAATGAAGGCCATTTTCAGTGTTCTTTGTATTTCTAGGTTCAGGTTGCATAGAAGGACGTTTTCCAAGACTTCATACTTCCTGGCGTCATTTTTGAAAGGCAACAGTTTATAACTTCCAGCTTTTCCCCCCAAATTCTTCTACTTCTGTCTTAGGTTTTCTTGCATGCTTGAGCAAACTCCATTTTTTCATAGATCTAACCTTTTGGGTTCGTTCAACACAGCATTGGCCACAAAACCCTCATGCTAAAATTTTCCGAAAAAGTTGCCCCACTACTTCCAATTTTTAGGGTTTCTGTAAAAAGTCACCTTTTTCAAAAACTGACGAACTGGGTTTCCTTACCATAGAGGCACCTACAAAATCCATGTGCTAGAATTTTTCAGGAAAAACAACTTCTATAGCTTCTACATAACTTCTATAGCTTCTACTTCCGAGGGGTTGTTGCATGTCCAAGGAAAAGTCACTTTTTCGAAAATCTGACGTTTTGGGTCCATTCAAAAAGATATTCCTGACAAAACCCACGTCTCAGAATTTTTTGTAAAAATTGCCCCTCAGCGAAGCTACTTTTAGCCTCTGCAGAAAAAGCTGTTCAAATAGTGTTGTGTGTCCAATCATTCTTCTAGATTTTCAGAATGCAATTCTCTTAAGGGTGAATTCAAGGCCAAATTGGTCTTGCTTCATGGCTTTCTAAAAATGGCTGACATCGATTTACACCGAGCACACCTCGAAGTTGATTTGAACAAGTCAGAAGGCATAGATGGCATCACAATGCAAAATATTGAGCAATCCGGGTTGCTTGAGGCAGCCTCATTTCCCATCTCAGTGCAGAGCATTGAATTTGTAATTGCTTGTGTAAAGCATTACAACCCTACTGCATGAGAGATTCAATCCATAGATGGGTGAGTAATATGCAGTCTCAAGCCAAAGGATATCGAGAGATGCTTTGCTCTATCACCTTGTGCAAACAATTTGGTCATATCAATGGAGTGTGAAAGGGCGTTCAAAACATTAAAGGACAAATGTTAGAAAAGAATGGCAGAAAGGTGGCTTAAAGAGAAAAGAAATAGCTTGCCAAAGAACGTTGGAAGTGGAGAATTCAGAGATGAGTACACAATCATGATCACGCTACTCAACTGTGTCACCAGTCAAGCAGAGGCAAACAAGTTTCAGACATGGATGTATTACATCATGTCTCAACTTGTCAACAACAAAGAACACTATGACTGGCCTGCCTTGATCAACGACATTCTCCACAACCAGATGACCGGTTTCTTCAAGGCCCGCGAATTCCATACGTGTTCATACCTCGTATATCTGATAGCCTTTCAAGGCTAGTTTAGAGGGTTGAATATTGTTGGAACTCTGGGTGTGCAAAAGGTTCACGAACATTTCTGAAATATGCCAACCAATTTTTTCTTTGAAATTTCATAACACAAACATCAATTCGCCAAGAGATTAGCGTCAGCCACCAAAATGATATTCAAATTAAATGCACTCAACACCAAGAATGTTCACCAAGATCCTTTAGAAGGCGATGTGATAGCATATGGCCGAGGAAACTGAACAATAACTGGAAAGTAAATTACAGTTGAATGTAAATAGGCGGTGAACTAGCCATGAGAGAATTCCACTCTACCACTTGATCAGTGGGGGAAAGACATTACAATGCAAAAAAATTCATCTGTTGTGGCAGGCATCCACTTATGAGTGGGAATTCGCCACTTTTTAGTGGGTGATTAAAGAGAGATTAATTGTTCTTACTCCACACTGGTGGTAAACCATCTAGGGGTTACAAATGTATGAAATTTAACACTAAAATATGCAGCAATTTAAATGACTGGAACAGTACTACTGTTTACAGTCTTACAATGAAAACACAACTGCAATTTTCAAGTGCTATTACAATATTTACAAAGCACAATAAAAATGATGATTTTTCCCACTTGATAATCTCTCAATTATTGAAGCTTGAAACCAAATTAGAAAATTGAAGCAAACTGATATTAAAATCTGCAAACTGTAATTCTGAACCAAGAAACTATAAACACACAAAAATGCTCCTAACACCTTCAAAATACCTCCGAATCAGCTGAAATAATTTGCAAAAGCTTTCTAAGAGGATGGCGCCCAATATCATTCCCTGAAACTGCATCAAAACTCAATATTTCATTTGGCACAAATTCCAATGCCCTCATAAGATGGTACGGCCTTCTAGAGGGGCGATTTCACTTGCTAAAATCACACTTCAAATTAAATTCTGAATTTCTCCAAAGATGGTCGCCATTAGTCTAGAAATCAAATAAGCAAATACTTATAACAAAATAAAAATCACACAAAGAGTTGTATATAAAAACCTCCTTCAGCCATGAAATAACCAGCAAACACAAATTGGAAATTATTACCAAATTCTTCAACTTTGAAACTCAATGTGTACTTCTGGGTGAAACACACTCTTAATCAACCATCTAGGGAACCATAGTTTTAGGCCCGAAGAATGGAGTAAAATTGCTAAGCTTCCCCTTAGCCAGGTTCTGAAATCAATTCAACAGCATAACTTTACAATATTTTCCAAAGATAACAATGAAGGCTCAAAGCGTCAATAAATAAGCTTTAGTTGGGCAAATGAAGCAACTTGTAACTCCAGCAATAAATTGTTCAAATTCCCCAAGGGACGCCACCTCTCACACATTCACTTTATTTTTTGAATTAATAAAATATTTATCATCTTCCTTTAGGCGTCCATTTTCAAGTTGCAACAATAAAACATTTATCAAAATATTAAATGCTCAAATAGACCCCTTAATGTTCCGTCTTTAAAAACAACTTGAAGTCATCAAGCCTAGGCGTGGGGTACAACTTAAAAACATGAAATTGACTAAGTATAAAACTCAGTCCAAGGAGATAACCAAAACCAGAGATAACCAAAACCAACGCCAATACTGAAACTGATGGATTGCCACAAATAGCATGATCACTTGAGTTGAACTGCTGATGATGCCACTGCCAAAATTAGACTTACTAAAAATAGCCAATGCCAAAAATAGTAAGTTCACCCCAAAACCAACAAAAAGCTGAACTGAGCTGGAAGCAAGACTTATTGAAAGTGGAAACCCTAAATTTGCACATCTGAGTAGCCTATAGATTTCTGGAAATAGGCTAAATCCAAATGAAGAACGTAGGGCTAAATTGAGGACATTACAATTTCTCACAGCTTGAATTTTTACAGTCAAAACGACATTTCAAGCAAGTGAATGACCAGTTCCTAATGCACACAGTGAGGGACATTGATCACGAGTCACATGTATGCATCTCACCAAAAGCCAAATTGGCAATGGTAGATGGGGCCTATTGGTTCATCCAGTTCCCCACTTTTACCTACATTCGCATATATGTATACTCAGGTCATCCAGCCATGTTACCCTGTTATCCATTAGATAAGGTGGTATTCATGGAGTTCTTACGACAGTTGCATGAAGTCCACTTCTTTCTGTGCATTAAATGCAAGACAACTGCCAACTTTCCTTATCAGATGGGTATATACAGGTGCAGATCAGCAACTGACACCAAGGCTATGAGCAATGAGATGACAAAACTTAATCTTTAGTTTCTCATTGAAAGACGCTCATATGATCCTAGGGGTAACTTCGCAGCTTGCTTTGGCCACCATTCTTCACATAAACCTTCCATGGAGGATTATTGGTTCAATTGTGAAGACGATTTTGAAGTGCACAGGCACAACTACAACAGGTTCACTCTTCCGCAGATCACTGAATTCTTGTCAGAGGATGTGGAAGGGTTATCAGATGATGATGGGGAAGTCATACTTCCCACATTCTTCAGAGATCAAATTGACTCGCAGTCACTTCGAGCCGTTGCTTGGTACACCAAAAAAAGCATATCTGTTGAGGAAAGGACAAGGAGAGTTGTAAGGAACAACAGACTTTTCTTGGACAACAAAAGGACGCTGAAGGTAGCTACTCCAATCATAGAGCTGCCATCGGTTACTACCACACTACCTTCCACTTCCAGGCCAAAGCCTAGATAGAAAACTATGTGCAATCCTCCACAAGGTTCGAAGAACTACAAAGAGCCAATGCATTTGAAGGAGAAGATGCTAGTTGCTGATGTAAATCAGCAAGAACAACAATTTGTTGCAGCCACGGATATTGTTGAAACAATGCTAGAGGTTGAAGTAGAACCTCCCATTCTTCCGCCACCACCGCAACCGTCTCCAATTCATATTGACTTGGAGCCAGATTCACCAACTTGTGAAATCTCAACACGATCTCACTCAGCCAAAGTTGATGAGACAAACACTAATCTTTCCAGCGAAGTTAGTCGAGACTCATCATCTGGGCTTGAGAGCATCTTGGGTAGAAAAAGAAGAAAGCCTTCTTACTAGTTGGATTTTGCTAAGTTTGACAATGTCTACCAAGACATGTTTGACAAAAAAGCTCAAGAAGCAAGTCCGAGTGGAGAAGAATGCTGAAAATGAGACAGTCATCGAGATCGCAACACCACCAGTGGACAAGAATGCCCATGAGGTTGAGGCCGACGATTTCACGTTGGTCAAGGCCAACCTTGGTAGGAGCACACGAGAAATTGATGTAAGTCTCTTTGAGGTTGCAGCAGTGAGCTTAAGAGAAAGAGTGGTTAAGGATGGTGAAGATAAGGCAGCCCTCAAGGCTGAAAGTCAACAACTTCGACATTACATCTCCAACCTGATTCATGGGACTTCACGTGTAATCGGCTTGCTTCTGCAGATGTTGGAGACATCCACAGATCAAAATCAGCTAAGTCAGTTGGTTATATACGGAAAGCACCTGAGAGATTGGATAAAAGAGTTTGTCACCAGGGGCAGGTTCATCCTTGTGGAGTTGTACCAATTGAGGTACAATGCCCACGACCTTCGCGCGAAAATCCAGGAATCAAAGCAAAGCATGGTAGTGAGGAAGCCTCGAGATGAGATCACCATTGCCAACTTGAAAATGGCATTTGATACAATCACTACAACATAAAACAAAGAGAAGCTTTTTACTTGGAGAGAACAACTCCTTTTCAAGGTAAAAGCCTGTGAAGCAATGTTTGCAGAAATGGTTGAGTATAGAGGAAAGGTTGCAAGTGCCATCAAGTTCGTAAGAACTTTCGTGTCACAAATTTCTTGCCAGTATCAACGCGCGGATGGTGAGTATGTTGATCTCGGTGATGTGCAATCAGAGTTTCAGAATCTCATCCGTAGTATTTTCATCGGTGACCCTGTTGACTACAAGTTGACTCAAGTTGCAGCCATGTCAGCAAAGTTCGATGAGTCAGCTGAGAAGGGAAGAGAGTTTCAAACTTAGATCATGAATGGCGAGGTGATTTTGAAGAGGTAGTGCATTGTGTTGAAGAGTATCAGTTATCCAGATGCAGAGATAGTTAACAGCTGGTTAGAAGGGTTGGTTAGTCAAATTGCTGAAGTGTGAACTCATAGTTAGGACGTTCCACCTTTTCCAAAGATAGCATTTAAGACAGCAGTTAACTTGATGCCTTTTCCAAGTTAACTCGCTGTCCCACCTTTTATGCATGTCTATTTTTGGAGACACCTTTGTATAGTGGAGTTCTATTTAGTTTTAGAATCAGTTAACTAAAGTAGTCTTTCCAATTAATTGTTAGTTACATTTGTTTAGACATAGGAATAAATCTTGCTGATTGGCAAGAACTGAATGTTAATTTGAGGAGATTTTAGGGTTCCCTACTCCTTTGAGTGTCTATAAATAAGAGCAACTTTTGCTCATTGTTTTTTTACTGTACTTCATTGTAACAAAACGTTGAGCCTGAGAGAGCCTTCGACTTTGTTACTTAGTATATGTTCTTGAACCATACTTGTGATAACAAAACGTTGAGCTATTTTTGCTAGCTTTCTTGTTGTTCATATACTTGCGTTCAATATTTGTTCAAATGTTATTTGGTTGATCGTATCTTGTATGATTGTCCTCTTTCATGCAATTTGCTGTCCCAAAAGTGTAATCATTGATTGAGTTTGAGAAAATAAATCAAAAAAGCAATGAGCCTTTGATCCAAAGTTTCAAGATCTTTCAATATTTGTTGTTTCTATAATCTTTGTTTTGATCTACACCTCGAAAGAGCAATGAGCCTTCGAGGGAATTTAGAGATTAAGTTTATCGTTTGATGTTGTTTCTTATAATCTTTATTTCATCCTACACCTCGAAAGGAGCAATGAGCCTTAAAGGGAATCTTGAGATATAGTTTATCGTTCGATGTTTTGTTCTTAATAATCTTCATTTTAGCCTACACCTCGAAAGAGCAATGAGTGTTCGAGGGAATCCTAAGATCTAGCTTATCGTTTGATGTTTACTTGCATAAACTTTATTTTAGCGTAAACCTGAAAGAGCGATGAGCCTTCGGATGTATTCTGAGAACCAGTTTGTCTAAGTTACCCAAATCATTCCCTGTTACTTCTAGATTCTCTCACTCTGAATTTACCTGAGGAGATAGAAGCGCCATAAATTTAGGCCTAGTTGTAGTTGAGATTATGAAACCAAAGAAAACCTCAGCTGCAACGCATAGAGTTTTATAAACCTTGTGCTCTCAGCTGAGTTAAAAAGATAGGAATTTAGTTTACATTTCTTTTAATGCATAATCAACAAAAGAGGGAGCTCCCCTCCTAATTTGAAGAGCAGTTTATCTGTGCATAGCTGTCCGTTTCTAATACACACTCCAGAGGTGCAAATTGAAACGCCAACACATTGAAGAAGACTTCTTTCCTTTACTATACTAGTTTTCTTTGCTTCTTGAGAATAAACCTAGAGTTTTCCACATGGTGGTTTGTTCTCACTTTCAAAATGTGGAGCTTCTTGAATGAGATTTTGTTTGTTAGATTGATTAAGGGAAACCTGAAGTTAATTATGAAGTGCAAGTGTTTGTCTCTCGTTTTCCTTCATTGTCCTTTTGTTTGGAAATTTTTTATCTTTTACATTTTGTCTTTGGCGAACCGAGGATTTGACATTTCATAATCTTGTTCCATTTCTTCTTTGAGATATGTAGATCATTACATTTGACAGCCTATTGTCGAATCTTGTCTTGGGAGATTTCAAAAGAGTTGCCGAGTTCCTTTGATTACTTATTTCAAAACTCAACAAGGAATCTTGGATTCATCTATTCTTTTCTTTTTGCTTAGGTGTGATGAGATTGTGGAGTAGCAAGATTATGTTAGGTGTTGGCAATATTGTCATTGACGCCAAAGGAAATGTCAAAGGAGAACTAATTGCTACCATTCACATTGCAGTTAAAGGACATCGAATGAAGGCCAAAGGCCATTAATCGTTTCAAGGGCAGATCACATTATTTCAAGATGATTAGAGACAAGTTCCTAAGTGCTGGCCGACCCTTTTCATATAGGTATATATGCAAGACAGATTTAACTTTATGATGGCTGACTTTCTCACTTTGGTGCCACCTTTATACTAGAGAAAACAAATTAAATTAATATTTATTATGGGCCGACCAAGACAAAGATCATCTACTGCCCAAGTCCCAAGGCATATTTAAATGACTTATTTGCCCAAGTTAATAAGTGAATAAGGTACAACAATTAATTTTTTGAAAGGCAGTGATTATGATGATAAAAGGCAGCAATGGTTGTTAGTTTTTATGATCAGATTTAATGCACAGAAAATTAATTCAAAATCAGACACAATAACACAGCAGATACCCTGGGAAAACCCTTCTCTTGAGGGAGAAAAACCCAGTAACAAATATAACTCTTATATATATGAGCAATGGCAACAAGTATCTTTACAATGAGGCCACACACAAGGCCAATAAACAGCACCAGCAATGGCTGTAGCACACACTAATAGTCTGCCCTTCAATCTGCACTTGAATAGACTCACAATCTACTCTTATATGAATTCACACTACTCTTCTTGAAGAAGTCGCACTTAATGGAGAAGGAGATCGAACTTTTCTTGATTCACAAATGAGAGAAAGTGACCTTCTATATATACATGTTGCTTAGAGGGGTCGCACCTTTTCAAGGACAAGGTCGGCCACCATAAAAATAATAAATAATAATTACAAAGGAGGTTGGCCATCTTAGAGATATGTTGCCATTAAATAATCACAAATAATTAAGGAAGTATGAAGCCCGAAGCTGCAATAACATCAACACTCCCTCTCAGCTAGGGAGGAATACTTCTTGCTACACAAGACACATCACCTCATCGTGATGCCAACCACAATGGCTACAACCATATGTGGAAAAGAAACAATATCACCTCATCGTGATATCAAATATCACCTCATCGTGATACCAACCATAATGGCTACAACCATATATGGAAAAGAAATGATATCATCTCATCGTGATATCAGATATCACTTCATCGTGATATCAACCATAATGGCTACAACCATGTATGGTATGTACAAGTGTTCATCACTTGCGTGATGTTGTCACCTCAACATGACTTTCACCATGGCTCTCCCAGAGGGTGAAAACACGAGTACAAGAGGAATCATCACGAACTCTCTCACGTGATGCTGTCATGGAGTCACACACATGACATCCACCATGGCTCTCCCAGAGGGTGGAATCAAGGGATTTCACCTCAAACTTCTCTTATAGAGAAGAACTCATTGATCAAGGGATTTCACCTCGAACTTCTCTCACAGAGAAGAACTCATTACTCAAGGGATTTCACCTCGAACTTTTCTCACAGAGAAGAACTCATTACTCAAGGGATTTCACCTCGAACTTTTCTCACAGAGAAGAACTCATTACTCAAGGGATTTCACCTCAAACTTCTCTTACAGAGAAGAACTCATTACTCAAGGGATTTCACCTCGAACTTCTCTCATAGAGAAGATCTCATTACTCAAGGGATTTCACCTCAAAATTCTCTCACAGAGAAGAACTCATTATACGCTATCACTGATACTG
This sequence comes from Sequoia sempervirens, assembly GCA_007258455.2. Taxonomy (NCBI): domain Eukaryota; kingdom Viridiplantae; phylum Streptophyta; class Pinopsida; order Cupressales; family Cupressaceae; genus Sequoia; species Sequoia sempervirens. Next base: position 24,239,188 of record VDFB02000015.1, read on the forward strand.
AGTCTCTTTCTCAGTTAAGGATGGATTCTCCACCATACCAAGCTTATCTTGAAAGTACACAAACTTTATTCTGAAGAGGGGCTTGGTGAGAATGTCTGCCGTCTGCTCATCAATGCTAATATAATTCAATTGTATAGCCTTCCTCAATACCATATCTCTAATATAGTGGTATTTGATCTTCAACATCCTTGGTTCTGTCATGAAATACAAGATTGACATAAAGCTTCACACAACTCTGGTTATCACAATGAATGATAGTAGGCTCCATTGATTGTCCAAACAATCCTGCAAGGAGCTTATGAAGCCACACTACTTCTTGAGTTGCCACACAAGCTGCAATGTACTCTGCCTCTACTGTACTCAATGCTACAGATGACTACTTCCTGTTGCACCATGATATCATAGCAGACCCCAAACTGAAGCAACATCGAGAGGTGCACTTCCGATTAGTGACACTTCAAATCCACACCTGAAGAATATCTCAGCTATATCCAACTGTGCCATGCAAGTGTCTTAGAATATGCTTTGTTGCAACTAGATGTATTTGCCTTGGTTCACATATGAATTGACTAAGTGCACTTACTGCATAGCAGATTTTAGGTCTAGTGTTAACTAGATACAACAACGATCTAATCAACTGCCTGTACATCATGGGATCCACCTGATTTGAACTAGCTGCAGCCTCTTTCAACTTGTGCAAGTTGGTCTCCATAGGCATAGACATGGATTTGCAATCCATCATAACAAATCTCAATAGTATACTTCTATCTTCTTTAGGTTCAGTAGGCTCCCTCTGAATCTTTAAGTACTTGCATCAACCTTCTGACCTCATCGACCAAGATTGCCCGCAACGCTTGCTGTAGATAAATGTTTTCCAGTGCACACCTCTGGTACTGTAGAGAGTTTAGGGTGAACCTCCTCGACCTCATTGCAGACCACTCTATTCTGAATAGGTTTGCGGAGCTACCAATATCAAATCTAGATGACGTCTTGTACAATTCTGATCTCAGCAGCTGAAGAGGTCTTTCAAGGATTTAACACTTGGCCTTGCAACACTGCAACCTTCACTTCTTCTCAGTGGGTCACAAAACTCCCTCTTGATCCCTGCTTCAGAGATTGCAAAGAAGTCTTCTGGAAGTGAACTCCCTCTAGCGACCAACTCAGTCCTATGGCTGCAAGTTGTGACTTCACGCTTGATCATTTCTTTGGTTGGCATGACTTCCTCACAAGATGCCTCAAGCTTTTCATCACTAAGCAATCTCTCATCACCTTCTTGCCCCTAAAACTGTCCTGAAAGCATTTTAGAGAGAGATTACTAACAGTTTATCCAAAGAAATATCAATGCTAGAATCATACAAGGTTTACTATCTTAGGTTATAGCATGAATACATAAGAATTTATGAACAATATTAAAACATGAATAAATAAATCAACCTAAAGAGAAATATATCAAAAGATCAGAATGAAGGGATAAAGAAACTTATCTTTATTTAATTTTGATATAACTCTTTCTTCCATCTTTTACTCCTCTCGAGAGTGCCAAACTCAGCACAACAACCAAAAAAAAATAAAAAAATCTGCACAACTACAGATTTCTTGAATGCATTATGCAGTTAGCATGTAGAACCAACTCTCTCCAAGAGTTCAAGGCTCTATCACAATTCATGCATTAGAGAATGATATCGATGTGACCAACTAATCACCATCGAAATTGCAATTCTCTTTTTATTTCAGAGTTACACTCAGAAATCTTCACAACTAGCATGAAATAACTTGTAATAAATGAAATCTTCAAAGGATCTTATGCTAGTGAACACAATTCAAGAGAAACCACTATCTCTCTTTACTAATTACAATATCCAACTAAATGATATAACTCAATAAACAAAGAATACTTATCTCTTTAAATATTCTGATGGATGCAAATACTGGACGCGGTAAGATACGCTGCTCTTGCATACAGATCAGCACACAACATTCACGGCTTGAACATAGGCCCATGGCTTAGAATAGAATTTCCCTAGAATCCTTCTGAGGAGAGATCTCATCCACATTCGCAAATGAAGCGTGCTGATTAGGCCTGGTGGGGCAATCCTTTGCATAGCGACCAAACATGTCACAACAAAAACATTGGACTTTGGAGAGGTCCCACTTCTTCTTGAATGCGGGATCACCATCAGCTCCTTTATCTCTATTCCTCTTGAAATATCCTTTCTTTCCAACTTTCTCTTTCTTCTTCAAGAATTGAGCGAAAAGAACATGAATGTCTTCATTTGTAGAGCTTCGACCAATACCTCTCGCAACCAACCTAGACTCTTCTTGAATACAATCTGCACTCAAACGATCAAACTTGGGAAGTTTCGATCTTGCATTGATTCCTTGAATGTAAGACTCCCAAGATGAAGGAAGACCATTAAGGGCAAGCATGGTCAAATCCTTGACATGTGGCACTGTGTAAAATAGCCTTCCAGTTGTTTGTAGTTTTTGCGATTATTTCAGTTTGATAGATGTACCATTTTATCAAACGTTTCTCATTGCATTGCATAAATTGAATCAATATTCACAGAAATACAGGAACACATTTAAAGAGCAAATTTCACAATTTCTTTCTCAATATTAGACTGACATACTTTGATAAACTTTGTAGAAATACAATTACAACCTTAAGCAGATTCAATATGAGCAAGTATAAGAAGCAAATATGCACTTGACAACACTCAAGGATTTGGTACACCAGTAGGTACTTCTTGTGACCTTTTCACACATCACCCCATTGCAAATGGGGACCCCCTAATTTTTGCTTTGTTCGGGTCTTTTGGATTGTTTTGTTGTTGTCTCTCTTTTGTTTCGTCTGTCTTTCCGGGGATGTGCCTGTCTGCGAGCTTAAACGTGAGATTTTGGCTAAGTCTATAGAATTATGGTTTTGAATTTTCTGGTCAATTTGAAGTCAAATGGAGTAATCAAGTTGAAATCTAACCTTGGCGTTGCAGTCAGCATGCTCCCAGCAGGTTCCTGGCTAAATTTCAGTGAATTCTGACAACTTACTATTTTTAGTAAGTACCTAATTTGGGGCGTTTTCAAAGCACTACTGAAGTTCTCTCAGTCACACTGCTTTCAGAACATGTCAAGTTGCTCGTCTGCAAATTTTGAGCTGAAACAGACAACTGTCTATTTTTAGCAAGTTCGGCTTCCGGAGCAGATTTTAGGGTTTATATGCAAAGTTCTTCAATGCATGTCTGGAGTTTCCTTCTGGGTTTTCTAAAACCTACGCGATGATATAACATGCAAAATGAGATGATGATTTTCAGAATTTAGCCTTCACAGGCTATTTTTAGGGTTTGCATGTCAGACTTTTCAGCGCATGTCTAGTGATTATTTGTGGGTTTTTCAAGAGCTACGTAGTGGTGTAACATGCAAAGCGAGATGACCAGTTTTCAAAGACTTACTATTTTTAGCAGATCCATTCCGGCAGTTGCCCAACGCATCAGAACTGCAAACAGGGCAAAGTGCAACAAAAACGAGGTCAAAAGGAGGTCATTTGATATACATGCAAGTCAAATTAGGGTTTCCAGCTTCGAGACCCAAAATGAGGGGTAAAATGCCAAAATTTTCGAAAACCGGTGTATCCCACTGCGATCAGTATCTTTCAAGCTATCCACCAGTAAAATTTGAAGGCAATCGGAGCACTTACTATTTATAGTAAGGCGTTCCAGAAACTGGCTAAAAATAGTAAACCAACAACAGGCGCCAGTGTGAACGGGTAGGTCACCCCATGAGGAGCACGTCATTCAAATTTCAGGTCAAACGAAGTTGTGGAGGTCTCAGAAACAGGCAGTTGCTATAAATAGTAAACCACCTTCAGAAGCATGCTATAAATAGCAGGTCAGCCCGAGATGGCAGTGTGAACAGGCTAACTAGGTCATGAGGATCCTGTGGTTAAAATTTCAAATCAATCTGAGCTTCAGAGATGTGAAAATCAAAGGACTTACTATTTATAGCAGGGCGTGGATAAGCTAGCAGAAGCGGATGATGAAATAAAATCTAAGTCTGAAGTTCATCCTTCACCACCCTCCAAATGCACCCATGCAAGGTGGAAGTGCTAAAAAGTTTCTAAGGTATTGCTAATATCCACCTCCTACCCTCAGATACACCCTCAAGCTGGCAAAAGTTGATAAAAATTTTAAGTCTGAGCTCAACATCCTGCTCACCCATCAAAATGCGCCCACCTCAAGGAGATAAAGGTTGATAGAAAGTTTCTTGGCGTTGGACTTAAGTCCACCTCCCTATGCTAAATGCGCCCAAGAGGAGAACCTAAGGTGGGGACAAGTAAAAAAATCCTAAGGCATAGAGATAAGTCTTGCTAGACCTTCAAAATGCGCCCATGTCAAGAGAAGTAAAGTGAAAAAAATTCTAAGTGTTTAAAATATCCTCCTTAGCATGCCAAATGCGCCCTCATCATCAAGCATGCAAGAAGAATCTAAGGCATGAAGTTATCCTCCTCTCACCCCTAAATGCGCCCATGCAAAGAAGAAGGGTCAAGGCAAGCCAAAGGCGTTGAAGGCAAGTGAAAATAAAGCTGGGAAAAGACAAACGGCATGAAGTTAGTCCTCCTTGACCCCTTGAATGCGCCATGCAAGATGAGGACAAATAAAGATTCCAAGGCGTTGAAGTTAAGTCTTCCTCACAGGTGAAATGCGCCCAAAATGCATACTAAAGGTAAGGATGAAAAAGATGGCAAAGGCGTTGAAGTCAAAATCCTCCTCCATATGTGAAATGTGCCCAACTTACCTTGAGGGTGATAAAAATATTTTAAGTCAAAGGCGTTAGAGTTGAGTCCACCTTGGCATGTGTGATGTGCCCAAAGATGTTGGAAGGAAAATATTCCAAGTATTGAAGTTAATTCCTCCTTGATAACTATATGCGCCTTTGGTTTGGAGAAGAAATTTGAAATTTTTCTAAATGTTGAAATTTATTCCACCTCTAGAGAAATACGCCTAAGCTTGACAGGGGATGATGAAGTTTATTGAGGCATGTACGCAAATGGCAGGAGAAAGTCCAAAATGCGCCCCAGCTGGAGGAGGATGAATTTGAAGTTTTTCTAATTGTCAAGGCCAAGCAGGAAAATTACACCCAGAGATGAAGAATTGGAATAAATTTGATAAAAATATATTTCTAAGGTTTAAAAAATTCAAAAATTGAATGTACCCCTTCGTTGTAGACACATGAATTCGATGCCTCCTGAAGGGAATTTTCTTTTGGGTATTGGACGTCTGCGATGAGGAATGGATTTTAAGGTCTTCCACACTTCGCCAAGGCCTTCGAGCTGAAGATTTTTGATGGGCACTAGATTGATGAATTTCCTAGTGAAAATTAAAAACTTCTCTAAGGCAAGAAGGATAAAATATGTTGTTGAAATAAAATGCCTTGGCGGATGAATTTGAAGTTGATTGCCTAGGTGAATTTGCTTAAATTCTTCGTGAGGATAATTTTCTCGAGTCAGAGATGAGTAAAATCAAGGTTGTCAACGCCTCAGCTGGAAAAGTGAATTTCTTGAAGAAGATGCAGTTGAAGCTAACACTTCCAAAAGATGATTTTAAAAGTGCATCTCTTAAATACGCCCTTGAGGAAGATGAAAGTTGTCTAAGGCATTGAAATATGATGCGCAGGTGTTATATGCCCCAGCCTACAGATCATGAAGAAAGCAAAGTTGGACGATGAACCCTATCAGATCCGAAGATCACTCAGACCTCGGGAGTCAAAGCATGAAAATCAGGTGAGTGAAGTGAATTTATATTATGAAGTGTTTTGATGCTCTTCTTTTTGTTTGTTTTTGCAGGATGAACGCCGGGGCCAAGGCACGATGACTTGAAGTGATGAAGCAAGTAATTCGAGATGATTTTACAACCTTCGAGGGGAGATAAAGTTATGTGTTTCGAGCTCCTCCATGAGATCTCAGTTGCACCCAAAACATGAAAGAGGGAAAATTACAAGAAATGGCTAAGTGTTAAAACCTAGTATGTGCCCAACTCAAGTGGCAAAGAAGAAATGTTTTCAAAGCTCAGGATGAAGGGAAAGATGGGAACCCAAGCAAGTACTTCAAAGTTGAAGAACAACATTAAAGAGGAAAACCATCATCAAGCAGAAGAATGAGGTTGCAGTCTTGGAATTTCAAAATGAGAACGTGCCTGCCATGCCAGGAGTTGAAGCGGTGGCAACCAGACTCATCCAGTTTGCAGTCAGAACAAGAACAGTGTGAACGCGTTTCCAGACAGGAATCTTCTAGAGGATGGTGGACATTAATTGCTCATTTATTGCCCCACTCTTTGTGGCAGTTTTTAGGGTGAATCTTGTTTAGGGCTGAGGTGGCACGATCTGGGCCATCCAGCCGATTGTAATCTGAGCCGTCCATTGGACTTGGCCGGCTATAAAAGGGGCATCCCCCCTCATTTGTACCTCATTAGATTAGACAGTAGAGATTAGAGTAGAGATAGGAAGATAGAAAGACAACTTAGAGATAGCTTAGTATAGATTGATAGAATAATTTGAAGAAGAGGGAAAGTTTTCCCTTGAAAAATTTGTAAGAAATTGTTGTGAACACTCTCTCAATAAAAGAGTTTTCATTGATGGTGAATTTCGTCTTTTGTTGTGAGTAGCTAGCAAGGTTTCTTCGTCCTTCTGATTCGAATAGTAGTTTAAAGTAGAGTAAATTTCATTTCATGCACATAGATAACAATAATGGAATGTGGTGTCTGACCCAAGCAAGCTTCTCTTATCCATACCACTAGCGGGTTCACTGATGGTGTGTTCGCCTTGTGTGGTCAACTGGAAATGTTGTGGACATAACTTCAATCACAGTTTGAATGATGGTATGCGTCGTTGTGATGGTATCTTCATGTCAAGTGGTGGTTTGAATATCTTTAGTCACCTCCCTTGAAGATTGCACCGACTCCGTGGAAGCTGTCCGACGCGAGGCAAAGCGAAGTCCGGTTGAAGTTTGCTGAAGTTGAGCTCCATATCCTGCACTTAGAATAGATTTAGACTCTCTAAACCCTGCAACCACTTTAAATTCAGTACTTTCTGGTTAGAATAGGAAACTCGTGCTTCATTGACAAATCTGTCGAATTGTGAAAACCACTTCCTCTGTTGTTGAACAATTCCTTAAGTCCCCTTGAAATACCAGCAAATCACATTGAGCCAACTGAGACTATTCGCATTGAAGGAACCTTGGAGTTGAATGCACGAACTCTCTCACAATCTTAGCATGCTGGATACTTTGATCAAGAGAGAATAGGGTAGCCGTTGGCAACTTTATTCTGCGTTGGTGCGGTCACGAAAAACACATCAACAGTACTTCACCCAGATACATTCTGAATCTACTTTCTTATATTTTCTGAGTTACCAGGCAGCAGAGGATGAAAGATAACAGTCATATACAACTTATCCCTTGGCATACATCTGAGCACGAACTAACAGTAGTTTATGAGCCAATGCTACAGCAGATATAACACAACTACATACAGAAAGATAATAAAAATACCCAATTAAAGTCTCCTGGTATGGTATATGCCCTGATCTCAGAGATTGAAGCACCCAAAACTGATAGATAAGGCTGTATGTGATTGACAGTAGCAACATAATGGAGATACCCTGAGTAATGTGTCACGCCTAGCCCCTGTTGGTTCCTACGACCCTCCTAACAGTTGATTATTGCCACCAACACCCACGTGCAGGATTTCCAGGACTTAGTATGATGAAATAGGTGTGCGCCCTAGCCTGAGTCCTCACGTCCAGCTCACTAGAAGACTCACGACCCAGTCACTAAGTGGTAACTGCCATCGCTGGAGGTTTGAGTTGCATCACGTCCTGCATAGCAGGTTGGAACCAAGATAAAGATGGCGTCTGGAATGAAATATGAATGAGGTATTCAGCTGCGCCCAACTACAGATAAGTTTCACGCCATGATAAGAAAAATAGCTGTAGTTTGCAAACTCTCACGCTGAGAATAGTGGTAAGTCCTCTTATTGCTACACCCGAAAGGGTATTCTTAGCAATTGACTTCTTAATATACTGAAGAGTGGTGGCCAGAAAATAAGAGTAAACCCTCTAGCTGAAGGTTAATCTCAAACCCACAATTAAAATGATATTTCGTTCGTCACCAATTTTGTCTTTGAGAGAGACTCACAAAATTTACCCTTATTGTGCAAGTGCGAATTTTGGATGAATCCGCCTCAATCCAGCTAGGGTGGAATCTTTCACCATCAAAACTAGATACCTGTAGGAATACCACTTAGGGTTTCAGACTCTAAAGAGCTCCACCTGAAAATCCAAACCAAAATAATAATCTTCGCATAATGAGAAAATGAGCTCTTGAGTCCTTTTATAATACCTTTTAGGGTTTTCTTACCAAAATCAATTAACACTTTATTATAAAGTCACTTTATTAATTTAACTTTTAAATATTCCCCAATGTCACTTTATAACCCCATATTATTTAATCGTTTAATATTACCTTTATAATTGCATTTTTGCCAGGCAACATTAAATAATTAAAATAATTAAATACATTAATGTTATTTTGGTGAGCTGGAAAATGGGGACATTACACACCGTCTCGCTCCATTCACCAGTTATAATGGATGGCCATTTGGCTTCAATGGTACAATGTTGGCAAGGTCTTGTAGGACATGTGATAGCCATTCACATCATAATCCCCATGCTAACAAGCAATTTCTTGCAGCAAAGTACTTATTCACATCATAAAACTCCTTTGAAACGATTTTGGATGAAACACACTTAAACCCATTTTAAATTTGTGCTAGATGACATTGGACTGGATTTGGATCTGCTGGTACCCACTACTATGTGGTTCCATCTTGCACTACTTTGGGGGCGTATGACAGAATCTTGCCATCCTTAGACTGTTAAACTTAAATTGGCTTTACTTTAGGGAAGTTGAAAAATGGTTAAGTCACCTAGTGTTGGTATTTAGATCCAAAATTCATCAAACCTTTGTTCAATCTTATATTGGATCTAGATTGGATTTAGAGCAACTATGAGGAAAATAATTTCTAAGGGGGTCTTAAATGAGGTTTGGATGTGAAAAGGCTATCATGATTGATTAACTCAAATCTTTGGTGTATGCTCCGCTTAACTCAATTGAGGTGATGGCACCTAGATAACACTTTGCTCAATCTTGCACCACTCTCAAGAATATGTGGTGGGATTTCATATGGCTGCTATCTAAGATTAAATCCTTTTTTAATTGGATCCAAAAAAGGCCTGAAACAAGGACCAGAAGCTGACCTGAAAAAGGATATTTAATTGGGATGAAATAAAATCTCAGGTCTGCATATGGTTCAAAAGCTATTTGGATACAAAGCTTTTCTTAGAATCTGATTTGTTCCTTGATATCAAATCCAAGATTCAAATTGACAATTCATTTGAAAAGAACTTCAAAAATTGATGTGATGCTCTAGGTTAGACATGTGGTTTAATTATGCATAGGTCTCCGTCTAATAACCACATGGCACTTCCTTATACACTTAAGGATGATTTCTCAATGGAAATAAGTGTTGTCGACTATGTGGCCACCCACTTATGACTCACCACTTGGTATTGTAGGTTTAACTGCAATAAATCTATGATTGAGAAATTCAGATTTTTCATTGATTTAAACTAGAGCGGGACTAGATTTTGGATTCATTGTTAAATAGAAAAATTGACAGGAAAAGTTAACAAGAAATGCAATGCTCCTAGAGGGATATGTGTCTCAATCTCACACAAGTTTTCTCATCCATGTGGCGTGATCATGTGTATATCGGGATGATGCTACAATGGGATTAAGTGGAGTCCATTGTATGACCCATTGCTCCTACCTTTACACTTGGCATTCCTAGGTTAAGTTCGACGAATCTATGATTGAGATTATAGATGTATTATCCAATTATACGAAGGAAAAATTGGGTTTCAGATCTATTTTTAGTTTAGACCACCTAGGAATGAAAAAGTGGAAAAGAGCTTCTAGATGAATTCAAGGCCAAAATACCCTATTTATCTGATTTACTAACTTTTGTGTTTGGAATAGGGAAAATGTTAACAAGGCATTCAATGGCTGTAGAGTGCAAGTGTTCATCACATAGTGTGGCTTGGCATTATCTCTTGCCTAAACTAGAGATGTAGCATTGTTGTGCACCACAACCACCTAGAAACAAATTTTGACTAAGGTATGGAATCATTCTTTCGACTAAGCCAAAGGGATACCATTGATGGATGAAGCTAAATAAGAGGTCGGTTTAAAGGCAGGGATTAAATTTTTTATGAATCGATACATAATTACTTGGGGGATCTTCCCAAATTTATTTGTAGTAAGGATTTAATTAGCTTATTCAATACGCAAACATCTTAGGTAGACATTCATTCAAATAGGGAATCAACAACAATAACACTTAACATAACACTAGAGGATCTTCAAAAGTGGCCTCTCAACCATCAAGTCTCATTTCATTCTTTTAGATGGATTATCATATGAAATTCATGTGCAAGTGGTCCTTAGATAGTGAGATAGAGCACTGGGAAACAATTCCTCAATTAGGATTCTTTGTTGTATTACAGCCACTTCATTATTAGCTGAAAACAACAACAAAGATGCTAATCCCTTGGTTATTATAATAATATCCCTGATACATCAAGATGCTCAAATGTATAATTTTAATAAAGAGGGACATATTTTAAAACAAAAGAATCCGAAGATCATTTGCACACCCATGATGCTTCTTTGTCCTATAACTTATTTGCATCTATGTCGATAATCTAGATTACCTTGTCTATGCTCCATTCTACAAGTTAGTATCTACAATCCACGTGTAATTCCAAAGATGAAGAGGAGATTTATCTTCAACCAGATTAACAAATTGATAGAACAAAATAAAGCTAGCTGATAACAAGGTTGAAGTAATTTCACTAATGTTCCACACATACTTGTAATAATTTTGAAGTGGATAAGAAGATTGATAAGTGGGTTGTGAAAGACTCATTGGACCTTTGATTATTTGCATCTCAACAACTTTCTTAAATGCTAGTAGTTTTCACAACAATAATTAGAGCCAAGCCATGAGCCCAAGAATCAATAAACTTTACACATTGTAACATCTCACTCATAGACTCAACATAAAACCAAGGTCATCAAGGGATGTCACCAAACAAGTTCACAAACAACAACAATCATTCAAGCAAGATTATTCCACCAAGAAAGAGGATTAGGCTTTTCCTTCCCCTTATCCCCACTATACAATTTTTATCAATCTCTATCTAGAACTAGCCACCACCCTATGCTAGAATTTGTTTCTCTTTCCCTTAGAAATCTTGGCCGCCCCTGCTTATACTCCCTCTCTGTGGTAGTAGATGCTCTAAGACATTAGTTAGGCTTAACCCCCTTCTTGCACTTGCGAACTACATCTGATTGACTAGCTAGGCTAACCACCTTTTGGTACTAATGATACCCAATTATTTGCATATATGACATATAAAATCATAGATGTCTTCTTGTGCTTGTTAGCATGTGGTGCTTTTCCCCTATGTCACATAGGACCTTGAGATACTTCTTAGAGAGAGATGTCCTACTGCATCTTCTCATGGTGCCTCACCTAGATCACTAATTCCTCGTGCCCAAGGTCATAAAGGAACACTTGCTTGTTTTCTAGTTAATTTGAGCCTTTCATGACTCATATTCTTGGCCAAAATCTCAAAACATGTATTAAATAGAAAAGCACATACAATTCATTATAGGCCACACACACACATCATACACAAAGGTCATAAAGGAACACTTGCTTGTTTTCTAGTTAATTTGAGCCTTTCATGACTCATATTCTTGGCCAAAATCTCAAAACATGTATTAAATAGAAAAGCACATACAATTCATTATAGGCCACACACACACATCATACACAAACGTAGAAAAAAATAACCAATTTCAACATAGGCTTCACATTTGTTTTTCTTTCATAAACAATACTAAGACATTCTTGTTTGTTCTTTACATTAGCAACTCAATTGGTTCTACTTGCCTCACTCGACTCTTAGCCCTTGGCCCCTTACTTTCATCCACTATCTCCTTTTATAGATTCCTTTTTCAACAAGGGTGTGGTGTACCATTATCAACAATCCTATCCAATTTCTCTTTCTTTGTTTTTGTAGACAATTTGCTTACTTAGCATTAATGGCAAGAATAATGGCGAAGCTCTTTTCCCTATGATCATCATCCTCAAATTCCTCAGATGATGTAAACCTTAATTTCCACTAGTGATTTTCCTTAAATTCCTTGATTCCAAGTGTGGCTTTTTTGATTGTTCTTGGTTTCTATGGGTCATCCTTATTTAAAAAGGGTGTGGCATGCCATTGCCAACAGCCCTGCCTAGTTTCTCTTTTTTTGTTTTTGTAGACAATTGACTTGCTCAACATCAATTGTGAGAATGATGATGAAGCACTTTTCCCTACAATTATCATTTCCAAATTCCTCAGACGATTGAAACCTTAATTTATATGGACAATTTTCCTAAAATTCCTTCACTCCAAGTGTGGTGTTCTGAATTATTCTCGGATTCTCTTGGTCATACTAGGCACTTCAGTGATTTCTAACTCACTCTTGATTCCTTCTGATTTTTAGCCTTTAACCTTATATCCTCTTAGTTACCATTATCCATTTTTCTCTCTCTTGAGTAAGATCATCAACATCTTTGTTGTCTTCAGTTTGAAATTTATGCACTGCTCTTTTTCATCTGGAGTAAATTTCTGCTGGCTGGGTACAACATGGATTTGACCAATCTCAGTGGCCCATACCAGATCTCCCACCTAAGTGCCTTCACTCACATGGTCATCATTCAGTTACCTGACTTGGAAGTAGACACTCCACTTCAATTCTGAGTGGCATTCTGTTGTACCTAAAATCTGCACATTTAGTAAAAAGATCAGACATCTCAGATCCCAAATGTATATATCAGGAGATAAAATAGATTTCCAGCTCATTCTATTGCTATACATCTAGATTATAAACATGTACTTTTCCTTATCTATGCCAACTTGTTTGCCTTTTGGCAATCAACATAAATATAGTTATATTTATATCAACAACCATGGTCTCATTAAGTTTACCTAAAATCAAGTGTTCACAAGTAATATCTCATAAAAATTTAATTATTGTCACCCATGTTGAAAAACTCTGCAAGTACTTGTGTGCCATAACTGGCAGCGAGTAACTCGGCCAAAAACTTGTCGCCAGGTTTTAGAAAATTCTGTTGTGATTTTTTCGTTAAAAATCATCAAAAAACGTGCAATTTTTCCTTTAAAATCTGTTAAAAACTTGCTGAAATCAGCAGAAAATCTTTTTTTGCCAACTATTAAGGATTTTTAATTGGTTTCAAGCATTTTCTGGTCACAACTGAGGAATTGTGATTACGTAGAGCATGGCAGCATGATATCACGACTTTGTTAGGTGAAAACACCTCACTGCTATATGTCAGAATTTTTTGTGGATTTTTCAATCAACACACCAAAAGGAAATTAATCTCCTGTTTTTACATCACCCATTATGTAATGTCCCCAAGATTTCGACGAAGTGACTTAATTATTTAATTTTGCCTAAGTCTTAAATTATTTATTAAAAGGGGCATATTAAATAATTAATAGTCAAGTTATAAAGTGACTTAGGAAAATATTGAAATATCACATGGTAAAAGTCACTTATATTTTGAATTGTGAAAAATTAAAAAGTGACTTATGAAATATTAAAAACATTACCATATAAAATGTCACTTTGATTTTTGTATGAGAAAAATACAAAAGAAAGAAGGAAGAATTCATTCGCACTTTTTGAATACATGATTTTGCTTCACGGGAAGAACACGAGCTCTGGTTTTAGGGTTTGGAACCTTGCATGCTCAGTTTCGGGTGTGAAACCATCACCCCTAGCTGGGAGGACTTGAAGTTTTGGAGGTAGAAAAGAAATAGTTTATAGCAGATTTTCGTGGGTCTGAATTTCTGAGATTTTTCTTCATCTGAAGGCGAGTTTTGGAGCTCGTTTTTACAGTTTGGAGGTGTTTCTTCATGAAGAAACCCTAGGCGCTCTTAATACACACATTCAGCCACATTTCCAATCGTGGTTTTGAGATATCTGGGAGAGAAATAGGAAAAACGTGATTGAAGGAAGAAAACGACTCTTTACTTCCTCAAACCATGGACGTGATCATTGATGGAGGCTCCTAGAAGGGGCGTAAGGAGTAACTCTGGCAGGGCAGACCTCTATTTGGAAGATTCGAGTGTCAAACAAAGGCGTTTCAGTGCTGGACGTGTTTTCTGGGCAGTGTGGAGTTCGCCATAACCCTTTCTCAGTGAAGATTCTAAGAGAGGCCACTCAAGTTGTGAGTTACAGTTGCATTCTCCATTCTTGTAACTTCCAGTGAACATTCCAGGTCTGGTTACTCTTTCATTCTGCACTCTGTGGCCATGCGTGGTAAAGTAGTATTCACTAAGGGAGAGTTTGGTTAGACAATAAGTTCCAGAATTTGTTTAGGAGTCGCAGCCTTGTAAACTCATGAAATAATATTTGTCTAGTCTGAGAATTGTAGCAAATTGAATATTTCATTACTGTATTGAGTTTGCAGTCTTAAATACAATCTGTTTAGCATTACCAAGCTGCTGTATGTGATTCTTCAACGTTTGTTCAATGAGTGATACCAAAGTGTCTTATTGTAGAAGTTGCTTGCTCAAGCTGTAGGAATCAGTAGTCTCTATAATATTCAATGCATTCTCAAATCTGGGCACTCTAGCATGCAATTTCTGCTACCAATATTGCTCAGAAAATAGGACTACAGTTGTACAGAGTTATTAGATAGTTCATTTCGCATCTGGCTGGTCAGTTTGGTGTCATACAATCTGATGTTAATTTCTGAGTTTACATGCATTGTAAATCAGACTCTTGATTAGTAGAAGACCATAGTATTGACCCTCAAATTTGTAATGTACTTTGAATGTGAATGAGGAAGAGTATGAAATGTTGTAACCTGGATTTAAATGCTCAGAATTAATGTAATCTGATCTGCTAATGCTATGACTGAAATGTTCAAACCTGTAGCTTATATCTGCATGTATAACTGATGTCAAAGGTCTGTAAGTTCATGCTAATTTTGAATATTGTGATTCTTCAAATCTGATATACATTTCTGAGTGTCGTCTGAGACAAACCTGCTATATGTAAATGCACAATCTATTTGATGTAAGTCTGAAATGATCTCTGAATAGCAGCAAATATACTCCGTCAATGAAAAAGGGAATGATGTGGTGTAATAGTTTGCCTGGGTTGATGTTATCCCTTGTCTACTGTTGTCATTCATACATTATGGAACATCAATCAAGCTGAAGAAAATTGCAAAAACTTTATCACTCCGGGAAAGGCATTTCACACATTACACCACATCTGAACAGCTTAGAGGAAACAAATTTTTTGAAAGAAAATGTATATAGTTCGAGTGCATCGGTTGTGACGAGATTTTTTGAGGAAACAAAATGATTGAAAGAAAATGTATATAGCTCGAGTGCATCGGTTGTGACGAGATTTTTTGCATGTTATTTTCACTTTATTCGATGTGCAAGTTAAAGCTATGGTCATACTTTTATTAGATTGTATCAAATTTAAATCAAATTATATTCTTGTTAAGTTTTACATTTTTTTTGAGTTGAATTATATTCGATTATATTGTATTGAATTTAAATTAAATTATCTTCTTATACTGTTTTATGTTTTTTAGTTGAATTATATTCTATTTTTAAAAAAAATATTGGAATATTATTTAGATGTAGTGAGTGTTCAGGCAAATCATATTCTTATTATGTTAAATATTTTTTTGAGTTGAATTGTATTCTATTTTTCAAAAATATTGGAATATCATTTAGATATAATGTGTGTTAATTCAAACGATATTCTTATCATGTTTAATATTGTTTTTGAGTTGAACTGTGTTCTATTTCTTTAAAATATTGGACTATCATTTAGATGTAATGGGTGCTAAGTAGATTATTTATGGTCATGAGAAATGAAGCCTATTAAATAATTGGCTATAAAATATGGTATAATGAAAACTAACTAAAAAATATACTTTCAAATTTTGATAAATCCACAATTTCAGTATATATATATGTATGTATGTATTGTCAAATGTTTGATAAATTTGCTGAGTTTTTCCTTGAGTTTTTGCCAAGTCCTGAGTTTTTAATTTTTTTGGGTGTGTGTATGTATGTATGTATTAATGTATGTATGTATGTGTGTATGTATGTGTGTGTGTGTGTGTGTGTGTGTGTGTGTGTGTGTGTGTGTATGTATTTTCAAATGTTCGATAAATTTGCCGAGTTATTGCCAAGTTTTTCCTTGAGTTTTTGCCAAGTCCCGAGTTTTTAAATTTATTTGGGTGTGCTGAGTTATTGTCGAGTCTGAGTTTTTCAACTATGATTGTCACTTATAAAGTCCTTAGTTCGAAATTCCTCTTACCAAATAAAATAAGGCTTCTGAGATTCAGTTACAAAAACTGGGGGTGGCAGTGACGGGCTACTGAAGTGTGGCAAATTAAATTTGGGTTGATAGGGGAACCTCGGATGAATCTCACAAGGCATTAATATGGCTTGTGAATATAATTACAATTTTGCAGATAGGAAGTCTATGCTAAACATATTGCTTTGCTATTTTTAATTTTATTGTCCTTGGGAGTAATTTCTTCTAACTGGAAAGAATAAAGCTTGATATGCCATTAGATTATTTCCGTGCATCTCCATTTTATTATTTGATTTGTATTCTGATTGCTAAGCTTTCTCAGTCTTTGTAATCTGGATGTAACAGAATTACAATAGACCCTAGATAACTTAGTTTGGAGATATACTTGTATGAGTTCTGTTTATTAATCTGAAAAATGACATGCATGAGATTGCTTAATTTTGTAGGTTCTCTGTGCTTCTAACCATGACCATAGCATTGTTGAACCGTTGTTGCCACCAAAAGAGGCTAAAATTGGCGAGCAAATCATGTTTGCTGGGTAAGTTAACAAGAATTTTTCTGTAAGTAGTAAATGATATTAGAAATTTTATGCTTGCTCTTCTGAAAAATACAACATTGGTAGTGTGGTTATAGCATAAATATTGCTGAAGCTTAGAAGATTCATGTAAATTGAAGGTAGAAAGTAAAATACTAGTGTGAACAGTTTGTTGATGGTACCATTACTTGTATAGCTTTGTTTCAAATTATATAAATAAATTTTATTGATTAAAAAACAATAATACTATTACAATAAAATGATGGGTGAAGTAGAAGCTCAAGCTCTATATTTGATTTTTGTTTTGTCATGTTCCCTTTTTGGAAATAGTGCCACGGAGAAGACCTCTAGCCTATTTCCATTTCTTGTTGGCTAAAGGGAAAAGCAAGTGAAATAAGTTTTAAAATTATTTTAAGTTGGGCTTGGCAATTTTTAATTTAAGGGGCAACTTAAGTAATATTAATAAAATAAAAAAAAAGTGTTTTTAAACACATAAAAAAGTAATTCTCTAAATATTAAAAATAAAATAAAATAAAAAAGTATTTTTAAATACTAATTGGAGGGAAATTTAATTAACGGCTCAAATTGGAAAAGTATAAAAAGATGACGCATAGCCTCATTTATTATCTTGATTTCATTTTGGCATCCAAGGACAAAAACCCTCTTGGATTCCACATTTGGGATTAAGGGTGAAAACCCTTGTTTCCATGTTAGGTGATTTCATTTGGGGATCACAAATATGCTGATTCGGTGAGGATTTGGAGACATTTTTTGAGTTGCACGTTGCTGTTACAGCGGTTTGTTGAAGATTTCATCCTTTGGAGGGTTATATGTTGCTGCTACAATGTTGCCCATCATATTTGATGGTTCTACATTGATTTTTAGGACTTTGAAGAGTTATTGTGCATCAAAAAGTGTTGGATCTGAATTGTTTATGACATTTCCAATCAACTCTAGCTGAGCACTACCTTTGGAGGAGCAAAATCAGTAAATCCCAGCCCTGATATTAGTAATACAGTTTCTGGCTTATGTCATTCCCAGCCACCAACAATCATCCTCAATGTTACAACAGTCATGTAAGATCCTATTCCAGTCATTAGAAGGCTATGTCAGTCATATAAGGTGTTGTTCTCGCATTTTGGAAGGTTACATCAGTCATATAATGTAATGTCCCTACCAAGATATTTCAACAAAGTTGCAATTTTTTTTTTGACTTTAGCTCATAGGCATTTCGTCAATTAGTTGGCAAGCACTGATCATTCAATATTTCTGATTTAAATGCTCATAGCAACTGCAACTAATTCACAAATTTATTGACATAATCACAAACACGTTGCATTCATTGAGTTTCACTGGGACATTTTAACAAACAATTGTCATATGTAGAGAGCCCAACTGGCTCCAACTCAACCACTGATGCTTAAACTGACTTGTTTTGTGTTTTTTGAAGGTTTTGATGAATTTTAAACAAGAAATATAGAAGTGCGCCGAGCATAAAATGGTGCTAAAACTTAAATCAAAGCAATACTATGGAAACTGCCATTGTATTAAGTATTAAGCAACTGCTAGAGATAGATTGCAAACAATAGACATACCCGTAAATCTCCAGATTAATTAAATAAAGCAGATGTGTACATGCCAGGCAAGAAATGCTGAATCTGGTGAAAAGCAATGCCCACCTCCAGATTTGGATTTCTCCCATGCAGAAGCTGGATCAAAGGCCTTGAGAAATCAAGGCATCCAAGATGGTGACAAGAAAAGGCCCAAAAGAAAGGTGTTTTGGCCAACTACTTCACACGCCTATGCTAGAAGATACACGCATTCGAAGGAGAAGTACGACCCCTTTGAAGATTCTGTATGACCTCTTTATTGATGCTGACTGATGAAAAAGGATGGCATCCAGATGCTCAAACCCCTTCCTTTATTGAAAACTGATGAAATGCTAAACATAAAATCTCTGATGAAGCTCAAATAGACTTCTGAATTGAAGCCCTCACTGTAGCAAAGATTCAACTGGTCTTTCACAGCTTCAAGATTGCAAATCACTGAAGATTTCTCGTTCTCCAATGGTAGAAAATCACTGTAACCCTTGCCTCAGACAAATGCATAGAGAAGTCAAAAAGAAGCAATGTCAAATAATCATAATGGAATGAGGTCGACTTCCTTCTTTTTCCTTATATCCCCAAAAGGTACGATTCCAAAGAAAAGTACGGCTTTGGCATTTTAATACATTTAAATGTATTAAAGTTACTTTAATAATGTTTTAAATTCACTTTATAACTTGGGCGCACCTTTCCATGACTTAAGTGATTTAATTTTCACTTTATAACATTTAAGTCATCACTTTATAATATTTTAAGTGGCTATTAATTATAAAGTCAAATTATAACTTTATAATATTTCCATAAGTCAAATAAATAACTTAACCACTAAAATATTAATATCTCCCTCAATTCTCAGTGTTTTGACGTGCCGTCAGAAGCTGGCAAACACTAAACTGCAAAGGCCTGCACTGAGCCCAACACTGAATTGAAGGGTGGAAATGACAATATCCACCATCATCTGCCACTGAGATCCCCTATCCACACATGTTAGCCTACGAGGATCCAAATAATAGGCTAACCCATTTGCTACTGACATTGACTAGAGTGGGGACATTACAGTCCACCCTCCCCGAATTTGCTTGTCCTCAAGCAAACTTAAAGCTGGATGCTGCAATACGCTCTCGCTCTCCCAAGTAGCATCCTCTGCTGGCAGATCTCTGCACTTAACCAAATATTCCCTGATAACCCACGTTCAAAGATGACGCTCTTTGGAATCCAGGATGGCGTCAGGTATTAAAATCAACTTCCCCTCATCATCCAGGGGTGGTAAGTCTAAAGAGGGAACTATATGCTATCCCAACGCCTTCTTGAGGCGTGACACATGGAACACATTGTGCACCCTACTGTTTGCCGGTAAGTCTAACTCGTAAGCCACCTCACCAACTCGCCTAACAATCTTGAATGGCCCATAATAGCGTGGCTTGAGTTTCTCTGCGTCCCTCTTCCTAAGAGTGGACTGCCTGTAGGGTTGCAGCATCAGATACACCATATCTCCGATCTCAAATGATCGCTCAACCCTCCTCTGATCAGCATATTGCTTTTGCTGATTCTGAGCCTTATGAATGTTCTCACGAAGGGCTCTCATGATATCCTGGTTCTCCTGTAACAGATCCCCAACACTCGGTACTCTACAATCACTCAGAAATAAATTGAGGAAACTAGGAGCATCATGGCCATACAATGCTCTGAAAGGTGTCATCTAGATAGACATATGGTGAGTGGAATTGTAGCAATACTCGCTAAGATGCAACCACTTCACCCAAGCCTTCTGCTGCCCCGAAATGTAGTTTCGTAGGTATCCCTCCACCCATTTGTTGACAATCTCTGTCTACACATCGGTTTGTGGGTGGTAGCTAGTGTTCGGAGTAAGCTCTGTCCCGCATTGTCGGAATAACTCCTGCCAGAAGTTACCCATGAACCTACTGTCTCTATCGCTGACAATACTCCGAGGTAACCCATGCAATCTGAATACCTGATGAAAGAAAAGATTTGCTACTTGTGTAGCTAAATAGGTAGTGGTGATCGGGAAGAAATGTGCATACTTAGTGAACCGATCAACTACCACATAAATGTTGTCTCTCCCCTGAGCTTTCGGCAAGCCCGTAATTAAGTCCATAGACAAGCATTCCCACTTCCTCTCAGGAATAGGAAGCGGCTGAAGTAACCCAGCAGGGTAAGTATGCTCTTGTTTGTTCTGCTGACAAATAGAGCACTCCCCGACATATTGAAGAACATCAGATTTGAGACCCTTCCAAGTGAATCTCTCCCGTACCTACTTGTAGGTCTTAATGTATCCGGGATGACCAGCCATAGGTGAATCATGGAAAGTCCTCAACACCCTGTTCCTCACATCTGAACCTAGGACTAAGAATATTCTCTCTTTGTAAATGATGAAGTCATTCACAAGAGAGTACTTGTTGTCCTGTACTGTCCCATCGATAATGCCAGAAGCCCATGGATTCTTGGCATACTCTACTACAATCAAGTGACTCCGATCCTTTGTAATCTCTGCCTTGGAGCTCAAATGGGGACGGCGAGATAAAGCGTCAACAACAACGTTCTGAGTCCCTTTGACATAGGAGATGTCAAAATCAAAAGACTGTAACTTGTTGACCCATTTCTAGTGACGTTCATTCAAATCCCGCTGTCCAAGGAAATGTTTCAAGTTGTTATGATCAGTTTTGATGCAAAACTTACTGCCAACTAGGTACTGCCTGAACTTGGCCATTGCATGCATGATGGCCAACATTTCCTTGTCGTAGATACTGTAGCTCCTCTCAGGAACCCTTAGCTTCCTGTTCTCGAAAGCTATTAGATGACAATCCTACATAATCACTGCACCAATACCCTCTCCACACGCATCACAATGAAGCTCAAAAGGTTTGGTGAAATCTGGCAAAGCTAGAACTGGGCATGTAGTCATCAAGTGTTTGAATTTCTTAAAACACTCCTGTGCCTGAGGTGTCCAACCAAATGCTCCCTTCTTAGTCAAATTGGTAAGTGGTGTAGCATGCCGCGAGAATCCACTGACAAACCGACGATAGAAGGCGCATAACCCTACAAATCCCCCGACCTGTGTCAAAGTCTCAGGACTAGGCCAATCAATAATGGCACGAACCTTATCAGGATCCATGCGTACTCCATCTCCACTGATGATGTGACCCAAATAAAGAAGCTCTGCCATGCCTAATGCACACTTGGACTCCTTGGCGTACAAGGACTCCCTATCAAGTATGCCCAAAACAGTATCCAGGTGAACCATGTGCTCCTCCCAAGATCTACTGTAAACCAAAATATTGTCAAAGAATACTAGAACATATCTCCTCAATTGAGAGTGGAAGACCCTGTTCATAGTGGACTGAAAAGTAGCTGGTGTGCTGGTTAAGCCAAAGGGCATAACCAAAAAATCATAGTGTCCACAATGACAACGGAAAGCAGTCTTCTCTACATCCTGTTCTCTGACCCTAATTTGGTGATACGTTGTCCTCAAGTCAATCTTAGAGAAGTAACAAGCGCCATGTAGCTCATCTATCAACTCATCGATGCGAGGAATGGGATACCTATTCTTAATGGTTTTCTTGTTCAACATCCTATAGTCAATGCACATCCCGAGCTTACCATTTTTCTTTTTCATTAAAACAACTGATGGAGCGAAAGGAGACTTACTCGGCCTTATGTGTCCCATAGCAAGCAATTCTTTGATAGTTTTCTCAATCTCATCCTTCAAACGCTTTGGGTACCGGTAAGGTCTAATCATGATGGGCTTGGTGCCCTCCTCCATCTCAATGATGTGCTCTATGCCTCTATCAAGAGGTCTACCATGAGATATATCACTGAATACCTTCGCATGCTTCACTCTGAGCTCCTGAACATCTGGATGGTAGGGTGTTTTGTGCTGCTCCTCATACGAAGGCATCATCTTACACTCTGCTGCCCACTCTACCATGTCATGTTTAATAAGCCTCTCCATTCTTCTGAGAGTGATTACCTTCAAGTTGCTGTCCTTAATGGCTTTTAGTACATGATTAGTCCCATCAACCTTGAATTTCATTTCCATGTCTCTAAGGTTGAGTGTAAATTCTTCAATTGCATGAAGGCACTTCATGCCAAGGACTACATCAATGCCTCCCATGTTAACCACATAAAAATTTGCTTTAAACTCATAGTTATTGAGTTTCATAGGCAGATCCAGAATCATTCTCTCACATTTGAGAGTATAACCATCAACAACTTTTACTCTAATCCCTTCAAACTCTTGAGTTTGAATTCCACGTTTCTCCACTAACCGTGAATCAATGAAGTTGTGAGTTGCACCTGTGTCAAGCAAATATATGACTCTTTGACCAGCCAAGAGTCTACGCAACCTAAAGGAGCCTTCCCTTTGCATGCTAGACATGTGAGCTTCCTATAGCTCCATTTCTCCTTCAACTTCAACTTCAATTTCTGAATTTTCAGTCCCTGAATCATCTTGATCAGCTTGCTGGTCTGATAAATCAATCATGTTTTCTCCCTCATAAAACCACTCCATATGCCTATTTTGACCTTCAGGCTTGAGAGGACAATCGTGGTTTAGATCATAAGGACCCTTGCAATAAAAACATAGCTTCCTCATACGCAAATCATTGATTGTTTCCCTATCCAAAGGTGCAGCAAATTTGTTCTTTTGATCAACATTCTCTCATTTCTTTGGATCTGATTTGTTGTTATTATAGGATTAAGACGGTTTTGATTTGAACTTACTACGTGGAGCTGTAAGTTCCATGCTACGAGCTTTCCTCATAGCCTCTTGCAAGGTAGGGGGATCAAAAGCCTTCATCCAACCCTTCATTGGCTCATAAAGACCCTCTACAAGTAGAATGACCAACCTCTTCTTTGAAATACCTGTAACCATGACCGAGAGTTTTTGAAACTCACCAATATATGATTCTAAACTACCTGTTTGTTTCAACTAAGCTAGATCTTTGAAGTATAACTCTGGATCTTGTTTGTCAAAACGCTCAACTAATCTGTCAGTGAACTCTTGATAAGTAGTAATACGGTCATGCTGCAAGGTAACCATCCCGTAGTGCCACTAGTCATGGGCTACCCCATCCAAATGTAAAGTTGAGAACTTAATGGCATCTTCTTCTACCATAGGACGTAGGGTCAAGAAAGTGTCTAACTTGCTAACCCAAGCTCTAGCTGTAACTCGACCACTGCCATCAAAAGTAGAGAGAGTGAGCTTGTTGGTTGCATGTCTAAGATCATTGTTTTTGCTTCTTGGTCTCCTGTCAGTCTTGTTCCTATTATGTTCTCTCTTCTAGGTCATAAACCTGTCAAAGTTAAGGTGATCCTTAACTCTCTGTGGTAAAGCATTCCACTCATCATGTAGTGTCATAACATTATCTCCAAATATCATGTCACCTTCCTCCTCATCCCCGTTTCCCTCTTCAGGCTCATTCCTCACAAAGGTAGGGCGTGTAGGCTTGTCATAGGTGCGTGTTGGAGTCACTCTCATCCGTGGGGCTCCATCAATACTACCCTCCTCTTTTTGATTCAGATTCAGTCTTCTAGGAATAGTCATCTGCTGAACTGCTGTAGAAAGCTGTTGCAATACATTTGCTACTTGTTTTTGTCCAGCCACAAGACCCCTTAGAATGTCTCTGGCTTCTTTGTTCTCATTATTTCCATGGTTTCTGGGTGGATCAATCTCTTCCCTGTCTCCCATGATTTCAAATGGTATCTCTTCAAACTGTTGGTCTAAAGGTATCTCCTCAAATGGGTTTCTCTGAATTCTAGGTCTCTTGTGTGAGTAATACCTCATATATCCAACCTGATGAGGCTGCATATGTGATTCTAACCCTCCAGGATGGCAGGATCAAAGCTCTGATACCACTGTAAAGAGCCCAATTGGTTCCAACTCAACCACTGATGCTTAAACTAACTTGTTATGTGTATTTTGAAGGTTTTGATGAATTTTAAACAAGAAATATAGAAATGCACCAAGCATAAAATGGTGCTAAAACTTAAATCAAAGCAATAATATGGAAACTCCATTGTATTAAGTATTAAGCAACTGCTACAAATAGATTGCAAACAATAGACATACTCAGAAACCTCTAGATTAATTAAATAAAGCAGATCTGTACATGCTAGGCAAGAAATGTTGAATTTGGTGAAAAGCAACGCCCACCTCCAGATTTGGATTTCTCCCATGCAAAAGTTGGATCAAAGGCCTTGAGAAACCAAGGCGTCCAAGATGGTGACAAGAAAAGGCCCAAAGGAAAGGCGTTTTGGCCAATTGTTTCACACGCCTATGTCAGAAGATACACGCATTCCAAGGAGAAGTACGACCCCTCTGAAGATTCTGTATGACCTCTTTATTGATGCTGACTGATCAAGAAGGATGGCGTCTAGATGCTCAAACCCCTTCCTTTATTGAAAACTGATGAAATGCTAAACATAAAATCTCTGATGAAGCTCAAATAGACGTCTGAATTGAAGCGCTCACTGTAGCAAAGATTCAGCTGGTCTTTCACAGCTTCAAGATTGCAAAACACTGAAGATTTCTTGTTCTCCAATGGTAGAAAATCACTGTAACCCTTGTCTCAGACAAATGCATAGAGAAGTCAAAAAGAAGCAATGCCAAATAATCAGAATGGAATGAGGTTGACTTGCCTTTCTTTTCCTTATATCCCCAAAAGGCACGATTCCCAAGAAAAGTACGACTTTGGCATTTTAATACATTTAAATGTATTAAAGTTACTTTAATAATGTTTTAAATTCACTTTATAACTTGGGCGCACCTTTCCATGACTTAAGTGATTTAATTTTCACTTTATATCATTTAAGTCATCACTTTATAATATTTTAAGTGGCTATTAATTATAAAGTCAAATTATAACTTTATAATATTTCCATAAGTCAAATAAATATTTTAACCACTAAAATACTAATATCTCCCTCAATTCTCAGTGTTTTGACTGCTGTTAGAGCTGACAAACACTGAATTGCAAAGGCTTGCACTGAGCCCAACATTGAACTGAAGGGGTGGAAATGACAATATCCACCATCATCTGCCACTGAGATCCCCTATCCACGCATGTTAGCCTACGAGGATCCAAATAATAGGCTAACCCATTTGCTACTGACACCGACTAGAGTGGGGACATTACATCATACAACCCACATTCTTAGAAATCTCCAATATTGTTGCTCCTATATAAATTTAGGAATTATAGCAAACACTTGGCCAACAGTTGACACTTAAACGTTTTGTCAAACATATGGAAAATAATCAGCTGTAAATGTAAAGTACCTGAAATTGTAAATTGGTACATTTGAGGGATGAGTATATTTTGAGGTTGAACCAAAATCATTGAAGTTCTTGGTATGAACAGTAAAAATTGAACAGTAAAAATGAATATAACTAAGCCAATATACTGTTGTATGAAGACTTTAACACTGAATTTATTCAATTTGCCGATTAAACAAACTTTATGTAATTTGTTGTTGATATAGCTATTTAGTCTGTAGGTCTGGAAATTATAGAATATGATCATTTTATCATCTCTTCACAGCTCTAATTGCTGGGATTGTAGTGCAGGCATGATAATTCCTTAATAAAATTTCTAATTTTCTAGAATATTTCAAAGATATACAAGGACTGGTTAATGACTGCTGTAGCTGCTGTGTAGAGTCTATTCTTTCATCAAAAGACTGCTGTGCACCTCAGAGATGCTGTTGTAGACACCTGTGTAAACCCTATTATTATTATTGAATCTGATAATGAACAACAAACTATTATAGTGGCTGTGACCTGCAGTTAGAATAACAAGGAAACATTAAAAGTTGTGGCAGCTGGGTGTTTGGCTCTCTAAAAAGTTAAAAACCCTTCAGCAGCAGAATAAATGGCAGCATAATATTAAACCCTGCACACTGAAATCTCCACAAAAGGCTTCAAACCAAATTGAAATTAACCTAAAATTGTAGCAAACTTCAAAAGTAAAAAAATTCTTCAAAATCTCCACAAATCTCTTAACATTCAGAACACTGGCAATCTCTGTATGGAATTGCTCCAATGGATGTTGAGGTTCTTTGTCCCCAACCCCATATCGTCAGCACACAAGTGACTTTTGGATGAAATCACTCTAAAATGGCTAGGAGGGTTTTCATCTCCGAAACCATTCTTACCTTAGGATTTTCATCTTAGGTGTAGAAGGTGAACGTAGTTCAATCTTTCAAGGAAAGAAAATTTGATAATGAACAATATATTATCAGCCTCTTGCCCAGACCTTCCTTAAATAGCTTTTTTGTTGTTTGTTCGAATAAACATTTTTTGCTTTCTTGTTGCCTTCTCAATTTCTTTTTTGCTTTTTTGGAAAAACATTTTTTTTCTTTTGTCTTATATTTTAATATTTCTTCTTGCACTTTAGTCGTCTTTTTGAATGTGATATTAAAATATCTCCTTGAGAAGCTTTTTAATTCAATAATAAAATTTTAGTTGCATTTCATTTGTAAAATAAAGTTATTTTGAACAACTTAATATTAAATTATTAAATTATTTTGATTACTTAAAAAGGAGACAACATATAAAGTGTTGTACCAGTCGTAGAAGGTGCTGTTTTAACATTCTGGAAGGTTACTTCAGTCATATAAGGTGCTGTCCCAGTTAACAAAAGGTTATATTAGACATTAATAGTGCTGTACCTGGCTTTGAAAGCATTAGAAAATCATTTGGAGTGCTTTATTAGTGGTCATATTGCACAACATTCATCATTGTTCACTTGTGAGTTGAATTGGGAAAGTGGTAATTCTGAAAATTCATTTTTTCAGCTCGCATCTTTTTCCCCATCTTGCAATTAAATAAGATCAATGTTGTTGTTGCTGTGATATTGATTTCTAATCAGATTTGAGTGTGATTTAAAGTTATTTAAGGTTTTTTGTGAAGTTATCAACTTGGTAGTTGCAATCAACATTTGTATTACAAGTTTTAGCTGCTATTCCAATAGTGTGTGTTTTAGAAAATTCAAAAAAATACATAAAAATCAGAAAATAACAAAAATTATAAAAATGGGACATTAGAGTGATTGCTAGCTGATCACTATGCCAAAAGCCTGAATTGTTAGTGAATGGCGCCCATTGGTATTAAGGGTGAGTTTTTTCATCCCGCTAGAGCACCATTGTACGTGAATCCCCTCGTGGACACGTGGTTGTTGGCTTCACCATTTGGTTTGGGTACATGCCCACAAGCACAATGGAGGAATGCCTATCAGGGTTCAACCAAGGGCATCACAGGTCCACCATGCTTTGTAGGACTCGACTTCGAGACCTCAATTCTGATACCAAGCTAAGCGACTGCTATGCCAAAAGCCCAAATTGTTAGTGGGTGGTGCCCACTGGCGTTAAGAGTGAGGTTTTTGTCCCACTAGAGCGCCACCGTAGGTGAAACTCCTCATGGACACATTTTTACTGGCCATGCTAGCACGATGGAGGAACATACGTCGGGGTTCAGCTAAGGGTATCATATATTTTGAATCTTATAGTTGTCTATAATAGTCAGCTATGAATTGGATTATCTACATTCTTGTAGCACTTTGGGCTTCCACTTTTCTTTCTCAATCACTTTGTTCATAATTGTCTTCTTAAATTTTTGTTGTCTTTTTGGTATTTTTAAGGGGATATCTTTAGAGCTTATCTATGCTTTTCCATAATTATTTGAGATGCAAATTTTAGAGGTAAGCAAGTTGGAATGACAATTATAAAGGACCACAATTACACTATACAACATTATGGTTTTGTTTGCATTATAATTTGTCTTTTGCAAGACAACACAAAATGAAGCAACACATGAGGATAACCTTTTCTTCAAATTAGCAGGGGAAGCTTCCTAAAAATTAAGCATTATTTCTAAACCTAAAGATATGAATAAGATTTATATCTACTCACACTTTACAAGATCATCAATGGGGTTTTGCATTAAGGGAAATAATTGAAAGAAACCTTGTCTATATTTTTGAGTCTTGGAGGTTGAGCACAAGATTTGAAAGGTTCTTATTTTACAAACAAGGTTTTTTATAAATAAATCTTGCAACTAAACAAAGTAAACTAAACCACAAGTGCCTGCTAGCTGGTTGAAAATAGAGACTAGTAAATCCATATAAACAAGAATGGATTAAATGAAAACTAATTCTAACAATGAAACAACATTGCACGATTTTAGAAAGACAAATCCTTAGAAACACACAAAGTTATTGAGATGAATGACAATATTAATACAAAGCTTAAAGGTTTGGGAAAAATGACCCAACTTTAATAGATGTAGAGGGAATTTGTGGTGGTCGACTTGGATGATGATGTTGTGGAAAACCATTTGGGTTTCCTCAAGGGAGAATGGGAAGCTATCGATGGGTTGAAGCAATTGTCTACCAATTAAGTGTCTTCTATTGTGTATTTGCTGCTAGTCTATAGTCGTTGCAATTTTTTTATTGCCATTTCGACTTTTTGATCTCCATCCCTTATGGACTTTGCTCTCTTTTTATTTTTCTATCGGGGCTTTGTAGTTTTCTGGTGCCCTGTTGTATAAGAGTTTGAGCCCTTTCAAAAACCTACTTTTACTAATAATTTGAAAAAACATTGTTCTTTACTACAATCCACTTAGTAAAACCTTGCACAATAACACATAAAATTGGATCAAATATGTGAATGACAATCTCTGTAGGAAAAGCTCAACTTCAATTGTAATTAAGAATATTTTGTGCCCAAGGCATTTATTTATAGGTTACAATGAATAAATTTTAGGGATTTGAGAATACTAATTAAATATCCTAAAGAAATTGTTTTAAAGCAACCTTTCTTGACTTTGTAAAAAAAAAGTGGAAAGAAAGGAACTTAAAGAAAACCTATTCTAAAATAACGAGTAAAATAGAAACTAGCTAAAGTGGCCTAAAAATAGGCCTTCATCCATCTCCAAATAGAACATGACCAAAAATAATGATTGCCTAATATAGCTACTACTAAAAATAACAATTTGCACATAAATGCCCTCTGAAATCATGACACACCCTTTTATTTGAAATCATCATATCTTTTGAAGAATTCTAAAACCCTAGCATGATGATATGCCAAACACTTGAATTTGAATATTATATATTCTAGGGTTTTGAAAAGATTGGTAAGCCATGGCTGAATCTTTTGAATGTGGGATTAGCAAACCCTAGGCCAAGACTTGATGACATCGCCAAAAGACACATGAAGTTTCACCATAAATCTGTCAATAATGCTTATAAATTGCCTCATCAATACTCCTCTAGACTATTTGAAAACTACCATAAAAACCTAGATTTTCATCCTTAAGTTTGCATCACATGGATAAGCATCACTGGCCCAAGATGGTTGTGGAGGAGGAATTAGATCATAGGAAAAAGACTTGGATGAAACAAAACAGCAAGTGGATGAGCAAGTGGGACATTAATTTGCATGAATGTCCTAACACTAATGAAGAGATAAAAATGTTTGTGTTAGAAAAGTTCAGGACTGCCATGTGAACAAAAATAGTAGTTTTTGCCAACTCACTTCTTAAAGCCATGAGAAAGTTCGCCCTACCGGGCCGGTGCCTTCAAATTGGTCATAAAAAAGCACACTATGTCAAAGAATTCAACCACATGTGGGAACATGATAGAAAAACTTATTTGAAGGCTGTAATTAAGGGTAAAGCTAAAATTTTAGTTGTGTAGTTGAGGACCGGCTCTCATCATCTTAGATGTGAGACAGGTAGATCGACGGTCCCCAAAGAGGAATGGGAAGAAAGAATTTGCATTTTTTGCAACATATGAGGATATTCGTATTCAGTTTGAAAACATTTTGAAAGAGGGCAGTTTGAATGGGCTATTTGAGTAGACAAGACTCCACAAAAATGACAAGTTTCTTGGTCAAGATACACAATAGAAGAGCCGACATCAAAAGGAACTTGAAAATGGGTTAATGTTGTGTTCCGTGGTCCCTTGGACCACTAGGTCTCGTGGACACCATTAAAATTCCTTCATTCATTCATTCAAATGGGAATGGAAGACTTCAAACTTTCAGTCTCACCAATAAATCACCATCATACCATTCAAAAAGCCTAAGTTGTTGGGACAATCACATCACACCATTTGGAAAATATGCAAACTCTAGTCATTGCAAAGATGACATATTGATTTTCTTCCTTGTTCTCAACTAGTAACAAATGTTTAGAAATAGGAATATGAATTGTGCTGAAACTACCATTATACATTCAAATAGTTGTTTCATCATTGCTGCAATAGGTGATTGGAACACTGCTTTTACCATTCAAAAAATTCAAATCGTGTTGGGGCACACTTTTCTCGTCTTTGAGACTTAATCAATGCATCATGGGGACATGTTCCCTCTTAAAATTTGTGGTTTCTAGAGATAGGGTGTCCCCAAGATAGTGAGACTCCAGGGAAATATCCCTTTGTTGTGCCTACATTGCCACCAATAGGTAGAAGACATCCTTGGGATGTCTACCTCAGAGGGGACTTTTTCTGGGCATCCTCTTGTTGGGGAAATCAAGGGGATGCTAGGATGGCACTTGGACACTGCTGGAAATATTGTCATTTATGTCAAGAAGGGATACATTGTCTAAGTTTGATATCATTGATATATGGATGATTAGGATGAAGTTTAAATTAAAGATTTAAACTTGTTTGCGTGAAGCTGACTTCTTTATAGAGAAACATATGGATTGACCAAAGACATTCAATGACGATTTAATTAAAGTCAAATACATAAATCAATGTAGATTTGAATATATCATGTCTCTTATGAAGAGGAGGATTACACTAGAGCAGCAGTGATATCAAATTTTTTTTTGGACGGTGTTAACCATTGGAGGCCATCAAGTTACCAATGACAAGCAGCAATACAATCAGTTTTTCAATGTTTTGCCAAGTTCTTCCCAATTGAATCCTTAGTTATCGAATTTCATTTATACTTTTGGTCTACTAAATCAATCTTGATTCCAAGTAATGCTATTAAGGTATAAACCAATTTTCTCCATCTTTAATGGCAATTTGACAATTGAATGTGAATGATCAATTATTAATTGTGTTTTCAATTTTGTATTTGATTTTGAACCTAAGTTGCCGATTCTGGTTTTGATTGGAATTTGGGTTTTAGAGTTCAGTTTGTAGATCTAGTAGGAATTAAGTTCAAAATACCACAGAGCATCATATAATATTTAATAAATGAAACCACCATAAAAATGAATGTCATGATAAATATGATATGTAACCTAAAGCATGAATTAAGTTTAGAATACCATATAGCATCATATACTATTTAATAAATGCAACCATCATAAACTCAAATGTGATGATAAATACAATTTGCAACCTAAAAGCAGGAATTGAGTTTAGAATACAACATAGCATCATATAATTTTTATTAAATAATAAACAAAACCACCATAAACTTGATTGTCAGGATAAATATAAATGTTATAAATATTCATTGAAACACCAATATAAAAATAATAATTTCAAGTTCAACAATTAGGTTTGAGATGTCATATGGATCTTCAAAAACATCACCATCATCGTTGCCATTAGATGATATAGGGAGATTTGAAGAACCGCAAATAGTGCCACTTGCACTTGCACTAGAAGTGTGCTCGCTACCAAACTTCTCCAGTGTAGCATGTTGGGAAGTGGAAACATCCAAGTCATTATGCTCTGGTGTTATTTCTCACAACCTCGTGTTTTTGTACAAAAGGAGGTGCAAGTTGGAATGCACATACACTAAGTTTTGTACCTTTGTTGAGTGCAATCAGTTGTGCTTTACTAAGTGGATGAAGGAATATGTGCTTGAATTCTGCTTAGATGTAGATGAACTAGCAACTTATTCAATATTGAGACAGTGCTAGAGAGCTAGAAAATTTAAAATAAAAATTGAAGCTTCATACTTGAAATTTTAAAATTTTATTTTAGAATCTAGATAAAACATTCACAAAACTTACTTGTGGTAAAACTTTGATCACAAGAGGTTATAGGCGACATAATTGTTGGCCATGGAAGTACCAACAATTGTGAGCATCCTTCTTGAACTTGTCACAAAAAGTTCCAACACTTTGAATGGCGGGGTGTACAAAATCAATGAACTCATTTGTGACTACATCCTACAAATCAAGATCACAAAAGAGTACCAAATATTGCCTTGTACACTATGATGACTGCAAAATATTTATATGGTGTAATCCTCATTGGCACATAAAGGATCTCAATAGTATAGTATTTTTGACTCAATGCAAAGGGAAGAAGATTTTGTGGGGTAGCCATTTTGTCCCATCTATTTTCAACAATTTTGTAAACTTGTTTGAAGAAATCTTGTTAGGATCTTTCTCTTTTGCATTTATGATGGTCATCATCTTCTTAATCATTGAGTCAAGGCCATCATATATCTCTCTTGAATAAGGCTTACCCATATTGTTATGATGGATCGTACTCTACTCATAATGGGCTCAATGAAATCAAGGAGGTATTCCACACAATCCCATTGAATGTCATCTAGGATCATCTACTTAATATTTTCTGCCTTCTTAGTGTTGGATTGTCTCCATATGGACCAACTGTGATCGATGATCATGTTAGAAAGTGCCTTCTAAATCTTCACAAGTTATCTCAAGACAATTGTGGCAAATAGGTGTCAACAACCTTCAAAATAAAAATAAAATAATTAAAATCAAGCTTCAAAGAATAAATTTAAAGCAAAATTAAATTAAGTTTTAACTAAATAAATTTCTAAGCAATTAAAGTGAAACATAAAATTATATATTGTTTGACTTACCTTCATTAGCTCCAATTTCAAGAATGTTCTGAATATGCCCCAAGACATGTGATGATTGGTGATGAACATTTGGATCTCTTCAACCTTGAAGTACACCTTTTTGATCCAATCAATTTTGTTGTCAATCTTTTGTAGCATAAGGTTGAGGGAGTGGATAGCACA
Source organism: Sequoia sempervirens (assembly GCA_007258455.2). Classification (NCBI taxonomy): domain Eukaryota; kingdom Viridiplantae; phylum Streptophyta; class Pinopsida; order Cupressales; family Cupressaceae; genus Sequoia; species Sequoia sempervirens. Next base: position 24,272,849 of record VDFB02000015.1, read on the forward strand.
AGGTGTCCAAAACATGTGTGAATAGCATTTGTCATGTAAATGCTATCAAATCTTATCAGAGCTGGATCCTAAAAGACCTATGGAAATTCTAAGACTGGAATTCTGTGTAATAATTCTAAGTCAGATTTTGTGTTTCTGTATTCTGAATGTGCTGATTGCAGAACATTAGTTGATTTCTATGTTTGCAAGATAGAATAGATTTCCTATTTATATCATAGGAGAAGACACGTACAAAGGAGACGCGTCTTATGAGAGGACGTGTCTCCACAAGATGGAGACACGTCCGCTCATGGGACGTGTCTCTTGAACGCGTGAGTTCCCTTGGTAATTTCGGTGGTTACCAATTATCATGCTTAACAAGCAGCAAACAAAGATTTGAATTATCCTTGAATACGTCTATAATTAAGAGTAGTTCGATTAAATATAAAATAATGATGATGCATAAACGCAATCATTATTTATATCTGACCGATGCTATCTTAACTCAACACTCCCTCTTAGCTAGGGAAGATACTTCAAGACGAATAAGAGGAGATATCACCTTCACACGTGATATCGAAGATATGATATGTTTCTTCAATATTGTCAAGTCACATGACATTCTTCATAACACATCTTCATTATGGTATGTGCACTGACATCAAGTCACATGATGTCTACCATAATGATTCATGGCATATTCACAGATATATATAGTTATCCACCATGATTATCTCTTAAGGATCACAATGATCTTCAAATGACATCAAGTCCCATGATATCCATCAAAGTGTCCAAGAGATACTATCATGACATGTCCACAAATATCAAGTCACATGATATCTATCATGATAGTTCAACTCATCATTGTAGAGTCGTCACTTTACAATGTCACATACAAGTGTTCGTTATTAGAAAGATCGCCACCTTCCAATAATGTACACAGGGGGAGCGAGCCCATAAGGTCATGGAGTTACACACATGACAAAAGAGTTTACACATTAAACATCTTTAAATATATTAGTACAACTTCTAAACAATTTTGAATTTCAAACATAATATCAAATTACATTTCAATCATACCAAGCTTTTGCTGGAAGTGTTCAACCTTGATTCGAGAGAGAGGTTTGGTGAGAATGTCTGATGTTTGATCATTTGTACTAATATACCCCAACTGAATCACATTCCTTTCTACCATGTCTCTTACATAATGGTAGGGGATCTCAATGTGCTTAGATCTATCATGGAATACTGGATTTATAGAGAGTTTGATGCAACTCTGATTATCACAATGAATGATGGTAGGATTCAAGGGCTCACCAAAGAGTCCCACAAGCAATTTCCGGAGCCATACTGCTTCTCTTGCCCCCATAGAGGCTGCAATGTATTCAGCTTCTGTCGAGCTTTGAGCTACTGAAGGCTGTTTTCTGCAGATCCAAGAGATCATAGCCGATCCCAAACTGAAGCAACATCCTGATGTGCTTTTCCGATTGGTTACACTTCCAACCCAATCTGAATCAGAGTATCCATGTAGATCTAGTTGATTATTTTTGTAAAGAAGACCATATCCAATAGTGCCTTGAAGATATCTCAGTATATGTTTCACAGCCATAAGGTGAATTTCCTTTGGCTCACACATGAACTGGCTTAGAGCATTCACTGCATAGCAAATATCAGGTCTGGTGTTAACCAGGTACATCAAAGATCCAATCATTTGTCTATATAGGGTTGAATCTGCACACTTGGATTCTGCTGCTGCTTCTTTCAGTTTGTGAAGGTTGGTTTCCATAAGTGTAGACATGGGTCTACAATCCAACATTCCAAATCTCTTCAGAATATCAATAGTATACTTTCCTTGGTTTAGTATGATGCCATCTGGTTTCTGCCAGACTTCCAAACCTAGAAAGTAGTGTAAAATGCCCAAGTCTTTCATGTCAAACTCTGAAGTTAGATTCTTCTTTCCTTGAGTAATGAGGTGATCTTCTCCTGTTATCAGCAGGTCATCAACATATAAAATAATTATTAACATATCACCTTTAATTACCTTAAAGTAAAGATTTGGGTCTGCATCATTCTTGGAGAATCCTAGTCCCAAGAGGTAGCTGTCAATTCTTTCATACCAGTCCCTGGGAGCTTGTTTAAGTCCATACAGTGCTTTCTTTAGTCTGCATACATGTGAGTCAGGTTTATGTATTACAAAACCTTCGGGCTGTTCTAGATAGACTTCCTCTTCAATGGTTCCATTTAGGAAGGCAGTTTTTACATCCATTTGGTGGATTTTCTAGCCTTTAGCTGCTGCAATGGCTATCACTGCTCTTATAGATGTGTAACGGGCAACAGGTGCAAATGTTTCTTCATAATCAATGCCTTCCTTCTGTGAAAAACCTCTTGCCACAAAACGTGCCTTATGTTTTTCTATACTGCCATCAGTAGCATTTTTGATTTTGAAGAGCCATTTAGAAGAGACAACAGATTTCTCTTTTGGTCTAGGCACAATATACCATACATCATTTTTTAGAATGGACTGATACTCTTCTGTCATTGCATCCTTTTATACTTGATGTCTGAAGGCTTCTGAAACATTGGTGGGTTCTGAATTTATGATGTCATTCATTAGAGCAACATAGCTTGAGAACCGTTTGGGTCTTTTACTCTCCCTAAACGTTCCTTTGGGTGCTGCATGATTCTCAGCTTCTTTGATCATCTTTCTAGCCCAAAGTGCCCTCTTCTTGCCGTTGTCACTTGTATTCTCATCTGAAGTAGAAAGAAGTTCATTTGGTATTTCCTCAGGATACTCCCTCTGAGTCTCAGGGGTAGGATCCTCGTCTAAAACTCTAGGTGAATAAGTTTCTATCTCACTTGAACTTCTTGCCCTTTTGAATGGAATGTCTTCTTCAAAGATGACATCTTTGCTCAATTCAATTTGTTCCTGCCCGGGTATGAAAATCCTGTAAGCTTTGGAGGTTTCACTATATCCCACAAATACCCCTTTCTTTCCGGAAGGTTCTAGTTTGAATCTCTTCTCTTTGGGCACATGAATATAGACTGGGCAACCAAAGATCCTAAAGTGACTAATATCAGGTTTTATGCTAGTAAATGCTTCTTCAGGAGTTTTGTTGTCTAGATGAGAATGAGGACATCTATTTTGGATGTAGACAACAGTTCTACAGGCTTCTGCCCAGAATGAGGTTTCAATGTTCTGGTCAAGCAACATTGCTTTTGCAGCTTCTACAATGGTTCTATTTTTTCTTTCAGCAACCCCATTTTGTTGAGGGTTGTAGGCTACTGTAAACTCCCTCTTAATCCCAGCATTCATGCAAAATTCCTTAAAGATTTCAGAGGTATATTCTTTCCCATTGTCTATCCTTAAGATTTTTATTTTCTTCCCAGAGAAGTTTTCAGAAAGAGCTTTGAACTCCTTGAACCTTTTAAGGATTTCTATTGACTCTTTACACTTAAGAAAGTAGATCCAGGTCTTCCTAGAGAAGTCATCTATAAATATGACATAGTATAGGAAGCCTACCTTGGAGGGTATAGACATGGGTCCACATAAATTAGAGTGAACCAATTCTAAAACATTTTGGGTTTTGCTCAAGCTATTATGAAAGGATCCCTTTGTATTCTTTCCTAGAGCACAACCTTTACAAGTTCCTTCATGAGTTGGTTTTAACTTAGGTAATCCTGTTACAAGTTTTTCTATGGAAGGTAGGGCACGGAAATGAAGGTGTCCTAATCTTCTATGCCAAATTTCATTTGAATCAGAAGTATCAAGAGTAAGGGCTTGCTTGACTTCAGTGCATAGTTTATAAAGATAACCTTGTCTTACACCTATGGTTAGAGCTTTCTTTATAGTTGAGTTCTTAGGCCATGCCAGAACTTTCCCATCCATAAATGTAACCCTATATCCATTGTCTTCAAGAGCAGAGATGGATATTAGATTCCTCTTTATTCCAGGTACGAATAAAACTCCAGTGAGTTGAAGGGAGAGACCAGATTTCAATGTGATGGAGCAAGTTCCAACCCCTTTTACTTGATGTGCAGAATCATCCCCAATTGTTACTTCTTCATCAGACTCTTCAGTCATAGTGTCTAAGTGTTCTCTAAACCGTGTGATGTGCCTTGAAGAGCCACTATCAATCACCCAGTTGTTGATATTGTTAGATACTTGACTTGATAAGGTTGAATAGAATACAAATTTCTCAAAATCATGGTCTGAATTTGACTTTCCTACTTTAGCAAATGATGCTTGCTGATTTGATCTGTCAGGGAACTTCATTGCATAGTGCCCATATTGATCACATCTAAAACATTGTACTTGAGAGATGTCTTTCCTCTTCTTGAATGATCCTTTTCCATGAGAATTTCTCTTTCTCTTAAATGATCCTTTCCCGTAAGAGTTTTTCTTACCCCTTTTATTAGATGATGTGTTGAGCACTTGAATGTCCTCATCTATGGGTTTTTGTTTGTTTTCTTTTGTTGAGAGTCTTGTTTCCTCTTGAAGGCAGTCTGTTCTTAGCCTATCAAACTTGGGGAGTTCAGATCTCACACTTATTCCTTGAACAAATGGCTCCCATGAGTTTGGTAGACCTCCTAGTGCAATTAGTGTTAACTCATTGCTATCAATTTGATATCCAATTGTAGATAATTGATCCCTTAGATCAATGATCCTCATGAAGTATGCATTAATGGTTTCTCCTTTGTTTATTTGGACATTGTTGATTTGCCTCTTTAATGCAAGAGTCCTACAGGTGTTGTTAATCTCATAGGTGCTCTCAAGGGATTTGAACATTAGATATGCAGTTTCATGTTTTGCTAGAATAGGTACAATGTGGTCCCTAACTGCATCTACTAAGATTTTCATGGCTTTTTCATTATTCTCAATCCATTGAGTTTTCTCAGGATCATCCTCTGGTTCCCCCTTGTTTTCTTTCACAAATGAGTCTAACTTATTTTCTTTGAGAATCATCATGATTCTGAATTTCCATGAGGTGAAGTTGTTTGCTCCCTCAAGACGATCTTCAAATCTGATCATACTTGACATTATGAAGAATGTGATGTGAATTTGATTTTTTTAAAAATGCGAATTTTCCTAAGTAATCTGATATCTAGATTTGATATGGATTCACTCAACTTGGCTCTGATACCATGTAAATGCTATCAAATCTTATTAGAGCTGGATCCTAAAAGACCTATGGAAATTCTAAGACTGGAATTCTGTGTAATAATTCTAAGTCAGATTTTGTGTTTCTGTATTCTGAATGTGCTGATTGCAGAACATTAGTTGATTTCTATGTTTGCAAGACAGAATAGATTTCCTATTTATATCATAGGAGAAGACACGTACAAAGGAGACACGTCTTATGAGAGGATGTGTCTCCACAAGATGGAGACACGTCCGCTTATGGGACGTGTCTCTTGAGCACGCGGGTTCCCTTGGTAATTTCGGTAGTTACCAATTATCATGCTTAACAAGCAGCAAACAAAGATTTGAATTATCCTTGAATACGTCTATAATTAAGAGTAGTTCGATTAAATATAAAATAATGATGATGCATAAACGCAATCATTATTTATATCTGACCGATGCTATCTTAACTCAACATGTCAATCAACAAATGAGTCTCTCTATAATTATTTTTGTTGTCTTTTATGATTTGAACAACAATGTCAGATCCCATTTCCTCAGTGGCTTGGAAGAGGATGTTAGCAATAAACTACCCATTCTTCACTTCCCCTAACAATGCATGGATTTCAAAAATATTACCCTTTTAGAGGATATTGTAATCACATTAATCAAGTGCCTATTTTTAGCACCTTTCCATCCATCATAAATGATGGACACTCCTATCTTGGCCCATGATTCCCTAATGGGTTGCATTGATGTTTTATAAGCTTGACTTCCTTTTCTAATAATGTGCCATAGGCCTTCTCATAACTTGGACTCTTGTACCTTTTTGAAGTCTCATTAATTTTTCTTACCATTTATAGCCAACATGGTGAGCGAACAACATTAAAAGCCAATCCATTTGCATAAATGCATTTTGAAATGCCATTTCCAACAGTCCTTGTGGTGTCTTCTAATGAGATTTTCTTGAGCCATGTAAAAATATGGGTGGTCCTCTACCACAAACTTCAGGATTCGATGGGGGTAGAGGGGGATTCGTTCCTTGAGATTCTTGCTTTGGCAACAAAGGATGGTTTGCTCTATGACTTAATACTTCATTTGCTTGCTCTTGCTCCTAAAGATATTTATCACTTGCTTTGATGGTATGGGCACACCATTCTTTCTAGGGCAAGCTTTGCTACTTTGGCTAGGAAAGCCACACAAATGGGATTTCACCCAATTGTGTGAGATTGTATTAATACTTCACATGATATCCATTGCAAATCCAAGTATACACCCAATCACTTGGAACATGTTGTATCATATCAGCATGCTTTGAAAGAGGAGAATTTAGGTTTGTTTTGAAGTGGGGTTGGTCGATGGAGATTGAAATAGCTGCCATTGTAATCTCTATGAGAACAAGTTCGATGAACAACACATTTGAAATGAACGAAAACAAAAAAAAAATTAATGATTTAAGTATATTCATAAAAGAATGGAAACGAAGCAGGATAGTTGAAAACAAAAATACAAAGAAAAAATAAAAATAAAAAGGAAACCAAAAAAACTTATGGATTTTACAAAAATCTTTTTTTACATTTTCCTTGGCAACGAATGGGCCATTGCACATGTGTAGGAATAGCAATGCAACTACTCTGGAACCTTCAATGATGAATCTTTAGCTCTAGTTGAGTAACGGCAAGCCAAAATGAAAGTTTAGGAACAAGGAATAGTTTTTTTCTTCAGTAGTCAAAATGAGGTAAATTGGGTTTGTTTTAGTGTTTGAAATGGTTTAGATGACACTTTTAGTGTTAGAGATTCATTTTAGTCTATTTTGGTCAAAGTTGAAAGCTGAAAATTATTTTAGAAAACAAAAAAAAAGAATCAAATTTCTATAAAAAAATGTGTGGATTCTACGTTGGTTCTGCTAGATCTGCCTAGGTTCACCCAAGACAAACTCAAAGTCAAATATCTGCGCCTTGGTAGAATCATAAACTAAATCGGGTCAAAATCCAGATCCCATACTGATTGGACCCAAATCCAAGGTCGAAATTTCTAAAATTGGTAACTTAGTTGTGTACATTGCATGTAATTATGGCTATATATATGTATGTATGTATTGTATAAACCATTTTGATTTATCTTTAACATTTACGATTTGACAATTGATATTGAGTTATCAATTGATAATGTTCTCAATTTTGTATTTGATTTTGCACATTATGTGTAAATTATGGTTATGTATATGTGTATGCATGTTGTGTTGTCAAATGCAAAAGTATTGAATCTGGAAAAAAATGGCTAATCATTGAACCTGAACTTGAACTAGCAATGTAGCTAATTTGTACACTGATTTCATATTCAAGGCTCCAACCTCCTCTATGGTCTCCCTGAAAAGATGATAGTGAAATCAGAAGTTTGCATCCTTCAAATTCCTTGAGCAATCAATATTTCTAAGAAAATATGATTGAGTTGCTCATAGAACAGTAATATTGATGAACGGTTGATGTCTAATATTGGTCCATATCCATGATAATAATAATTCATTTTAGCTAAGTTTGCTTCATGACTCCAATTGACAATTGCACTCCTGAATATTGGTTTTCAAGAAGAGTGGTTTGTGGTTTGTAATCTATCTTGTCTAGGAGAGGCATGTGAGAATCCATTTGTGTGTCATTTTCAATAAATCCTTGAAGTCTAGAGAATGTGCCATGTGAAATGGGACGGCATAGGCATAAAGAAAAATGGCTACAACAACATCAGCCTCCTCACATGGTTGCATGTTTGACAACCTTAGAATTCTACCCCGTCCATCACCTATGGCCTCCTTCTCTCTTTTATTTGATCCCTTTCCCTTCACAACTTCCATCATAACAGTAGACAACAAATTATGATGATCCATGACAGATTGTTTAGGTACCTCCCCTGAATAAACCAGCATTTCAGCCTCCTCTTCTAGGGTTATTTTTTCACAAATCCTAATGTAATTTCTAGTCATGCATAGTAAATGTTAAGTAACATTTGAGTGTAACTCCCTCTGAAATATGTGTTGAATATATGGCACAACCAATGTTTACCGCTTCTCACTTCCCCTCGTAAATTTTTGATCTTGGTTTGGTACAATTTTTTTACATATTGTAATAGGCATTTTGTGTGTTTGAATGGACCTTTTCTTAAGTTCTCAATATGGTAGAAGGGGATTCAAAAGGATTTTGGTTGCCTATTCCACTTCTTATAGGACTTGCACACCTAGAAGATCCCTTAATGCCTCTTTCATTCATTTCTTCTAGCTCATACTCATCACTTGAGGATCCTACATTGCAGCTTGTTCTGATTTGTGATGAAAAATACAATAACTGAAAAAATAATGCCCTAGGTTTTTGACAAAATTAGAAGAAGGTTTAAAAAAAGTTAAAACTTAAATTCACATTGTGATGCCATAGTAGCTTACCTCTAATGAGTAATGACAACTATCGATGGTAAATGCTCTTCTCCCCCTTCTCACTAACACAAATAATTCCAAATGCTCTCTTCTTTACACTCTTTTCTGCTCTTCTTTCATCTCCTTAACAATTGCTGCACTATAATTTGATGGTCGTTGACACATGAATGTGGGTGTTGATTAAAAGGCAGAGATTAGGGTTTCAGTTTTAAAAGAAATAAAAACAAAATATCAGTTTTTTAAGCCTGTTGCTGGGGACATCTGACCATCCTTGGCTGTCATAGGGATGGTCAGACATCCTTAGGACATTTTGGTTGCTGACTCGTCATTTCAGGGATGTTTTGGATCTTTTGAGAGTTTTGGGGAAGGCACAAGGATGTTTACTGGCATCCCCTTGCATCTCCAGAGTTACCTAAATTTAAACAATGAAGGCCATGACCATAAAGTGGGTGTTAGTTTCCTGTCCTTATGATTTATCAGCATTCCACCAAATTTTGGACTGCATAGACAAGTAGATAACATTTGGAGATGTCTATGGAACCTTCCAAATTTCAAGGGATGGGTGGGGAGTGGCCTCCAAACTTCAGATGATGAGACATCAGGGAAAGAACTTAAGGGTACACTCGTCCACAGTATAAGAAAACTAAATATAGTAACTTTAATATTATATCCTACAATTCTACAAGTAAATATAATGCAACTTTCAGCTAGCAATTATACAATTTAATATCAAGAGGTGAGCTGTGTTTTTTTGAAGTTAAATCAAAAGAAAATACAAGGACACATCATGCAGTGTTAAGCTTAAAAAGTCTCTCTATACCAAGGCTGTGAAACAATTGCGTTGATATTATGAAGCTTGCAACTGATTTGGTTGCAAATGGTTACCCCTTTTGAGAAGCCATCTAAACCTTGTCAGGAAAGATATGTTTAAATAAGCCTACATGGGAAATATAAAGCTTACACGGTTGTCTTATTTATGCATTCAGTCCCTACTCAGGCGTCTTTAATTTTTCATTTTCTGTTACTTATCTTGAATTTAAATTTGTACTTTTCAGTTTTAACTCAGTTTTAACTTTTTAATACACGGTTTGTTTATGAATGTTGGTCTATATTTCTTTATTATTAATCTTGTAATTTATCTAAACAGGCATGAAGGAAAGCCAGAGGAAGTCTTGAATCCAAAGAAGAAGCAGTTGGAAAAGATCCTACCAGTAAGTACAATTATCTTGCAAAACAGTGATTTTCAACACTTTCTGAGCAGCTAAATTTACCACCATGCTCACTCCACAAGTAAAACCAAGCAAGTTTTTAAGCTTTTTTGTTTAGTATTGTCAAATATTTTATGTGGAATAGCTAGAGCACATTCCTGTGTACATTAGTATCCCACTGTCTCTCACCAGTGCGTAAAGCTGTCAAACTTAACTGCTTAAACTGAGTTGTATGATACTTTATGGTTCATTTTCTTTATTTTTGTTTGCAGTTGATATGCTCATTGCATGCTTGTGATGAACAATGGGGATTGACTGTGAGATGACTAGATACCAAATTCTTTCCAATAACAATAGATCAAACACATTGAACTAGTAATTATCTTTTGAGTCATCAGATTTGGAAACCAGGGCTTAGTGTTTCTTGTCTTGCTACATACTTAAGTATTTTGTTTTGGGTTTAATCCTCTTGTTTCATCTGCTCTTACACGTAGAGCATGTTGGCACCCCACTTTAATGTGTCTCTGTTTTGTGCTTTGTACCCCTTTGTGTATTTTGGTCTTGTTTATCCCATTATATATAACCAATCTGAGATAATTCCAAATGGTCTGCCTTGGTCAAGATTTGCATAAGTATGGTTCTTCATGCCCCCTGTGCCTATCATGTGTTGGAAGTTGTCAATCCAAAAAAAAAAAAAACACTTTGTGGGGCATTTTTTGGTCATTCCTCGAAGTTTGGGTAGGTTTTTGCACTTTTGGATGTTTGGGTTTCGTTGACGGTATGCCTTTCCAACCATCTTCGCCTTTTTCTTTGTCCTTATTTGGATATTGAACTTCTCCATCTTGACATACCTATTCAATTGTTCCCCACCTTCATCTTTTTGCCTTGTCTGAGTTTCAAACTTTGTCCCATCAGCATGCCTTTCAGTCGAAACTTTGATTCTTTAATCCTTGCCTTAAGTTTACTTTCAGTGGCGGTGTCTCAGCCTTCCTCTTACATGAGTACCTTGTAAGGATCATCCTTGACTCCCAACTCTGACTCGATATTTTCATTAAGTTACATTATTGGAGTCGGAGTTGTAGTCTTACTTCTTCTTGGGTACCTATTCCTTGTCATTCTTGATCCCCAATCTCTGATGTTTTCCCTTACGCATCTTTCAAGAGCCAACTTTCGCTCATCCCTTTACTTTTGTACTTTCTTCTTGGCATCTCTGATCCTCAACTCTCAATAACTTCCCCTGTTTTCCCTTTTGTGGTTGGAGTTGCAGTGATCTATGGGTCTGCCTGATTGAAGCATAAAGCATGCTTTACCTTTGATCCCCAACACCCTGACAAAGTTATCCATCATGATTCACTCTTGCCCCTTGATTCCAAAAACTCTGAAACTCTCACATTTTTCACGATTTGTTCCCACCTGCCTCATCCTAGAGTACCATTAATTATTTGATAGTCCTACAACAACTCAATCAGTTTTTTCTTTCCTGGAAACAACTGTTCATCTTAATGGTGCAGATTTACATGCATTTCCAGTGATGAGAAAATGAAGGTGACCAATAAAAACATTAATGTGGTGGTTCACATTTCAACCTTCAGCAGTCCTCACAAGGCATACAGGCCACCATTCTAGTGGATGTTACGAGCCTTTTCTTGGCTTACAAATCAAATCCAATTGTGCCTTAAATATAGTGAAATATCCCCAATGGGATCTGCTCTAAAATTTCTGATTTCTGCCCTAGATTTCAGATTTATTTTTCTGCACTTTTCCAATTTAGTTTTCTGCTCAAACCCTAGGACTGAGTTCTGATTTCTATTTTCAGAATGATAAGCACTTATAGGCATCCAATAAACATATGCCAAACATCCATAAAACTGTGTCAAATGTATAGATAACATCAACTATGATAGCAACCATGAAAATCAACTATGCAAGTGCCAAACATAGGTCCAATAAATCTGATTTCTGATTAAAGAAGTGTGCTGCTACAAAACTGAATATTCTGGACTCATTTTACAATGAATTCATGGGCTCAAACATGCCAAACATATGCCTAGATTTCTGCTCTACAAATCAGACCTAAAACTATGATTGTACATACCAAATATATGCAAAATAGTCTACAAATATCAAAGCCTAGATGGGCGAATTCCTCCTTGGTAAGCACTTAGGGTTTGTGTAATGTCCCCATTTTCATGAGCATTAGTTTTCAGAGGGTTTAGCCTATTCCTAACTCAGGTAGGCTAACGAGCATGGTTAGAGGGTCGTTTGAGGCAGATACCAAGTCAGTTGTTGGCTTCTTCTCTTGGATTCAGTAGTTATAAGGAGGTTTTCTATGTTCATTCAAATGTTGGAAAACATAATGTGTTATCAGGATGTTGGAAAACATAATGTTTGCCAACATATTTGCACTTTATGAATTATAAAGTTATATTTTAATATTATTATAAAGTGCAAATAAAATAATTAATGATTTATTAGAAGTTTCTAGATGGGCCGACCTGAAAAGGAGAAAAGTATATTAAGAGGGGGGTGGGCTTGCTTCTAATCATTCAGGAATTGACATTTGATTTTGAAGAACTTGTTTGGTGAAGGAGCCAGCTAGGGTTTTTGCCATTTCCAACCATTGAGAACGAAACACTCATTGGTTATGCAACTTTGAGGCCGTGAAACTATCAACTGAGATTGTTGCCTTTGGTGGGCTTTATTCTAGAAGTCCGATTTGTGCTTCATTGAGGAGGATTCATCTTGCAATAGCTGTTGTACTATTGCAAGAGTTTGTAGTAGGTGTTGTATTGCTGCAAATTATTTCTACAGGTTTGTTGTTCACAGATTTAATGGCCTTTGGCCAAATCTAAGGTGGTAATTGTTAAATATTTTATCAGTGATCATTCTACTGGAAATTTGGAATCAGCTGGAAGAATTCTTGAATAGGGGAATTCGATTTATTGAAATATTCGGCATATTCAAGTTTAATTAAGGTGTCACAAAGGACAAATTACATATAGAGCTAAATCGAATCACTTTGGAGGAACACGATTTCATCAGGAAGTCCGATTGAAGGCAAATTCTATTTGGCGTATTCAGCAGCCTGGGCAATTCTCATAAAAGACATAATAGCGGCCTTGTTGGAGGAATTCAAATACTCCCAAAGAATCAGAAAAGACAAGTCCAAGTCTTTATAGATGCAAGAAGAGAAATCGTAGAGCTTCATAAAAATATTCGATATAAGACAAATACTTCAGATAGGACAAATAATATATGCCTAGTCAGAGAAGATGATAAATATTCAGCAAGTCGAACATTTGGTAAATCACGAGAATCGCCATCAAGTTGGAAGAGACACGATTTAATTCTAGAGGATCATTTCACTTGTCGGGAGTAGTTAGCAAATATAATCGACATTATGAGGCAACCGCAAGAGTAAAGACAATAATCGTGGATTTGTAAGAGTGTTTTCCCAGCTGTCATTTTAATCGGGAGATATCTGAAGCTAAAGACATAATAGATTTGTTTTATCTCTGAACAGGACAAGAGTCGAATAGATCCAAATTGCTTGTAGAGTCCGCCTATTTCATTGTGGAACAACTAAATTACTATTTGGAAGAAATCGTATTTGCTTGAAGAGTCAAAGAGACAAACGAGTCTATTTGGTAAGAGGACGCGGCTACAAGAGACAACCAAATTGTACATGTCAGCGCTTAAGACAAATCAGTTCGAATTTATTTCTGAGCGCACTTTCAGTTATTGGCATCAACGACTTATTTAAAGAATTTCACTGGCGTCATCTCTGGAGGAGGTCGCCCAAAATTCAAGACAATTGAAGAATGTTTATTTTGATATCGAGCTCACACCTGGAGGCAACATCATAGGCATCATTCAGGTTCGTTCAGTTGTATTAGCATTTGCGTAACATTGAAATCATTCATACTTGCATTGCTGAGTTACTGTTATTTAGGCTGCATTGAATATTATTTTTCTGTCACAGAGCATGATCAACATTGTATATCATTGGTATATCAGAACTGGAGTTGTAGTTCTTTAGACAATCTTGCATTGTAATGAGTTGAGCTAGAATTGCTTTCAATTATGATGAGTTCGGAGATTTGCATAAGAATTGTTTGATAGAATGTCTCCTTGTTGTAGCTTAATACTCAGTTTGAGAAAATAGTAATTGCTTGCATTTGCATATCTCTGTCATTCTCTAATTAGTTGCATATCTGGATAAGTTTGGAAAGTTATTACATGCATCTTGATCTCCAATTAAACTCAAAACACAACTGAGAAACACTTTCAGCTGGAAAGTAGTCATCTGCAAATTGTTTGTTGGAATTCCTTAGCAGCAGAAACTGAGAAAAAAAATAAAAAAAATGACATCAGTTTAGCAAGGGATACTACAGTGGTATCAGAGCGGTTTCCTGCCAACCTGTTGGGTAAGTTTCAGCTGCAGTTCAGAAGTTTCAGTTGAACAGCATGGTTACTTCCCAGAAGTAGTGGGATAAGAATATGGAAAAGCTTAAACAAAGTTTGAAAAAGTTGGATGAAAATCAAAAAAGGATAAATGAATTGATTTCAGACCCTGCAAACTTAGACAGAGCAGCACGGTATATGGCTTCCATTTTTAAGAGGTCTACATCACAAAACGAAAAGAAGGAGAAACAAGAGGTATCTATAGGAGAAACATCTGGAAGCCTCTATTGTGAATTCTCAGCAGTTAGTGACCAACATACAGCTGATCCTATGGAGAGCAAAAATCAGACTTACATAGAGGAAGATGCTGGGCACAAGACACTTCAAGATGACTTCAAGATTGGAGAAGAGCAAGTGATGTTTGAAGGCAAACCAGTTGCATTAGAGCAGCTACATGAAGATAAGGTTTCTTGTGATGCTTCATTTGGTGAGTCTAGCATTGCTTCATCCTATCATGGTAAAGAATCAAATTGTGGTTCGGTGAATGTTATTCATACATATGAAAGTTTATTGGAGGCCCAAGATATTAAGGTGGATGTGAAAGTTGATCCTTTACTTAGTGGAGCAGCCACTAGCGTTTTGACCTAAGATGCAGGGTTCGTACTCGCAGGCCCCGAACCCAGTTTGGGTACGCACTCGGTTCAGGTTTGTCTGTGGGTACGTGCTGGGTGCACATGGGGTGCGCGCCCAACACTGTGGGTTCGCTAGGGTGCGCACACCCGCGCACCCGTGCGAACCCACAGTGCTAGGCGCGCACCCTGTGCGCACCCAACATGAACCCTGTGTGATTCATTGATTAGATCCTTATTCAATAAAATCTGAATGCAACACAAACACACATGCACAACCTTCAGTAGTCTTCTTTTCTTTTCTCTTTCATTTTGTGCATCGATTTTCCCGTCTATTTGCTTTGGTTAGTTGTTTCGGTATTTATTTAATTTTTTTCTTCCCTTCTCTGAATATTTTGAAGAACAGATCTATTTTGCATCCAACTGTTTTTGATTACAGAAAGAACAGAGATATGATGATGCCTTATGTTGAAGCTTAGCTGTAGCAGGGCTCCATAAAGTATCAATGGTAACATATATACTCGTGAATGAAGGCATTTCTCAATGTAATTAGGAAGTTTTTTCAGTGGATTATATGCTTAAGACTTCAGTCATTGTCATTTGGATTTATGCTCATTTAAAGATCTGGGGTGTATTTAAGTTGCATATTTTAGTTGAACATAGACGTATATGATATCATTGATATGGCTTATTTGAATATTTTTCAACTATCAATTGGCATTTAATATTTATCTTTGGCATTTGGCATTGATCAATGATCAAGTATCATACTATGAAATGATTTAGTTTTACAATTCTATATATTTCTCTTATTTT
Source organism: Sequoia sempervirens (assembly GCA_007258455.2). Lineage (NCBI taxonomy): Eukaryota > Viridiplantae > Streptophyta > Pinopsida > Cupressales > Cupressaceae > Sequoia > Sequoia sempervirens. The sequence goes on from VDFB02000015.1 coordinate 24,288,431, forward strand.
TTTGTATATATAATACATACATATATATAAATACACACACACGTACCCATACGTACCCAAACCCCTAAAATTTTTTTTCACGTACCCACGTACCGAGTTCTTGTACCCGCACTCGTCCCTGAACCCGAACCGGTAACTTAGGTTTTGACTACACTAGATGAAGGAGACATTTTACAATGGCATGATGTCAATACTAATTTGTTTGAGGACAAGAACATTATGTCTCATCATTCTCATGATATAGGAGCTTGTGATCATTTGAAAACCAATGATATGATATCATCCATTGATGGCAACCCTACACCTATTGGTAGACATGAAGATATCAAGCATAAGAGGACTGATTTTGTGTATTTTGGCATCGAAGAGGTAAAAAGGTCCGAAAAGATGAATGAAGAATGGTTGCGAAAAGCCAAAGAGGTTAGATTAGTGGCTGCCAATGCAAGACAGCATCTTCAAGAAGTGAAAGACAAGGTCAATCTCATCAACATAGCAACAAAAAAAGAAATAGATAACATTAGAAGACTCCTTATTCAAAGAAAGGATGAATCTGAAAATGCACTTTGTTCTAATGTTGGTGATGAGGTTGATGAGCTTGGTCAATTGAAGGACTTGGTAAAGATTCCAAACATGAGGAAACAAGAGCAGTTTGAGGTTTCTTCATGTGAGGCAGAGGTTGTTCGTAGCTTGGAGACTAAGTTGAAGGTGAAGGAGGATGAGATTATTGCAGCATTATCTCATCATGATAGGATGCACAAGTTGATTGAGGATCATCTTTGGGCGGTTCAGTTAGAGAGAAGACAAAAGGAGATTGGAGCAGGATCTTCTCATGATGATTTGCAGGTTGTCAAAGAAGGTATGGGAACAATGAAGTCGAATTATTTGAACCTTCTTGTTGATGTGATTTCCATGACCGCACCAACGCAGAATAAAGTCGCCAATGGCTACCCTATTCTCTCTTGATCAAAGTATTCCGCACACTAAGATTGCAAGAAAGTTCGTACGTTCAACTCCAAGGTTCCTTCAGTGCGAATAGTCTCAGTTGGCTCGATGTGATTTGCTGGTATTTCAAGGGGACTTACGAAATTGTTCAACAACAGAGAAAGGGACTTTCACAGTTCGACAGATTTATCAATGAAGCACGGGTTTCCTATTCTAACCAGAAAGTACTGAATTTAAAGTGGTTGCAGGGTTTAGAGAGTCTAAATCTATTCTAAGTGCGGGATATGGAGCTCAACTTCAACAAACTTCAACCAAACTTGCTTTGCCTCGCCTCGGACAGCTTCCACGGAGTCGGTGCAATCTTTAGGGGAGATGACTAAAGATGTTCAAACCACCACTTGACATGAAGATACCATCACAACGACGCATACCATCATTCAAACTGTGATTGAAGTTAGGCCCACAACATTTCCAGTTGACCACACAAGGCGAACACACCATCAGTGAGCCCGCTAGTGGTATGGATAAGCGAAGCTTGCTTAGATCAAACACCACATTCCACAGCTAACATCTACTTGCATAAAAATGAAATTACGCTACTCTACGCTACTTGAAGTAGAAGGGATGAAGAAACCTCGCTAGCTATCCATAACAAAGATGAGTTTCACCATCAATGAAAAGATCTTTTATTATGAAAGTTTTACACAACAATCTCTTGCAAAAGTTTTCAAAGGAAAACTTGCCTTCTTCTTCAACTACACTATCAATCTATACTAAGCTACTTCTAAGCTATCACCTAGCTGTCTCTCTATTCTAATCTCTACTGTCTAATTCAATGTCTATTCTAATGATTACAAATGAGGGGGGATGCCCCTTTATATAGCTGGCCAAGTCCAACGGATAGCTCAGATTACAATCGGCTGGATGGCCCAGATCGTGCCACCTCAGCCCTAAACAAGATTCACCCTAAAAACCGCCACAAAGAGGAGTGGGGTAATAAATGAGCCATTAATGTCCATCATCCTTCTAGAAGATTCCAAACCAGAGACGTGTTCGCATTGTTCTTGTCTTTGACTGCAAATTTGATCAAACAACTTCAACTTCTGGCATGGCAGGCACGTTCTCAATTTGAAACTTCAAGGCCGCAACCTCTCTCCTACTCGATGATGATTTTCCTTCTTGATGCTGTTCTTCAACTCCAAAGCTTGCGCTTGAAGGATCTTCTAGCCTAGAACTTGAACATTTCTTCTTCTTGCCACTAGAGCTGGGCACATACTAAGTCCCAACACTTAGCCATTTCTTGCGATTTTTCGCTTCATCTCCCCAAGTCATCACTGTTTGGTCTCGACGTTCCTCCTGCAAAACAAGCAAGGAGAAGAGCATCAGAACACTTCATAATACTCAACTCCACTTTACTCACCTGATTTTCATGCTCTGATCTTTGAGGTTTCATTGTTTTTCTCTAGCACACTTTGGCCTTCAAATTCTTCATGCCTTAGAATATTTCAACATTATCATTCATCCTTTGCATCTTCTTCACTTTTCTGGCTGAGGCGTTTACTCTGATAATTCATCCAACTCCGGCTCGAGCAAAATGTTTTCATTAGGAATTTGATAAAAAAATATCCAGGTGCCCAACTTCAGATTTATCCGCCAAGGCGTTTTATCTTCAAAAACATCATCTATTCCCTGCCTTAGAAAATTTTTAAATTTTCCCCTTAGAAAAATTATCAATCTGGTGCCTGTCAAAAATCTCCATCCTGAAGGCTTCGGCGAAGTGTGGAAGACTTTAAAATCCATTCCTTGTCAAAGATCTTCAATACCCAGAAGAAAATTTTCTTTAGATGTCAAATTCATGGTACACAAGCTGGCATCATCTGACTTCATCTCCGACAATTTTGTTCGTGTCTTAGGAAATTTCATCACTTCACCAGACTTGGGCGTTTTTCCTAAGGAAGAAAATTTTTTGTGCCTTAGAAAGATTTTTAAATCACTTAGCGCATTTTGGATTTTGCCTTGGAAATTTTTTATCTCAATCACCCAGCCAGTGGCGAGGAAATTTTTTTTTTAAAAACTCACTTAGAAAATTTTTCTTGAAAGCACATATCATGGAGGATATTTAATTTCAACGCCCAACATGGTTTATTCACTTCACCCTAACTTACTTCCTTGGGCGCATTTTCAAGATTGAGGAGGATATTCTTATTTCAACGCCAAAGCAATGTTCTCCACCCTCACCTCACCTTGGCGCATCTCATATGTTCAAGAGGATTTTTAAATTTGTCTTTTCCATGCTAAGTTGGGCGCACTTGAGCATAGGAGAAGGGTAAAGTTTCTAACGCCCTTGGTATTTCTTTGACTTTCTTCCAAACTTTGCGCATTCCACCCCTTGAGAAGGATAAACATTTTGACTTTTGACTCTCCTCTAGCTTCCCAAGCATGGGCGCATTTGGCATGGTGTGAAGGATGAACTTCCAACGCCACCTTTGACTTGTTGACTTCTCCTCTTGTGGGCGCATTTCCTATGGTGAGGTGGATTTTAAAATTTTGTCTTCTTCCTTGTTCTTGCATGGGCGCATATTACACTTGCTAGAGGATGGGCGCATTTTGCCATAGGAGGAGGATAAGCATGTTGACCCTTTGACTTCCTTGTAGCATGGGCGCATTTTGCCTATGGTGAGGGATGAAGCTTAACACTTTAGCAATTTTTTTATGCTTGACTTGAGGTGAGGGCGCAAATGAGAGGTGGTGAAGGATATCTTCATTACTTAGAAAAATTTTCACCATTTTTCTTGTGAGGGCGCATTTTGAAGGTGGAGGTGGATTTTACCAACACTCAAACATTTTTCTTGACTTCCAGCTGAAGATGGGCGCATTTCCTAGGTCCTGCAGGATGAAACTCAAACTTAGAAATTTTTTCATTTCATGCCTGTGAGGAGGGTGCATTTTGGGGTAGCCGCAGGACGAGACTCATGCCTTAGTATTTTTCTTTCCTTCTGCCAGCTTTTCTGTGTCCTGCTATTTATAGTAAGTCCTTCAATTCTCGCATCTCTGAAGCTTGGATTGCTTTGAAATTTTAGGCATAGGACCCTCATGACCCTGTTAATCTGTTCACACTGCCATCTTGAGCTGACCTACTAAAAAACAGCACATTTCAGAAGGTGGTTTACTATTTATAGTAACTGCTCATTTCTAAGACTTCCCCAACTCCGTTTGATTTGAAATTCGAATGATGTGCTCCTCATCAGATGACCTGCCTGTTGGCATTGGCGCTTGCTGCTGATTTACTATTTTTAGCCAGTTTCTGAAATGTCTTACTATAAATAGTAAGTGCTCTGTTTACCTTCAAATTTTACCGGTGGATAGCTCGAAAGATGCTGATCGTAGTGGGATACACTGGTTTTCGAAAATTCTGACCTTTTACCCCTCTTTTTGGGTCCTGAAGCTGGAAACCCTAATTTGACTTGCATGTATATCAAACGACCTCCGTTTGACCTCGTTTTTGTTGCACTTCGCCCTGTTTGTGGTTCTGATGTGCTGGGAGAGAGCTGCCGGAATGCACTGCTAAAAATAGTAAGTTGTTGAAGAAGTGATTATCTCGCTTTGCATGTCACATCACTGCGAAGCCCTCGAAAAACCCATAAGGAATATGCAAACATGCAAAGAAAACCCTGACATGCAAACCCTAAAAATAGCTTATGAAGTCTGAACTCTGAAAGTTATCATCTTGCTTTGCATGTTATACCATCGCAAAGGTCTCAAAAAACCCAGAAGTAATCCTCAGACATGCATTGAAAAACTCTGCATATAAACCCTGAAATCTGCTCTGGAAGCTGAACTGCTAAAAATAGTAAGTGGTCCGTTTCAGCTCAAATTTTATAGGCGAGCAGCTTGATGTGTCTTGGATGTAGTGTGACTGTTAAAACTTCAAGAATGCTGAAGGAATGCCCAAAATTAGGCACTTACTAAAAATAGTAAGTCGTCAGAATTTGATGGAATTTCAGTGGAAACCTGCTGGAAGCATACTGATATCAACGTTAATCTCTGTTTTCAATTTATTCACCTCATTTGACTGTAGATTGACCAGGAAAGTACAAACCCTAATTTTCAGACTTGGCCAAAATTTCACATTTTTGCAGACGGGAACGCCCCCGGAAGGCAAATAGCAGAAAAGAGACAAAAAGAGAGAGAGAGACACAAAAAAAAACAAAGCCAAAAGACCAGAATGGAGCAAAAAATCTAGGGGTCCCCATTTTGAATGGGGCGATGTGTGAAAAGGTCACAACACTTCTTTCAGACAGAGACACCCTTCTTAGCCTTGTTGGGATCTATTCAGATGCCTTGATGAGGAAAGAAGAAGCTGATAAGCTCTCCCAAGAGCTTGAGGGCATTAGGGATTCTTTGGTGAGTACTCAGTTGGCACTTTAGGATTTTGAGAGATATGTTGATGAGCTTTGCTCAAAGTTGAGTTTGGCTAGATGCACATCATGTGCAACAGAGACTCATTCATCTAGGACAGCCGAGACACATGTTGATGATAGTAACATGAGCATTCACACTCAGGATATAGGTGTCATGGGTAATTCGAGCATCAGACTCTACATTGACACTATAGAGATTGTCATTGGACAACCGCATCAGGAGGAGATGGTTTCCTCTAGGACTTGCACATGGGATGACAGTGTCGATCCAACTTCTTTTCAAGGAGTAGATGGCATTTTTGATGGAGATTTCAAGTTTGGCAAGTCTTCTACCTTGCTCTCTCATGATGATTATCATTTGGTTCAAGACTTGGAGACTTGCTGCGTTTTGGAGATAGGCGGTATTAGAGTGGCACAACGGGAAGCAATAGGTGGTGGCTTTCCAACAGTGTGGTTGCATCAGATTCACCATCATAGTTTTGGGATTGAGTTGGTTCAGCAGGTTGTGCTAGTGTTGGTGTTACAAGAGCTGTTTGGTGATAGCAGGGACATTACGTAGATCTTCCCTTGGGATCCAGGTGGGGGAGTGTTTTCTTTGTTGCTGAGATTGCTTGCGGACAAGCAATTTCAGGGAGGGCGGACTGTAATGTCCCCATTTTCATGAGCATTAGTTTTCAGAGGGTTTAGCCTATTCCTAACTCTCGTAGGCTAACGAACATGGTTAGAGGGCCGTTTGAGGCAGATACCAAGTCAGTTGTTGGCTTCTTCTCTTAGATTTAGTAGTTATAAGGAGGTTTTCTATGTTCATTCGAATGTTATGTTTTCCAACATATTTGCACTTTATGAATTATAAAGTTATATTTTAATATTATTATAAAGTGCAAATAAAATAATTAATGATTTATTACAAGCTTCTAGATGGACCGACCTAAAAAGGAGAAAAGTATATTAAGAGGGGGGTGGGCTTGCTTCTAATCATCTAGGAATTGACATTTGATTTTGAAGAACTTGTTTGGTGAAGGAGCCAACTAGGATTTTTGCCATTTCCAGCCATTGGGAACAAAACTCTCATTGGTTATGCAACTTTGACGCTGTGAAACTATCAACTGAGATTGTTGCCTTTTGTGGGCTTTATTCTAGAAGTTCAATTTGTGCTTCATTGAGGAGGATTCATCTTGCAATAGCTGTTGTACTATTGCAAGAGTTTGCAGTAGTTGTTGTATTGCTGCAAATTATTTCTATAGGTTTGTTGTTCACAGATTTAATGGCCTTTGGCCAAATCTAAGGTGGTAATTGTTAAATATTTTATCAGTGATCATTCTACCAGAAATTTGAAATCAGTTGGAAGAATTCTTGAATAGGGAATTCGATTTATTGAGATATTCGGCATATTCAAGTTTAATTGAGGTGTCACAAAGGACAAATTACATATAGAGCTAAATCGAATCACTTTGGAGGAACACGATTTCATCAGGAAGCCCGATTGAAGGAAAATTCTATTTGGCGTATTCAACAGCCTGGGAAATTATCATAAAAGACGTAATAGCAGCCTTGTTGGAGGAATTCGAATATTCCCAAAGAATCAGAAAAGACAAGTCCAAGTCTTTATAGACGCAAGAAGAGAAATCGTAGAGCTTCATAAAAATATTCGATATAAGACAGATACTTCAGACAGGACAAATAATATATGCCTAGTCAGAGAAGACGATAAATAGTTATTAAGTCGAACATTTGGTAAATCACGAGAATCGCCATCAAGCTGTAAGAGAATTTAATTTCTGGAGGATCATTTTACGTGTCGAGAGCAATTAGCAAATATAATCGAAATTATGAGGCAGCTACAAGAGTAAAGACAATAATCGTGGATTTGTAAGAGCGTTTTCCCAACCGTCATTTTAATCGGGAGGTATCTGAAGCTAAAGATAGAATAGATTTGTTTTATCTTTGAACAGGACAAGAGTCGAATAGATCCAAATTGCTTGTAGAGTCTGCCTATTTCATTGTGGAACAGCCGAATTACTATATGGAAGAAATCGTATTTGCTTGAAGAGTCAAAGAGACAAACGAGTCTATTTGGTAAGAGGACGTGGCTACAGGAGACAACCAAATTGTACATGTCAGCGCTTAAGACAAATCAATTCGAATTTATTTCTGAGCGCACTTTCAGTTATTGGCATCAACGACTTATTTAAAGAATTTCATTGGCGTCATCTCTGGAGGAGGTCGCCCAAAATTCAAGACAATTGAAGAATGTTTATTTTGATATCGAGCTCACACCTGGAGGTAACAGCATAGGCATCATTCAGGTTCCTTCAGTTGTATTAGCATTTGTGTATAACATTGAAATCATTCATACTTGCATTGCTGGGTTACTGTTATTTAGGCTGCATTGAATATTATTTTTCTGTCACAGAGTATGATCAAAATTGTATATCGTTGGTATATCAGAACTGGAGTTGTAGTTCTTTAGACAATCTTGCATTGTAATGAGTTGAGCTAGAATTGCTTTCAATTATGATGAGTTCGAAGATTTGCATAAGAATTGTTTGATAGAACGTCTCCTTGCTGTAGCTTAATACTCAGTTTGAGAAAACAGTTAATTGCTTGCATTTGCATATTTATGTCATTCTCTAATTAGTTGCATATCTAGATAAGTTTGGAAAGTTATTACATGCATCTTGATCTCCAATTAAACTCTAAACACAACTGAGAAACACTTTCATCTGGAAAATAGTCGTCTGCAAATTGTTTGTCAAAATTGCTTAGCAGTAGAAACTGAAAAAATAAAATAAAAATTACATCAGTTTAGCAAGGAATACTACAGTTTGCTGCTCCAAATATGCAAAATCACCCTCCAAAGATGGGCGCTCAAGTCTGCTCCAAAGTGGTGCTCCAAATTAGGGCAAAACCTTAATGCAATATGCTCACAAAATGCCACAACAATGCCACTCCAAATCTGATCTTCAAATTTGATTATGCAATGATGCTCCAAACCTCCAAATGTCTCCAATGAAGTGCAATTAGAACTCCATCATGAGTTCTCTACAAGATGAGCTAGGGTTTCGTCCAACTCACCACATTCACAAGGGTTTTCGTCCTTGGAATGAAAGCCCAACCAAAGTTACAGCCCAAAGAGAAAAATCTCCCAAAATGAAATAAGATATGAATGGATGCCCAAATGACCTCAAATGTTCTTATATTTATAGTGACTTTCCCCCTCCAAATTTGGCGAACCTCCTCAAGGCAAAATATTTATTTTATTTGCTTTTTTTTTTTCTCCTCCAATCTTGGCCGACCTCAATAAAGTATTCTCATAGTTGCCACGAGACTGGTACTGGTACTGGTACGGGAGATTGGTGGTACCGGTACCGGTACAAATTTTATTTGAAAATAATATGGAGATGCCATAATATAAATAAAAAAATAAATAAAAATTTTTATAGAAAATCTGAAAATATGATGACATTGAACTTTTAAAACAATAATTTGTTCACTCTTAGACGT